>JAZHEH010000228.1:1200000-1797500 GCA_036589455.1 Ateles fusciceps | reverse complement strand
AGCTTCTCTACAGTAGGCTACAACAGTTAAGTTTTAGGGAGTCAATTATACATTGATTTTCTACTGCATGGTGGGGAGTGTGGGGGGTCGTTGCCTCTTACCTACGTGTTATTCTGGTGGCTCAACTGTAGTATTATTGGCAATGAGTAACCATCCTGACTGAAAGTTTGTACCCTTTGACCAACATCTTCCCATTTCTCCCCCACACCCCCCCAGCTCTAGTAACCACCATTCTACTCTGCTTCTGAGTTTGATATTATTTTAAATTCCACGTACAAGTCAGATTATGCAGTATTTGCTATGTCTGGCTTATTTTGCCTAGCCTAATATTAAAAGAGGATTAGTCTTTATAAGTCAGCATTGACCCTGGTTATGAGCTTCCTGGCAGCCAAAGCAAAAAGATAACTTGGAAGTACCAGAGTGTTTATTTCTTAGTAAAAGAAAGTGCCAGCTCACAAGAAAGGGGCACTTTTGGTAAGCACTAATAGGAGAGTGGTTCAGTAGACAGTGCTGTGTTAGTTTCATGGAACACACAGACACTTTTTGTATATGTGTCTCTTAAGTCAGCTCCCAGTGAATGCCACAGGTATGGTGTTAAATCACACTTGTAGGAAGTCATTTCTGTGGGGGAGCTGAGGTAATGAACTCGAGCTCCACTGTTCCCAGAGGTTTAACCTCAGAGAGGCACAGGTCCTTTGAGACGCCCTCGAGCACGTCTTGGAGACTCTCTCGTGGCAGTAGTTTGACAGGAGCTGGAGAGCAGGCTGTGTGGACTCCGGGCTCTGAGGTCAGGTTTTCTCAGGTCTTCAAAGAAAAGGGAACTATGAGGTTGGTGCAAAAGTAGTGGCAGTTTTTGCCATTAAAAGTAATGGCAATCTTGTACCGACCTGAATATTTGCTTTGGGTGCTCAGCATGTGAAGGGCAAAGTTCCTATTTTATTATGCAAATGAGAGCCTGGCCCACTCTCCCTTTCCAGAAGGGTGGCTGCTGAGGCCAAAACTGCCTTCTAGAAGCAGTTTGGGATCTGCCCACTTCCCTTCAGGAAGGAAACAGTGTGGTCACTCGGGGCTGGGCCTGGGCCGTCCCCCTTCCCAGCTGCCTCCCGTCTCAGCTGCTGACATGTCCTCTCCTAATCATTCTTCCATTATTGGACACATTCGTGGTTTCCAGTTTTGGCCTATCATAGATAATGCCTCTATAAATATTCCTTTCATGTGGACGTTTTCCTGCATTTTAGGATAATATCCAGAGCTGGGCTTTTGACCATACTCGGAGAGGATCATTTCTACGAGTGCTTTTCCATGTGAATCAGTTGCTTTGAAAAGACTGACCAGCTTAATGTGCCACCTGTTTTTCTCTTAATTAAAAAAAAAGTGGTATTTATTGTGGAAAATTTGGAAACTGCACAAAGTACAAAGAAGAAAATAAGAATGAGCAGAAATTCTACCACCCCGAGAGCATGGAGGTGTGTGGCCTGGTTCACTGCTGCAGTGAACTCGTCTCTTGGCAGGCAGGGGTTTGAGCTTGGACAGTCCCCTGCCAGTAGTCTGCCTAGGTGTGTGGGGCACCTGATTTTCCTCTGCCCCAAACGATCTTCTCAGTCACTAATCTGTCTGGCTCTGAGCGTACATTTCTAAGGTTTTGAAGGCCCTGTTAACCTATTAATCTATCAATCATAGAAAGTAGTTTAGAAACCTCTTAAATATTTGAATGTTTGGGAGGAAATGTTAAGTGTTCAGGGACTAGCTTCTTAGAGATTCGTCAGCAGCTACCACCTGCCAGGCATGACATCTAAGAGGTCAGGGCTCCGGGCTGATGGGCCTCGGTGTGAGAAGTGGTGGGATCGCCTGGGAAAATGTTGCCCAGACCTGACTCCTGACCACGTTCCTCAAGTTCCTGTCTGGCTCTGAGGCTTGTCTGGAGAGCCAGGGTGTTTGGTAAAACAGAAGGGAAGTGGGAGTGGTCATAAATGAGAACCTAAACCTGCCGTCTCTCACTTCCCTCTCTTCACTTCTCTGAACCAGACATTCTCTGGGCCAGGTAGACACACCCCTCTCTCTCCCCAGTCATTAGAAGGAAGCTTCCAGGGCAGGAAGACCCCTTCCCATGCTGGCCAGATGCCTTGCTGAACTCTTGACCAGGGTGCTGGTTGTGGGCTGAGAGTTCCTGATCCCCTGCAACCCACAGAGTTGCTTCTGTTACTGGGTAACTCCACCATCACCCAAGCAGTTACATGTCAGACTGAATAGAATCCCAGAATGTGGGGCAGGAAGAAGATGGTCCATTCATGGGATTACTTGACCTCAAATAGAGAGTAAGGCTTCAGTCCTTAGGAACTGTAAGAACTGACCAAAGAGTTCCTGGGTGGCCTTAAATGCCAGAATGGGCATGGTGGGTGTGCCGGGCATGGTGCACACAGCAGTGGCACACCTGGATAGCCGAGTCATTGTTAGTATATAGGAGCTGATGCACAGAAGGCCCCCTCTCCTGCCACTCTGGAGTCATTGTTAGTATATAGGAGCTGATGCACAGAAGGCCCCCTCTCCTGCCACTCTGGTGGTTTCATTGAGTTGGGTGGGTTCTGGGCAGGGACCACAGCTGGAGGTCACAGGTGTCTCTTGGGGGAAGAGAGGATGAATGCTTAAATGATGGCGTCTTACCCGAATCCCTCTTACCCTCATGGAACTCTCAGACAGACTCTGTTGGAGATGTGCCTTGAAGATGCTTGATGTCTCTAGAGCTGTGTATCCTCCAACCAGCCCATCTGACACACAGTGGCAAATAGTTTTCAGTTTTCCAATTTCCAGGGGCTGTGGATGATTAGAATGTTGGAACCATGGGATTCACCAGAGAGAATCTTGGTTTTGGGACGTTTCCTTGGGGACAGAAAGGGGGAAGCCACTGGAATGTCTTAGCTGCTGTTTGTGTTGTTTGGGTAAAGAGCTCCCTGTTGGGATCTCATGATGACTCCAGCTTGTGGCCATGTGGATGGGCTGGGATTGATTTGTTCTGTCTGGTTTATTAGACATTCTACCCGCTTTGTCTCCCCTCCACCCAGAAAACCACAATGAACTCTAAAGGCTGGTCCAATTAAGATTCATGGTAATTGAGGGAGAGAGAGAGGGCCTTGAAGAGACAAGACTGACTTGTGCTTTGGTCTGTGAAGGAGAGGTTCCTTCACAAAGCGATGAGGGGCCTCCTGCCTAAGCTGTATTTGGTAATCACCCACTGCAGGCGGCCACAACTTCCTCAAAGGTATTCTAGCTCCCATGGGTATGTCCATCCTCTGCTACCCAAATGGAGAGGTTCACTCCAAGGCTGTATTCCTTATAGGGTGGTCTGTGGACCACTTGGGTTTGTGTAAAAACTGTAGCTTTGGCTGGGCACAGTAGTTCACGCCTGTAATCCCAGCACTTTGGGAGGCCGAGGCAGGCAGATCACGAGGTCAAGAGATCAAGACCATCCTGGCCAACATGGTGAAACCCGGTCTCTACTAAAAATGCAAAAATTAGCCGGGCCTGGTGGCATGCACCTGTGGTGCCAGCTACTTGGGAGGCTGAGGCGGAAGAATCACTTGAACCCAAGAGGCGGAGGTTGCAGTGAGCCAAGATTGTACCACTGCACTCCAGCCTGGCTACAGAGCAAGACTCCGTCTCAAAAAAAAACAACAATAAAAAACTGTAGCTTTGTGGGCCTTGTCTAGGCCTCCTGAACCAAATACTCTAGTTAGAGCCCAGAAATCTGCATTTCCAGCAGGCGCCCAGGGTGTCACCATGTTGCCCAGGCGGGTCTCAAACTCCTGGGCTCAAGTGATCCCCCCGCCTCTGCTTCCCAGAGTGCCAGGAATACAGAAGTAACCCACTGTGCAGCCTCTTTTTTTTTTGAGACAGGGTCTTCATTGTTCTGTCACCCAGGCTGGAGTGCAGTGGCATGATCGCAGCTCACTACAGCCTTGGACCCCTCGTCTCAAGCAGTTTTCCTGCTTCAGACTCTCAAGAAGCTGGGATTACAGTGGGTGCCTCGGTGCCTGGCTTCAACTCCTTCACTCTGATTTACTCTTCCTCCAGGACGTTCTTAATGAAGCTTTGTCTCCTTGTGACTTAGACCATACATTCACTTGCCACCCCCAAGTGTGAATCAAGTATTTCTTCTGGATACCAAACCCCCATGACTTAGAGCAAAAGTGAAGGAAGGAAAGGAAATCTGTTATTGCTTTCCTGGTTGTAAATGGCTTTTGGATTTGGAGCACATGGTCCGGTTGGCTCTCTGTAATGCTGCTTTAAAGCAACACTTCAGTGCTAGCAGTGGAGGCCCTGCTGAAGAGTGATGCATCCCAGGGATCCTGAGGGGCCGTCCATATCAGGCAGGTGGCCCACCCTGCCCGCTGATCCCTCTCACCCTGCTAAGCAGGTCCTCCCCCTGCCACCGAGCGCAAACATCTGTGTCCTTCAGTGACCTGCCCAGCTCTGTTGTTCGGTTTCCTGTGGAGAGAGCCTTTTTAACTTTCTGCTTCCTGCCTCGCCCTGCTTCCCTGGTTGGCCCACTGGAGTGACCTCTGATCCTCTAGTCTCAGTTGAGCCAAATTCTGACTGTGGACTGTTGTCTGGGTTCTAGCTTTCTTCCAAACCACATGACTGTAGGGGTTTGGGTTGGCCCTAGACACCGTGAGTGCCTCGTCATTGTCATGAGACTGGATCATTTCAGTCTGGGGGTCTGCCAGCAGTTGTGTTTTGCTGGGATAGACTCAGACAGCTCCCTTGAGACATTCCCGGGCAATGGGAAGCCTGGGAGGCCAGCAGGACTCAGTTTCTAGGGGACCCCCTAATGACTCCATACCTTGGGGTTCATTTTGGATGCTCTAGGTCAAGAAACTCTGGCTGCTTCTCTGCTTCCCTCCTTTTCCCTGTGGGGGCTTCATAGGGGAGATGTGGAGGCCACAGTACATACGAGGACCGGGAAGCTCAGAAACAGAGGGAGGCTGACGACGGGGGAGCGGAATTGAGTGCAACATGGAGGGCACCAGGGGAGCTGTCACAGGTCTGCTGGCATCAGAGTGGACTAGGAGTACAAGAAGGATTAGTAAAGCTGGGACTTGAAGCTAAGATTTAAGAAAAAGGATCTCCGGGACACTTCATCTGGAGGCCCAGAGAAGGTGAAATCTTTCAGTCAAAGCGACTTAGCTGAGCAACAATTTTTAAAAAGAAAGAGTGTGACCAGGGCAAGGTTCTAACAGAGCGGGTGATGCGTTCATTTCGTAAGGTGTTGCACATTGGCACAGCCTTCGGGTTAGCATCGTGGCTCTCGATGCAGCAAAAGCTATGACAATGATCAGACCCTTTAGCCCGGTAATTTCAGCCCCAGGATGTGTCCTAAGGAAACTGTCCAACTGAAAGAAAGACATGCTTACAAATATTCTTTGTATGGGCCGGGCGCGGTGGCTCACACCTGTAATCCCAGCACTTTGGGAGGCTAAGGTGGGCAGATCACGAGGTCAGGAGTTCAAGACCAGCCTGCCCAACATGGTGAAACCCTGTGTCTACTAAAAGTACAAAAATTAGCCGGGCGTGTTGGTGCACGTCTGTAATCCCAGCTACTCGTGAGGCTGATGCAGGAGAGTCACTTGAACCTGGGAGGCGGAGGTTGCAGTGAGCCGAGATCTCACCACTGTACTCCAGCCTGGGCGACAGAGCGAAACTCTGCCTTCAAAAAAAAAAAAAAATACTCTTGTGTAAGAGCAAAACTGGGGAAAAAAGTGCTTCCACATCTAACTAACCCTGGGGAAGGAATTTAACAAACTATCCATCCTGATACATCATGATGGTGTAATATTTTTGCAGCCTTTAAAAATGATAATTAGGAAGATTATACAGGAACAAAATATTCAACAGACTGTTGAAAGTCGGAGAACACTAAAGAGTAATACATTATAATTGATTGCACTGTAAATAAGGAAGATAGTGTAGTTAGTAGTGTAAACAGGGAAGATAATATGCAAAAATACAAATGGCTATGTGAAGGCTAGAGGATTCATTATTTTAAAAAATTAGTATGTAAATCTTATGACAAGTCAGGGAATTTCTAACTGAAGCATCATTCCTCTTCAAATATTTTTCTACTATCATGGCAACTGGGTGAGATTTGGTCACCCACTTTGAGCACCCTTAGTGTGTGTTGTGCACTACTGGGCTCTGTGGAGTACACACAGCGTAAGATGTGGTCCTCTGAGCTTAAGGGCAGAGGATGTGTGTCTGCCGGGGGAGATAACATGTCCCTATGCTGGGCATGCTGATCAGTGCTGAGACTGAGGCATCGCTCAGGCACCGCGTCGGGGACATGGAGGCTGAGGGTGGGGGAGTGGTTGGAGTGGCTTGGGCCTTCAGCTGGGGTTGGAAGGAGGACCAGGAAAACTTTCAGGACAGAGAGGCACCCAGCCCGGCATTGGGGAAACCTAGGAAGACAAGCAGAGTTGAGTTCGCCTAAGAGGGATTTTTAGATCGTCACAGCTGTGAATGAGATCAGAGTTAAATAAGATGTCTATTATTCACCCTGTTTTCTAGAGATTGGAAACCGAAGTCCAGGAAATAAGCTCTTCCAGGAATCTCCAGAGTCCCCTGGGGACAGGGGGTGGGTGCACAGGCTGGCTTCCTGTGGGTTGGCTTCGTTCCAGTGGCAAATCCCCCTAGGAATGGGAAATCATCCCCCTACTCCCTCAGGAAACCCTTTCGGTCCCTTCTGGAGGCATCAGTGGTGCTGGAGCATCAGCGTTCCTTCTCCAGACCTCTCCTTTCAAATCTGCCCGTGCCCTGCCTGCTTGGGTGACAGGCCCTCCTGGGGGCCGCCCATCAACACTTTCCATTTGGGGGACTTTGACATTTTGTTTAAGCGAGGATGTGATTGAGAGTGTGTGAGGGTGAGAACCGGAGGCTCTGGCTCTTTAAGGCTCGGCCTTCAAGTGAGGTTTGGCAGAGGAGATACTGAACGTTTAATTTTAGGGCCAAGGTAGGGGGTGGGGGAAAGTCCCAACTGCATCTGGTTTGTGTTAAGCCCGGGCCTTCAGAAAAGGGCTGTGTTTATGGTTAAAACCCAGCAGGGATGGGGGGGTGGGCGGAGATGCCGCTTTCCCCTACTAGGCATTGCAGCACAGGGACAGGGCACACACCTACCTTGCTTCTCCTTCTGTGACCTCATTCCAAGCCCGACAGTTACAACTTGGAGAAAACTGCGTGTAAGATCCATTTTATCTCTGCAGTTAAAGACAGATGTTTGCTTTCAAGCAGCCTCTAGCAGCTGGACTTGGCCAGACTGAAGCTGTATCCTTTCTGCCCCAGCACTCTCCGCTGTTGGCCGCCTGTCACCTCGGTCTGTCTGCAGCTCGCAGGGTCCTGGGTGGGTCAGTGCTGCTGCTGAGTCCAAGCTGTGGCTTGTCAGAAGCTGCCCAGGGCTGGGCTCCAGCAGGCCTCCCTCTGGTGATCCCAGGATTAAGAAGTTGAGTCAGTCCCTAGGATGTCTAGACTGTCAGCGCTGGAAGCTCCCTGAGAAACCAGATCCAGTTCCCCACTCTGTCAGATAAACTGAGGCCCACAGAGCTGGAGACTGAACCAGACCTCCCCAGCTCTCAGCCTAGTTCACCGCTCTTTCCCGACTCCACGTGGCTCACTTTTGGCCACTGTTTGTGTTGCTCTTCCATGCTCTGCTTCTTCAAAGGGCCTGCCCTGGGGACAGGGAGTAGGGGGAAAGATCTTCAAACCCCATAGGAAGTTCACAAGGCTGCGCTTGTTCACTGCTGTTTGCCAGCATTAGTATAGTACCTGGCCAGGATAAGAGTTTAGAAAATCTTGAATGAATGAATGAATGATGGGGTTGCTTGGCCTGAGAGTGGGGAGGCTGGTACTCCACTTAGAGCCATTACTTCTGGGAGGGCTACCAGGCATGAGTCTCCATACCCAAAGTTCTCTCTGTTCCAAGACTGTGTCCAGTCTTCTTCAGGCCTTCTTCAGCCCCAGCCTGTCACCCAGCTCTTACAGAAGCCTGGCATTTCAGAGTTGAAAGGGGCCTTGGATATCCAGTGTTCCATCCCCTTCACGTTAGAGATGGGGAAACTGAGTCAAGGGCACACAGCTAGTCAGCGGGAACATCAGGACCAGAGCTCAAGTCTGCGGGGTTGCAGAGCTTCCATGCCTCCCTCCCTGGGCGTTCATGTTGGGAGTTGAGGTTAGCAAGAGGGGAGGTGCCGTCTTGTCCACTGTGCCTCCCCCTTTCTGTATCTTCCTCCGTTGGGTTTCCTCTTTTCCTCCCTTTTCACTCTGGCTTCCTCTCCAGCAGTGGAGAATGGTGGGATGGTTTCTCCATAACAGTCTGAGTAAAAAGGCTGGGCCCCTGGGATTGGGCCAAGTCATTCCCTTGTGTCTTCCTAGAAAGGGAAAGAGAGAGTCGGTTGGCTCACTTCCTTCCCGGGGGAAACCAGCGCCTGAGTCACCCTGAAGTCAGGGCGCAGGGAGGAGGAGCCTGCACATCACACTGTTGCCTGTGGCCATGGGGGACACTTCCCTTCCACTGTTTCTCAAAGGCCGGTGTGTGTGGGGGGGGGGGCGGCAGGGAAGGCCTGTGACATACAGCTACCCCGCTGAGAGGGTTTCTTGGCCTTCTGCAGGCAGGCTGGTGCTGGTGGCAAGGAGAGCAGGCAGGTGATAACATTGCCCCACTCTACCTGGAGGTCTTAAACACCCTCCTGAATCACGATTTGAAATGTTTTTGATTTACAAGTCTGCAGTATCTGTTTTGTTTGATGATAAAATTTGACATGCTTATGGTAAAATAAAAAACAACTCCCCATGGGTGACACTGTTTTCTATGCCACAGATAAGATTTTTATGTTTGATTATATATATATATATATATATATTATAATCAAACATAAATATTACATATATATTATGGTAAAACAGACATAATATGAAATTTATATATTACGTACATATATATTGCATATAACATACATATACATTCCATACATATAGTGGTAAAAGATACATAATATGAAATCATACATATATATCATGGTAAAAGATACATCATATGAAATTTACCGTTTTTACCACTTGTAAGCGTACATACAGTCCAGCACATGACGAACGTGTACACTGTTGTGCGGCCATCACCATCGTCCATCTCCTAAACGCTTTTCGTCTTGTAAAACTGAAACTCTGTGCCCATCAACAGTCCCCCGACCCCCCGCCCTGACAACCACATTCTTCTTTCTGTCTCTCTGAACGTGACTGCTCTCGGGGCCCCATGGAAGCAGAATCATACAGTGTTTGCTCTTCTGTGTCTGGCTTATTTGGCTTAGCAGAATGTCGTGAAGGTTGGTCCATGTTGTAGCATGTGGCAGAATCTCCTCCCTTTTTAAGGCTGAATCATATTCCATTGTATGTATGACCACATTTTGTTGATCTGTTCATCTGCTGATGGACATTTGGGGTTGTTTCCACCTTTCGGCCATTGTGAACAGTGCTGTGTGAATGTGGGTGTACAAATACCTGTTCTAGTCTCGCATTTGATTTTTTTGTGTAGAGGCTCAGAAGTAATATCGCTGTATTTTATGCATTGACTGGTTGTGCCTCTCAGGCACCTTGGGCCCTGGGGCAGTGTCGGCAGGTCAGCAGAGGGCTTTGGCCACCACCTCTCCTCCCTGCCAGCGCCAGGCCTGCCACACTATGTCTGCAGAGGCTGGGCTGGCCTGGCCATTTGGGTTCCCGAGGGCATGCTGTGGAGCTGCAGAGCTAATGAAAAGTTCTGGAATCTTGTGGTGCAGAAGGGCCTTTTTGGGCCAGGTCCCCACCCTTCCTTCCTCTCAACCTCCTCCTGCTTTGGACTCAGGGAAGGAGGATGCAGCCTTCCGGGAGCCCTGGGGAGGCATGGGGACCCCGAACTTACTGTGGGACCCAGAGCTTACTGTGGGACTCAGAGCTCCATTCTCCCTATGACCTTCCCCTCCCCCCTGCCCCCAGTTCTTCCTGTCCTAGGCTGTTTTTCTCTCCAAGGCTCTCCCAGAGGGTTAGTGTGTAAAAGATTTTTGGCTGGTGAGTTACAGAGACTAATGCAAAACTTCCTAGCTTCCTTTGGAGGAAAATTCTATTTCTTGTTAACAGAGCAGGATCTGCTGTTCTGATTCCTGCTTTCACCAGTTGGGCCCCCAGAGTGGCCCTCTCCAGAGTCCCATGCACAGCCGACTGGTCTCTGTGTGCTCACTGGTGTGAGCTTCGTTATGAGCTGCCCTGACCCCCAGCAGAGATGTGCACACAGCTGTCTCTGGTGCCCGTGCTCCTCAGGAGGCAGTGTGTGCTGGTTGTTTCTCTGTGGCCTCGTAGTGGCTGATCTGGTAGCCTGTACTTCCTGAATGTTCTATTAGAGAGAAAGAGAGGCCATGAAAAAAATTTGGGATTTGGTGTTGGAGAACTCCTGGCTTTTGGTTTGGGGCCTGCTCTTTGCTAGCTGGCTTACTTAACCCTCTCGAGCCTGTTTTTCCATCTCTAAAATGGTGACCAGAAAACCCTACTTTTTTTTTTTTTTTTTTTTTTTTTTTGTGAGTGTAAGTGGTAAGAGTCTTACTCTGTAAGTGGCTGGAGTGCAGTGGTACAATCTTGGCTCACTGCAACCTCTGCCTCCTGGGTTCAAGCCATTCTTGTGTCTCAGCCTCCCAAGTAGCTGGGATTACAGGTGCATGCCACCATGTCCGGCTAGTTTTTGTATTTTTAGTAGAGACAAGGGTTCCACCATTTTTGGCCAGGCTGGTCTTGAACTCCTGACCTCAGGTGATCTACCCACCTTGGCCTCCCAAAGTGCTGGGATTATAGGCGTGAGCCACTGCACCCAGCCAGAAAACTCTACTTCTTAATAAGCATGTTGTGAAGAGTAAATGGGGTCGTTGTTATGAAGTGCATGGTAAATAAGTGTCAGTGAATGCCAGCTTTTGTCACCGTTGTGCCTCTCCTGAGTGGAAGGGCCTGGGAGGACTCCCTGCACAAGGCCAGCTTCCTAGGACCTCCGTGTGCTTTCTCTCCGTCCACACCCTGCTCCCCCGGGACAGGCTGCATGTGGGGTTGTCTGGTTGGGTGGCAGCAGCTTCCCCTGCAGAAGGAAATTGCTTCCTCCCCGGGGAGATGGAAGTTGCTAAACTCTGGCTTGGGCTGGCCGTGTGCTCTAAGCAGGGATTATGTATGCGTGTGGGGGAGGGCGGTGCCTTGGGTTTCATTCCAGATGCACCGCGTTCTCTGACCTCGGCCTCCCTTCCTTGCCAGACCCTCTTGGAGCCCGTTACTCCAGCACCAGGCATTTTGGCTGAGAACTCCCACTGCTCTGGATTGCTATTTGACTGTTTTATAGGTGGGTCCTACTTCCCTTTCTAGATTATAGGTACCAGGACCCCTGTGTTCCTCATACTTGGGGACAGAAAATAGGGACTTCTCTTTCCATACAGTAGGGTGCCCCTCTCTCCTGCGGGATGATTGGGACCACCTTGTCCAGGCTTGGGGGAGGGAATAGGAACGGGACTCCTGCTTGGAGCTGCATTGTGTGTTCGGCTCCTCCCTGCAGAAGAGTTCACCATGCAGAGGCTGCAGGGTATTGGGGAGAACCCAGCTTTGGAGCCAGCAGCACTGGCATGGAGGCGAGTCCTGGCATCTCACTTGCTGTATCCTTGAGCTGGTCCTTATTCTGAGCCTCAGTTTCTTCCTCTGTAAAAAGACAATCTGTCTTGCACAGTTGTTGCTGAGACTAAATGAGATGATGGATGTAAATCATCCAGGTTGGCATCTGGTACCTGGTAGACTCCCTAAGTGTGGGCAGGTGTTGTGATTTTGTGTGTGGATGGACCAAGGAGTGCTTTGAGCGAACCATTCTCCACACAGAGGTCAGGAGATACAGATTTCTACACCTTTCTCTAGCCCACAGTTGCACAAACTTGCCTGATTATGGGATTCACCTGGAGTACTTGTTACTTGTTAAAATACCAATTTGTGAGTCCCATCCCAGAACTCCTGAACCAGAATGCTGGTTGTTGAGGTGGGGGGTGGGGTCTCAACTTTTAACCTTTTTTATAATCGGGCCTGTTTGGAAAATGCCGCTTCCTTCAGATTGCTCTGCCAGCGGCTGTGTCCTTCCATCTTCCCGAGGTCCCATTGGAAAGAGGCAGGTATGGCCCCTTGGAAAGTGGGAGACTTTGCAGGTGAGACTGAAGCTTGAAGGCTGGCTCGAGGCCACGAGCTCATTGTGGTGGAAGCAGATTTAGAATTGAGATCTCCCAGAGCTGTGTGTCCCTCGTACCTGCAAACATTCCACTAAATCATGGAAAAGGTGAAGATGGGGACGGACAGAGATGGAGCCACAGGAAGGAGGCAAGGGCTGAGGGCCTCCATGACGGCCTTGGGGACCTGCAGAGACTAAGTGGGGGTTGGATCTGAGACAGAGCCCTGAACCCCGCTGGACCTCTTCCCCAGGTGTGCCTTCTGAAAACCAGGGCCCCAGTGAGCGTGCGGGGCCTTGGGCTTCTCAGAGCCGCTGGGAATCCACAGGTGTCAGAGTATAAGGAAGTTAGGAAGGCGCGGTCTCAGGCAGTGTGGACCCGGCGGGCAGGGCTGCTGGTGCAGTCCTGGAAGTCTTGTGGGTAGGACTTCTCCCACTTTCCCCCTCTCCCTCTGCCTTTTTTGTTGGGCTGGGAAGTTTTCTAGAAGCACAGGCAGGGCTGGCTCCCTTGTTGAGAAAGGGGAATTGAGGAATAGATATTTCCAGGGTCAGTTGATGCCAGCACTGGGGTCCCACTGCCTTGTCTGCTTCCTCCTTCTTGAGGTTGGCCTGCTCCATTCAAGAAAAACCCCTTTTGGGTCCTCACTATGCCATTCTCCTGTCCATTTTACCCTTAAAAGGCCCTTAAGGAGGATTTCAGTCTCTGCTGGGCCCCAGCCCCAGAGGGTGACTTGATTGATGGGGGGTGAGGTGGGCTGGTGGGCTGTGAGGGGGAGGGGCCCTGCTACATACGGGTTGTGGGAGTGTGGCCAGAGCTTGGTGACCTGCTGCCAGGCCCTGGGGGAGAGTCAGGCTGACTGAACCTGTGGCTGAAAGTGTGCGACTGCCACCACGGGTGGAACTGTGGCTCCTCCATCTACTGTTTGCTGCCTTGGTTTTCTCATCTGTAAAATGAGATGGCTTCTGGGGTGCTTAGGAGGATTCACTGAGTCGACGCTGGTAGAGTGCGCGGGGCAGTGAGTTGGGGAGGATTTCCTCATCTCTGAAGCTCTTCAGCTCTAACCTTTCAATCAGATCTGCGGCCTGAGGACTTTGGACCTTTGGGGGACTGCCCTGAGCGAGCTGCTCTAGGTGTCTGGGCAGGCAGGGGCTGTGGGTGGAAAGCTGTGGCCTCTGCCTGTTCCTCCTTCTGTTGGCTCAGGTCTGAAAATCTGGGTGTGGCCTCTGCCCCTCTGCCCCATCTCTCCTGGGTATCTTGCATCTGCCTGCTTCTCTGTCTCCTCCACTGCCACCCTGGTCTGGCTACCTTTGTCTCTGGCTGGGACCTTTTCGTGATCTCATGGTTGGTCTCTTTTCAGACACTCTTTCTCTGATCTCCTCTTTCCAAGATGCAGGTGGAATTATGTAACCACCATCTGATTTGCACCCCCAGCTCAGTCCACCCCAGCCTCATTCATTTCAGCTAAAATAACATGTCTTCGGTCACTTCCACTGCTCTCAGGAGAAATAACAGCTGCAGGCACCTGAACACCCCTGTGGCTGGCTAATCTCCAGTCTTTGCACCCTCTCCTTCCCTCCTGCAGTAGCTCCTGTGACCATTTTTTTTTTTTTTTCAGTTTTTTTGAACAGACCTTACTCTTCTTTTCTCTGGGGCCTTGCTGTTTATAATATATTATATTATATTGTATTATTTTGAGCCAGAGTCCTGCTGTGTTGCCCAGGCTGGAGGGCAATGGTGCAATCAGCTCACTGCAACCTCTGCCTCTTGGGTTCAAGAGATTTTCCTGCCTTAGCCTTCTGAGTAGCTGGGATTACAGGCACGCACTACCACGCCCAGCTAATTTTGTATTTTTAGTAGAGATGGGGTTTCACCATGTTGCCCAGGCTGGTCTTGAACCCCTGACCTCAGGTGATCCACCCGCCTCGGCCTCCCTAAGTGCTGGGATTACTGGAGTGAGCCACTGCACCTGGCCTGGGCCTTTGCTATTTTCTTTCCTTGGCTTCGGCAGCATTACCCTCCTGACCACGCTGCTACCTGCCCCACATATGCATAGGGTGACCTACAGCTTTGCCTGTACCTGTTGTGCTGGTGTAATTATTAGTAGATCCCCTGGTGCCCTGGTTTGGATGACAGGTTATGTGGGACCGCTTCACATTTACAAACTTTTCATCTAATACTTCCTAGCCTTATAAATTCACTGACTTCCTTGGGGCAGTGATCAGACACACTGCCCCCCACTACAGCCCCCTAGTACCAGTTCAGGATCCTGTTTTAGCCTCATGCCTTCCAGGACTTTTCCTACAGGCACTGGAACTTAGTGTACAAAAATACACTCATTGATATAATATTTGCGTACTGTTTGCCTCCTCCATTAGACTGCAGGCTCCGTGACTTAGGACAGTGCCTGTATTTGCCCATGATGTAACCCCAGTGCCTGATGCAGAATCAGTGCTCAGTAAGAATTTATGGAAGGAAGGAAGGAAGGAATCTGGCTGCAGCTGTCTGGCAGGTTAGGCCTGGAGCCTGGGCGAATCTGTAGAATCTGCAGTGGCCTGTGGAAGGGAGGCTGCCAACATCAGGCCAGTTCCAGCCCTAGCAAGCCAGTTGCCCACACTCTGGCACACACCACTGGCTTGGCTGCCCCTTTAATTACTCCTGGTCTCTCTCAATCACCTTTGTGTTCAGAAACCGGAGAGAGAAGAATTCAAACCCGCTTTCCATCTCCCTAAAACAGACCTAGAAGAAAAACCTGCCCTGGCCCATTCTGCATCCCCAGGGGGCCAGCAGGTCCACGGCCTCCTCTCATGGCTGGATTTGAGCGTTGAAGTGTCCTGGGCTGCCCTGTGGCTCTCCTCCCCAGTCCAGGCCCAGGGACTGCCTGGGCACAGCTGAGCAGGTGCCCGTGTGGCTTGAGACTGAGACAGGACTGGTGCAGGCTGGTGGGCAGAGCTGGATGAGTCCCCACCATTCCCCAGCCTGAGCAGAGACCGAAGGCTGGCCTGGAAGAGCTTAGCCTCCCAGCAGAGTGGAGCGGGCGCAGGCTTTGACGTCCTAGAGACCCAGTTCACACCTCAGTTCTGCCACTTACTAGCTGTGTGACTATGAGGAACTGGCCCTCGGTGTCCTGTTCATTTGTTCCTTTAACCTCAGATTGTTGAGTAGATTTGCTGAGATGGCACATGCCTTGTGGGTAATGACAACCATGAGTGAGCACTCACCGAGTGGTTATAATATGACAGCCAACATCTTTGAGCAGCCCTAAGATAGGATCCCCCTCTCCTTCCCTCACCTCCCTTTGGGGCTCCCAGAAGTCCACGTTGCCATCAGCATCCCCATCTTGAAATTGAGGGTGTAACATTGAACTTTCCTCTCAATGTCTGGGGGAGGCTGGGGAGCAGAAAGCGCCGCTGGGGCTGCCCTTGCTGCAGTGTCTGAGGTGAAGCCCAGAAGCACTAGTGCTGGTGGGAACAGCAGGGGTGGAGCTCTTTGATCTTTGAAGAGGACTGTGAATACACTGAGCACAGGCGGAAGCCCCTTGTCCCATCCTGCCCCATGCACAGGTCCCTGGGCTTCTCAGCAGAGGTGGACAGCTGCCTGCAGCTGTGCTTCTCCCACCCTTCTGGAAATGGGGGAAGTTTCCACAGACACATTCCTGTTCCTCAGCCTGCTGCTCCCTGCTGCTGATACCTTGCCACTCTGTCCCCTCGAGCCGGGCTGGCCATGCTAAGGTGTTGGCAAGCTGCTTGGCCTGCTGGGCTGCTGACACCCCAGACCACCACTGGCCTAGTGGACAGGCCCGGAGGGCAGGGATGGCATTGGACCACATTGTCCTGGGCCTGGGAGAGGGTTTCTGTGCTGCTTTTTTTTTTGAGACAGAGTCTCAATCTGTCTCCAGGCTGGAGTGCAGTTGCGGATCTTGGCTCACTGCAACCTCCACCTTCCACAGTCAAGTGATTCACCTGCCTCAGCCTCCCAAGTAGCTGGGACTACAGCCACCATGCCCACCTAATTTTTGTATTTTTAGTAGAGATGAGGTTTTACTGTGTTGACCAGGCTGGTCTCGATCTCTTGACCTCGCGATCCGCCCATCTCAGCCTCCCAAACTGTTGGGATTACAGGTGTGAGCCACCTCGGCCAGCCTCTGTGCTGCTTTTTAATGTGCTGATCTGTGCGTTTGTGTTTTGGGATAAGAAACTTTATGTTGCTGACCCTCAGGTGAAGAGAATTGAGGTAGTTAGGCTCCTCGGTCATGACCAAGTGTCGTCTCGGTCCATGCAAGGCCACTGTGCACCCATCACATCTTATCCTGCAATCTCCCATGATGGACGTGCAGATTGTCCCCAGCTGCTCTCCTGCTGACACAAATGAGGCCACAGTGAACATTCTCCCATACTTCCCAGTGCAGCTGCATGAGGATTGCATTGAGCAGGGAATTGCTGGGTTGTAGGGAATGTCCTGATACGGGGCTGGGTCGCTTTCTAGAATGGCTGTGCAGTCTACTCTCCACCAGCCAGGCTGGAGGATCTTCCGGATCCCTCAGCCCCACCAACATTGGGCGTAATCACCTTTCTAATTGGTTGCCAGTCTATTAGTGTAAAGAGATGCATTTTGGTTTTGAGCTGCAGCTGAAGAGGAACTTTTCAAGTGCCAAGACTGTTTCCCTCCTCCAGTCAGCTCTCTTGGAACCAGAAACTTCCTCCTGGGTGGTGCTGAGAAGCATGGTGATGCAGAAAGCCTCTCCTCTGTAGGGAGTGGCCGTTTATAGATACAGCCGGTTAATGCCTCAGTTCCTGCAGAAAGTTCTTTAAAAAAAAAATGGGGTTCAAGTGATTCTCCTGCCTCAGCTTCCCAAGTAGCTGGGACTACAGGCACCCACCACCACACCCAGCTAATTTTTGTATTTTTAGTGGAGACGGGGTTTCACCATGTTGGTCAGGCTGGTCTCAAACTCCTGACTTCAAGTGATCCGCCTGCCTCGGCCTCCCAAAGTGCTGGGATTACAGGCGAGAGCCACAGCGCCTGGCCGGAGCCCTCTGTTCTGATGTTTAAGCCTCAACACACACCCAGGCCATCCACTCTGGCTGACCTCTCCAGAGAAGTGTCCACTGACAAAGGTGCTTTTTCCATTTGTTGCACAGTGCAATAAACAAGATAACCCACCTGCAGCCAAACAAGACCAGCTGGGCAGTGGTGGGACAGCCCAGGCTGCAACCTCACGTGCTGGCCACACCTCTTCCAAGCACATCCTCCCACTCTCCCGGAATCAAAAATACCAGGCACCATTCGGGCCAGGGAAGTTCAGCGTTCAGAGGATGGGGTCAGGAGCCTGACCTTTTTTTGTTTTGAAAAAGTTGTTTTTTTAAAAAAATGGAAAGTTCATTTTTTTTTTTCTGTCTCCCAGGTATGAGGTCATCCCAGTGGCGTGATGATGGCTCACTGCAGCTTCAACCTCCCTGGGCTTGGGTGATCCTCTCACCTCAGCCTCCTGGGAAGCTGGGACTATAGGGTGCACCATTACGCCCGGCTAACGTTTCTTAATTTTTTGTAGAGACAGTTTTGCCTGTTGCGTAGGTTCCTGCAGGAAGTTCTGCTCCCTGGGGCTACCTGCTCCAGTCCCAGCCCCAGTGTGCAAATCACTGGTGTGACTTGTGGTGGCTTGTGATGCTTACATAGTTGCTGAACTTGTTCCCCTCATCCCCTGGTATTTCTGGCATCCTGAGGGCTCAGGTGCCCTGGAGCTTTGAGAATTCCTTTGCGAAGTCATGTGGCTGCTGCTGCGTGGTTGTCCCTCGGGGGAGGAGGTGGGTGGCACTGTGGCATTGGCTTGGAGACCTCAGTCTCTCAACTGAGGTCCTATTGATCACATCTTGACTGAGTCAGGGAGGTTGGGGCACAGTGCCTGCTGGATCCTGCTCGTCCAGAAGCAGGAACTCACTGGGCATCAAGGTGTCCCCCATGGTCCCTTGATGCTACCTGGGATCGTTTAGTAGACAAGGGCAATTCTATGTATCCTGGAGTTGTTTTTGTCTTACGCTTTTCCATGAGCACCCTTTCTCTTATCTGTCTTATACTTTAGTAATGAACTCTAGACACTATTAACTACTTGTGTGCTGGGCTTTTTGCATAGATTATCTCATTGAAACTCCTTACCAACCCAGTTGAGAAAGGTATTATCCCTGTTTTACAGATGAGGAAACTGAGGCTCAGAAAGGTCAAGAACTTGCTCAGGTACCAAGGTTAGTAAGTGGCAGACCCATATTGAACCCAGCAATTCTGTGCCCAGACCCATTCTTAGCCACTCAGCCTTGGTCCCCGGAGTGTGGTCTCTGGACTGGCAGCATCAGCATCACCTGGATACTTGTTAGAAATGCAGTTTCTCTGCCTGCCCAGAACTTTGGAATCAGAAACTCTGGTGGTGGGGCCCAGCAATCTGCCTTTTAACAAGCCCTCCAGGTGATGCTGGTACATGTTCAAGTTGGAGAAGCATTGCATTGAATTCTTCTGTTCTTTTTTATGTTTTTTCTGCCTGGCTTCTCCCCTTGTCATTGGGCCAGTCACTGTGGAGCCCAGACTTTGGGCCCTGGCTGCTCTTCAGGAACTTCATGCCCTGTTTAAAGAGGTGCAGTAATCTGTCCTCTGGGGCCTCCAGGAACCCCTCCCAAGTCCCCAAAAGCAGTTGACAGAGCTGATGCCCTGCCTCCAGCTGACAGCCTAGTGACAGGGACCACCATGGGGGGTCAAGAGTTCCTAGGCACTGTGCCAAAGGAGGCACCTTGAGGGGTCCAGGTGACCAGGGGGTGGACTGTGGGACTGACCAGGACAGAGGCTCCAGTTTGGAGGTGATTTTAGGGGCACAGAAAGGAGACTTGGAAAACTTCCTTGTCCAAGCAGGATCTCTTTCTTTCTTGCAAATTTGTAATAATAAGTGGTTTGATCTTGGAGAGGAGCTTCCCACACAGGTGCTCGACAGGCTCCTTGTTTCTGGGCAACAAGGCATACTCAGGAGAAATGACCTGGATAGAGGACAGAAGCTAATTTATTTATTTATTTTTAGTGGAGACAGGGTCTTGCTATATTGCCCAGGCTGGACTTGATCTCCTGGCCTCAGGCAATCCTCCTGCCTCAGCCTCCCAAAGTGCTGTGATTGCCAGGCGTGAGATGCCAGAGCCAGCCTTACTTTATTTTTGAGCTCCCACGTAAGTCTAGTTTTGTGGTTTAATTCTTAGCCCAACACCAGGAGGGGTGGATTCAGCCATCCCATTTCACAGATAAGACCATGGAGGTTTCAAGCTGTAAAGTTGAGAGTCATACCTCAACTACATGGAGGGATCAAATTAGGGGCCAGAGTCTGCCAGACCCCCAGGTTCCCATATTGTATGAATAGCAGGCTGGGCCAAATCTTTGTCAGCTGGGGGAATTCTCTATGGAATTGAGTGACCCATAGCTCTTGGCATCTGTGCCAGAAAAACCAAATGACCTCACTTTTGGTGGCTTTTCCTTCTTGGGGAAGGAATGTGCTGGCCTGCTGAGGCCTGTGTGCTGTCAGACCTGCAAGGGCCAGAATCAGACTCCAGGCATGGGGGAGGGGTTACAGGCAGGACCACACTGTAACCCTGGAGGGAGGAGTGGGGAGGAGGCTGTTCTCACACCGGCCTCCCGGAGTGGGTGCCACTCTGCTTTGAGAAGACCAGCTCCTCCCACTTAGTAATCCTCATCTCAGCAGGCTTACCAGCCACTGTTCGGTAGCTGAACTAGCTCAATTACATCAGTCCCCGGAGAGGGCTCTGGTCCAGGGCCTGCCTTTGAGCCTGGTTTCTTGCCAATGGGCTAAATGGGTTAAAAACAAAACCACATCTTGATGTAAAAGACTTAGTGGAGTCCTGGAACGTTTTAGTTTAAAAGAGAAATAACAGCTTTATTGAGATGTAATTCACATACCCATACAATTCACCCATTTATACAGCTTCATGGTTTTTGGGATAGTCACATAAATGGGCAGCTATTTTTGCCATCAGTTTTGAATGTTTTTGTCACCTTAGAAAGGTATTCTGTACCCCTTAGCTATCACCTCCCCCCAGCTCCTCTGTTCCCAGCCCTAAGAAACTACTAATCAAGCCGCTTTCTGTCTTCATGGATGCTTTTGTGTCTTAGCATCTAGTGGGCGCTTGGTCTGTATCTGGCAGTGGACTGAGCCCTTTACACTAGCTCACATAACCCTACCTCATGACTACCTTATGGACCACAGGCTCATTTTTGTCCTTATTTTATTATTACTATCTTACCATCATCATTCTGGCTTACAGAAGTCTTTACTGATGTGAGAACCAAGGCGGTGGGAGGCCCAGTCTCGAGTCCAGCATGATAAAGCCCGTACTGGACAGAGCTTGCTGATGGCTGGCAGTTGTGGTGGGCTCTTGGGTCCCTGGGAGAGGTGAGGATGTGGATGGTGACAGATTGGCAGAGGCAGTTGACTCTCATTGGCCAGGAGCTGAGGACAGACCTGTTTCTTTGCTAGGATCATGCGTCCACCTGTTTTAAAGTGGCTCTGATTTCTCATGGGGGCCCATAAGTTCCACCTGTACCAGGCAAAAAGGAGCTGGGCAGTCTGCCTTTCCGGGGGGGCCTTGGATGGCAGGAAGGCCACAGTGGTGTCTCATGGTGGCCTGGGAGCCCTCTCAAGCAGAGTGCCTTTGTTAGGTCAAACAGCCTCTCAGAAAAAGCTGCGGGCCCCCTGCTTCTTGACCCTGGTGACCCTCTGGTTGTCTGGTGCTGTATATTGAAATGGGCTGTAGATGGGTGCAAACCAGGAAATGCAGCCTCCATTCCGCATCCCGGTCTGGCTAGAGGGCAGTTTCAGAATTCTCTCATCAATGGGGGAAAAAACAACAGGACTTCTTTCTTGCTCTGTGAATGATTAACTTTGATTAAATAGACAGCAGATGGGAAGAGGGAGAGAGCATGCTGGCCGCAGACTTTGTGTCTGGGGTATCTTGCTGGCTATTTTGCTTCCATTGTCATGATCTTCACAGAGTGGTGATGTTCTTTGTCCCCATTCACAACGTGAGGCAATGGAGGCCTAGACAGTTGAACTAAAGCCACACAGCCAGTGAGTGACAAGGACCTGCTGGGTTAACATTGTTTAAGTGTCTGTTGTGGACACAGCACCAGGCTAAGTCTTTCAGGACATAGGGTGTAATTTGGTCCTCTTTCATTCTGTGCCATTGTAGGCCTTGTTATCCCCATTTTACAGGTGGGGATCTTGAGGCTGAGATTAAGAGTCCTGTCTAAGCAGACAGATCTAGTGAGAGGTGTGGGCTGGGACTAGAGCCTAGGTCTGTCTCGTTCCAGATTCCAGGTCCTAGTGCATCCCCAGTCCCCTGTACTCTGAGTCTCTAGGATCCCAGAGCGCCCATGTCTTGGGGACAAGCTGTTAGAGCAGTGCCTGGTCCCAGCAGAGGCCTGGCGGTTGTCAGCTTTTTCAGCAGCCACTCCCAGGTGGGTGGGAAGTAGACAGATCTGGGTGGAGATGTTCCCGAAGACTCTGCTTTCCTCAGCGCGTGAACCAGCTGATGGCTGGCTTTGAAGCTGGCAGTGAGCCCCTGATAAGTTAGCCAGATACTCCTATTTGCTTTGTGAGAACACTGGGCATCTGAGATCACTTCTGGGCAGGTCTTTGCTTAGACAAAACACCCAGGGCCTACGCCCTGGCCAGACTGGCTACACGTGTATGGGGGTCAGAGGGATTCCAGCAAACCCCCTGGCTGTACCTCAGTGACCTTTCAACATCAGTGGATGCTGCAGGGGGCTCAACTCTGAGCACAGGTGCTGGCCTGGCCCTCTCAAAGGACCCTGGGCAGTTCATACACCCCGAGGCCCCCACCCCACCCCACACAGCAGGGGGGCTGGCTTAGGCTGGCAGGGTGCTTGCCTCTGGAGGCCTAGGGGGTATGGGAGCCTGGTGAGTTGGTTTTTGACTTGATGAGCCTAGAGCAGGGTCCTGGCTGCTCTAGTCAGGGAGAAGAAGGACCATCAGAGGAGAAGCTGGCTTGTATAGGAAGCTGTGTATCATTTTCACTCATTTGGGTGATCTCCTGGGATCACTTGGCCAGAGCACAGCCCCTCATCTTACCCACAGTTAGCAGTTCGCCATCTTCACTCTTGGGGGAGATGTGTGTGTGTGTGATGACTGGTTTATCCTCATGTCTTGCTCCCGAATTATGACTTTAAGACTTTCCACTGATAGGACACTTTAAAGTTCTTCAGAGCCTTTTCCCTATATTGTATCTTATTTGATTGTCAAACTCATTCTTTTAAACAGGTGGGATAATGTTTTCATTTGTTATCTTTATTTTGGAAACATCTTTTTCCTCCTCGATAATATCTGAGCCTTGTCTCACCCTTGCCAAATAATCCCAGAGAAATGGGAAGTCCCCTCTACCTTATCCTAGAGGTCTGATGTCACAATTAAATGTATATGTTCCCAGATAGACTTTTTTTTTTTTTTTTTTTTTTTTGGAAAGCCACTGACTATTGATCTAAAAAACTTTACAAAGACAGTGACTGTTCTGCCAAAAAGCCAAATGGTGTCAAATGGACTGAAAGTGAGAGTGGGGGTGAGGGACAGGGCCAGGAATCCATTCAGGAAAGCTGGTAACTGTCCCCAGGGAATTGGCAAGGTTAAAAGGAAGGGGGAGGCATGCAAGAGCACAGAAGCCAAAAAAGTTGCAATGGTCAGGGTAGAAAACTCCCGAAAGACCCTGGCGTACATCCGAGGTGAGTACCACAATGGCAGTCTTTTCTTTTGTAGAGGACAGGGGGAGGACTCCCTACTTGGCTGCAAACTCTGAATGAGGGCTAGGATTGAGGACTTCCAGAGAGCATCACGGGAAGGCATCGTACCACTCTCGCAGTCCTGGGACTGCTTGGCATTGGCAACACAAGTGTCCTTCAGCCATTTCTGGAAGAGGTCTCCATCTTTTTTTTCTTTTTGTGAGACGGAGTCTTGCTCTGTTGCCAGGCTGGAGTGCAGTGGCGCAATCTTGGCTCACTGTAACCTCCAGCTCCCTGGTTCCAGCAATTTTCCTGCTTCAGCCTCCTGAGTAGCTGGGATTACAGGCACACACCACCACGCCCAGCTAATTTTTGTATTTTTAGTAGAGACGGGTTTCACCACGTTGGCCAGGATGGTCTTGATCTTCTGACCTCATGATCCTCCTGCCATGGCCTCCCAAAGTGCCGGGATTACAGGTGTGAGCCACCGCGCCTGGCCATCTTCATCTTTAGCACCAGAAACTGGCCAAGGATGACATAGGCCTTGTCAAAGCCCCTTGCCTCCAGCTTCTTGCCCAGGACTTCCCCAGTCCTGGCCAGCCTCCCCCACTGGCTTTTCCACCATGGGCTCTGCCACGGAGTCTCGGTGCTTTTGGGAGGTTGACATCTTGATCAGGCTTAAGTTCCCATAACGGTTCCCCCGCCACCCCCCAGACAGACTTTTCTTATATTTGCATAGTTTTTTTTTTTCAAAGATAGGAAATGACAACGCGTTTTGGTACAAATGGTTTTGGTAGAAAACTCAAAAGAAACAAAAGCATATTCTGTGAAAAGCAAATGTCCCCCACCCCCTGCCTCCCCATTTCCCTCCCTGGAGGCAGTGATGATCCCGGTCCTTCTGTGTCCTGCTAGCGACATTCTAGCATGAAGCTTTTAGATGCTGTCCAGGAAACTAATATTAGGGGTCTGCTTGGTGAGGAGGGTTAGGAGCTGGCTGTCCTGAGATGGAAATGCTGAACATGCTTTGGGTTCATTGAGATGAAATCGTCCCTGGGGAATTTTTTGGCTTTCTTTGGCAAAGGGGGAGAGCCCACTAATTGGAATAAACCCTACACAGGAATGAAAGATTGTTGCTGGGTGCTTTTTGGTTGTGTCTTTTCATTGGGCATGTTATGTTGGGAAAAGTTGCTGGGCTCTAGCCTGCAACGTAGGAGGGACTTGTTTGGGGTTACAGAGCTGGAAGGGACTGAAGTGACTTCTCTGAGGTCACACGCCTGGCCCAGCCAGGGCAGGACCCAGGTTTCCTGACCTCATCCTCTGAACGCTGAACTTCCCTGGCCCAAATGGTGGCTGGTATTTTTGATTCCGGGGAGAGTGGGAGGATGTGCTTGGAAGAGGTGTGGCCAGCACGTGAGGTTGCAGCCTGGGCTGTCCCACCACTGCCCAGCCGGTCTTGTTTGGCTGCAGGTGGGTTAGCTTGTTTATTACACTGTTCAACAAATGGAAAAAGCACCTTTGTCAGTGGACACTTCTCTGGAGAAGTCAGCCAGAGTGGATGGCCTGGGTTGTATGTTGAGGCTTAAACATCAGAACAGAGGGCTCTGGCCGGACATGGTGGCTCATACCTGTAATCTCAGCACTTTGGGAGGCTGAGGAAGGCAGATCACTTGAGGTCAGGAGTTTGAGACCAGCCTGACCAACATGGTAAAACCCAGTCTCTACTAGAAATACAAAAATTAACTGGGTGTGGTGGCACGCACCTGTAGTCTCAGCTACTCAGGAGGCTAAGGCAGGAGAATTGCTGGAACCCGAGAGGTGGAGGTTGCAGTGAGCTGAGATTGCACCACTGCACTCCAGCCTGGGCGACAGAGGAGACTCCATCTTAAAAAAAAAAAAAAAGGCAGAGAGCTCTCTGACAGGAGAAGGGAGAAGGAGTAGATCATCATAAAAAACCAACTGCATTTACAGACAACTGTAAAACAGCAAAAAGTCCTTACTGGAGCGCTAGCCCTGTTCGCATTTTGATGTGTTTTGTTTTTAGTCATTTTTTTCATGTTTGTGTGATTGCTCACACAGTTTTAAACTTGCAGAACATACAAGCTTGCATCCTGTTTTTTTTGGTTAATTTTATATAAGCAGGTTTTTTTTTTATAGTAACATAATTTCAGAACCTGTCATTTTGGCCACATAATATTTCATTAAGTGGATGATGAAGCATGGGATACTTAACCTAATACCTTATTAATATAATTTCTGGCTCTTTGTCATTTTTCTCTCTCCAGGAATGCTAGCAAGAACATTTGTATGCTTACGGCCTTTGCTTTATTTAGAATTATTAATCTTCATTCAGGATGGTGGTCCAGAATTGGGCTAAGGGCTGGTGCCCATTTTAGTTCAGTTTGGTGATTTGCTTTCCATCAGAGTTGTGTCAATCGCCTGCCCACAGTGATGTGCCTTTGTCATTGTACCCACCAACAGTGGCAATGATCAGAAACATACTCTGCACATGTAGTAAATGACAAGTGTACCGTTTTTAAATTTACAAGGCACGGCAGCATGTGAGTGGCGTGTCTAACCGCAGGCCCTTGTGACAGGTATTGACACGTACTGCTCATTGATCCAGCCCTAGGAGAGGCACACCCTCTGCCCCTCACAGGAAGTCTTGCCAGCTTTTGCTGACTCCCCAGATGGCTCATGTCCCCAGGCTCTGTCAGGAGTGTTAACTGTGGTAGGCACAGCTGTCTGGTGCGTGCTTGTTTGAACGTGTCATACATTATTACGTGTGTAACTTTGTTAGGAGACTTAGATAGCTTTCATGTTTTCCCATTGTGAAACCAAAGACCCAGTGGGTCTTCATTCAGATTTAGCCTGCTGACATTTTTTGGGGGGGCCTGTGGGATATCTTATTTTTACATTGTGGTAACATTTCAAAACTGGGGGGAGGTCACATGAAAATCCAGACTTTTTTTTTTGAGACAGAGTCTCACTCTGTCACCCAGTTTGGACTGTAGTGGCACAATCATGGCTGGCTGTAGCCACCACCTCCCAGCCTCAAGCAGTCTTCCTGCCTCAGCCTCCCGAGGAGCTGGGGCGACAGGTGCGTACCACAACACTGGCTATATTTTGTTTGATTTTTTTGTAGAGGTGAGGTCTCACTGTGTTGCCCAGGCTGGTCTTGAACTCCTGAACACAAGTGATCCTTCCACCTTGGCCTCCCAAAGTGCTGGGATTACAGGCATACGCCACTACACCCAGCAAAAGTTCAGATTTTTGTCTCCTCTTCATTGGAAGTGTGGCAGCCAAGGGCCCATGTTCCCGTATGAGTACAGGGTTGCCGCCTCTACCCTGAGCCACTCCTGCTGTGGTACAGAGGACGTATTCTAGTTGCCATGGAGCAGCGCACATGCAGCCTGGTACACTTGTATTTCAGGATAATGATGTTTCCTTCTGGGTAGAAAAACAAAGGATAGCCCAAGACGGCCACTGTTTCAAGAAAAATGCATAAGAATACAGGGAGATGGCCGGGCACTGTGGCTCACGCCTGTAATCCCAGCACTTTGGGAGGCCGAGGCCAGCAGATCACTTGAGGTCAGGAGTTTGAGACCAGCCTGGCCAACATGGTGAAACCCTAGCTCTACTAAAAATACAAAAATTAGCCGGTTGTGGTGGCGTGCACCTGTAATGCCAGCTACTTAGGAGGCCGAGGCAGGAGAATCATTTGAACTTGGGAGGCAGAGGTTGCAGTGAGCCGAGATTGTGCCACTGTATTCCAGCATGGGTGATAGAGCAAGATTCGTCTCAAAAAAAAAAAAAAAAAAGGAATACAAGGAGACAAGGACTAACTTGTCCTACTTTTCCTACACTTGGCCCTCCTGGTGCCTTAGTTTCCTCATCTCTAAAGTGGAGAGAATAACACTTGTCTCACAGTGTCACTGTGATGATTAAATAAGTTAAAGGAGGTAAAGCACTCAGGACAGGGTGTAGCATGTAGCAAATGCTCAATATGTATTAGCTGCTGCTGTTATGATCTGTGGCATATGTGTTTGTCTCCTCCAGATGAGGAGCTGAGGGGTGAATATTGTTATAGCTTGGGGTTGGGGGATGTTTCCAGCAGCTAGGTGGGGTTCAGGGGTGCTGCTGAACATCCTATGATACATCCAGCAGCTTCCTGTCCCCCACCAAAAAATTGTCAGACTCCAAATATCAGTAGTACTGAGGTTGAGAAACCTTGCTTAGACCTTGGCGTGTGTGACCCTTGGTCTGACTGAACTCTCTAAACAGGTATAGGCTGGAGGCAGTGGCTCACACCGGTAACCAGCACTTTGGGAGGATGAGGTGAGAGGATCGCTTGAAGCCAGAAGTGTGAGATCAGCCTGGGCAACATAGGGAGACCCAGTCTCTATGAAAAATTAATAAAATAGCCGGGGTGTATTAGGGCTCACTAGAGAGGGACAGAACTAATAAGATAGATGTATATATAAAGGGGAGTTTGTTAAGAAGTGTTGACTCACATGATCACAAGGTGTGTTCCCACACTCAGCTGTCTGCAAGCTGAGGAGCAAGGAAGCCAGTCTGAGTCCCAAGGCTGAAGAACCTGGAGTCTGATGTTTGAGGGCAGGAGGCATCCAGCACGGGAGAAAGATGGAGACTGGGGAGACTCAGCCAGTCTAGTCCTTCCACGTTCTTCTGCTTGCTCTTACTCTGGCCGCGCTGGCAGCTGATGAGATGGTGCCCACCCAGATTGAGGGTGGGCCTGCCTTTCCCAGCCCACTGACTCAAATGCGAATCTCCTTTGGCATCACTCTCACAGACACGTCCAGGAACAATACTTTGCATCCTCCAATCCAATCAAGTTGACACTTGGTGTTAACCGTCACACTGGGCATGGTTGGTGCACCTTTACTCCCGGCTACTCGGGAGGCTGACAAAAAAACATCCTCTAAACCAACATTTTCAAGGGCTGCCTTTCAAGGGCTGCCTCGGGCTCTCATAGAGTCAGAATGATAAGAGACCTTCCTTAGCTCAGCCAGAGGGATTGCTGGAATCCCTTCCCAGTGCCCTTGCCGAGCCCTGCCTTCAGCCGCAGGTAGCACACTGTACAGCCAGCTTGTGGTCTGTTCTTTATTATGTTGAACTCTAATGTTCCCGAAACTTTCTGTCCTTCATTCTAATAATAGTAGCTCCCATTTATGGAGCCTTATGTGTGGGTGATGGTGTTTAGCATTTTCCACGCGTTGCTGCAATGATCTTCACCACTCTGTGAGGTAGGTTCTATTATTATCCCCATTCTACAGATGTGGAGATGGAGGCTTGGAGAAGCTAAATCACCTGCACAAGGTCACTCACTGGATCTAGGTCCGTCTTGCTCTAGGATCCACATTCCTCACCATTCTGCACCACTGGCCTGTTCTGCCCGGTCTGTATCCAGCAAGTTTCTTCACTCATTCATGGGAGAGTCTTTAGATATTTGAAGTGAATCCCTCGGCCATCTCATCTCTCCTCCTGGTCGAAGAGCCCCAGTTCCCGAAGTTTCCCCCAAAGGGCCGTCTGGTCTGCTTACCATCTAGAATGATCATTCTTGCCTCTTGACAGCCACCTGCCTATTGCTGGGCTCTGCCTCTCTCAACGTCTCTCTGCCGGGCTGCCCCAGAGAGGCTGCCCATCTTCTGCCAACTCTGCTGCTGTTCCATCAACTCGGACTCTCTGTGCCTATGCTGGCTGCAGTCCCCTGGATTTCATCTGGTTGGTGTTTTCACTTCACAGTGACCCATTTTCAGTGACACCCCATGAGATTCAGCTCACCTGTTTGGCTGTTGAGGATCTCAGCCTTGGTTCTGCTGCTCCCTTCCAGCACCCACCCAGGCCTGCACCTGAAATCCACGTCATTCAGGTGGAGCAGAAAGCGTGAGGGGGTGGAGGAGTTGGGAGGTTGGGTTGTGAATATACCCAGCTGTGTGGCCTGGGGAAGCTGCTCACCCTCTCTGGTGTGTGTCCTTAGTTGTAAAGTCAAGGTTTGAGTTGGGTGGTGCCTAACACCTCTTGTAGTTCTAACAGTCCTTTATGAGGTGTTAACAGCATAAACTTATAATAATTATACCCTTAATTGTGGTGGCAATAGTAGCAATGGATAATTATTGCAGGTGCTGTAACATTTTCTGTGTTTTAAGTGGACCGTCTCATTGACTCCTCCAATGATCCCCTCAGTAGGTGCTGTTACTACCCTCGTTTACAGATGGTGCCTTAAGGCAGAGGCACGTCAGGTCACTTGTCCAGGGTTGACCACCTACTAGAAGTTGATAGGCCTGGATTTGCAGTGTCTTCTTTAGAGTGACTAAATCCTTGCATTGCCGTGGATACTTGTCTGTGGAGTGATCCCAGCAAATCCCATGACCCTCCTGCTTCAGGGTCTTGTGTTTTACGCCTCCCTCCCACCGTGACCAAGGGAATGAAGAATGCTTGACTGTAAAAGCTCATCCCCTAACTCATGCTTCTGGGTAATCTTCTGCACTACAGATTCCTGCTGAGTGTGATTATTTAGACATCCTTTTAGAATCTAAAACTTAGGCAGTGATGATGATGGTGGGCACCACCACTTTGCACACTTACTATATTTCAGACACATTGATACTGTATTGTTATTATCCACGTAAATTACCAACATTCCTATGTTAATATTATTTACTGAATAAGGGAACTTCTTCTCAGTCATGCCTGGGAGATGCTATTGTCCCCCATTTTATAGGTGTGAAAACTGAGGCTCAAAGAGGCCTGTGTGGCTAAAGTCACACTGCAGTGTGTCTGAGCTGGGGGGGGCAGGGAAGGCACATTCTCAAAAGCCATATTCCTTTCCAACACATTTTAAAGGAAGCATATCAACTTGATACTTGGGAAAGATATGCTGGAAAGATGTTAGCGGAATCTGTGAGAACAGAGCTGTGAGACCTGTGCTGCAGGTTTCCACAGCCAGCTCCATGGCCGCTAGCCTGGCCTGGGGCCCCTCTGTTGGAGCCTGGCCAAGGCCCTCTTTACAACCCTGAACTACAGGGCTGGACACTCTCCACCTCCTGAAACCACCTTTAAACCGCATTAGATGTGGGTAGTGGCTTCAAGGTCCGTGAGAGGCTGAGCAGGGGGTCCAGGCTGTTTTGCGGCCCCTCCCTCTGTCCCTGGGCTCTGCGAGACTATGCAGGGTGGGGGGGGTGTCTGGGGGGGGGGAGCAGGTGGAATGCAGATAGGGCTGCTGAGAGGGTAGCAGGCCATTGCTGCTGCTCTGCAGGAACGTCCCAATGTGGTCCTTGGTCCCAAGACTTTTTCCTGGGACCTCTCGGCATCCCTGAAGCCATTTCTGGAATGGAGCGGCTCCACCGAAGACTGCCGTCCAGGTCTCCTTTGCAGGCTGTGAGTCTGGGCGTGGCCCAAGGAGGTGACTTGAAGATGGCTCTTGGGTTGAGGGGGAGGTTAGGTAGTGCAGGGCCTGGTGGGGCTGAGGCAGGAAAATGGCCCCGTACCCTTTGTTTGAATGTGGGCTGGACCATAAACCTGCTGGGGTAGCACTGTCCACCTCGTTGAGCATCCAGGCTGGAGGTCTTGGGGCTGTGGGTCTCTAGCGTGGGCCCCTCCTGTGGCTTTGGCCTTTTCCTCCTTGCTGGACCTGTGGAGCACTGCTAAGGAGCAGATGCCACCCCCTCAAACTGGAGCTTGAGCCTCAAGACCAAGGCAGCCTGGGGCTGGAGGAGAAGATATAGTTTGTATGGTGTGCATTCAGCCGACAGACCTCCTCTGCAGGGGTGCACGAGGTCACTGTGGAAATCCCTGGTTTTCTGCACCCATGTCACAGTTTTAGCCCTCTCCCACGAACGCACTAGCGCCAGTTCAAAAAGAGCTCAGGGCTAGGTGCGGTGGCTCATGCCTGTAACCCCAGCACTTTGGGAGGCACAGGTGGGCGGATCACGAGGTCAGGAGATCAAGACCATCCTGGCTAACATGGTGAAACCTCATCTCTACTAAAAGTACAAAAAATTAGCTGGGCATGGTGGCATGCACCTGTAGTCCCAGCTACTCTGGAGGCTGAGGCAGGAGAATGGCCTGAATCCAGGAGATGGAGGTTGCAGTGAGCTGAGATTACGCCACTGCACTCCAGCCTGGGTGACAGAGACTCTGTCTCAAAAAAATAAAAAAAGAGCTTGCATGTTGTCACCTTGGAAACAGTACATCGTGTGGAGGGGTGGGACCCACAACAGGAAAGTTTGGTGGCTGGGGGCAGGGAGAGGACGTGGGGTGGGAGCGCAGAGGAGCGAGTCCTCTGATACCTGGCCCTGGGAACAATTCGGGGAGCTAGTCCTCTTCCTCCTCACCACTGTTCACTGAGCTTTTACTAAATGGCAAGTTCTTTAGGGATGTTTTTGAGTTAATCTTTTTAACTTTGATGAAGTGCTGTTACTCTCCCCGTTTTACTGCGAAGGGAGCTGAAGTTTAGGAAGGTTAATCTGAAGGTCACACAGCCAGTAAATGGTGGATCTGAGAACGGAACCCAGCTCTGACACGTCCCGAAGTGCGTGTTGTTAATCACAGACTTACTGCCACCATTTCCTCCTCTTGCCTAAACTTTCCAGTGGGTACTCCTGTTGGGGAAACTTTCCAGTTTGAGAGGTGCTCAGAGCCCCCTTCAAGGCAGTAATCTATGGGGCCTCTGGGGACTGGGGGTTTTAGTAAAGCTGTGTTCCAGGGCTTTGTCCAGGAGACCCGAGCAAACACAGGTGTGTTTTGTTTCCCCAGGACTAAGCCTGGCTTCCCCAGGAAAGGGGCTGGCTGCTTTCAACAGTGCTTTTCCTCTTTCAAAAGCAGTGTCTTTTTACAACAGCAGCCTCTTCCTCCTTTATCTCACCCCAACCCCCTCCACAACTGGGTAGTAAACGGTGAGAATTTACAGCCCTCAGCTGGGCAGGTGTGGGGCAGTGTCTGCTGGGACACTGGGTGTTTCAGGCCACATGGGACCTGAAAGCGTCCCTTTGAGTTGCTCGGGCTGACGTGGTTCCCCTTGAGGGAGTAGAAAACCTTAGGCTGAAGGTTCAGCGCTATAGGCCTGGGAGTGGGTGCTGAGGAGGGCCAAGATGGTGATGAATGAGAAAAGACCACCCACCCCAGGATGAACTCGTGACGCCGGGCAGACCCACAGTGTGGACAGATGACAGCTGGGAGACAATGTGCAAAACCAAAATGAATTATATTTGTTTTAAAGAGTTAAAGATCCTTTAATATTTTTTCTACCAATAAAAAAGAAGTTAAAAGAAAATAAGGACAAAGGCTAAAGGCCCTCTCACCTCCTGCAGTGCCAGCGCCGGAGGAAGGATGCCCCGTACATACGCTTCCCTCTCCTGCTGCGTCCGCTTTCCTCTGAGCTGTCTTCTGGGTCCAGAGCGTCCCTAAGAGCACTGTTTGTCCCATCATCCCCCTGCTTGGAGAGCATTCAGCCTCACCCGCAAGGTGCAGTTGGATCTCCGAGGACTCTGTCAGCTTTGCATCCGGTTCCCCACTTTGTCTTCACCCGGCTGCCCAATTCTTAACACCCACTAGAATGTCTGCTGCTCAGAGGCAGGGACTTTTTTCTCTTTAGCTCACTGCTATGTCCCTGACTCTGTGCCCTGGGTCTCTGGGATATAAAGGTGAACATTGAGTTTCTACCTCCTGGAACTCCGAGGTGTGGAGCTGACAAGTGGCTAGGCAATAATGGCTGTGGGTGTGTTCATCAGGAAGGCTCCCTGGAGGAGGTGATATCTCTACCCAATCTTGAAAGATGAGTGAGTTAGCCAAGCCAGATAGGACATTGGAAGTCATTGTATTCCCCTGTCCACCCCCCGATCTGTGTGCCCGTCTTCCCAAAGCTCCGAGGTAGCACAATATGCCTTTCTCTTCATCATGGGAGTAGGCAGGCCTGCAGAGTGGAGATATGTTTGCAGGGAGAGAGAGGTGGTATGTATTGGTAAGTTACTAATGAGACATGATTGAAAGGTTAAGCCCAAAGTCACGGGCTGTCATAATGCTGTCCGTTTCTCCCCACCTGTGTGGAGTGATAGCTCCCATTCCCCTGCTCCCTTTCTTGCTCCCAGGCTCTACAACTTTTGCTTCTAAATCTAAGCAGGCATTTCTTTTCCCCCATACTCACTGGTGTAATGTTCTTTCCTCTTCCTGGCCACTCATTGCCACTTCACTTTGGAGTTCCCCAAGGCAGGAGGAAGGGGTGGTGCAGATCATGAGGCTGTGATCTTCTCTAGGAGGAAGAGTATTTCTAGTGTGGCTCCTACTATCACATGAATGATGCACTGCCTACCCTTTGAACTTTGCAGGGCAGGTGGGAAGAGAGTTGAATGGCTCTGGTGCTGGGTGAGCCCCATGTAATTGGTAGTGCCATTTGGTGCAGAGAAGTCTGGAGTTGCCGATGAATGGTTTAGATCTAAAGCAAGGGAGCTCTTCTTTTGATTGCCACAGACTGTGACAGCTGGAAGGGAGACACCGTTTTAGATGGACATGTGAAATTGAGATGCATGCTTTTTTCCCTCATGTTTGTTGAGACACCCTGTTCCTGTTTGAGCCACCAGGTGGTGCTGTTGGCACAGGATGGCTGTGTTGCTGCCTCACCTGATCATGATCTGCTTAATAGAGAAGTAACTATGAAGCTGATGGTCTTTGATGTAACCTCCTTACATTCCCTTTCTGGAACTCCTCATGCTTTTGCAGCTTAAGGTGTCCCTATCCCCACCTAAAACACACACAGATAGACATTGGGGTGCTTACTCTTCTTCCCCTTATCCTGACACCCTGCATCTGAATTCTGCCCTCAGTGAAACTTATTACTCCTTTCTCTTAGTTGGCTGCCAAATGAGAAAGGATTCAATACACTAATTTCCCTTAGGTATCAACAAGGCTTAATATGTTACTTCCGGGTTACTCTGTCTTAAAACTGTGAAGACTGAAACCAAGTCTTATAATCTAAGAGGTAACTTGTAAGAATGGAATTGTGGCATTTTCAAATGTGGGTGGGCATGATGTCTTTGAGGGAGGGCTGGGAGGTGGATGTTAAGGGAATTTGCTGCTTCATCTCTCCTGCTGGCTCCCACCCATGCAGCAGGCTCTGTGTAGAGCCCCTAGGCTGCTGTCCTGTGGAGAGCTCAGCACTTGGTTGATGCAGTGAATGAGACCATGTTGGGACAACTGTGTTGAGATGCCCTGCTGAGTGGGTGTCCACTGCCCACTGCCTGACCCCGTTAAATGGCTTGTCCAATGAGGATGACAGCACCAGCCCCCTGACTACTTGCCCTTCTTCTCTCTGCCCAGACATTCACAGCATGGTGCAACTCCCACCTCCGGAAGGCAGGGACGCAGATCGAGAACATCGAAGAGGACTTCCGGGATGGCCTGAAGCTCATGCTGCTGCTGGAGGTCATCTCAGGTGAGGCGGACCCTGGCCCAGGACGAGGTGCTGCCTGTGGGCTCTGCCTGACACCTTGACGTCTGCTCTGCCCATGGGCACAGCCTGATTCTGGGTCTGTTGAAACAAGTTGGAGATGATATGTATGAATTCATGCTAGGAGCCTGGGTCTGGTCTGAGTTCTGGTTCTGCTGCCAGCCAGCCAGTTGCCTTGGACAAGTTCCTTTGCCTTTCTGTTTCAGCATCGTCATTTGTTTTAAAAAAAAAAAAAAAAGGTGAGGGGCAGTTTGAAGGAACGGAGGTTCCTTCTCCCCAGTACCAGGATTCTGTGGCCAATAATGTTAACTGGGGTGACTGCCTCCAAACCTTGGCTCCATTACTATCTATCTACCTGTATCCAGGTGACCCAGGCCATTCCCTAGCCCCTGGTTTGTCCAGATGTCTGGAGGGACAGCTCTCTTGGCACACACATCTCAGCCTGCTTCTGAATGCCTTTCTGCCACCAGCCCTTAAAGGGTGGGAGTCCCATGAGTCTAGCCTTGGTCAATACACTGGGCCATCTTAGCTACTCTCTTCACTTTCTCTTTGCCTTGATGCCGGTGAGCCCTAGACCTAATCTCAGCCCAGGCCTCTCCCTCAAGCTGCCTCTCAAATACTGAACCTTGCTGGCGTCTCCACCCCAGTGTCCCACACGATCCTCTCAGCATGTCCAAAACTCTGTGCTTCTGTCACTCCTGCCCTAGCAAACCTCTTTTGCCTCCCAGAGTCTTGTTCTTCTGCACCCTTGCTGGGATCATAGACAGCTCTTCTTCGTAACTTGTTACTGATGTTGTGTTCATTCTGATTCCTTCTTCCCGATCCTTCTTTTAACCCCTGCTGCTGTGGTGTCAGTGTGGCCTGTGTGAACTCTCACCTAGATGATGCCACAAAGGCCTCCGCCCCAGCTCCTCCTGGCAGTCCACCCCCGTCACTGTAGCCAGAGGGCTCACCCGACAGTGAGTCCAAATATGGTCACGCTGTTCCCCTGCTCACAGCCCTTGGCCCCGGCGCCTCTCCAGGGCTTTGAGCCTGCAGTCCACATTCCTTAGCATAGCTTGAGGGATCCTGCATGAGCTGGCACCTGCTTTGTTTTTAACTAACTATTCCCAAAAAGGTATCAGACCTCAGATCCTCTGCTGGGGGGACGTGCGGTTCTCCCCAGATGACATGCACTTTTCGTTCCCTGTGCCTTTGCACAAACTCTAACTGCCCTTATTTTTGTTTTTTAATTATTTTATTTTTTTTGAGATGAAGTTTCGCTCTTGTTGCCCAGGCTGGAGTGCAATGGCGCGATCTCGGCTCACTGCAGCCTCTGCCTCCCTGCCTCAGCCTCCCAAGTAGCTGGGATTACAGGCATGTTCATGTGCCACCATGCCCGAATAAGTTTTTTTTTCTATTTTTAGTAGAGACAGGGTTTCACCATGTTGGTCAGGCTGGTCTCGAACTCCTGACCTCAGGTGATCCACCCACCTTGGCCTCCCAAAGTACTGGGATTACAGGCGTGACCCACTGCGCCCGGCCTGTTAACCCTTTCATTTGTAAGGCTGAATCATATTCCATTGTGTGTATGACTTACACATATTTAATGGCTACCCACATTTTGTTCGTTCATCTGAGGGTGGACACTGAGTTGTTTCTACCTTTTGGCTCTTGTGAATAATGCTGGGACATAGGTGTATAAATAAATATTTTTAAAGTCCCTCTTTCAGTTCTTTTTTTGTATATTCCCCCAAAGTGGAATTGCCAGGTCACATGGGAATTCCCTGTTTAATTTTTTGAGGAGCCACCATACTATTTTCCTCTAACTGCCTTTATTTTTATTTCTTTTCTTTTTCCTTTTTTTCTTTGAGGTGAGGTTCCACCATTTTGTCCAGGCTAGTCTCGAACTCCTGGCCTCAGGTCAGGCCTCAGCCCCCCAAAGTGCTGGGATTACAGGCGTGCACCACTGCACCTGGCCTCTAACTGCCTTTTAGAATGTCCCTGCTTCCTACCTCCTCCACCAGCCTTCCCCAATTGTAAACAAGCCCAGCCTTACTGTTTATCATTCTTCAAAACTCAGCTTGAGGGTGTCCTTCAAGAAGGCTTCACCCTTCCCCCTCTCCCCTAATCTGAATGGACCGTACCCCTGCCTCCCCAATCCCCACCCCACTCCCCCAGCACCTGTAATGCCCAATTAATTCCTCTGCTGTGTCTTTTTACCACAAAGCGTAATCATTTTTGGTTCGCTTGTTTTCTTCTCCGTTCCACACTGAGCTCTTGGGGCAGGCCATCTTCTCTGTGTGCCAGGTGCTTAGAACGGCACCAGGCACATAGGTGGTGCTCCAGGAACATTAGAACGACTGAGTGCCCAGAGCTGGGCTTGCCCACACGATACTCAGTGTGTTCCTGCTGCATGGGTCTGACTTGTGCCCAGGGGAGCCTGTGCACTTCTGTAAGTCACGTGTCTCTTTCCCAGGGCTGGGAGGATCTGTTCTGTGAAATGTTACCTTTTTCTCCTGATTATCTTGGAGATGGGTAGGGTGCCTCAGGATGAGGAGAAGGAGGGGACACTGCCTACAGAGGTTCTCGAAGTGTGGTCCCTGGACAACCCACACCAGAATCAGCAGGATTGCTTTTCAAAATGCAGATTTCCAAACTGTACCCCAGACCTCCTAGTCACAAACTTAGTGAGAGGGGAAAGGGGCTGGATGGCCACAGTTTAGCAAGTTCTCCAGGTGATTTTGTGTTGACCAATGTTTAAGAGCCACTGGCCGAGGCCTGGGAAGCTTTTCCCCATCCTCCTGTGTTTAACCCTTGCCTCCTCCACTGTCTTTTGCAGAAGTCCCATTCCAGCCAGTGTGCGCAGCTGCTGTATGGCTGGGGAGCTCCGCTTAGCCAGACAGGCCCCAAGGGCTGGGGCTGTAGCAGGAGCAGCCTTCCAGGGAGGGGCGTGGTGCTGCCTGCATCCATCCTGTGGGGAGGGAGCCCCTGTGCCATCTCCCCTGGACACAAAATGCTGGTGTACCTTGCTAGGCTGCAGCCAGAGCCTTGGGTGAGCCCTGAGGGGGAAAGTCTTGATTTAATTTAAAAAACAGCTGTGCTTCCCTAGGAGCTGACAGCCAGATCCCATCTGTGGCAGGAAGTCTGCTGTCTTCCAGAAGCTAGCGGGCTGCTGGGAGGCCACCTGGAGAGGTGCTGCTCTGACAGGGTGGGCCTGGCCCAAGACCCAGTGGCTGGTCCCTGGAGCCCTCACAGCCAGACTGTTGGCCTGCTGGGGAGACAGAGGGACTGGTTGGGAGATCAGGGCAGGCACAAGGGGCCTGAGTTCCCGGCTCTGCGATGGTGGTTCTCAGCCTTTTGGGGTACTTGGGTCCTTAGAGACCCTGAAAGCTATGTACCCCTTCCCTAGGTATGGCCACATGTTGCACTTAGAAAATTCTAGATCATTTCAGGAGGTCCCTGGATGCTCTTTGTTCTAGGATAAAATGGGGTATTTGGAGAGCCAGCTTCTCTACCTCTATTTTCTTTTCTTTCTTTCTTTTTTTTTTTTTTTTTTTTTTTGAAACAGTCTTACTCTGTTGCCCAGACTGGAGTGCAGTGGCGCAATCTCGGCTCACTGCAGACTCCACCCCTTGGGTTCAAACGATTCTCCTGCCTCAGCCTCCCTAGTAGCTGCGATTACAGGCACGCACCACCATGACTGGATAATTTTTATATTTTTAGTAGAGACTGGGTTTCACCATATTGGCCAGGCTGATCTTGAACTCCTGACCTCGTGATCCCCCTGCCTCAGCCTCCCAAAATGCTGGGATTACAGGCGTGAGCCACGCCCGGCCCTCTACCTCTATTTTCTCAAAGATTCTGAGCTTGAAACCTGAGCAGCAGAAGCTCTCACGTGGAATCTGGAGGTAGGGGTGGAGGGCTGTCCCGGAGCTCAGCCCTGGGTGCCCACAGGAGGTGGTGTAACAGGATAAGAACTGTGGTTCTCAGTTGGGGACGGGCTGCTATAGGCAACTCCATTTAAACACCAGGGACATCCGTAATACTTGAGCGACCTATACCCTCCTCCCAGGGCAAAGGGAAGGCTGGAAAGAGTTCAGGGCCTTTGCATGTACTGTTCCTTCTGCCTTGATCACCATTCCCTGCAGTCTTTGCCTGGCCTCAGACTTAGACCTTTCCTGACCACGCCTCAGTTCCTCCTTCCTCTTCCTCCTCCTCTTTTGAAGAGCATGGATCTTTCTTTGTGTTTGTTCATTGTCTGTATTTATTTGTTTTTCTCTGTTTAAGGTCTGTCTGTCCTACTGGACTAGAATTATGTAAAGGCAAGAAACTGTTTTGTTCACCCCCCTATTCCTAGCACCTAGCCAAATCCCTGGCATGCACTAGGGGCTTGATAAATAAATGTTGAGTGGATGCAAGCAGATTTGGATTTGAGAAGTGGAAGAAAGAAGAGGCAGCGTAGATTCTCCCTCTCGTCCCCTGCCAGGGTGACATTCTCCAGCACCTGAGCGGCGTGTGGGCGCACACACACGTGCACACACTCTTGCCTAGCTAAGCTGTGCCTTGGATGAGGGTGTAGTGAGAGGAGCCCTGGCCCCTGGGTCACAGCCTCTCACTTTCCTTTTCCTCCCTCTTGATCCAAACAGGCGAACGCTTGGCCAAGCCAGAGCGAGGCAAGATGAGGGTGCACAAGATCTCCAACGTCAACAAGGCCCTGGATTTCATAGCCAGCAAAGGCGTCAAACTGGTGTCCATTGGAGCCGAAGGTGAGTAAGACCACCTCCTGGTGGCCCCAGGAGTCTGATTCTCTCTGCCTTCCCGGTTCTCTTGGCCTTTCTTTGCACCACCTCCTGGGCCCATGCATTGCCTGGGGGCATTGGGCAGGGGGGCCCCCAACACCTCCATCTGGTCGCCTGTGGATGCTTCATATTGCAACAGCACTTTTCTTCCAGTCTCAGCCCTGTGCAAACCAAGGACTCAGACCCCTGTCCCTGTGCCTGCACCCGCTTAACCACGTCCTTGCTCTGTGGAGTCCTGTGTGTGTGGCGTGCCACCTCTCCTCTCCGCAGGGCTAACCGCACGGTGCTGCCTGGAGCAGAGGATTTGTGTGTGGGCTGGAAAGGGTGTGCAGATGCGGCTGGTGCAGGCTGGAGGCCGCCCCGAGGCTCACCGGGGCCCGCGAAGACTCAAGTCCAGAAGGCTCTAGGCGCATTTTTAATAGCATTTCCCTGCAGTGTAGCTTCCTAACTCTTTAACTTTTACTTAGAAACACTCCAAAGAAAGCTACATTGGCATGTTCTTAGTGATTAAAAGAAGGTAGTGCAATTTCTTGTGTGCGCGGTGGCGGCTCTGAAAAATTGGGAGTGGGTCATTTAGAGTGGGCAGAAAATCTTCTATCCAGGCCCCTTCAGTCCTGTGACTATGGATTTAGCAGGTGTTTACGGGGCACCTGCTACATGACGCCAGAGACCTAAAGATGAGCAAATCTCCTTCATTCAAGACACGGTGGCTGTGAGAAGGGATTGCTCACCCAATGGCATGTACTTAGTCCTCACGATAACCCTGTGAGGTAGCTCTGATAATTAATTTTCCCCATTTTGTAATAAGAAAACAGATGCTTAACGAGATTACATTACTTGCTCGAAGTCTCCGCCGTTAGTAAGTGGCAAAGCCAAAACTCAAACGCAGGTCTTCGTGACACTAGAGAAATGCCCCCAGAGAGTGGCCTTTCCCTGGAGGGGCAGGGGTCTTGCTCCTGGTAAGTCCATGGGAGCAGGTATCCTCTCTGGCTGAAGCTCACAGCCCCCTCTCTTCTAGAAATGGAGGGGTATTATGTTGATACAGCAAATTGAGGACTTGAACACAGGCTCAGCAAACTGCAGTGCATGGGCGTTAAGTCCAGCTGACTCGGATTTTTGGAAATACTGGAACACAGCACACTGTGTTAATGTATCATCAGTGGCTTTTGTGCTGCAATGGCAGAGTTGAGTAGTTGCTACAGAGCTTATAAGGCCCACAGAGCCAGAAACATGTCTTACCAGGCTCTCTACAAAGAGCTTCACTCACCTCTGCCTAATCTGGAACTCAGGCCAGTGCCCAAGGTGGTCATGGGAGGCGCCTTGTGGATTCCAACATCTCCCCCACTGGCTGTGAGCTTCTCAAAGGCAGAAACCATGGTTTCTACATCCTGTGGCCCCAGCTCCCAGCAGCGTTATGCACATACTAGGTGCTCAATAAATGTTCAAAGGACTTACCTATAGCGGTATACTCTGCTTTGTGATTAGGAAGATGTTCTCTGCCTTATAATAAGAAAAGAACAATTTGTTTTAATACGGAGCAATCAAGACTTGGCAGAAAAAAATTATAACTAAGCAGGTGTGGGAAGCCAAAGAAAGTCACCCAGGTGGTTGGTGCAGGCTCAGATGCCCACTGGGGCAGGGAAGTGTAGAGAATTTGTGAAGTGGCTCAGGGGTGAGTGGCAGGGGTGGGCAGGGACTGTGGCGAACTGGAGAATCATGTCCTTGGCGGGATGGGGCCTTGTGGATGTCACAAGTAGCTGTGTGGGTCCATTGCTGCTAGATCTACCAGCTTTTCTAAAGAAGCCAGAAATCCAGATTTTTTGAAAAGAAATATTTGGCAACTAAATTAAAACAACTCTTTTTTTTTTTTTTTTTAAGCCTCTACCAAAGGGGAAGGAGGGCAGGGAAGGGGAAGGCAGGAGAGAGTAGCACTCACCCAGTACCGGCTCTGTGTTGGCTAGACAGGATGCTTTACACGGGCCATCTCCTTCTGCCCTCACGCTGGGCTCATAGGATGGGTATCACTAGCCACATTTTACACTTAAGGAAACTCAGGCTCAGGAAAGTTGCTAGAGTGGAAGAGTGTCGTCAGCAGAGCCCAGGCTCTGAACCAGACTGCTTCTATGGGGCAGAGCCAGGGTTAAACCCAGGTGTTCGGGCTCCAGAGCTGAGGTCTCCTCCTCCTGTCACTGGCAGCAGCGCTGCCTCCCGGGGTGGGGGCCCAGGATAGAACTTTCATGGCGAATTGCCTTCAGTAATGAGATGGTAGATGGAGCCTGCCCCTGCTGTGCTGGCCTCCGGGGTGAGGAGCGGAAATGCTCCTCACTGCCGCTGCTGCGCTGGGAAGGCCATTCACCTGGCAGCCTCAGTTTTCCCGTTTCCTTTGACACAGGCCTAGCTTCTCTAAAGATTTGGCAAAGACTCCTTGATTTTTTATTTTTTGAGACAGAGTTTCACTTTGTCGCCCAGATTAGAGTACAGTGGCATGATCTCGGCTCACTGTAACCTCCACCTCCCAGGTTCAAGTGATTCTCCTGCTTCAGCCTCCCAAGTAGCTTGGGATTATAGGTGTGTGCCACCATGCCTGGCTAATTTTTATATTTTTAGTAGAGATAGGTTTTTCCCATGTTGGCCAGGCTGGTCTTGAACTCCTGACCTCAAGTGATCTGCCCACCTCGGCCTCCCAAAGTGCTGGGATTACAGGCATGAGCCACTGTACACGGCTCCTTTAAAATGAGATATTCTTTACCTTCTCCCTGTCCTGAGGAGCTAGTGTTTTCAGCTGTGGCTTTCAGGTCTGAAATCATCCACCCCCATCAGGCTGAGCACCTAGATCATGCCGCGATGGCCGCTCTGTTGAGCCAAGAAACTAGATGAGGCCGCAAATGGTGTTTTGCAGGCTTTTAAAATTGAAATGGAGTTTCTTGATGTAGGTTATAAAATAAAGGCAATGGGCGGATCACCTGGAATGAGCTCTTCTGGAAGCGAGCCGGGGAACGTTGCAGGTGGTCCCTCCTGGGCTGCTGAAGGCTGTGGCCATGGAGACCAGGCCCAGCAGGGCACACCCCCCTCACCCCCCGCCAGGGCATTTGAAGGATTATCATGCAGTGCAAAGACTAAGACCTCTGGCTGACTCTGAAGGGCAGAACCAGGCCCAGAAGAGATACCCCATGGGTAGGTCGACTCTGGATAACATGCAGAGCCTTGGGAAATGGAAACAGGGCTCTGGGAAGGTCATGAGTTCCCTGTCCCTGAAGGTGTGCACATGGGGGCTGGAGGCAAGGAGCTTCCACACAGTAGGGAGAGGTTAGAGCAGCTCCTGAGGGCCTCCCCTACGATATTTGGTTCTAGAATGGCTGGACTGCATGGAATTGGAACGTGGCGTGGTTGAGTGGTTGCAATTTAGTTAACTAGGGGGAGAGAACTCGAAAAGATTTTGTATTTTAAGATCTTTGGGCAGGTAGAGCCTGAGGGTTTGGGTGCCGTGAGCGTGGAGGTGGTCTCAGTGAGGTAGCATGTATCCTTACGATGGAGGGGCAGTGGGTGCTGTACCACAGCATCGGTCCGGGAGGCGGTGGTGCCTGGGGTTCTAGTTTCTGTCGCATGGAATTTCTGCAGTATTCATTCTGCCATCTGAATACTGAGCAGATGATAGTGTCCCTGGAGGGAGGAGGAGGAGGGAGAAACAGGTTCTCAGTAAACAGGGGGATGGGAGCAGCTTCATAGCTTGCTGTCGACCAGGAAGGGCAGACAGTGTTAATCTGTCATCAGGGTTTTTCCCACGAAGCCCAGTTGAGGCCTTGGAACCCTCCCTTTGGGCCCAGCCTTCCAAGCAGCCCCCGACATAAAGCTGCCTGCGAGACAGGGCGTCCCTGCTGCAAACGCTAGAAGCCGGAGGCCCGGAATACAGGACCTGCCATGCCAGGGAATGCGAAGGAGAATGGATGGGATGGGAGTCAGGTGGAAACTGGGGCTGGGCATGCCCGGGCTGCTAGTTAAGCACACCCTACTCTCTCTGCTCCTGCTTGGTGCCTCTGTTTTCTGGAGTGAAACTATGCCTTTGGTGTGAATGAGAATACAATAAGCAAAATTCTCTGGGGGGGTTTCTGGGGAAGGAGAAGAGGAATTAAGTAGGCAAGACCCCAAAAAGAAGCCACCTGCCTCTCCTAGGTCTGGAAGGGCTCCAAGAGGGCAGGTCTGCAGGCACTGAGCTCAGGACCAGCGGGAGGCCCTGGAGCTTGGCCGTCACAGAGGGGGGCAGCATGTGGGGACCAGGGGAGGGCTAGCATTGCAGCTCCACCCCTAGGAAGGCCAAGCCACGGGATTACCGCTTGGAGCTTTTTTCTAGGCTTAACAAAACTTCCCCTTATATTTGAAACACTGTTTATGAATTTTTTACCTGCTTTTCCCACTCTCCACTTTAAAACGTTTTTCCAAGTCATTAAGTGCTCATGATGTAATTGTTAATGGCTACATTCATTGTCCTTTTTGTTTTGTTTTGTTTTGTTTTTGAGACAGAGTCTCACTCTGTTGCCCAGGCTGGAGTGCAGTGGCACAATCTTAGCTCACTGCAACCTCTGCCTCCCAGATTCAAGCGATTCTCCTGCCTCAGCCTCCTGAGTAGTTGGGATTACAGGCACATGCTACCACATCTGCCTAATTTTCGTATTTTTAGTAGAAATGGGGTTTCGCTGTGTTGGCCAGGCTGGTCTTGAACTCCTGATCTTAAGTGATCCGCTCTACCTTGGCCTCCCAAAGTGCCGGGGTTACAGGCTTGAGCCACCGCGCCTGGCCTCATCATCTGTTTGTCGTACTTTGTCCCACGTCTGGGCCCTGCCCTGGAAGAAACTGAGGGCCATCATGTTCTAGGGGCCCAGTGGCAGGCCTGTGTTAGCTCTGCCCATTTCCCTGCTTGTGGTTAGTGTTTGTTCACTCATTCATTCACTCAGCAGCTGCTGATGGAAGGCTTTCCCTGTGCCAGGCTTTATACTGGACTCTGAAGCAGTGATGCAAAACAGGAAATATTCTTACCCTCTAGGGGCTTACATTCTAGAGGGGAAAGAGGGAAAATACATGTGTACACCTGTCAGAGGGAGAAAACCAAAGCAGGGAGGAACTTGGGTGGTCAAGGGAGGACTCCATGAGAAGGGGGTGTGTGAGTGAAACTGGCGGGAGGCAAGGACAAGCCAGGTGGGTATCTAGGGAGGGGCAGCTTCAGGGAGGCCCAAGCATGGGGAAGGAGGTGGAGGAGGAGGAGGAGGGGACCAGAGGCTCATGCACCAGACCACGAGGGCCTTGCTGGCCACTAGCTTTGACTGTCAGTGAGGTGGGAAGCCATGGAAGTTTTCTCAGAGGGTGATGGGGTCTGGGGATTTACTTGATCATTCTGTGTGCTGTGTACATCTGCCTGGTTTCCAGTGCGGGCTGTGATAAATAGCCTCAAAGCAAGTGCATTCATACAGGGAACCTTACTCTGCATTTCCTTTCACTGGCTAGGGATAGATTCCTAGAGGTAAAATTCTACTGCCAAAAAGTTGAGCAACTTTAAAATGCGTGCTCCTTGTGGCCAGATTATTTCCCAGAAGATTAATTGATTAATTTCCCAGAAATGATTATTATTGTTTTTTAAACCAATGTACACTTCTAGTGTGGTAGGCTTGCTGGCATCAAGGTGTGCAGTTGTTCAACTTTGGGTTTTGTTTTTTGTTTTTAAGAGATAGGGTCTCGCCCTTTTCGTAGGTTGGAGTGCAGTGGTGCTTTCACAGCTCACTGCAACCTTGAACTCCTGAGCTCAGTCCCCAGTTCTCCTGCCTCAGCCTCCCGAGAAGCTGGGACTACAGGTGTGCACCACTGCACCTGGCTAATTTTTCATTTTTTTTTTGTAGAGACAAGGTCTCCAGGCTGGTCTTGAACTCCAGGGCTCAAGCGATCCTCCCACCTTGGCCAACCAAAGTGCTAGGATTACAGGCATGAGCTACTGCACCCAGCTTAACTTTGTTTTTTAACTTTACTAATAGCTGGGAAGATGATCTTATTTCTTTGATTACGAGTGAGATTGAACATTCTTATGAATTGGTGATTTGTATTTCATGTTTTATGATTTTAGTCTTTTGCCTATTTATTGAGAGTTTAGTCTTTTTGTCTTTTCAATTTAGGTGAACTCTTTAAACCACTGGAAGTCACAAATGAAAATGCATTTTTAAAATATCAAAGCTTTATGAGCTGATTCCTTTACTTTTTTTTTTTTTTTTTTGAGAGAGGGTCTCACTTTGTTGCCCAGGATGGAGTACAGTGCCACAATCACAGCTCACTGCAGCCTCTGTCTTGTCTCAAGCAGTCCTCCCACTTCAGCCTCCTGAGTAGCTGGGACTACAGGCACACACTACCATGCTTGTTTACTTTTTGTATTTTTGTAGAGATGGGGTTTCGTCGTGTTGCCCAGGCTGGTCTTGAATGCCTGGTTCAAGCAGTCCACCTGTCTTGGCCTCTCAAAGTGTTGGGAATACAGGCTTGAGCCACTGTGCCAGGTCTATGAGTTGATTTTTAACGAGTAGTTCTCACCTCCCCCACAATGTGTGCTGCAAAATGCTGGCTGGCTGTGTTGCTTGGTAGCAAAAGGGGTTGCATGCTGCTACAGCTCTCTGTTTCTCTCCCATCCAAGCCCTTGGATGTGGGACTGTGCCCCCTGGTGTCTGGGGCTCTGAGAGGGGCATTTTTACTTCCCTGTTTGCAAGAGAGTTACATCCTATTCCATGTCCAAAGTGGACACTTCTTCCATTGCTCAGCATCTCATGCAGACTCAGTGGGTTACCCACCCCCATGGAAGGTGGGTATGGCCAAACACCGCTCCGTGGACTACACCCTGCTGGTCATGGAGAAGCGTGCAGTGTTGCCCTCAATTTTGGGAAAGGGGCTAAGATGTTAGTATAACGTCCTTAATGGAAATCCACTCTTGTTTCAGGATTTGTGGGATGCAAATCCTAGTAGAGTCAGGACTCCCTAGAAATTGATCCTTCTCATGGTTCTGTTGGGTCTCCCCCTAAAATTAATGTTGCAGGTAGGAAAAAATAAGATATTCTTTGGGTACCTTACTCTTAACTAAATGTGTCTTACCATGGGCCAGATTACCATCTTCTGGTCTGGAGGCAGGCGATGAAGGGATAAGGAATCTACATTTGAGTATCACTTGTTCAACCACAAGACCATAAATTGCTCCATGTACTGTGCTCCTTAAAATAGGGCTTATTTATGTTGCATTCCCTGTTTTTAGGCCTTGTACAGAAAAAAAGGAAAAAGGAGAAAATCTACTTCATAGAACTTGTAGCATCTGAAAGTCTAAAAAGTACTGCTTAGACTAAATACAGTGGGTTATCTCTTAGTTTGATCTTGAAGCTGTTGTTTGATTTTTTTTAAAAAATCTGTTTTAATACCCAAACTAATGGCATTGTGAGGTTGAGTCAGTGGATGGTTCAAGACGGCAATTTACAAAACTTGAAGTTTGTGACTTTCTCTTGCTTCCACTGTTTTTCCACGTGTGGGTGGCTATTTTGAGAGCTGTGATTGCCCAGAGAGCCCCAGTTCACGGAATTGCCAGAACATTTGTGATTGCTTAGAAATCCCCCTCAAGCCCAGCTGCATTTTCCTTGTACTTCTGTGTCCTGTCTCTTTATATCTCAGATCCTGTGCCTCAGCACAGCATAAGGGACACCTCACAACTCTGTGGGGTCTTCAGCCCTGCAAAATCCTCCCCCTTTTCTGGCTGGGCACAATGGCTCACGCCTGTAATCCCAACACTTTGGGAGGCCAAGACAGGTGGATCAAAAGGTCAAGAGATTGAGACCATCCTGGCCAACATGGTGAAACCCCGTCTCTACTAAAATGCAAAAATTAGCTGGGTGTGGTAGCGTGCGCCTGTAGTCCCAGCTACTTCGGGAGGCTGAGGCAGGAGGATTGCTTGAACCTGGGAGTTGGAGGTTGCAGTGAGCCAAGATCGCGCCACTGCACTCTAGCCTGGCACCTGGCGACAGAGCAAGACTGTCTCAAAAAAAATCCTCCCCCTTTTCTTTATCAGACTGGGGACACGATTTCAAATACCTGCTTCTCTGTGGCCTTTCCTGATGTGCCCACTGTCTCCAAGTAGGATTGATCACCCCTTTTTGTGCCCCAAATAGAATTCTCTTCTGGCACCTGTCACAGTTTATTGCACTAACTTTAAGAAACATCCAGCCCAGGCATGGTAGCTCATGCCTGTAATTCCAGCACTTTGGGAGGCCAAGGTAGGAGGATCATTTGAACCCAGGAGTTTGAGACCAGCCTGGGCAATATAGTAAGACCCTGTCGCTACAAAAAATAAAAAAAAAATTAGCTGGGTGTGGTGGCCTATCTGTAGTCCCAGCTACCCAAGAAGGTGAGATGGAAGGATCGCTTGAGCCCAGGATTTGGAGGCTGTGGCAAGCCATGATTGCACCACTCCACTCTAGCTTGGGTGACAGAGCGAAACCCTGTCTCAAAAACAAGCCAAAACCCTGTTACCCTCTAGAAGTAGAGCTCTGGAGTCTTTGATTCCTAGCATGGGGCATGGGGTGCTGTGGGTGCTGAGGGAGTGTCAATTCCGTCCCCGCCGAGGCCATTCCTGATGCATGCTGCTGCTGTTTCTGTAGAAATCGTGGATGGGAATGTGAAGATGACGCTGGGCATGATCTGGACCATCATCCTGCGCTTTGCCATCCAGGACATCTCTGTGGAAGGTAGGTTTCTGCTTTGTTCCATTCTGCCATCACCATCTCATCTTCCTCCCTGGGGTTAGCCTGGAGAACTCCCGCACCCAGTGCAATGTATGTTGATCAGGGACCATGTCCCAGGCTTCTTGCTTATGTATTGGGCATCAGCCCTCTCTTCCAGTCAATGTAGAAAAAAGTATTTGCCATTCTGATTCTCATAGGCATGTTGGCCCCAGGGAAACTCCCCCACTTTGGGAGAGCCCAGGGCTGCCATGGGGAAGTATATTGGAAAACGCACCTGGCTCTTGGGTTGTTCGGGGAAATTGCTGCCGGGAGGAAGTGCCAGGAAGGATGCTAACCCCATCCTCTACTTTGCTCCCATAGCACCCTCTAGTGGTCACTTTCCAGATCTGCAAGGTCCATCATGGTCTGGAGAAGTGATCTCTAAACTTGATTCCACACTAGGGTAGTTTTTGAGCTTTACGTCTGCTATGCATGTATTTATCTTGCACAATAATGTTTGTGTATTTCTGTGCATGTGATAAAATACACATACTGAAACAAACTTTTACAAGATGAGATGGAGATATTTTAAAAATATTATTTGTTTGAATGCCATAGAAATCATAAACGTTTTTAATCAAATGAATTTCTTAATGAAAACCACGTGGATTCAGTTCATCTGCTTTGTGAGGGAGATCTTGGTTTGACACTGTGATACAGCAATTCGGAAGTCCAAGTTTGGGTTATAGGTACTTGGTATTTAGGGTTGAAAGAGGGCCATAGTAGTCAACTGGAGTGTGGTTCTTGTTAATGATAATGGATGTAAATCCATTTCTCAAATAGCCTTCTTGATGATTTTGATTCTTTTGGGTGGACTTCTTGTCAGCTCTGAAGTCATCATTGTGTTAATCTTGTGATTTAGCTGACGAAGAGCTCAAGCTAAGTAGAATCATTAGCTTTGGCAACTTTTACTTTGTCTGCTTTTCTTAGGTAGTTACGGTCTTTGTAGGAACCCTTGAATGTCATTTTAAAGTCCGTTTTGTGCATTGAAAATAATTGAGATCATTCATGAATCCAGTCCACTGGGTACCTTAACCTCCAGTTCACAGGCATGAACGCAGGGGTGTATTAGTCCATTTTCATGCTGCTGGTAAAGACATACCTGAGACTGGGTAATTTATAAAGAAAAAGAGGTTTAATGGACTCACAGTTACACGTGGCTGGAGAGGCCTCACAGTCATGGTGAAAGAGTAAGAGAGAGTGAAGGGACCTCTTACATGATGGCAGGCAAAGAGAAAATGAGAGCCAAGCGCACAAGGAAAGCCCTTATAAAACCATCAGATCTCGTGAGACTTATCCACTGCCATGAGAACAGTGTGGGGAAACAGCCCCCACGATTCAGTCATCTCCCCACCAACTCCCTCCCACAACAGGTGGGAATTATGGGAGCTACAATTCAAGATAAGATTTGGACGGGGTCACAGCCAAAGCATATCAGGGGGTACTGTGGTTTGCAGTCTCTCTTCTGTGCTGGGAGCTCCGTGAGCCCCCTCAGTGGCCTGCCTAACCTCACGGACACATGGCTGCTTCACCCACAGACGGCAGCAGTATTGATCCATGTAGTAAATATAAGGAAACCTCATTTTTTAGATCAAAACAGAATCTATATAGGAGTCCCAGTGCTTTCTTCTCACTCAGCTGTGTGCATCCCTTAGGCTGTGGGATCCCCTGTCTGGAGACCCTGGATGCGTAGCTTTCCCAGATCAGTCAAACCTCCCTCCCAACCTGATAGAGGTTGCCGACTTATTTTGTATCATTACCATTTCTTTGAATAAAAGAAAGTAGGGGGAGATAATTCTCGAAGTTTGAAAAGCTGTTGGCTCAAAATTTACATGTGTCGCATGACTAACTCTGAAAAGCTTCTCAGCTTGCTTTTTCTGTTTCTCAACTTCTCAAACTTTGTCAAGGGAAAGACCTGATGGCCAAGGCTCCTCCTTCAGTGGCTGCGGGGTTGGCATCTAGGGGTCACCGTGGGGCCTCCCATGAGCCGGCGCCCTTCCCCTCCCCCTCACTGAGTCAGCCCTCTGACCTCACTGCCCATCCCCTTCCCCCACAGAGACTTCAGCCAAGGAAGGGCTGCTCTTGTGGTGTCAGAGAAAGACAGCTCCTTACAAAAAATGTCAACATCCAAAACTTCCACATAAGGTGAGTGCTGGGGTCCGAGGGGCTCTCGCGGAACCTGGCCACCTCCCTCAGGAGCTCCCAGACCCCCTTGGCTGGGTCAGTCTCAGCTTAGAACAAAGTGGAGCACGTTGGGGGAAGAAGTAGCTTTCTTTGGGCAGGGGATGTGGCCGTCCTCTGAACCCCCTGTCTCTCTCCCTGCAGTGTCTAAGACAGGGCCGTTGCCCGATATACCTTTGGTTGACGCTTTTGCTCCTGGGAGCGCCCCCGAAGAAAATTCCAGGAAGTCCCAGCCCAGGGCTCTGGAACAGTGGACTAGGGCCATAGGCCTTGGTTGTGGGGGGAGGGCTGGATGTGGCAGGTTTATCTCAACTTGCCAACCTTCCCACAAAGTCCTGAGCCCAGTGCCTGGGATTGTGGCAGGGAAATGGCCCTTCCCGTCCTATCTTCTAACTCCCCGCCACAGAGAGCTCTGTGTGTCCATCTCTCTGGAGTCCAGGAGACTCCTGCTCTGCCTCGGTTAGTGCTTGACTGCCCATTTGTTCAGCCCCATTGACCAGCCTGCCCCTTATTCTCTCTCCCCCGGGCAGCTGGAAGGATGGCCTTGGCTTCTGTGCCTTGATCCACCGACACCGGCCTGAACTGATTGACTACGGGAAGCTGCGGAAGGTATGTGTGCCAACCTGACCTCCCGCTTCTGGTCCCTGGTGGGTAGGGTGGGAAAGAGCAGGACTAGGATCCTTTTGTGACAGTCCATGGTCCAACTTGAGGGGCGTTGGCCTCTTAGACTACCAGACAGAGCCCCAGCTCGAAGTGAAGAGAAAAGCTCCTTCCCCCATTAGGGCAGCTTCCGTACCCTTGTGTGTGGTGTGTGTGTACTTGAACACATACACAGCCCACCAGGAAAAATAGCACAGCTCTGGCAGCAGCTTTGTCAGAGGGATGGAATGATACGTGGTGTTTCTCCCTTCTGTTTTTCTTCGATTTGTAAGGAGGAGACACTATTTTCATAATTTAAAACATTGCATATTCTAAGAGACATTTCATGCTCACCTTATCCTTGAGCTGCTGTGCAGTCCTGGGCAGCTTGTCCCCACCGTGGGTTGCTTTCCTTTGTTGCTCAAGTTTGGCTGGGGGATTTTCTTTTGGTTTTACTCCCGCCTTTGGCATGAAGCTAGTGATTTTCTTGAGCGGGTGTGTGGAGCCGGGACAGATGAGGAGGTGGGAGCTGTGCTTCTAGCCTCGTGGTGGTTCTCAGTGTCTGAAGTGGTTGGAGCACACTGCCCTGGACCTTGGAGAAGCCTGTCCTGGACCCTCTGACCATCCTCTCCAGGTCTCCCTCCCGGACCCTATGACCACACTCTCCAGGTTCCCTCTGACCACTCTGCAGGTTCCCCTCCTGGACCCTCTAACCACACTCTCCAGGTTCCCTCTGACCACATTCTCCAGGTTTCCTCTTGGTCCATCTTGGTGTCAAGAGACCGCGTGGCATGGCCATCCAGGGAAAGGCCCTTCCCATGTCCCCAGTTGGTGACCTGGAGTTGGAGTTGGAATGTTGCTTGTCTTTGCTCAAACCTCTTGGCACGGGGGACTTCAAGGAGTGGCTTGACTTGTGTGTGTGTACTTCACCTTGACACTGGAGAGCACAGTGTCCAGTGCAGCTCCTGCCTTGCCTCGGCCTCCAGGAAGGGCTTCTTGCTTCTCGGTGGCCAGGAGAGGTTTAATATTGCTTCCAGCAGCCCTTAGTAAACAGATATAACTATCACAGAATAGGTTCTATAATTGGTTTTTTTTTTTTTTTGAGATGGGGTCTTGCTGTGTCACCCAGGCTGTAGTGCAATGGCACAATCTCGGCTCACTGCAACCTCCACCTCCCAGGTCCAGGCAGTTCTCCCACTCAGCCTCATGAATAGCCGGGACACGCCATTACACCCAGCTAATTTTTGTACTTTTAGTAGAGACGGGGTGTCATCATGTTGGCCAGGCTGGTCTTGAACTCCTGACCTCAGGTAATCCACCTGCCTCGGCCTCCCAAAGTACTGGGATTACAGGCGTGCAGCCACCTTGCCCAGCCTGTATCCCCTTGTGTCCAGGTTATTTCACTTAACATTACATTCTCGAAGTTCATCCACGTGGCAGCATGTGTCAGAATTTCCCCACCTTATTAAGGCTGAAAAGATTCCATTGTATGTGTCACCACATCTGCTATCTGTTCATCCACTGATGGCCGCTTGCATTGCTTTCACTTCTTGGCTACCATGAACAATGGACATATAACCATCTCTTTGAGAACCTGCTTTCAATTCTTCTGAGTATCTCCTCACAAGTGGAATTGTGGGACCATGTAATCCCATGTTTAAGTTCTTGAGGAAGCGCTATCCTGTTCTCACAGCAGCTGTACCATGTGACATTCCACCTACGTTTATGTTGCATTCATTGCACAAGGATTACAGCTTCTCAACATCCTTGCCAATCCCCCGCTAACTGTTCTTGAGAAGGTAGCAGAAGCCAGAACAGTCCAACGCTGTGGCTATTTAAAGGAGCCCCCAAATTTCATGGAATGTGAGCACCAGAGGGGCTCCTGCTCCAAACCTTGACTAGTTCAGAGTTTAAAGCTCCCTAGTCCAACTCTTGAGTTATGGATATAGAAGCTGAGGTCAGGTTACCTGCCTTACAAGTCCCACTGGCTGGAGGCAGAGCTGAAACCTGAAGCCAGGATGTTTGGTGACCAGGCCAGTGCCCTGCTCCTAGCATGCATTTTTTGTTTTTGAGATGGAGTTTCACTCTTGTTGCCCAGGCTGGAGTGCAGTGGCACCATCTCGGCCCATGCAACCTCTGCCTCCCAGTTTCAAGCGATTCTCCTGTCTCAGCCTCCCAAGTAGCTGGGATTAGAGGTATGCACCACCATGCCCAGCTAATTTTGTATTTTTAGCAGAGACGGCGTTTCTCCATGTTGGTCAGGTTGGTCTCAAACTCCCGACCTCGGGTGATTCGCCCGCCTCAGCCTCCCAAATTGCTGGGATTACAGTTGAGAGCCACCATGCCTGGTCCCTAGCACACATTTCTTAGCAGCTTTTTCCTACCCTGGACTCAGGCTGCAGACTAATATCCTTTGCCCCATTTTCCTGACAATCTGAAGCTTGAAGGGGGAAAGAGAATGCTTTAAACCCCCAACTAGTGAGCCCCATTAGTGAGACCAGCCTTCCACATCTGGAGCTGCCCCTTGAGGACTGAGCTGGGGCTAGGAGGAAGTCCCCCTCTGCTCTCCAGTTTGGGTGACCACACAATTGAGAGTAGCCAGTGACTTGTCATGGCTCTCACTTTAACATCCCCTCCCTCTTTTCTCCCTCTAGGATGATCCACTCACAAATCTGAACACGGCTTTGACGTGGCAGAGAAATACCTGGACATCCCCCAAGATGCTGGATGCTGAAGGTGAAAGGCGCTGTCCTTCTGTGTCTCTTGCCTATGCCCAGTGGCTAAGAAGGGGTGGACCCCAGCAGTCTGGGGCTGGATGGGAGGAGGCCTAGTGTTCTGGGACCACATTTGAGAAGCATGAGGATCACAGCCTCTTGGGGATTCTTCCATCATTCCCCGAGCTTCGGAGGGAGAGGTGTCAGCTGATCCTACAGAGGGCTTAGGGGCTATTCTTGCATCGATTGCCTGAGGATGGTTCTCACCTGTGCCTTGGAGTCAGGGTAGCGGGTGCTGGGATGCAGGAGAGTGCCCTTGTTGTCCAGCACAGTTTGGGATGAGAAGTTCCTCTAGCTGAGAGGTACACTGTCCTAACCCTCTGAGCCCTGGGTAGTCTCCGGACGCTGAGCTTAGCATCTCCTCTATGCCCCAGCTCTGACTAGGGCTGGCTGGGCATGGTGCCTGCTCGCGTCTGTAACCTTCTAGTGCCTTCTGAGAAGGGTGCTAGAGAGCCATGGCCTGGACTTTCTCAGTGGTGGAAGTGTCCAGTTCTGACCTTGCTGGGCAGATCCTAGCCAGAGGAAGTGGCTCCCATGTAGGGAAGGAGGGGGCCCAAGTTGAGTATTGACTTTTCTGTTCCTCACTGAGGCCTTGGTGTCCCAGATGCTGCTGGCCAGGACACCTGGATGGGGACAGGTTCAGGGTTTGATGCTAGAACATCCTCAGCAAAGTTTGGGCCTGGGGCTGAAAACCCAGCTCTTCCTGGCTACTAACCCTGCCATCGCCATGCAGAGGAGTTCTGATGGGTGAGCAGGGGCTGTGGGGGGAAGGGAAGCATCTGAGCACAAAGGGGCCTGTGGGCTCATGAAGACAGGGCTGGCAGCTCCAGGCTAGGATCAGGCTGGGTCTTCTTGTCCCACCTCTGCGTTTGCCCCTTGGGAAGAGCCTGACTCTCCACGGCTGCTCCCCCGTGTGTTCTCCTTGGCCCCAGCTGCTCAGTGTTGAGGGGCTGGAAAGGGGTTTGGGGAGAGGAAAGACAATGGTGGGGTCCAGAATTGCTCCTTGCCCCTCTGCCCCACCAGTGGCTTTTTTTTTTTTTTTTTTTTTTTTGAGATGGGGTCTCGCTCTGTCACCTAGGCTAAAGTTCAGTGGTGTGATCTCGGCTCACCGCAAGCTCCGCCTCCCTGGTTCAAGCGATTCTCCTGCCTCAGCCTCCTGAGTAGCTGGGATTACAGGTGCCCGCCACCATGCCTGGCTAATTTTTGTATTTTTAGTAGAGATAGGGTTATGCCATGTTGTCCAGGCTGGTATCGAACTTCTGATCTCAAGTGATCTGCCTGGGCCTCCCAAAGCCACCAGTGGCTTTTAAAATTTCAAAATGTCATTAGGAAAATTTTCACACACTAAAAATCCAGGCAAAAGCAAGAAAGAATAGCATAATGAGCTTTCCTATTTCCATCGCCCAGATAAAATGGTATGGAAGTCTTGTCACCCTTTATTTTTTTGTTGTTTTCTATGTTGAGGTATCTTAAAGCAATTCTGAGATCTCACGTCATTTTACCACTGCATACTTCTGAATACATACCTTAAAAATAGAGTCGTTTTCTTAGGCAACAACACAGTTTTCACTTTTAGCAAATTGATAATTACTTTTGATACCCAGTTCATAATCAAATTTCCCTAATTCCCTAAGACATTTCTTGGAGGGTTGGTTTGTTTTAATCAGAATCCAGACTAGCTCCGTACTGGTGTTTGGCTCTGTTCCCATCCGTAGCACTTCTCTCCTCCCTTTGACCCCTTTTATTCCTGCCATTGAACGTGTGGCAGGAACGGGGCCTGCTGTCCTGCAGAAAATTCCTTATCCTGGGTTTGTCTGCCTCACCGGGGCTTCATTTCACGCACGTGTTCCTCTGCTTACGTTTCCATAAGCGGAAGTTGACGCCAGAGGCTGGTTAGATTCGGGCTCAACATTTTGGCAAGAAGACTTGGTGGTGCTGTGAGCTGCCTTCTGCATCACATCGGGGGTGTGTGGTGTTCTTGGAACCAGCTGGTTTTAACTCCGCATTTTTCTTGACAGACATCGTCGGAACCGCCCGACCGGATGAGAAAGCCATCATGACTTACGTGTCTAGCTTCTACCATGCCTTCTCTGGAGCCCAGAAGGTACCCGGGGCCCCCTGCTCCTTCCATGCCCAGCACACCTCCTGCTGGACCCCAAACCATCCCTCCTGCCCGCCCAGCCTCTCCTAGTGACAGGTACCTGGATGGTCTGGTCTCTTGGACAGAGGCAGCCCCTGGTTCTGAAGTGGCGTGTTGTTCTTACGCGGCTCCTCTCCCACCCGTCTCTCTCTCTCATCTTCTACTGGGAACAAGAAAACTGGGCAACAGCTCCCCTTCTAGGACCCAGAGGACTGGCTTAAACAGGAAGGGCTGTGTGCATGTGGCAGCCCGGGTGGTTCTGGGCTACTGGAAGGTGAGCGGGAGCAGCCCTTCCGTGCTCACCTCTGTTGAAGCCCCTGGCTCTACAGAGCAGCTGGGGTTCCCTTAGAGAGCCAATGCTGGGCCACCTCCTGTCTTCACTTACCCACTTGGCAAAGGCATTGCAAAGCCCACCTTTCTCCTGCTCACGGGCACGACTTAGATCTGTCCTCAGCCCCTTTGGGCTCCGGTGCCTTCTCCTGTATCCTGCCGGGGACTCACATGCGGTCATGCTGCGCTCTCTTCTCAGACATAAGCAGCACCTCTGGAAGGGAGAGGGGGGTGGGCAGCTGGGAGCCCCTTCAAGTGTCCTGGCCCAGTTTTGCTCCGGGAGGGCTGAGGTTAAAGTCCGGTCGTGCAGGTTCCGCACCACCCAAGGGTACCACGACTAGAGGGCACTGTTGATGCTGCGGACATTGAAGATTTGAGCATTTTCATCACCAGCCTTAGGCAGCAGACACCCCTCCCCAAGACCTCCCTGGCAGGCAGGACCCCAGAAGCAGCACAACATCGCCATGAACACAGAACCTTCACGTCTCATGCAGATCTCCCGCCCTCCGCATAGTGTCTGAGTGACCGTCTTAAGATACATGATGGGGCCGAGCGCGGTGCCTCACATCTGTCATCTCAGCACTTTGGGAGGCCGAGGCGGGCAGATCACTTGAGGCCAGGAGTTCGAGACCAGCCTGGCCAACATGGTGAAAACCCATCTCTACTAAAAATACAAAAATTAGCTGGGCATGGTGGTGCACGCCTGTAATCCCAGCTACTCAGGAGGCTGGGGCTGGAGAATTGCTTGAACCCAGGAGGCAGAGGTTGCAGTGAGCCAAGATTGTGTCACTGCACTCCAGCCTGGGCGACAGAATGAGACTCTGTCTCAAAAACAAAACAAAACAAAACAAATGCATGATGGGAGCCCCGCCCTCTCCCACCTCCCCTGTGCCATCCCTGCCTCAGACTCTGCTCACCTCCCACCCCTTCCCTTCCTCTCCAACTGTCTCAGTTTTTCTCTTTCCACTCATTCCCTCCTTTCTGTCCGTCTGTCTGTCTGTGTCCTCTCCGTCCACCATGGCTGTTTGGGTTTATTCTGTGCTGCTGCCGCTGCCTACTTTCTCCTCTCAACCTCTTCTCCTTCTCTGTGCAGATATGTAGGCACGCTAAGGCCGGATGGGAAGGCCGTGTGACCTAATGTTTCATGTCACGGCCACGCCTTCTCAGGTGCGCAGAAGGTGAGCTCTCCCTCGGCCTCCTCCACTCTCCCCTCTTGCCCACCTCTTCCGTCCTCCCTGGACACTCCAGCAGCAGGCCCTGGGATAGAAGGAGGGCCTAGAGAAGCCCCTCCTCCTCTTGCAGGGGGACAGGACTCTGAACTTTGGCCAGGACACTTGAAGATGCCAGAGAACCCCAGCCTCTGAATGACCTCCCGTGTCTCTGTCCCTATGCCCTGGGCATAGCGGATACCACAAGCGGGAAAAGAGCTTGTGGTCTCAGCTTCTTCCCCTGCACCCTGCATCCAAAGTCCTTATTCCAGGCAGCACAGATCTTGGCGGTGCTATTTCCTTAAATATCCAGGATCTCTTCCCACCCTCTCTCCCTCCTTCCTGCTTGAGCAAGGCTATCCTCGCAAATTTAGCCAGCAGCCAGAGCAGGGAGAAGTCTTCCTGCCTTCTCCAGGGTGTCCAGGCCAGAGCCCTGCCTGCTGCTTCCCAACCAGGCTGCCATGGATAGTTGTGCAGGCTGCAGACTGCACACGAGTGCCATGTGTGTGCGGTGGTCGATGGAGATTTGAATATTGATTACTAATTGATCCTGTAGATGGTGGTGAAAATGTCTTCTAACAAAATCAGTAGGACATTTTCCCAGTAGAAGTGCCCTGGGGGAACAGGTAAAAAATGATCCAGAGACATCATATGGGCTGGCAGCAGCCCTGTTCCCTGCCTGGTTGGGCACCCAAGACCCTCCTGACTTTCCTTCCAAGGCTCACTGGTGTGGGCCAGAGACAGGAGAATAGCCCTGTCTGGAGGCTCCTTCTCATAGGTGTCCCCTCAGCCTGCCAGCCCCTCTCAGCCCCTCCTCTGGCCTTCCTTCCATGTCCTCTTTGTCCTTCCCCACCTCTCCAGCTGCTCTTCCTGTGGCCTCCCTGGCCCCTCGCAGCTGAGCGTGAGCAGCTTCTCTCCCTTGCCTTGATTGGCCTCCTGGGCTGATAGTCACGGGCAAGCACCTGCCCCGTGTCCGCGGCGAGGCTGAGCTCTGCTGTGGGCTTTTCCTCTTCCCAAAACCCCTTCCTCCTCTTCCACCCTCTCTCCTTCTCCTTCAGGTATCTGTCCTGGGCTTCATGCCCACCCACGCTGGCCTTCCCTGTCTCTGAAGCCTTCTCTGTGTCCTGGCTGGTGACAAAGCTTGGAAGGGAGTGTGAGACGTGTGTGGGTGGAGTAGGTGTGAAGTGGGTGTGAGGGTATGCGTGGTGTGTATGGGTATGGGGTTCTGAGGCGTGTGTGGGGTGGGGGGTGTGGTGGGCGAGATGCCTAGTATGGGGGGGGGTGGATGTGTGAGGTGTGGTGTGTGTATGGTTGGATGTGATATCCGAGGTGTGTGTGTGTGTGTGAGCGGTGTATGGGTGTAGGGACTCTGTGGTGTGTGTGGTGTGGAGGAGGTGCGTATGCATGAGGTTTGGGAAGGGTGTGGTGTGTGAGGTATGTATGAGATATGTGGGGTCTGGGGACTGGTGTGTCATGGTGTGGTGTGAGTTGTGTGTGTGTGGTGTGGAGGGGTGTGCTCTGGGTGTGAAGTATGGAGTGTGAGGTGTGGTGTGAGTTGTGTGTGGTGTGTGTGTGTGGTGTGGAGGGGTGTGCTGTGGGTGTGAGGTATAGTGAGGTGTGTGAGTTGTGTGTGTGGTGTGTGTGTGGTGTGGAGGGGTGTGCTGTGGGTGTGAGGTATAGTGAGGTGTGTGAGTTGTGTGTGTGTGGTGTGGAGGGGTGTGCTGTGGGTGTGAGGTATAGTGAGGTGTGTGAGTTGTGTGTGGTGTGTGTGGTGTGGAGGGGGTGTGCTGTGGGTGTGAGGTAGGTGTGAGTTGTGTGGTGTGTGTGGTGTGGAGGGGTGTGCTGGGTGTGGGCATGGAGTGTGAGGTATGGATGAGGTGTGTGTGTGTGGTGAGGGTACGGCATGCTGTGGGTGTGAGGTGTAGAGCGTGTGATGTGGGTGTGGTGTGCTGTGGGTGTGAGGTATAGAGTGTGTGCTATGGGTGTGGTGTGCTGTGGGTGTGAGGTATAGAGTGAGGTGTGTGTGGTGTGAAGGGGAGTGGGGTGGGTGTGGTATGTGTGAGGGGTGTGTGGAGTGTGAGGGGTGTGGTGTGCTGTGGGTGTGAGTGTAGAGTGGGCTGTGTGTGCTGTGTGTGCTGTGGGTGTGAGGTGTAGAGTGAGGTGTGTGTGATGTGAGATGTGGCGTGTGGTGTGTGTGTGGTGTGAAGGAGTGCTGTGTGTGTGGCGTGTATGAGGGTTGTGTGTGGGGTGTGGGTGACAGCCTGCTCCCCCCTCCTCCCCCATGCCCTCCTCCCTTTCACTCATCCCTGTTGCAACCATTTCACGCTGCGTTGTCCACACCTGAGGGCAAGGTCACAGCTGGGTTGGTGGTGGTGGTGGTCGTCCTCTCATGTCCTGGTCAGGGGTCTGACCCAGAGTTGCCCCCACCATGTCTAAGGCAACTGCCTGGAGCTGAGCAGGATGGGGGGAGCCCCCGCCTTGCCTTGTGTGGTGGGGCCGATGAAGGAGGACGACTCCTCCTGACTCACTCCTGTCTTGTCTGTCTCCGGGCTGGCACTGATGGGGGAAATCTTCCAAAACCCATGCACAGTGCCCTCCATCCTCTCTGCTGTCTTTCTGTCACCCAACCTCGTATGGTGGAACAGAAAGGCCACAGCGCCTAATGCGTGTGTGCACTGGTGCACAGCTCGTGGGCCTGTGCAGGCACATGCTGTGTGAGTCTGTGTACTGATTTCCCTCATTAGATGAGGACCAGCTGCTGTTTGACAGGTGGGTTTTGGTTCTAATTCTTCCTCTGCTTTCCTCTCCCTTCCTCTTCCCTTACAGGGACGTAGAATGGGTGGAGAGCATGCAGATTTTGTGTATGTAGCTCGTGTTTTAGAGTTCATGGTCTGCTGTTTCTGAGAAATAATGCTTGAAGGCATGGACTCGATCTGAGAGAAATTCCTGAGCCATCTGGGCAAACCCTAAGTCAAGGAGCCGGCAATGGCTGCGGTCTGACCTGTGTGCTGCTCTGCCCTGCCCCAGACCTGAGCAGGGCGGGTGCAGCCACAGGACTACAGGCCACCAAGGTTTTCTCGAGCAGCAGAAACCTGACAAGAGGGTCCATGGGCAGAAGGCTTAGCAAGGGCTTGGGAAGGGGCAAACAGTGTTGTGGAGGGAGGCGGCCGCAGTTTGTGCAGAAGCTTTGGGGTGTGCAGGTGGAGCCTGCGGTAGGGGAGGAAGTTGGCGAGGTGTGAGCTGTCTGAGGAGAGGGGCCAGTTCCCCTCTGCCTCGTCACCCACCCCTGCCTACCCACCATGAGAAAGCTCAGATGCCTGGTCTGAGATCCCTGCTGATTTGGGGCTCTCTTAGCAGGAACCCTGGGCTTGGTGGCTGACTCAGGACAAAGGGGAAGACTGGGCAGTGGACAGCTGTGGAAAGAAGAAAATGAGCAGGTCCAGCTAGATTTGGGAACGTTTTTGCCTAAAGAGGACATAGAGGAGGTCCTTGTGGCATTCATGTGAATCTGTGGGTTGTGGGTGGGGGGAGCCACAGCATGTCATCTGGCCACATTGGAGTGTTTTGATGTTACCTTGGGGACAGTTCCTCTCTAGATGGTGCCTGTACCAGGCAACTGGATGCTGATTATTAGGGTAACAGTTTGACTTGGGATAGCTAAGTACTCCAGGGATAATAATAGTTCATATCTTAAAATAACCCTTGAATATATAACAAAGTGTATTGTATGTTAAGTTGCATAATAGCGCAGCTTAAAGTAGGTCTTAAAAAACATGAAAATTTGCGCTGGGTGCAGTGGCTATGCCTATAATCCCAGCACTTTGGGAGGCTGAGGCTGGTGGATCACCTGAGGTCAGGAGACCAGCTGGCCAACACAGTGAAACGTTGTCGCTACTAAAAATACAGAAATTAGCCAGATGTGGTGGCGCGCACCTGTAATCCCAGCTACTTGGGAGGCTGAAGCAGGAGAATCGCTTGAACCTGGGAGGCGGAGTTTGCAGTGAGCCGAGATCGCGCCATCGCACTCCAGCCTGGATGACAGAACGAGACTCCATCTCAAAAAAGAAAGAAACAAAAACCACGAAAATACAAAGGGACAGGAAACACAGATTTCTAGTAGTCTTCTCCTTTGCCCTTGGAAGCAACATTTTGCTCATTTCCAGAGAATATTTTCCCACCCATCAATTCTCTGTTGCATCTGTCACATTACCTCATGTCAGGGCATCTGATTCTTCTTGCTGGGGTCCAGAGCGGCCCATCTCCTCTTCAGGAATAGCCTGAAGCCAGGGCTCTCCCAGGGCTCTCTTCTGAAGTTGCTTCTGAAGCTGCTTCAGTTCCTGAGGTTCTCAGGGAAGGAATATTTCCTCCACTAGAACAAATCTCTCCTTTAAACTTCTGGACTAAAGCGGTGTCTTTGAGATTCTTTATGTACTCAGCGGTTCTGGGTGCCTCTCTCCTAGATGCCTCAGAGTTCATGGGGTTCTTGTAGCCATGAGAGGAAAAAGCTAGAAAACCAGGAATTTGGGGTGATGGGGAAGGCCTGTCACCCCCAACAGTCTTTCCTTCTGCTCCTGGGATTATGTCCCGTGGGCCTGACTAAGCCTGGCCTTCCCACCTGACCAAGCCTGGCCTTCCCACGTGACCTCATCTTACTTCTCAGGCTGAGGCTGATGGGTGATGAAGCCACCTTCATCAAGGGACCGCTGTGGAAGCAGGTCCAACCCACCACCCAGTGGGCTTCCAGGGCGCACCCTGCCTGTTGGGGGAAGTCAGGCTATGAGATAAAGAGGGGAGATGAGGTTCTGAAGATTCTGCTGTGGTTTGTTTTAGAAAACTCAAATCTGAACTCCAGGAACCTGCTTGCTAGAGGTACTATGGGAGCTGGGCTGTCCCTCAAGGGAGCCCCGGTGGCGTCTGCAGGCTGGCCTGCCATACAGAAAGCACTCTAGGGCCTCCCATGGTACTTGTGTGTGATTTCTGAAGGCTGGTCCGCTGGTTATATGGATGGTATTCTCAGTCACTCTCCTGGGGAGGCCAGCCTGGGAGCAGGTGGTTGAAACTCAAGCTTGGGAACGCGGTTGGATCTTACGGAAAGTCCCCAGGAGACCCACCCGGAATCTCCCCAGACTTCATCCAGAAGGGAGCCCTTTTGACCCTGAAGTAGTCAGCAGGCTCTTGGGGATGGGCGAGGCTCTTGAGGTCCCACAGGACACATGTAAAATCCCACCAACGCAGACCTCAGTCTGCCAGTTTGATAAATTGGCAACATCAGGGTTTATGACCAGTGAGCTGAGCTGACAGATCCGGAGAGTAACAAGGTGAAGGGGGCTTCATCCATGACAATCACAGCTGCAGCTGCTTCGTGCCATGATGAGTAGCTGCCAAGGAGTTTCAGCTGTTTGAGCGGCACATCTCTGGCATAGTCTGCAGAGGTGGCACATCCTCACAAAAACATCAGCCTGGAGCAGGACACGCGGTCTCTGCAGCCCCCTGCCCCAGCCCTCAAGGGAAGTAGGCTGGGGCTTCCAGCAAGTTGCTCCCCCAGCCAGCCCCATGAGGCTGCTGGCCCGGTTCCCATGGCCCTGCGCTTCCCATGGCCCTGCTAGCTTTCTGGGGCTCCATGTCTCCTGGACAGGCTCCAGGAAGAGCATTTCCCTTTTCATTGCTTCTTGGGATTCCCCATGGGTGCCTTTTGGTTCTCGAGAGAAATGGCAGTCAGTCAGGATTTGTGGGTGAGAAGCGGCCATGGGATCTCTAGGACAGGGTTGAGTTGAGGGCAGGGGATGAGGGCCTAAGGATGTCTCAGTTTCTTTTTTCTTTTCTTTTTTTTTTGAGACGGAGTCTCAGTCTATCTACCAGTCTGGAATGCAGTGGCATGATCTTGGCTCACTGCAATCTCTGCCTCCCAGGATCAAGTGATTTTCCTGCCTCAGCCTCCTGAGTAGCTGGGATTATAGGCACGCGCTACCATGCCGGCTAATTTTTGTATTTTTAGTAGAGATGGGGTTTCACCATGTTGATCAGGTTGGTCTTGAACTCCTGACCTTGTGATTCGCTCACCTCGGCCTCCCAAAGTGCTGGAATTACAAGCGTGAGGCACTGTGCCCTGCCAGGATGTCTCAGTTTCTTGAGACTTGGGACTCAAAGTCCCCACTTCAGGGGACTCTTAGACCACCCTCTAGCCATTCCCACCTTCTCCTTATTGGTTCTCCCCACCCACTCTGACACCTCGCTCTGCCAGGCATGCCTCCCTTGACCTCCTTGACTGTGTTTCTGACAGGGCCCTTGCGATGATCTCATTCTGCCCCTTGCCCCCTGCCCCCCACACACCCAGCACAGTCATCCACAAAGCTTATGATCTGGTGGGCGTATGTCTTATTTGAGAAGTTCTTCAAGGAAAAAACATTTACATCTCCCATCTTAGTCATTCCTTCCAATTCTAAGCACGTTCATTCTCAGGAAGCTCTTCCTTATGACCAGCCTCAGTTCATTGTGCTGCAGCTGAAACCTAGTTTGTCTTGTTCATCAACCAGTTGTGAGGTCCTGTCTTTCGACCCCTTAATCCAGGAATCATTTTTCATCTACAGGGCACCATTCTCCAGGGTCCCAGGATGCCAGTCTGTCTTCTCACAGATACCATCTTCTCCAATCCCAGGCTTTCTTCCGTTCTACCCCATGGCCCCCAAAAGGCTTTGAGTTTACTTCCCTTGGTGTAGGGTTGGAATGTGTGCAAGAACGTAGCTAGATTTGAAAACCACCCATTCGAAGTGGACTTAGGAGTGCTGGGTCCCTGCTGGTGTTAGGGATACGGCAGCCCCCACAGCTGCAGAAGGCGCTCTCCCCTGGGGTTTCTTGGTCTTTGCCTTGGATTGCCATTCAGTCCTCATTTGTTCCTTTGCTGCTGAGGCCCGTCGTGGGTTCCTGCTAGCCCAGAGCACAGTGCATGATGTGTGCTTAGCTGTTCCAGAAGGGCCTGTGCTGGGCGCTGGGCATTGTGCCATACTTGGTTGATCCTGAAGTCTGGACTTTGGTGCAGTAGAGGGTCCCTCAGTTTTCTCTAAAGTGCTTCAGGCTTTGGGCCAAGACCCCTGGGATATTCTGCAGGGATCCTGAGAGGCCCCAAGACTTCTCAGTCAGCACTTTATCTCAGGACTCCCAGATTTGAGTTCCCACATCTCCAAGATCCTGGAAAATCCAGACTGAGGTCCTAAGCCTTGCAATTCCAGTGCCCCCACTTGGAATTCCAGGATGGGCATGAATTTCCTCACCCCTCCACCTGACCTGAGTGTTTTGATCATATCAGTCATTGGATTAGTTTCTTCTCAACAAGCATCATGGGCCTTAAACTCAGGCTGTTCTCCAGGGGCCCAGTTCAGCCACCAAGACCTCTGACCAGGCTCACCTGACATGTGGGACCTGGCCATGGGCTGGCAAGGAAAATGGTAAGGAGAGAGGAGGAATGTGACCTCACAGCCTTTGGAACTCCCTTCCGACCACGGGGAGCTGCAGGGGCGGGAGGGGCTTTGTCAGCACAGCTGTGCACCAGGTCCCCTGCTGCTGGAGCTAGCTGGTCGTGACTCTGTCTGTCTTGTTGCCAGGCGGAGACAGCAGCCAATCGCATCTGCAAGGTGTTGGCCGTCAACCAGGAGAACGAGCAGCTTATGGAAGACTATGAGAAGCTGGCCAGTGATGTGGGTACCCCTGGGTTCACCTGGCCTGACTCTAGCAAGAGTCGGTCCTCCAGAACGTATACCTCCAATTCTTTCCTTGGAGCTTAGTCCCAGGCTGGCAGTCTATGATCCCAATATAGCTCGTCCAGGGTAGCCTGAGCTCTGTTGTGGCTCTCCCAGAAAGTAGTGAGGTGGGGGCAGAAGCCAGTCCCTGGGCTAAGTGAGCCTAGGATATCCCTTCACCTCTCAGGGTCTTGTTTTTTTTTTTTTTTTTCACTTGTCAAGTGAGAGTTGAGCCAGGGGATGTTAAAACTCTCTCCAGCCTGGTGTACTCTTAGTCTGTGAGTTTTGCTTCAGTGAGAAAAAGAGCACATCTGGTTCTGAGAGGGAAGGGTTTGTGGTAAATTAGTGCTGGCTCAGGCTAGCCTAGCAGCTACCAAAAGGTAGTGGCTGTCCCCTACTTTTCAGGGGACAGGATCGCACAGTTCTAGGTTTCCTGTTCTGCCATTGGCTACATTTGGGCGAAGCCGCCTCTTCTTGAAAGAATTCAGCCCTTTGAGCTGCTCTGCCCAGCCTCTTGGTGGATCTGCTGCCCAGCATAGTAAGAACCCAGGTTCTGGAGCCCAAGTGCCTGGGTTTACATTTCTGCTTTGCCATTCCAGCTGGGTCACCTTGGCAAGTTACAGGACCTGGTAGTGCCTTGGTTGCCTCCTCTGTAACATGCGGGTGATCACAGCCCTTAGCCCTGTAGTGTTTCTGTAATTATTCAGAGGAGTCCATGTGTGCGGTGTGCTGGCCCCCACAGGTGTTCAGTGTATTTCCTATTGCCATGGGTACTCCTCCACCTTCTCTACCACCATCATCTTGGCTCAAGGAAAACAGTCCAGGCCGTGCCTGCTTGTGCTTCAGGCCAGCTCTCTGCCCAGAAGCCAGCCTCTTCCAAGTCAGAGACCCACATTCTAGACTCCTAGGAAGTCAGATGGCAAGGACCTCCGGAAACAGCTGTTAACCCCCTCCCTGGTATAGATGAAGAAACTGAGGCCCAGCCATTTAGGACCTGGTACCAAAACCCAGGTCTCCTTCCCGCCTTTTAGATGCACTGTCTTCCCCACCAGGTCTACGGGTCTTCCCTTAGCAAAGCAGGGAGGTTGAGGGACATGACTGTGAGTTGATGTACCCTAGTAGCCAGGCTTCACAAAGCCTGTGATTCTCAGACGGAACACCCTGCAACCTGGCTTCATGGCCTGGGAATGCTGTAGGACGGTAGTTGGGAAGGAGTGTGCCATCAGGAGAGACCCCTTCTCTATGTGGGAAGGGCTGCTGGGAGGAGAGGGAAGCTGGCCCGGGCACACTCCTTCCCTGCATCCTCACCCCCGGCCCCCACCGCCTTCCCGCCCTAGCTGTTGGAGTGGATCCGCCGCACCATCCCGTGGCTGGAGAACCGGGGTGCCCGAGAACACCATGCACGCCATGCAGCAAAAGCTGGAGGACTTCCGGGACTACCGGCGCCTGCACAAGCCTCCCAAGGTGCAGGAGAAGTGCCAGCTGGAGATCAACTTCAACACGCTGCAGACCAAGCTGCGGCTCAGCAACCGGCCCGCCTTCATGCCCTCCGAGGGCAGGATGGTCTCGGTGAGCACTGGGGGTGAGCCTGGGCCCCTAGACTGGACAACCTCCACCTCTGAGCTGCTCCTAGTCGTGGTCAAATTCAGCATCATGGGGGCGGGGATGGGCATGTTTGCTTCCACCTACATACACTGCTCCAGAAGTCACCTCGCCCTTCCGGTTACCACTCAGGCTCAAGCCCAAACTTGGCCATGTGGGGCAGCCCCCTCTGACCAGATTGCTGTGGGCCAGGCTGGCCCTTCCAGACCCCTAGCGTCTACCCCAGACCACCCCAGCACCACCAGACCCCCTCTCGAAGAAGTCATCCCTGTAAACACAATGCTTTTTGACACCCTGAACCAAACAGGGCATAATTGAATCACAGTAAAGGTGATTTCTACTTTCATGGAATCTTAAGTAGTTAAAAAAATTATTACTTAAGTAATAGTTTTGTGGGTTTTGGGGGGTAGTGTATTTCAAAGATACTAATAAGAAAAATATGGAAATTACTGAAAATCTTACCCAGTATCAACTTTAAAAAAACAATTTTAATCTTTTTGGTTTTTTTTGTAAATATTTGAGGGAATGCTAAAGCATATATATTTGAAATTAAACATTTTTTTCCCATTTTTGTACTCAAGTGTCCATTTCCCCATTTTTGTACTCATCTGTTAAATATAACTAAATCATGTTTTATATATTATAAGCTACTTAAAAAAACCCAACCCAACCTAAGATTATATTATGACCAGCTTTCCATGTCATAAAATACCCTTCCTTTTTTTTTTTTCTTTTTTTAGTCATAAAATACCCTTCCTTTTTTTTTTTTCTTTTTTTAAGATGGAGTCTGACACCAGGCTGGAGCACAGCGGTGCAATCTCGGCTCACTGCAACCTCCGCCTCTTGGGTTCAAGTGATTCTCCTGCCTCAGCCTCCCAAGTAGCTGGGACTACAGGCGCCCACCACCATGCTGGCTAATTTTTGTATTTTTAGTAGAGACGGGGTTTCACCATGTTGGCCAGGATGGTCTCGATCTCCTGACCTTGTGATCTGCCTGCCTCAGCCTCCCAAAGTGCTGGGATTACAGGCGTGAGCCACTGCACCCAGCCAATACTCTTCTTTTAGGTTATTTTTAAAAATTCAACCCTCTTTACCCTGTCCCCCACAACTTTAGGGAAAAATTTCATAAGCCAGAGAAACACACAGAAGAAAATGTAACAAATTTGCCATGACAGAGCATTTGACCTTAAGTGAAGAGTAATAGGAGCGTCCTGGGCACACAGCAGGTCTAGACGGGAGGACGAAAGCCAGACAGTATTGCGGGGGAGAGAGCAGCCCAAGGAGTTGAGGGAGAAAACATTGCAAGTGTGTATACAGTTTGGAAAATTGCAGTCACTTTTGGGCTCAAAGGCTGAATGAGTAGCTTTTAGGTGACCAGAGCCACTGCTAGCCTAACGGTGCTCTATGAGAATCGGACAAAGTGCCCTTCCTGGGGATGTGGCTTGACCTGGGGGCATGTGGTGGAGACGGTGGCTTGCAGGGTGCAGCCCCAGCGACTGCCCAGCCGAGCACCCTTGCACACACTGGAGGCGTGGCCCTGTCTGAAGGGGTGTGTGGGTTTGCACTCAGCATCTGTCCTCCCAGAATTCTGGCCAGCTCGCCCAGGCCGGGGTCCCTGCAGGCTCCAGGCTACTGCCCAGAGGCCTGAGTCCATGAATGGATCCAGGACCCTGGGGAGGCTGGGCAGCTCCAATGCCTGCTTGCCTCATTCATTGTTGCTCTGTTTACCTGGGGGGGCCCTTTGCCTTGGCACATGTGTAACCCCTGTGATCGGTTAGAGTCCTGTTGGAAGCCAGTCCTAGTCAGGGAGAGCCTGGGGCTCTTTCCCCCACAGGACTCGATTCTCAAAGTCCCATAGCTGGGTGACCAATGTAGATACAGGTCCCCTCCTGGGAGCCCAGAAAATACCAGTGGGGAGATGGGAGGTAGGGTGGGGGCAGCCTGGCTGGGGTGGACATGGGACAGAGATAGGGAAGAGGCTCTTCCTGGAAGGCATGGGGCACCTTCAGGGCTCTAGGGGGTCAGGGGAGCTACAGCTAGGCCCGAGCCAGACCGTGACCCTGTACCTCCCGTCCCACAGGATATCAACAATGCCTGGGGCTGCCTGGAGCAGGTGGAGAAGGGCTATGAGGAGTGGCTGCTAACGAGATCCGGAGGCTGGAGCGACTGGACCACCTAGCAGAGAAGTTCCGGCAGAAGGCCTCCATCCACGAGGCCTGGACGGACGGTGAGGCCAGCCCAGCCTCCTGCCTCCCCAGGGCTTCACTTTCCTACTCCCCAGCCCAGCCAGCAGCCACTACACCATTCTTCTTTGCTTTTTGCTTGTTTCATTTGGTCTCCTACTAGTTCTGTGGCATTAGACAAATTCATTAGCCTTCTGGTCACCTCAGCTTCCTCATCTGTAAAGTGGGGGATAAGAATAGTACCAACCTCACAGGCTTATAAGAATTGAATCAGTGAACACATACAAAGTTCTGAGGAGAGTTCCTGCACAGTGCAGTGCTGTGTGAGTGTTCACAGTGCAGTCAAATGCTCTACCCCCGAGCTATACCCCCGGACTGTCACTTTTTTTTTTTTGAGGGGGCGGTTTTGAGACAGTTTTGCTTTTGTTGCCCAGGCTCGAGTGCAATGGCGGGATCTCGGCTCACTGCAACCTCCGCTTCCTGGGTTCAAGAGATTCTCCTGCCCCAGCCTCCCTAGTAGCTGGGACTACAGATACATGCCATTATGCCCCTAGAGATGGGGTTTCACCACATTGGCCAGGCTGGTCTCAAACTCCTGACCTTAGGTGATCCTCCCACCTCGGCCTCCCAAAGTGCTAGGATTACAGACGTGAGCCACTGTGTCTGGCCCTGGGTGTTCACGTTGAATTGTTCTTTTCACCTTAACTGAGTCTTCCTCCTGGAATGAGTCAGGTTGGGTTGGAGTCCTGACTGTGCCCCTTAGGAGCAGTGTGATGTGGACTGATGACCTCACCCCAGGCCTCGGTCTCCTTATCTGTGAAGTGCAGAGGACGCTGAGCCCTCTTGTGTTTCCAGGACCTCTGGAACAAGTTACCACAAAAATGGTGGCTTAAAACAACGGAAGTGTATTCTTCACAGTTCAGGAGGCCAGAAGTCCTGAACTGAGGTGTCGGTGGGGATTGGCTCCTGTGGCGCTGAGGCAGGGAGGGTCCGTGCTGCCTCCTAGCAGCCCCTGGTGTTCGGTGACTGGTAGCTGCACCTCTCCAGTCTCTTCCTCTGTCCTCACATGGCTGCTTCTCTCTGTGTCTGTAACTGAATCTCCTTTTCTTGATCATTGAATTTAGGGTGCACCCTACTCCAGTATAATGTCAACTTTTTTTTTTTTTTTGAGGCAGAGTCTCACTCTGCCCCCCAGGCTGGAGTGCAGTGGTGCGATCTCGGCTCACTGCAACCTCCATCTCCCATGTTCAAGTGATTCTCCGACCTCAGCCTCCCAAGTAGCTGGAATTACAGGTGCCCGCCACCATGCCCAGCTAATTTTTGTATTTTTAGTTTCACCATGTTGTTCAGGCTGGTCTCGAACTCCTAACCTCAGGTGATCTACCCACCTTGGCCTCCCAAAGTGCTGGGATTCCGGGTGTGAGCCACTGCACCCGGCTGTATAATGTCATCTTTAGGAATTAAGTCTGCAAAGAACTATTTCCAAATAAGGTCCCATTTTGAGGTTCTGGGTTGACATGAGTTTTATGGGACCCCATTCGATCTAATTCAGCCTCCTCATAGGGTTGTTGTGAGGCTTGTATTCTAGTAGATTGCATGCTTATGTTTTTTATCTGTTCAGTTCTCTTTCCTCTATTTCCTGTTCTCCAATTACAGTGAACCAGAGCCTTTGCCTTGGCATATGTGTGTCCCTGTTACTCCCACCTTGAGGCTCTTGGGGCCATGTCTGCTGTGGTCTTATTGGCTGCTGAGGTTAACTCTGGAGAGAAGGATCATACCTAGGATAGTATTTTCCCCAGAACCTGGGCCAGGGCTGGAGGTGGGGAACAGGCTGCCCATCTGCTGGGGCCCCTCTGGCTGTTTCAGCTGGAGTCTGGAGCAGACCCATTGGCTGGCAGAGCTCAGTGCCCTAAGACACCCCCATTCAGCCCTGTTTTGTACTCCTCAGACCTTAGGCTAGAGATGAGAAGGAAGAACCATACCCCAAGGCCACTTGGGTGTGACTTGGCTTGGTGTAGGACAGCAGTCGCCAGCCTCTTTGGCACCAGGGACCAGTTTCGTGGAAGATAATTTTTCCACGGAGAGGGGAGGAGGCAGATGGTTTCAGGATGATTGTTCCACCTCAGATCATCAGGCATTAGTTAGATTCTCATAAGGAGCACACAACCTAGATTCCTCTCATGTGCAGTTCACAACAGGGTTTGAGCTCCTGTGAGAATCTAATACCGCCACTGACCTAACAGGAGACGGAGCTCAGGGGGTATGCCCACTCACCTGCTGGCTCACCTCCTGCTGTTTGGCCCAGTTCCTAACAGGCTACAGACCCCGGTACCAGTCTGTGGCCCAGGGATTGGGGATCCCTGGTGTAGGGGATGGGAGTGTGCTAGACTGGCTAAGAGGGTTAGGTCTAGTTCCCCTTTGTAAGTACAAATGCTGGGCTTTGCACACAGTGGTACAAGGTTGCTGCCCTCGCTTTCACTGTGAGTGTATGGAGTTATTTATCCAGATGTGGATGGGATGGAGTGGAAGAGGGAGCGTGGGGGATTGTACTGATTCATCACATGCTTCTATTGGGTCCAGCTCACAGCCAAAGTACAGAGAAAAGATTGACCTCATTGGCTTGCCAGCCACCAGCAGGGGCATGAGAAATGCTGGCATGCCGGCACAGCCTCTGGGGAAAGCAGTTTGGTCACATGTATTCACACCTAACAATTTTACCATACTCTAACCATTTCTTGAGACTATCTAAAGAATGCACTGTGGGCTGGGTGCGGTGGCTCACGCCTGTAATCCCAGCACTTTGGGAGGCTGAGACGGGCAGATCACAAGGTGAGGAGTTTGAGACCAGCCTGGCCAACATGGTGAAACCCCATCTCTACTAAAGATACAGAAATTTAGCCGGGTGTGGTGGCACACACCTGTAATCCCAACTATTTCGGAGGCTGAGGCAAGAGAATCACTTGAACTTGGAATGCAGAGGTTGCAGTGAGCCAAGATCACACCATTGTACTTCAGCCTGGGCAACAGGGCGAAACTCCCTTCCAAAAAGAAAGAAAAAGAATCCACTCTGAACTTGGAAACATCCACAGTAGGGCAAGCCGAGGGGCCAGCACCCCACAGTAGGCCAGTGAAGGGTTGGGGCAGTGGGCATGCAGCCTCTCAGCAGACATCTACATGAGAAGACTATGGAACCAAGGCAGAAATTCCAATAATGTGCTGCTAAATATTTTAAAAGCAGGAAACATAATTTATATATGTCTAAAGCTTTCACAGAATAATCACATAAGGAAAGACTGAATAGGAGTGGATAAGCAGGCTTAGCTGTAACTTTTTTCTAAACTTGATATATTGCCATTCTGTTTCAAAGAAGAAAGAGTAGGGGGAAGGAAAGAAATCATGGGGGACACAGCCTTGGCTCCCAGCCCAGCCTTATCTATTGAGATGAGCTGAGCATCCCAGCAGCAGAGGGTTGGGTGTGTGAGTGAGGGAGGCCGGGCCAGCCCCGGTCCTGCGCCTGTCAGCTTCACAAGGCAGCTGGTGAGCGTCATCTAACAACAGCCCTGGGAGGTCATTTCTTGTTCCTGCTTTCCTCCTGTGGAAACAAATTTAAGAAAAGCAAGACCCGCTCGTGCCCTGCAGAGAGACGACAGTGTGTCAGAGGGTCAGAGAAGGCTCTAGCCACCATTGGATTCGGTGCAGAGTGCACTGGACACACTGACCGGGGGAAGGGGCCCCTGCAGGGCTGCTGGCAGCCAGCGACAATAACTGGGAACATTCGAAAGGCTGGGAACCCCTGAGGTGCTTGAGTTGCTTTTTTCCTGGTTGTACCAGAGGGTGTGGATGGCTGTTTCCTGCTGTGTATGTAGCACCGTGCCCTGTGCGTTCCCACAGATTCCTGCATAGCCGTCCTATGTTGCCACTTTCATGGCCTGGGAAGTGCTCTGAGGGGGAGCAGTGCTTTTCCCCATCATGCCGTAATTGGATGTTCCAGTGGCACATCTGCTTTTGCACACTGCAGACCCCTGCACAGTGGGCATCTCCTGGGGAAGCACCCCTAGAAGCTCCTGGGGCCCTGAGGGGGTGGGCAGTTGGGACCAAGGAGATGTTTCTCACTCTCGCTCAGCCATGTGGCCCTCTCCAACCCAGGCAAAGAGGCCATGCTTCGACAGAAGGACTATGAGACGGCCACGCTCTCGGAGATCAAGGCCCTGCTCAAGAAGCACGAGGCCTTTGAGAGTGACCTGGCTGCCCACCAGGACCGCGTGGAGCAGATTGCCGCCATCGCACAGGAGCTCAAGTAGGTGGCCCCAGACACCCCCACCCGGTGGTGCCCTGGTGAGGGGCCAAGGCTGGGCTTTCTCAAATGCTAGGGGATGTGGGGGTGTGGCCTGAAAGGTGGGGAGGGTGGGCACAGGTGGGTGCCCAGGTGGGAAGGGAGTCAACGCAGAAGACAGAGAACATCTCTCCTGGTGGGGAAAGAGCCCAGGACACTGCCGTCCTGTTAAAGGCCACCAGTTCTTGCCTGTAGCCAGTACAGGAGCAGAGGGTGACCAAGCCTTGGTTCTGAGCTTTCTCACTGGGCCTCGAGGGCTCCCTGCCATTGGCCATTGGGGTGAAAGCTGGTCACTTCAGCCATGACTAGGGAAGGGGACGTCTTTAGTCTCTTCCCTGCCAGTCTCCTGAAAGAGGGGAGGGCTGGAAGGAGTGCCTGGAAGGTCTCCTGAAGGGAGTGCCCCTGGCTCTTCCCAGCACCACCAGCCACCCCACTGGCAGCCCCAGGGAGAGGGAGATGGGCCATGAAATTAACCTGGGTCCCCAACTTCCTTGTCTCTTCCCTCCCCCAGTGAGCTGGACTATTATGACTCACCCAGTGTCAACGCCCGTTGCCAAAAGATCTGTGACCAGTGGGACAATCTGGGGGCCCTAACTCAGAAGCGAAGGGAAGCTCTGGAGGTGAGGGGTCCCAGAGGGAGATCTAGGCCCGCATCCCGCAGCCCTGTGGTGCCCCTTCCTGCTTCTTGACTCTCTTTGCTTTGGGCTAAAGACTATATGGGTTCCCCAGACCTCCCCCAGTCCTGTCCCAAATGTGAAAGACGCACCTTGGCACAGGCCTTGGACTTTGCCCTGATGGTGATGCCTCCTCTTTTGCCCTCACATGTCTCATCCTCCCAGTTGAGTGTGCTTCACAGCCCAACCCCAGCCATTTGAGAATCCTCCTATTCTATACACCGGAGACTCTGGGAGCCAGGCCCAGAGGCTGCAGTGTGAGATGGTTCATACACCTGGCAGGAAGAGCCTGTTCTTTCTGCCCAATTCAGTCAGTGCTTCTAGACCTGGGGCTCACCAGGAGGCTCTCGATAGGAGTTGGGGATGATTCTGGACATCATTCTGCTAACCCCCCACGCTATTTGGCACTCCCAGCGGACCGAGAAACTGCTGGAGACCATTGACCAGCTGTACTTGGAGTATGCCAAGCGGGCTGCACCCTTCAACAACTGGATGGAGGGGGCCATGGAGGACCTGCAGGACACCTTCATTGTGCACACCATCGAGGAGATCCAGGTGAGCCCCACCCCATTCCCCAGAGGCTGGCTCCCCCAGAGCCCCTGGCCCATGCTCTACAGGTCACGTTTGCAGGACTGCCCCTATAAGGTAGGAGACTTAGGAAGAGCATCCCAAGGATTTTATAGAACCAAAACCTTTGCATTTGACTTATTTAGACAAGATAGTATACGTGCATGGTCTAAAATCAAAAAGTTTAAAAAGGTTATATGATAGGGTCTCCCTCTGACTCCTTATCCTCCAGCCCTCAGTTCCCTCCCCCAAAGGTAAGAATTTGATTACAGTCTCTGCACACAAGCAAATATGATTGTTTCCATGCTTTGCACCCTTTTTGTATAAAACAAAAAGTAGCTCTTACTATATACCCTAGTCTGAACTTTGATTTTTATTTATTTTGAGACAGGGTCTCACTTTGTCACCAAGGCTGGAGTGCAGTGGTGGGCTCATGGCTCACTACAGCCTCCAACTCCTGGCTTCAAGAGATCCTCCTTCTTCAGCCTCCCAAAGTGCTGGGATTATAGGCATGAGTCATGGTGCTCAGCCGTGAACTTTGATTTTTAATGTAATGTCTATTTGGAGCTCATTTCATAGCAGTTAGCAGCTTCCTCAACCTTTCATGCAGCTGCAGAGTACTGGATTTAAAAGATTTTTCCAGAAGCCAAGGAAGCCCATGTTTCGGGGGGATCATGTGGGAAGTGAGCCTCTGGAGCAGCCCTTCTCCCTGATCTGTGAGGTGGTGAACAGGCCAGAGGGGGTTGCTGCCAATTTCACCAGCCCCATGGATGAAGCTGTTGCTTTTGATGACTGTGGCTTCAGCTTCCTGTGGCCATACCTGCCATCCCAGTTCTCAGCCACAAGACTCTTTGAATTGATGCCTCCTGGTCTCCCAGCTGGTGTGGCCAATCTCTGAGGCCCTTCCACCCACTTCCAGGGCTTCCTCCTTTGTTCTTCTTGCTCATATATCCCCCATCTCTATCCAGGGACTGACCACAGCCCATGAGCAATTCAAGGCTACCCTCCCCCGATGCCGACAAGGAACGCCTGGCCATCCTGGGCATCCACAACGAGGTGTCCAAGATTGTCCAGACCTACCATGTCAATATGGCGGGCACCAACCCCTACACAACCATCACGCCTCAGGAGATCAATGGCAAATGGGACCACGTGAGTTGAAGGGCATGGGCCGAGCCATCGTAAGTTTCATAAACGCAGGGAGTTTTGTCCATTTTGATTGATTTTCGTCAATTTCATTTAAAATCCTCATACAGTAAATACTCATTGTTTGGCCAATGACTGGATTTCCAGAACAGGTTGACACCTTCACTCCTGTTGTTACTGACCGGCCCTTCCCCTCCTGGGTCCTCCATTTCCTCATCTGGCAAATGGACAGATGGCTGACCCATCCCCCAGAGTCGCCTTTTTGTTCCTGCCCCAGGTGCGACAGCTGGTGCCTCGGAGGGACCAGGCTCTGACGGAGGAGCACGCCCGCCAGCAGCATAATGAGAGGCTACGCAAGCAGTTTGGGGCCCAGGCCAATGTCATCGGGCCCTGGATCCAGACCAAGATGGAGGTGCGTCCCATGCTGGGAAGCAGTGCTGGGGCTCCCACCCCTCCCCCACAGTATTCCAGCCAGCCAGGCTGCCTGTCTTCCTGGGTGGGACCCATGGGGGACTGGGGGCCTGAGCCCACCAGGGGTCTGCTGTCCTGTAGAAGGCTGTGGGGGCCTGTGTGAGGAAGCCCTGATGGCAATATCCAATTTGAGAGCAAGAGATATATGAGGACACCAATAAGAAGCTGCCTATGGGCCGGGCACAGTGGCTCATGCCTGTAATCCCAGTACTTTGGGAGGCTGAGGCGGGTGGATCACCTGAGGTCAGGAGTTCAAGACCAGCCTGGCCAACATGGTGAAATCTCGTCTCTACTAAAAATACAAAAATCAGCTGGGTGTGGTGGCGTGCGCCTGTAATCCCAGCTATTTGGGAGGCTGAGGCAGGAGAATCGCTTGAACCCAGGAGGTGGAAGTTACAGTGAGCCGAGATTGTACCACTGTACTCCAGCCTGGATGACAGAGCTAGACTTCATCTCAAAAAAAAAAAAAAAAAAAAGGTGCTGCCTATGAAAGTCCCATAGGAAGGTCAGCTCCTGAGTGCCTGATCCAGCTTAATCCCTTTGGTGTCTCTTGTTGACCAGGCTTCTCCTTCCTTTCCTCCTCCTCCTGAGCAATGGGCTTTGCCAAAGATGATCTGTCCTGGTAGGTTGTCCCAGGAAGAGAAATGAACCCCAGTGGAGGACAGAATTTTTTTTGCTGAATTGTGTGGGGTGGATAGTGGGTGCTTTAGCAGATCAGGAAAGGGCCCCGCTGGACTTGAGCATGGCCTCTGAGTTTCTTAAGGGCGGAGACCATGTTGAGTTCACATTTGTGTGTGTCACCCCCGACACCCCTGCCAGCCAGCACATGGTTCTTAGTAGACAGGCAGGGAATATCTATTGGATTGAATTGAATGGAGAGAAAGTGTTCACAAACAAGGGTTGTTTACATGGATGAAAAGCAGACAGAAATAGGCATTAGGCCTGGCCTGCAGGGATGGATGGGATTCAGGTGGGCCAGGGCAGCAAGGTGGAGGCAGAATAGCAGGAGCATGGGCACTGAGATGAGTGAGCTGTACCGAGGCTATGAGGATCCTGGCTCAGTGGGTCCCTGAGATGGACAAGACTTGGGAAGGGGGGGATTTGAATGGCAAGCAGAGGAGTGAATGTTTAGGTTAGAACTGACCCTGTATCCCTCTCCTGAGGCTGACAGGTACCTGAAAGCTGGTAGGTATTTCATCCAATGCTAACAGCACTTGTTATATACCTCTTGTGGTGCTGCTTCCATACCTAGGAGCACCCATGCTAAAAGTGTCTTACTAATTACCAGTGATGGCCTCCTTCAGGCTGGGATGGGAACTGAGCATCATCTGAGGGCTTAACAAGTGATTTTGGAGGCTCCAGTCCCCACCCTATGGGAGCAGAGTGAGGTGCTCTGACAAGGTTCCTCCTTCCCGGTGAGCAGGAGATTGGGAGGATCTCCATCGAGATGCACGGGACCCTGGAGGACCAGCTCAGCCACCTTCGGCAGTATGAGAAGAGCATCGTGAACTACAAGCCAAAGATTGATCAGCTGGAGGGCGACCACCAGCTCATCCAGGAGGCGCTCATCTTTGACAACAAGCACACCAACTACACCATGGAGGTGGGTGGGGCTGGCCTTGTTCTTCTCGGGGGAGCTTATTTCCCCTTTTGCTCTTCCTCCTGGGTGGGGAAGTTTCCCAGGAAACAGGTCATAGTTGGAGGATGAACTCACTTCACCTCTGAAGCTTCATATCTTCAATTTTTAGTACCTTCTGCTTTCCCGAGGAATGTGTTGAGAATGCACATTTCTAGGCCCCATCTTTGGAGTTTGCTTCACTAGTTCTGGGGTAGAGTTCAGAATAAGCACTTTCGGTGGTTCTGGGTGCTGCTGGGCTCTAAACCGGCTCAGGCCCCTGCTTTTAAAATGACTACTTGTTTTAACTGTGAAAGACTGTGTGTGTGTATGTGTGGGGTAGGGGGGGGCAGGTTGGTGGTTCAGGGAATCAAGCATTTTTTTGTGTCAATCTCCCACCCTCAAATCTGCCCTCCTTCCTGACCTGACACCCATTGGCAAGTCCTGGTTTCTTTGCTCTCCCAGGCAGAGGCCACCACCCTGCCCCCTTGGTCATCTAGTGTCCCTGTCCTGGTAGGTTGTCCTTATCCTGGTTCTCCTCCCTCTGGTGACACTCAGCCACATGGAAGGCCAAGTTTGATGGCTTTGGCCGTTTTGATGGTTGGGGAGTAGGGTGGGTAGGGACTGCCAGGAGCCCAGGCCTGGGACTCCTTTGCTGACAGGCCCCTGACCTGCCTATAGCACATCCGTGTGGGCTGGGAGCAGCTGCTCACCACCATCGCCAGGACCATCAACGAGGTGGAGAATCAGATCCTGACCCGGGATGCCAAGGGCATCAGCCAGGAGCAGATGAATGAGTTCCGGGCCTCCTTCAACCACTTTGACCGGGTGAGAGCCCCACCCCTGTGCTTTGTTAGTGCAGCCCCTGCCCCAGGGCCCTGGAGAGTGCTGCCTGAGGTTTGGGCTGCCATGCAAGTGAGGAGGGAGAGAAAGGGGAAACTCAGCCTGCCCTGACTCGGTGCACCCCACAAAACCAGCCTCGGAAAGCCTGTCTTGGTGCCCCATAAGCTTCCCTGCTTTCTGGAGAGAGTGTTCATACTGTGTGTAGAAAGAGGACCTTTGACCCCTGACCCTTGTTCTCCTACCTTGAGGAGTCACCCTCAGAGAAGGTTTGTTGCTCTCGGGCTGTGGAGACAGAGGAGCAGAAGAGAGACTGCTCCTGCCCTCGCTGGCCCCCACCCCTAGCACGGCCTCTGGGACTCTGCCGGGGGATGTCAGAGGCCTTGGTCCAGGGTTCCTATCCCAGCTCTGGGTCAGTCTGGGTTTTAGTGGGCTGCCCCCTTCCCAGTGCCCTGGGGCTTGAGGGCGATTCAAAGGGGTGGGAGGGGCTTGGGTGCTGCCCACCACCCCTGCCTGCTTCATGGCTCTGTAGGCACCTGAGGGGGAAGCCCCTGGGGAAGCCAGGGGGCCGGGTCACTTCTGGGGGAGCTTCTCACCCTTGTGGCTCATCACACCCCACTCTGGTCCTGCTCCCTGCAGCAGGGCTGTGTGTGTGGGGGAGGGGGCACCCCCTGGAACCTCGTTCGTGTGTCTAACCGTGTGCACTTTTATTTCCCCCTCCTACCCTGCCCCTCCACCCTCCCTCCGCATGCCTGTCCCCTGTGTCTCCCCCACACACACCACCCTCCCCCGGGGCATGCCCCCCTCACGGCTCCACCTCCCTGACACCGCATGGCTCGCTGCCTGGCGCACCGCGGCCCCAGGATCACTCCGGCACACTGGGTCCCGAGGAGTTCAAAGCCTGCCTCATCAGCTTGGGTTATGATATTGGCAACGACCCCCCAGGTACTTGCCTCCTGCATGGAGCACGCTCAGGGGTGGCATCTAGGGCGAGAGAATAATGCGTTTTTCCTTTTCTCTTCTCTCCGTCTGGATCTCTTGTCCCCTCCTGTGGGCCGTGGGGCTCGTTCTCTCCTCCCGTCTCTGCCTGCCCTGTCACTGCTCCATTCTCCCCTCTGGCTGTCCTTTGTCCTTGCCACTCTTCATCCCATGGGTGGATTTTGGCATCTCCCTGTTGTCTTCCTCCTGCCTGTGGACATGTCCACCTGTATGTGTTTGCATCTTCTCCTCCTATGTTCCTTTCCCTGTCCTGACTCCCAAAACCGTAAACCTCATCCCCCGCTCTGGTCATCTGTCTCTGTCTTCCTGGCCCCGGGCCGGCCCTTCCTCTTCCTCTTCCTCTTCCTGCCTTCCTGACCCTCCTTGTGTCTCGGTACTACTACTCCCCCACAGAAGAAGACAGGCATGATGGACACGGATGATTTCCGCGCCTGCCTGATCTCCATGGGTTACAACATGGTAACGTAAACCCTACCCTGTCTGCCCTGGTGAGGAGGCAGCCAGCTGGCCGGAGCAGCCAAGTCCCAGCCATGGCAGGCTGGAGGCCCTCAGGCTAGGGGCTGCCCATGTCCTTGGGGAAGATGGCTCCCTGAAAGCCTGCCCGGCCACGGGCCTTGTGTATCCAAAAGGCCTGGCCTCCTCGCCTCCGTCTCTGCGCTACTTTATCTTCTGGTACTTCCTCACTCCCACTGTGGATGGCTGGGCTGACCCTGAGGCTGGCAGGAAGGACTGGGGGTGTGGGACATCCCAGGTTTGGGGTTGGCTCAGCGTTGCCTTACACAGAGCCTACAAAACTGAGACTTCCACCTCTGTGCTGGCGGTGGCTCCCGTCAGTCCTGCCGCCCCTTTGGATTGTCCCAAACCATCCTTCTTAGGATGCCCCCAACCTTCTTAGTCTGTCCCCCATCACGCAGATATTCTGAGCAAGGCAGTCAGGTGACTTCTGGGCCCTGGTGCCAAGTGCGGAGCCCACAGGCTGCCCAGCACAGGGTGTGAGCGTGGGGCTAGGAGCAGTGAACCTGGGGGTAAATCCCAGCCCTGCCGTCATTATCGTGTAATCTCAGGTGAAGTGGGGGAACCCTACAGGACTATTGCAAGGGTTAAATGAAGGAATTTAAGTCTGTGCATGTATCTGGCATGTAAAAAAGTACAGTGTGGTAAGGAGAGAATGGATTCTAGAATCAGACTGGCTGAGTTCAAATCCCAGTTCTGCTGCCTCCTGGCTGCGTGACCCTGGGCAAGTCACTTAGCCTGTCTGGGCTTCAGATTTCTCATATGTACAATGAAGATAATACAATACCTACCTTTATGGCTGTAGTGATTTAAATGCATTGAAATCAAGCTTTTAGGTTAATATTGGGCATATAATATATGCTACGCAGGTGTCAGCCGTTATTAATCGTTGTTGTCATTGTAGTTATCAGCGTGATTATTTGCTCTAAGGGGAACCCAGGCATCTGCAGGGCATGGAAAACCCTGAGCTGGGTCTCTGCTCTTGGGTGTTATGTCCCCATCATGCCTTCAGGACAACCAGGTTAGGTCAGGGGGCTGCTGTGCCCTCCTCTTCCAGCCACAGGCTGCTCTGAGCCCCCAGGGTCTTCAGTCCATGTGAGATATTCCCAGCAGACCATGGGCTGACAGGCCTGGGGCTGGCTGTTCCCCTCCAGGGAGAAGCAGAATTTGCCCGCATCATGAGCATTGTGGACCCCAACCGCCTGGGGGTAGTGACATTCCAGGCCTTCATCGACTTCATGTCCCGAGAGACAGCTGATACAGATACAGCAGACCAAGTCATGGCTTCCTTCAAGATCCTGGCTGGGGACAAGGTGGGTGTCCTATGGCACGGACACTGTGCTGGGGTGGCAGGCACGGGTTGGACTGTGATCTAGAGGGGCAAGAGCTGGAACGTGAACTCCTCAACCACCCCTTCTTCCAGGGCCCCTTGGGCCTCTCCTTGTTTGTTGTAATGCCTTGGGCTCAGCTAAGGTGTCAGGACACAGGATTAGCATAAGTGACCCTCCCAGGATCACTGTATGCCACTGTAGGACTCCATAGCTGTGATGAAATGACAGGTGGCAGAGGGGGAGTAGAGTGGTGTGGATGTGTGATTGGACTCTTGGAGTCCATCTGACAACCCCTGGGACTTCACCCTTGGTATCATCCTGAGCGTTGGCATGAACTGTAGTGGGAGCAGGAAGAGAGACTACAGGACACAGGGAGGAAACATGTGTCTGGTGTTTTCTACCCTGAGCAGTGATCCACTCTGGGTTTCCAAATCTCCCAAATACCCTACAACACTCCACTTGGCAGTGGAGGGGCTGCCTCCATGGATGCCAGAGGCCCAGTCCAAGTCTCTGCTGTTCTGAGATGGTCATTCGTAGACCTGGATGTCACTCAGAACCACAGCCATCTCCAGCCCAGGGACCGTAGAAGCCACAGGTCCCTCAAATATTATAGAAGGATCGTCAAACCATCTAGTTGTAGTGACTAATTTTGTAGAGGAGGAAAACTGGGGCCCAAGGTAGTCTCCCACCTTTTGGATTGACAGAGGCAGCTCCACCCTCCCTCAAACTGGTTCCCAGGGGCAGAGGTAGGGCATGGTGCAGGGAGACTACCTTGTGGGTCACTGCCCCCAAATGAGATCTCCTCGATCTTCAAGCTCCTAAAAGAAGCAGCTTCCAAGTAGACCTATCATGGGCAAACCTGGGAGAGAAGGCATAGACCCCGGCTGGAGCTGCTTGCATGGGGCAAGGCCCACATTTCTGCAAAGGAGCTTAAGATAGCTTGGCCATATTTAAGAAGCAGTGATGCCCAAACATGGTGTTCTTAATCTGCTGGAGCGCTCGTTAAAATTAGACTCTTTGTCTGAGGCCTCCAGAGAGCTCAGCTGAGTGCCTGTGGGGTCCCCCCTCAGGAACCTACACGCTCCACCAGAGTATCTGCAGATGCTGCTCCAGCACGCAATTATTGCAGACTAGTGTGATTCAGGAGATGATTATAGGTATAATTGGCACATGGAATTAGATTGGAAAGAGGCTTAAAAAGTAGGTACTGAAGTGGAAAACCTGACACATTTAAAAAATACACGTGTATGTGGTATGTACATGTGTGGATATTTGTATGCATACCTCCTGTAGTTTCAGGAGGGAGGCAAAATGCAGCCGGCGCCTTCACGCCACCGGGCTTTGCGGCTGTCTCCAGCCGTGTCGCTTTACGGCCGCCGGACTTTGCGGCCACCCTGACCACTGTCTCCCCCGCAGAACTATACTACCGTGGACGAGCTGCGCCGCGAGCTGCCGCCCGACCAGGCTGAGTACTGCATCGCGCGGATGGCCCCCTACACCGGCCCTGACTCCGTGCCGGGTGCTCTGGACTACATGTCCTTCTCCACGGCACTGTACGGCGAGAGCGACCTCTAATCCACCCCGCCCGGCCGCCCCTCGTCACGTGCGCCATGCCCTACCTTGCACCTCCGCCGTCGCCCATCTCCTGCCCGTGTTCGGTTTCAGCTCTCAGCCTCCACTGTGGCAAGCTGGGGCCCACGTGGCATCGAGCCTCCCTGCCCGCGAAGTGACAGTTTACAAAATTATTTTCTGCAAAAAAGAAAAAAAAAAGTTACGTTAAAAACCAAAAAACTACATATTTTATTATAGAAAAAGTATTTTTTTCTCCACCAGACAAGAAAAAAAGAGGAAAGATTAACTATTTGCACCGAAATGTCTTGTTTTGTTGTGACATAGGAAAATAACCAAGCACAAAGTTATATTCCATCCTTTTTACTGATTTTTTTTTTCCTTCTGTTCCATCTGCTGTATTCGTTTCTCCAATCTCATGTCCACTTTGGTGTGGGAGTCGGGGGTAAGGGGTTCTCTTGTCAACAGGCACATTGGTGCATGTGTGTTTGCTAGCTCACTTGTCCGTGAAAATATTTTATGATATTAAAGAAAATCTTTTGAAATGGCTGTTTTTTAAGGAAGAGAATTTATGTGGCTTCTCATTTTTAAATCCTCTGAGGTTTGACTAGTGTCTTTATCAGCACACACTTAAAAAAATTTTAATATTGTCTATTCAAAATAGGACAAACTTGGAGAGTATGGACAACTTTGATATTGCTTGACACAGACGGTATTAAAACCACACTCCCATGACAGCTCTTTGCCTGCTCCTTGCTTGACGTTTTCTGGAAATGTGTGTGGGGTCAAGGATGGTGTGGGGCACCTGTATCTACCCCAGTAATGTTTTTGACCCTGCTCTGATCAGTCTTCTTACACTTCGCTTTCTTCATTTTAAAAAGGAAAAGGTAATTTATTCAGTCTCCTATAAGTTGGACAGAAAAGTCATGGATGTGTAAAGGACTTCTTGGCGATAAGCCCCACCTTCATTTTTCCACAGCATCAAACAGCTCTGTGACATCTGTATGCCCTCCACTCGTTTTATTTTTACTGCAGGGAACAGCTTGAGTTGTCTCTAAGAGTCATCCCTTGCTATTCAAGATGCCCCACAGATAGCAGCTGTTCAGCATCACCTGGAAGCTCATTGGAAATACAGAATCTTAGGCCCTAACCCTGAATTCCGAATACTGTGTGTACCACTCTAGCTTCTCCAGAGTAAAAGATAGTCTCTATAGAACGTCATCTGCTCTGGCACCAAGGCCCCTGAGCCCGTGCCTTTTATCTGATATTTGTTTTGCAACCCACCACATCACTTGCCCCCTGTGCATCCTTTGAATTTCATCCTTGGCCAGTTTTCATTGTGACCTGTTCCAGCTTGCTTTAAATGGGTGGATGGGATTCTCCCCATTGACAGCTGACAGCTGGCAGCTAATTGTTCGTGTGTCAGTGGGATGAATCCATCGCATCCCTTTCCTGCCTATGTGGATGTGCAGCTCTCACCTTTTTATCTACCTCTGACTTTTGTAGGGACTTTGCTGATAGCCTCATGAAGGCCAGTCTCTCCTCTCTCTGGCCTGGCCATCCCTTAACAAAACCCTAATGACTGTTATGGGCACCAAGCCTGTGGCAGGAGTGTGACCTAGCTGCCACCTACCTCCTCCATCACTGGACCAGCCCATAGCTGTCCCTTGGACATGGGGTCAGTGCCCAACAAGTGTGGTCATTGGGCTGAGTGAGTTACTAGGAGGGAGAACAGATTTGATTTTCTGAGGTGTTGAGGAGAGACTGAAGGCTTTGCCAATTCTTTGGTCCATGCCAGGGCCTCTCATACTTCTGCAGGTGGCATGAGCCATAGCACCCCTGAATGTAAGACTCCAAAGCTCTCCAATGCAAACAAGACTTTAGACCAGGGTCTGCATTATAGACGCCAAGGGAAGAAATACAACCTCAACATCAGTGCCTGGCAAGGGAGGCAGACGTGAGCTCAAGTCTGCCTGCCACAGGCCAGTTGGGTTACCCTGGGCAAGTGACCTCCTTAAATGGGGTTGACAACGCTGTTTCCTTATCTCCCTGGCACACAGTAGATATTTAATAAGTGGCAATGGGTATCATCCCTAAAGTTGTATAAAAAAAAACAGCTGTAGCAGAATGTGGTACATGTCTGTAGTGCCAGCTATTTGGGAGGCTGAGGTGAGGATCACTTGAGCCCAGGAGTTTTAACTTCAGCCCGAACAAAGTAGCAAGGCCCTGTCCGTAAAAGCGGGGACAAGGTGGGAACATCAGTTGTGCTTCATAATGCTGTTTAAAATATTCTTAAAGAAAAAGGCCTGATTATAGAAAAAAAACCATTAAGGGGAACCCTCTTTCAGTCTCTGTGCTCTGTAGTAGGCCGAGCAGTGGTCCCCCAAGATGTCCATGTCCTAATCCCTGGAACCCATGATTGTTAATTTCTATGACAAATAAGACTTTGCAGATGTGATTAAGAATCTTGAGAGGAGGAGATTGTTCTGGATTATCTGGGTGGGTTCTTAGGGAGCAGGCATGTCAGCATCAGAGGAAGTGTGATAACAGAAGCAGAAGTTGGAATGATGTGAGGCCACAAGCCAAGGAATGTGGGCAGCTTCTAGAAGCTAGAAAAGATAAGTAAACAGATTCTTCCTGAGAGCCTCCAGATAGAATGCAGGCCTACAGACTTATTTTGGGTCTCTTCTCCAGAACTGTGAGATATAAGTTTGTGTTATTTTAAGCCACTTCATTTGTGATAATTTGTTACAGCAGCCATAGCAAGGTAATGTGTGTCCACTGTTCATGCCCTGGGAAGCTGGCTGCCTCCCCTGATGCCAGTGACCTGTGGCATAGGCATGACTTGCTGGAGAAACTGCCCTAGCTTCAAAGGCCTGAGTGTGCAATATTGGCCCTTGGGAGGCTGCTTTAGCTGCTGGACCTGAGCTCCTAAGCCTTAGAAGCGCCATTCACAGAGAGGGAAGAAGGAAGCTTCCAAGCTCTGAGACCCCAAAAAAGTCAGAATAGCTGGGTCCAGCAGGAGATGGGTGGGCTGCTTAGCTCAACTGGTTAGTGGCAAAGGGCTGAGGCTGACAGCTGTGGGCTTAATCCCTGAATGGGGCAAGTGACCTCATTTGGAGGTCTCCAAGGTTATAGGTTGCCCCCTCCCTCACCCCTCTACAAATGAAGCCAAGCTTAGGGGGACAGAACATAGGTAACTGGGCAGTAGCTGGGCCTTGGCATTACAGGACACTCAAACACTGCCTGATAGGATCCTCAGCTGAGCAGTAGCTCTAAAAGTTGCTTTGTGAGTTGTTTTGTGACTGTCACGGCTTTCACAGCCCCAAGAGGGGGTAGAGAAGCTACTGTCTGAAGTGCAGGTGAGACCTGAGCAAGCACAGCGAAGGGGGTGCAGTGGGGCCCTTGGGCAGCACCATGGGCCAACTAGCCGGCTTAAAGACACAGGGGGAAATGATTGTAAACCTTCTGGTTGTCTCAGATGCAGGAGCCAGAGAGCAGCCCAGCTCCAGGTAGGCACCAGCCACAGAACTGGAAAGCCTTTGGGAGGCTGAGGTCCTGCCTTCTCTCCAGCTTCTCTTGGCCTCTGTCTGTGTGTCAGCCTCCCTCCTCTCCCTGCAGCCCATCTTTGGGTGCTCACCTCCCTGTGGTGGCAGAGGCCGATTCCACAGTGCCTAGTGTTGACATTTTCTTAACACAAGAGACTAGTCCCAATTCCAAATGCTCAGGATCCACTTGGCCCAGTCTGGCCTGGTCTGAAATGGCGATGCCTGGTGGATGAGGTGGGGCCATTGCTCATGGGCTAGATTGGGTATTACCTTCACGATAACCCAAAAGGTAGCCTCGTAAGGACTGCCTCAATTCATCAATTTTCACATTTTAGTATCTCTGATATTGAGATAGAGCATACAATTGATCTCACTTTAGGATTAATGGTGTCTTAGAATTGCTGTTGGCCAGGTAGCAGTCATGACTTAGTGTCATTTCCTGCCTATTTAAGACAGGAATGTGAATCCTGTCTATTGCCTCAGAAACTTCCATTAACACCTGGTAAGATCAACTCCAGTATCAAAACTTGGAGAATGGGTACCCCAAAAGAAAATGCTGATAATCATGGTGTATACTGGCTTAAGAAATGCTAGGCAGGGCGCAGTGGCTCACACCTGTAACCCCAGCACTTTGGCAGGCTGAGGTGGTTGGATCGCTCAAGCCCAGAAGTTCAAGACCAGTCTAAGCAAGATGGTGAAACCCTGTCTCTACTAAAAATACAAAAACTAGCCGGGTGTGGTGGTGCACGCCTGTAATCCCAGCTACTTGGGTGGCTGAGGCAGAAGAATCACTTGAACCTGGGAGACGGAGGTTGCAGTGAGCTGAGATTGTGCTGAAGAAGGGGAGGGAGGGAGGGAGGGGAAAATGCTGCATTTTCAGTTTCACTGATGGCACAGCAGAAAATGGTGTGTGAAAAACAGGCACTTAAAGACTCTGATGAGGGATTCAGAAGAGTTGGTGAAGTTTTAGCAAATTTGTTTTCCTCATATTTTACATGATACATGTCTAAAAACGTCTGGGCTCTTTCAATAAGTATATAATAATGTACATACATGAGTACATAAAGCACATAATAAATTATAGAAAAAGCATTGTGTTATGGTTTAATTGGTTATACTTTTTCTTGATAGCTCATAGAATAATGGAGCATCTATAAATCTGATTCTATCTTAGATTGAGTGAAATATGACCTATGGCCCTATTACCTGTCAAATCCACCAAATCTGGATTCTATTTTTGATGGAAGAGGAAAAGAAAGCTACAACCTAAACTGAATCCAAAGGCAATGTAAGGGAGGTCTGGAGGGCCGGGGTGGCCGGCTTCAGAATGGAAGAGGTCTGTGAGAAGTTAACCTGGTGATACTGATTCCAAGAGCCTGTCAAGTGAAGCCCCATGAAATGGGGAGAATAAGAACCTTAGTGGTTGTTCAGTACAAGTCTTGGAGTGCATTTTCAGTGATAAGTAAGGGAAAAAATGACCACTATTAAAAGTTTAGAAACCAAAGTCACCCTTACTTCGTCCTCAATCTGAGGAGCAGGAGATGGAATGGAAAATGGGGAGCCACCTAAATCTGTTGAAGTTCCCTCTAGGGTCCAATCCAGAGGGCACCATAGCCTTCAGAGTCCATGGAAGAAAGTAGTTTCATCACAGAGAGCCCAGGAGTTCACCCAGGGAAAATGCTCGCTGAAAAGCAGAGGAAGTCGAAGCTGTAAGAATGTTAGGTCCCGCCCCCTCTCTTCCTTTCTCCGCCATCGTGGTGTGTGCTTTACTCCACTTTTTGCCCTGTCTTCTCACAAGACTTTCAGGATTAAGCAATTCCTGGCCAAGAAACTAAAGCAAAATCATCCCATTCCCCAGTGGATTCGGATGAAAACTGGTAATAAAATCAAGTACAACTCCAAAAGGAGACATTGGAGAAGAACCAAGCTGGGTCTATAAGGAATTGCACATGAGTTGGCACACGTATCAGACGTGCTGTCTGAAGGTCACAATCATGTTACCAAATCAAGCTGAAAATGACACCACTGTCTGGAGAATTTTGAACAGTTTCCTGTCTGGGTCTGCTATGAACACGCTGGTTGGCTGGTTTCAGTAATAAATATGTGAGACCTTTCATTTCAGATAGTCATCATCATCTTAGGTCCCAAAGCTGCTATAACTCATGGCAGCTCCAACAAAAACACAAAGGTTAAGTCTCCGGGACATCATAAAGGAGGATTCCTTGGTGTCAGAGGGACTCATAGAATCTCATCAGGAGCTCTCAGAGGTAAAGAATATATTGGAGGCCGGGCACAGTGGTTCACGCCTGGAATCCCAGCACTTTGGGAGGCTGAAGCAGGTGGATCACCTGAGGTCAGGAGTTCGAGACTAGCCTGGTCAATATGATGAAATCCCATCTCTACTAAAAATACAAAACTTAGCTGGGCACAGTGGCTCACACCTATAATCCCAGCACTTTGGGAGGCCAAGGCGGGAGGATTATGAGGTCACCTGGCTAACACAGTGAAACCCTATCTCTACTAAAAATACAAAAAAATTAGCCTGGCATGGTGGCACGCACCTGTAATATCAACTACTCAGAAGTCTGAGGCAGAAGAATCGCTTGAACCTGGGAGGTGGAGGTTGCAGTGAGCTGAGATCACGCCACTGCACTCCAGCCTGGGTGACAGAGCAAGATGCTATCTCCAAAAAACAACAACAACAAAAATGAGCTGGGCATGGCGATGCACACCTGTAGTCGCAGCCACTCGGAGGCTGAGGCAGAAGAATCGCTTGAACCCGGGAGGCGGAGGTTGCAGTGAGCCAAGATCGTGCCACTGCACTCCAGCCTGGGTGACAGAGCGAGACTCCATCTTAAAAAAAAAAAAAAAAAAAAACGGAATATATTGGAAAGGCTCAAGCATTGTGAAAGAAGGTTACTACAGGACAAAGAAGGTCGTTCAAACCAGCTCTGTGTACAGACAGAGGTAAATTGTGAGTTTAAAAGTTGCTTCTGTTGGAGATGATCTTCAGTATCACTCTGAATTACTATCCCATGAGAAAAATCAGCTTATTTTAGAAAATGAAGCCCTAGGTTGAAACACAGCTCAGCTTTCCTAACAGAATAGAATGTATGTCAATATAGTGTGATGTATGGCGAAGTAAATTCCTTTCAAGCAGGGTAATGGCAGATGAGTTAACCAGCTCAAGAGCATCAATAGCAGTTTAGTTAGTTTGTTTTTTGAGGCAGAGTCTCGTTCTGTTGCCCAGGCTGGAATGCAGTGGTATGATCTTGGCTCACTGCAACATCTGCCTCCCGGGTTCAAGTGATTCTTGTGTCTCAGACTCCCAAGTAGCTGGGATTGCAGACACGCATAATCACATCTGGCTAATTTTTGTATTTTTAGTAGAGTTGGGATTTTGCAACATTGGCCAGGCTAGTCTTGAACTCCTGGCCTCAAGTGATCCTGCTTCAGCCTCCCAAAGCCTCAAGAGCACTTTTACAGCATCGAAAACGTGACGCATGCAGGGCCATACAAGATCTCCTAAGTGAACAGGAACAGTTTCATCAGGAAATGATAGCTACCCAGAAATTACTGGAGGAGCTCTTAGTCTCCTTGCAGTGGGGAAGAGGGGCAACCTTACTCCCCCTAGTGGACAACCCCGCAGCACCGCAGAGCTGGCATTAACAAATCACAAGTTGGCAAAAGCAGTAAATTCTCATCTTCTGTTTATGCTGGCATAAACAATTAAAAAACGATTCCATCCACAGTTGAATTCTGCAGCACCCCAGCTGAGAAAATGGCTCAAACAGTTCTACGAATTTTAGATCCAATTACCTGTACAGAGAGCTTGCCTGATAATCCATGTTTTGAGTTTTCACCAACCACCTTACTTGCTACAAAGAAAAAATTTGGATGATTTCATCCCTATGGTAGATACGAAAATATAACTTTCAATTGCTGCAGTCAGCAATTGCCTACCCTTGCTTTAGTGTACCTAAATTAACACTGTTCATATAAAATATCCAGTAAGATAAACAATACTCTAGTGCTTAAAAGAAAGTTATAGAATTTTTTTCTTTCAGAGTCCTTTAGGAAAAGCATCATGTATTTCTTGGAAAGTATTCTCTATTTTAAACAGAGGCCTCAGAAATAACACCACACATCTACAACCATCTGATCTTTGACAAAACTGACAAAAATAAGCAATGGGGAAAGGATTCCCTGTTTAATAAATGGTGTTGGGAAAACCGGCTAGCATATGCAGAAAGCTGAAACTGGATCCCTTCCTTACACCTTATACAAAAATTAACTCAAGATGGGTTAAAGATTTAAATGTCAGATATAAAACCATAAAAACCCTAGAAGAAAACCTAGGCAATACCATTTGGGACATAGGCATGGGCAAGGACTTCATGACTAAAACACCAAAAGCAATGGCAACAAAAGCCAAATAGACAAATAGGATCTAATTAAACTAAAGCGCTTCTGCACAGCAAGAGAAACTATCATCAGAGTGAACTGGCAACCACAGAATGGGAGAAAATTCTTACAATCTACCCATCTGACAGAGGGCTAATGTCCAGAATCTACAAGGAACTTAAACAAATTTACAAGAAAAAAACAACCCTATCAAAAAGTGGGTGAAGGATATGAACGAACACTTCTCAAAAGAAGACATTTATGCAGCCAACAAACATATGAAGAAAAGCTCATCACTGGTCATTAGAGAAATGCAAATCGAAAACACATTGAGATACCATCTTATGCCAGTTAGAATGGTGATCATTAAAAAATCAGGAGACAAAAGATGCTGGAGAGGATGTGGAGAAATTGGAATGCTTTTAACACTGTTGGTGGGGGTGAAAACTAGTTTAATCATTGTGGAAGACAGTGTGGCGATTCCTCAATGATCTAGAACTAGAAATACAATTTGACCCAGCAATCCCATTACTGGCTATATACCCAAAGGATTATAAATCATTCTATTATAAAGACCCATGCACATGCATGTTTACTGCGGCACTGTTCACAATAGCAAAGACTTGGAACCAACCCAAATGCCCATCAATGATAGACTGGATAAAGAAAATATGGCACATATACACCATGGAATACTATGCAGCCATAAAAAATGATGAGTTTATGTCCTTTGCAGGGACATGGATGAAGCTGGAAACCATCATTCTCAGTAAACTAACAGAAGAACAGAAAGCCAAACACTGCATGTTCTCACTCATAAGTGGGAGTTGAACAATGAGAACACATGGACACAGGGGAGGGAAACATCACACACCAGGGCCTATCAGGGGGTGGGAGGCTAGGGGAGGGGATAACATTAGGAGAAATACCTAATGTAGATGAAGGGGTGATGGATGTAGCAAATCACCATGGCACGTGTATAACGGTAACAAACCTGTACACTCTGCACATGTACCCCAGAACTTAAAGTATTAAAAAAAAAAAAGATATCTCTGTCCTTGCTGAAATTCAGACAAGCAGCATCTCCTCTAATCTTGGGAATGATGGGGAATGGGGGAGTGGATGGAGGGTCCCACTAGAGGACTAAGTGGCTGTGGAAAGGAACATGTGTGGAATGTGCTGGCTTCTGCATCTGACAACTTGCAGGGATATTTCTGCATGCCATAAGGACCAGTGGTTATTCCCAGGCAGTCATTTTTCCTAATGACTTGGACCCATCAAACCCATGGTCATTATGAAGCCAATAAGGTAAATGGGAGATTTGGGGTTCAAAAAGACCTTAATAGGCAGTAATGATGGGAGTAATCTTATAAGGCTACATTTCATAGTAATAAACATAAAACCCCAAAATTGGGTCTAGAAAAACAAAACCTATCTCCCAAGGTGGGAAGATATGGCGGGATCACATGGAAAAGAGGCCGAGAAGACTCTAAATATGAGTCAACAGTGTGGTTAAGCAGCTGAAAAGAGTTACTTCAATCTCAGGCAGGAGTGGTAACTTAGGAGCTCAGAAGCTGGTGGCGCCTATGTTTTCTCCCAATGTTGCTGTGAGGCACAGAAAGCTGGTCCCTGATGGCAGAAGAATGAAGCAATGCCCACGGTGGAGAAGGGACCCTGCCACGTGTCAGCCTGAGCCTGTGGGTGAGTGACATGAATTGTATCCTGGTACCTCATGTCACATTTTCCTTTTTTTTTAAGCAAAACTTAATTTTTTTTTTTTTTTTAAGAGATAGGGTGTCACTCTGTCACCCAGGCTGGAGTGCAGTGGTGCAATCATAGCTCACTGCAGCCTTGACCTCCTGGGCTCAAGCCATCTTCCAGACTCAGCCTCCTGAATAGCTGGGATTACAGGTGCATTTATTTCCCTTCTCTAATTCGAGGTAGCTCAGGTGGATTTGGGATGGATTCATAACCCAAGTCCTACTCAAAGCACATGTTGTAAGGACTGTGAGAGATGGGCAGGGCAGGGCAGGACAGGACCACTAACAGTGAATGGTCTAGTAAGATCAAGTGGTTTAGGCTCATGTGTGACATACACTGAGGATCAGAATGAATGGAAATCTCCTCTTGCTCTTCCAGAATCTTTTGGTAGTGAGGGGGTGGGTGAGAGGACCTCCCGGGCTCTACTCACTTCAAGATTCTTTTTAGTCCTAAATTTTCACCCCATGGTGAAAGCAGTATTTAAAAAAGAAAGGGCCAGGCATGGTGGCTCATGCCTGTAATCCCAGTACTTTGGAAGGCTGAGGCAGGCAGATCACAAGACCAAGAGATCAAAACCAGCCTGGCCAACATGGTGAAACCCCATCTCTACTAAAAATACAAAAACTAGCTGGGTGTGGTGGCATCACCTGTACTCCCAGCTACTCAGGAGACTGAGGCAGGAGACTCGCTTGAACCCAGGAGGTGGAGGTGGAGGTTGCAGTGAGCCAAGATTGTGCCCCTGCACTCCAGACTGGGCAACAGAGTGAGACTCCATCTAAAAAAAAAAAAAGTGAGAAACCCATTCTTACTATATAGGTAATGGAAGTGGGGGAATGCAAAAGGAATGGATTAGAGATTTCCAAGGGAATGTCTGTGATCCTCAGTGACTGGCTAAATACGGTTGAAGAAGAAGAATGTGCATAGAATGTTAGTGTTGGAAACACCTTTGAGGTCACGGAGTCCGACCTTCCCATTCATTGTAGGAGAAAACCAAGGCCTGGGAGCATGGGTTGTGCCTTGCTGTAGGTCACAGGTGCTGAGGCAGAGCTAAGGTCTCTGTCTCCTGACTCGTAGCCCAGTGTTCTGTACAGGACAGCAAAGTTTGGGGCCATGATGGGTGGGAGGAGAGAGAGAGTGGAGGTGGGAATAATTTGGTTACATGCACAGTCAGCATGAGATAATAAATGTAGTAACTCATCAATGTACCCAACCCAGTGTCATTTGTGGGTGACAGTAACCAATAGATTGTATAGTGATTAGGACACTTCTGGGTGCAGGAAACACAAAACCCAATCTAAGCTGGTAAAGACAAGGATGAGCCAGACGCCGTGGCTCATGTCTATAATCCCAGCACTTTGGGAGGCCAAGGTGGGTGGCTTGCCTGAGCTCAGGAGTTTGAGACCAGCCTGGGAAACATGGTGAATACCCATCTCTACTAAAATACAAAAAATTAGCTGGGCGTGGTGGTGCGTGCCTGTAGTCCCAGCTACTCAGGGAGGCTGAGGCACGAGAATTGCTTGAGCTGGGAGGTAGAGGTTGCAGTGAGCTGAGATCCCACAACTGCACTCCAGCCTGGGCAACAGAGTAAGACTCTGTCTCAAAAAAAAAAAAAAAAGAAAGAAAGAAAGAAAAAAGAAAAACAGGATAAGTTACTGGCTTGAATAACTGAAGTTTCCAGGAGTAATGCTGGCTTTCCAGGTGGCTGAGGCGCAGGCTCAAATGCCAGCAGGCCCTGGCTTCTCTGTCTGGACCCCATTTTCAAAAGTGTCTCTCTCAGAGGTGGCAAAATGACTTCCAGCAGCTCCAGCTTCCCCACCTTGTGATTGTGAGTCTACCAGAGAGACACTCTTGAAAAAAGAGTGGCCCCAGCTGTAGGTAGGGGACATGGTGGCCCCAGCCACATAACCCTAGCTCAGGTTATGTGCTCACCCTAGGGTGGAGGGTGCAGCCCCACACAGGCCACCTGGATTCAGAATGGGCATCAGGGCTCCTTATCACAGCAACAGAAACCCATTCTGCCTGCCCTCAAGACTCACATAGAGCGAGGGCTTCTCCAGACGCAGGTGCCAGCCAACAGGCAGGACGGACATCTATGAGCATGGGGAGGAGTGGGTTCCCAGCCCGGATCCAGGAGAAGCACTGTTGGGACATTGGGCAACCAGCACCTGAGTCAGAGCGGAAGGCAGCCTCTCACGGCTGCTGTTACCACCCCACCAGTGCCTGTCCCACCTTTCAGTTTGTACCAGCAAACTTCCACCTGTGTGTGCCTGCACCTGTGTGCCTGGGGCTTTCCCCCCCCCCAGAACTGCAGAAGGCCACTCAGCCTGTGGATGGAGCAGGCTACTGAGGAAGCAGCCACCAAGAGCAGCCCTCAGCCCTCAGCGTGGGTGTCTGCAGCTTCCTTACCGCTTGGATGGCATGATTCTGAGGCATGTGTTTTAGACTGTTTCTCGGCGCTTCTTTCTCCCACGGGATTCAGTGCAGATGCCCACGCAGTTCTGAGCTCATAACGCAGCCTCACTGGCAACCTCCCTTCCCTGAGTCTCTTCCTCATTTCCATCCCCTGCACCTCCCACATAAACCATTGGTGGTAGAACCCTCATCTAGTGAATGCTTTGGGGGGTGACCCAACTTGGACACAGCCCGCTCTCTGGGACCTGTTTGGGGACAGCAACTTCACCTGGAAGTCCTGCTGTAGACCCTTGAGATGGGCTGGGAAGGAGCCCCACACCAGGTCCTCAAACAGCACTGGAACACTTAGACAGGTGGAGAAACCATCCCTGCTGCTGCGGAAAAGGAGGGGCACCAAGGGCTTGGGGAAGGAGCTGCCACCTCTCCTTCAGTTGCCTCCATGTTCTTCATGGGCAGCCCCCATGGACAGGGTGGGAGAATAGGAAGGTCCTGTGTGCCTGCAGGAGGAGTGGGGGTCCAGGCATGCAGGCATGTGGCACAGCAGGGGTTACCTGTGGAGACCTGGGTGCCTGTAGGAGACCCCAGGTTTAGAAACAAAATTCTCATTTTATGATTCAAGACAATGAGAAAAGAGTACTTTAAGGAAAACATCTCTCTATAGGTTATATTTCATAGGTTGCATTAATATTTTATAGAACTTAGGTCAGGCGAATGGTGACTCACGCCTGTAATCCCAGCACTTTGGGAGGCTGAGGCGGGTGGATCACCTGAGGTCAGGAGTTTGAGACCAGCCTGACCAATATGGTGAAACCCCGTCTCTACTAAAAATACGAAAATTAGCCGGGAGTGATGGCAGGCACCTATAGTCCCAGCTCTTCATGAGGCTGAGACAGGATAACTGCTTGAACCCAGGAGGCAGAGGTTGCAGTGAGCTGAGGTCGCACCACTGCACTCCAGCCTGGGTAACAGAGTGATGCTCTGTCTCAAAAATAAAAATAAAAATAAATTATAGAACCTATATTCTGTGATAGGTTATATCTGTTACTAAGGGCTGCCTGGAGCAGGATGCATAAAATGAACCACTAGGATAAAGTAACTAACCCAGTGTCCAGTAAGCCCCCATGAAGTCTTCCTTCCATCTTCTGCACCTCTGCAGCTGGAAAAGGCTTATTTAGAATGACCTTCCTAAAAAATAGCCAGTGGATGCTGCCCTCCAGTGGCCAAGTGTGCCATTAAAGCATGTCAGAAGAGGACCAGGAAGCAAAGTCAAACCCTTCCCCTGACTTCCTCACAGGGCTCCTGGGACTTCTAGTGGGAATATGGCTGGGTATTCCTGGGGGGCTGAAGGGGCTTGGATCTGTGCCACAAAGGGACAGCAGGAGCAACCAGGTGCATTTAGCAGGAGAAAACCAATAACTAACATTTACCGAGCACTTACTTTAGATTGGCCTAAATCTCAAGCAATTGACATCCCTTTAATCATCACACATACCATTATTATCCCAACTTAAAAAAACAAGGCCAGGCTATGTGGCTTATGCCTGTAATCCTAGCACTTTGGGAGGCTGAGGTGGGTAGATTGCTTGAGTCCGGGAGTTCAAGACCAGCCTGGGCAACATAGTGAGACCCCCACCCCCCTGCCGTCTCTACAAAAAAACTAGCCAGGCATGGTGGCACATGTCTGTAGTACCAGCTGCTACTTGGGAGGCTGAGAGGAGAGATCCCCTGAGCCCAGGAGGTTGAGGCTGCAGTGAACTATGATCACACCACTGTATTCCTGCCTGGGTCACAGAGAGCCTGTCTCAAAAAAAAAAACCAGGAAGCCATGGCCTGAGATCGCCAGTGAATGACAGAACTAGGACTTGAAACTATTTCTCTCATCCCCCAGAAGCAATGTTTTAACCACTTCACCAGTGGTTCTCAAACTTTGCGATGCCCAAGAATTGTTTAGGGAGATTGGTAAAGGGCAGCATGTAGGACTCTGTCCCCAGATATTCTGATTTTTTTTTTTTTTTTTAAGACAGAGACTTGCTCTGTCGCCAAGGCTGGAGTTCAGTGGCGCGATCTTGGCTCACTGCAACCTCCGCCTCCTGGGTTCAAGTGATTCTTCTGCCTCAGCCTCCTGAGCAACTGGGATTACAGGCACACACCACCACATCCAGCAATTATTGTATTTTTAGTAGAGATGAAGTTTTACCATGTTGGCCAGGATGGTCTTGATCTCCTGACCTCGTGATCCGCCCACCTTGGCCTCCCAAAGTGCTGGGATTACAAGTATGAGCCACCACACCTGGCCCAATTCTGATTATTTCTAAGAAGAGCAAAGACAACTGGGAATTTGTCCCTAGGACATTCTGAGTGGGGTCCAGTAATGGAAACAAGTTCATGAAGCACATTTGAAAAGTGCTAGATTAAAACCTCATTACCGAGAGGGAGATTGTGTATGCATAGAAGGGAGAACTTTCTGATAGTCCTGTCTGTATCCTGATCCAACTGACGCTGCACGCCAGCATTTGGATCAATGCTTTCCTATACACAATCTCATCTCCTCTTGGTGGCTCTTTGAGTAGGTGCCTCCTGTTTGCAGATGAGGATACCAGGCTCTGATACCTTCAAGAGAGAACTAATCTCTCTCTGCTTTTTTCTAATTTGCGGCCCTGTACCTGCTTCATTTGGCATTCCATTATGTGCTTACCATGGGTCTCCCCATGGAAATTGTGCACCTTGATGTTGTTGAGGGCCTTTGAGTGTCGTCTGGCGAAGGTCACAGATCATATCTGTCGAGTTGAAATGCCCTATCTGCTGGGAACAGGCTTGTGCGATGAGGAACCAGGAGACCTATGGAGCAGCTGCCCAGCTGTCACTAAAGTGACATGAATCCTGGTATCTGGAGCTGTTAATCCCTAGGGAGAGGTCCTGTGGGGGGAGAGAAAGTGCTCTAACCGGACATTTGGAAGCTGAGTCCTGGTCACCTTGGGGCTGCTTCTCAGGGGAACCTGCCAAATGCTATTAAATCAGAACACATCCTCCACAGGGAAAAGATCCCATGAAGACAAGCCCAGGGTTGTCACGGGTCCCGGGAACCAGGGCAGCATGAAAGCTCTGGGAAAGGTTGGGAGCAGGGTGAGGCCAACTATTTCACAGTTTGGGCCCTGTCGCTCCCAGTTCCTCCCCAGGATCAGTAGGGGGCCCCTCACTTCCATCCCTGAAGGTGCTCCTCTCCTCATGTTCTGCCCCTCACACTTTCCTCTTTATACCATGTTGTACTGGCTGATTTTTTTTTTTTTGAATGAATCAAGTATCACTTTTATAATCATATATTTAAAAAGTTTAATTTGGAGAAAACTACAAATGGAATGATCTCTAGGAAAGCAGACTGTAGGGGGAGAAAAAATAAGATCTTTCCTTCACCCATTGAGAGGTTCATGGCTGACACCCCATAACAAAAGACAGATCAACAAGAGGAAAGCTTAACAAATGTATTTAACCAGTTTTATGTCACATGGGAGCCTTCAGAAATAAAGACCCAGAGAAACGGCATTTTTGTACTTAGGTTTGATGAAGAATGGACAGTTGTACAGAATTATGGTTGGACAAAAGCGGGTATGACCTAATGGTAATAAACTGGGGGAAGCTTAGAGAGACCTGTTTCTTCAGACCCTCCTTGGCCTCCAGGTATGGGACAGGACACCTGTCACATAAGGGTCTTCAGAGGAAAGGGAGGAGGTCAAAGAGTGACCCTCGTAAGTTTTATGGCTTGATTTGGGGGGAGAGAAATTCTAGTTTCCATGACCTGCTTTGGAGGAAAAAACATCAGAGGGATCTGTTTCTGTGCCCCCACCCCCTCCCCTCCGCCACTGCCCTACAGCTCAAAATCCACAGCTGGCGGGAGTGGTGGCTCATGCCTGTAATCCCAGAAATTCAGGAGGCCAAGGTGGGAGGATCGCTTGAGCCCAGGAGTTCAAGGCTGTAGTGAGCTAGGATTGCACCACTGCACCCCAGCCTAAGCAACAGAGTAAGACCTCGTCTCAAAAAAAAAAATCCTCAGCATGCCAAGGCACCATGCTTTGGGGTATTGCAAGGGAAAATAATAGCCCCCATGGGTTTGTAGTTAGAAAGAGCCCCAGATTAACAAGAGAAAAACAGAAGTTTATTAAATGTATATTTTATGTATACATGGGAAGCATTCAGAGAATGAATAGTTCTTAAAGAGGTGGCTTTGAATTCCAGCTTATGTAGCGTCTTCAAGAAAGAACAGTCCATTTTTAGAGTGGTGACAAGACAAAGGAAAAGGGCTTTGAGTCTCCAGGAGCAGCAGCTTGTGGGGAAGGCAAAAAATGGCAGACAAAGGCTAGTTAGTAAAGCTTATTAATGTAGCTTCCTCTGGTACCATCTCCAGGCCGACAGGGTCAAAAGCTGTCTTCAGTGGCTAACCTTGTTCTCCCTGTTAGAAAGGGGGTTGGGGCCGGGTGACATGGCTCATGCCTGTAATCCCAGCACTTTGGGAGCCCAAAGCAGGTGGATCACCTGAGGTGAGGAGTTCGAGACCAGCCTGACCAACATGGTGAAACCCTGTCCCTACTAAAACACAAAAATATGCTGGGTGTGGTGGCAGGAGCCTATAATCCTAGCTACTTGCAATTCAGCTTGTTGAGAAGCAGTAGATGGAGGGAGGGTGGCAGTTTCTATGACAGGAGTATGGGAGACAACATCATGGCCAGCCTTTCCTGGAGAGGACTGGTTAGGTTTTGAAGAGCTGCCGTCAATAAACTATGTGCGATCAGAGTCTGGAAGAGGGCAAAGAGAGAGGTGGGGAAAGGGGAGATGGCAGTGTGGATTAGGGAGACACAGCCATGCGGTGCGGGACTTGCATTTATTTGGTTTTAGGTGAGAGGCCAGATTAAAATCGGGGCCGTGTGCAATAGCCACAGTGGGAGTTTCAACAAAGAGCAAGTAGAGGTGGGTAAGACGTGGGGCAGATAACAGGTGTGGAAGATGCAAAGAGGACACTGAAGCCTGAAGACTGTGAGAGCGGCTAGAGCCGGAGGAGAACCGGATGAAGAGGTTTCACTGGAGAAAGGTCAGATTGCACACATCAAGAACTACCTTGCGAGGCTTGGTCATGGAGTGCCAACCAGGGCCCGGCAGGCCAGCTTCAAGTATACAAAAGATGGGCCTTGCACCTACAGTAATCTAGAATTTGGAATTGACCTTGACACACGAGTGGCTCTGGTAGGACCCAATGGAGCAGAGAAGTCCACTATTCCGAAGCTGCTAACTGGAGAGCTGCTACCCACAGATGGCATGATCCGAAAACACTCTCATGTCAAGATAGGGCGTTACCATCAGCATTTCCAAGAGCAGCTGACTTAGGTCTCCCGCCTTTGGAGTACCTAATGAAGTGCTACCAGAGATCAAAGAGAAGGCATTCTTCTATTCTGCGAGACCTAGACAATTTTTGTCAACAAATGGGCAAATGGTCTGAGGTGTCACATGTCTAGGCATTTTTTTTACACTCCAATCCCTGCCTAATCTCTGCATTTGATGCCACCAATCCCCAAATTTTCCTTCTCTCCCTTCCATCCGCTTCTCCTACCTCCGCCAGTGATTCAGATACCACCTTTCTCCTCCCCCGCCTGTCCAAACCAGACCCTAATCCAGGCCCTCCTCCTCCTCTGCCCACCACCCACCTCCTTATGGGCCTCCCATCACCTCCCCCACCTCATACCCGGTTAGGCTTGCAGTGTAGTCCCACAGCTAACTCCGCTGCCCCTGCCCAACAATTCTCCCTTCAAGAGGTGGCTGGAGCCTAAGGCACAGTTAGGGTGCACATTCCTTTCTCTTATCCAACCTTTCCCAAATCGGCCAATGGTATGGCTCCTTTTCATCAGATCCTCCAATACTTAACCCAGTCCTGTAATCTCACCTGGAGTGACTTGAATGTCATCCTTACTTCTACACTCACCCCTGAAAAACGCTTATCACCTAATCATCCCCTAACATTAAAAAAGCTACAGAAATAAAAATCTGGCCCTCAAACCCCACAAAGGAATCAATCAACCTCACCTTAAAGGTGTTCAATAATAGGGAGCAGTGCATCTCAGAATTACAAATGCTTGCCTCTGCTGTAAGACAAACCCCAGCCACACTACTCGCTCACAAAGGCTTCAAAGTGCCCAGACTGCAGCGTCCAGCCGCCCCTCCCAGACCTTGCTTCAAGTGTGGGAGACCTGGCCACTGGGCCAAGGAATGCCCACAGCCCGGGATCCCTCCTAAGCCCTGCCCCGCCTGTGCAGGACCCCACTGGAAGTCAGGCTGTCCGACTCACATGGCTGACCCTCGATTTGGTGGCTAAAGACTGATGCTGCCCAAACATCTTGGAGGCCTCCTGGACCATCATAGACGTCAAGCTTCAGGTAACTCTTACAGTGGAGCTAAGTCCGTCCCCTTCTTAATCACTCCACACTAACCTGTCTCCTTGGCCTTCATAGCTGTTGTGGAAATTGATGGCAAGGCCTCCAGTCCTCTCAAAACTCCCAAGTCTAGTGTCAGTCAGGCCAGCATTCCTCTCCTAATCTTCTCCACAGGCCAAGATATCCTAACAAAATCGTCTGCCTCCTTCACCATTCCCGGGCTACAGCCACACTTCATAACTGCCCTGCTCCCCCAACCCGAACCTCCCTCAATAGCTCCCCCTTATGTCCCACTACCTTAACCCTAGGGTGTGGGACACCACCTCCCCCATCCATCCTGTAGTGCCAAACCCCTATACTCTCCCCAGTTTCTCTAAAGCTCACCCAAATTCCTAAGGAAACTTAGATGCCCTGCTCCTGTCCATCTTGCCGGTTCACTCTCTTCCTCCATTCTGTGTGCCAAGAGAGTTGCTGGTGCCACCCCCAGCTGTCACCCTTAACTGTCTTCTAAAGTAAATAAACAACCTTCTTTCCAAGGTACCCCGTGTAACTTCTCTGCCTATTCCTCCTGCTCCCTTGGCTGCCCCACATAATTGCACCTATTATTTCCAACTACCTGTACAAAACCCTTAACCCATTCTTTGGGATACCAATGGAACCTAACCCTTTTCCTTACACACTGCTGAAATTAGGGTTATGCAGTTGGAGTTCTTACATAAGAGCCAGATCTGCATCCTGTTGCCTTCCTCTCTGAACAACGTGACCTCACTGTCCTACGTTGGTCCTCATGCCTACGTGTGGCGGCAGCCACCACTGCTCTACTCCTCCTTGAGGCTTTCAAAATCACAGGCTATGCCTCACTCACTCCATACAGCTCTCACAGTCTTCAGGCTTCAGTGACCTCTTCGCATCTTCCACACCTGTTATCTGCCCCACGCCTTACCCACCTCTATTTGCTCTTTGTTGAAACTCCCGACTGTGGCTATTGCACACAGCCCCGATTTTAATCTGGCCTCTCACCTAATACCAAATAAATGCAAGTCCTGCACCGCACAGCTGTGTCTCCCCTTTCCCCACCTCTCTCTTTTCCCTCTTCCTGACTCTGATCGCACATGGTTTATTGATGGCAGCTCTTCAAAACCTAACCAGTCCTCTCCAGGAAAGGCTGGCCATGCTGTTGCCTCCCCACACTCCTATCATAGAAGCTGCCACCCTCCCTCCATCTACTACTTCTGAACAAGCTGAATTGATGGCTCACACACGCTCTTACCCTGGCAAAAGGGCTAAAAGTCAACATCTACACTGACTCCAAATATGCTTTCCACATCCTCCATCACCACGCTGTCATCTGGGAAAAAAAGGGCTTTTCACTACACAAGGATCCTCCATTATCAATGCTTCTTTAATAAAAGATCTCCTTAAAGCTGCCTTCTCCCAGCCAAGACTGGAGTCGTCCACTGTAAAGGACATCAAAAAACTTTAAATCCCATTGCCCAAGCAAACGCTTGCTTCTGCCAATGAGATGGCCAAGGAGGCAGCCAACATACCAATATCCCCGCTAGCGGGCAATATTTTTTCTTTTCCCTTAGTCTGTCTACTGATTTTTCTGCTAGCATTACAGACATATACGATAACTTGTCCATCCTTCAGGCTCAAATCCACTCTTTAGCTGCAGTTGTCCTTCAGAACCGTCATGGCCTCGACTTACTAGCTGCAGAAAAGGGAGGACTCTATATATTTCTAAATGAGGAATGCTGCTTTTACTTAAATCAGTCCATTCTAGTTTATGATAATATCAAAAGGCTCAAAGACAGGGCCCAGAAATTTGCTAACCAGGCAAATAACTATGCCGAATCCACCTGCCTGTTTTCTAGCTGGATGACATGGCTTTTTCCAGTCCCTACTCTCCTAACACCCGTCTTCCTCCTTCTCTTATTCAGACCTTGCATTTTCCGATTAGTCTCTCAATTCCTACAAAACCATATCCAGGCCATCACTAGTCACTCTATATGGCAAATGCTACTTTGAACAACCCCACAATATCATCCCTGTCCCAGGACCTCTCAGCAGCTTAAGACGAGACGCCTTGCCAACCCTCCGCATTCGTCTGTCTTATCCCCGGTCCCGTTTCACAGAATTTTCTTGTAGGTGTCCGTGCAGCCCTGTCACACTTGAAGAAGCCTTCAGAAACATCACCTACTTCCTTCTCTAACTTTTTTCTTTGTACATATATAAGAAGATGGGAACATCAGGCCTCCAAGTCCAAGGCAGGAAATTATAGCCTTGGTGACCTGCCCATACACCTCCTAATGGTCTCCAGGAGCCAGAAAATCTGAGGTAACAGATGGCCACAGAGAAGTGAAACAACTAGCTCCTGCCTCAACCACTTGCTCTCCCCCTGCAACGTTCGACCATTGCTCCTGCTCAGCCTTGCAAAGCTTCCCCTCTCCGACATCAGGTGTCTCAAGACCTCCACCCCTGTAACTACGTAATTTACTGCATCCTCCCCCTCTGCTTGCAACTGATAAGCCCCACCCTTATGACCATGCCTGTTTGTAATAGATAACCCCTACCCTTGTGACCAGGCATCCCATGACGCCCTCCCCTCCCTAAAGTAGATTACCACCTTTAACTGACCAGTTGCCCCAACCTATATAACCAGTCCCCATTCCTATGCCCCTCGCCTCTTTTCCCTGACTTGGCCCGCTTGCACCCAAGCGCGAGATAAAACGGCCTCGTTGCCCACACAAATCCTGCCTGGTGGTCTCTTCACTTGAGCGACGCGTCTAATAGGACAGTACCTGTCCGTTTCCTGTCCCTCCTTCCAGTTATGTCCATCCCGTCTGGGCTCCGCTGGCCATTCCCTCCAGCCCTCACTGGTTACCTCACTCTGAGTGTGATGGAGTCAGGCCCACCTGCGGGTTAGCCCGAGGGCCCAAGCCCTGGATTTGGCCCACGGAGGAGCTTAGGATCTTCCTTTTCTGGCTTGTGGTGATGTTAGAGGAATACCTCCCAGCCCACCACCCCCATTCCTTTTTGCTTCTGGTTTGGAGCTCTGGACCAGGACCTTCGTCCTGGTCAGTTTTGAAATAATTGTTTAACAGTGTAACTTTTAGACCTGCGTGACTTCTACAAAGCTCCCCAATAAAGAAAGAGGAAGCCATGGTCCCTACCTTCCTTCCCCGTCTCTGGAGCCTTCTCCTCCCTGCAGTGCCGACATGCACCGCCCTCAGCAGGAGCTGGATCCGGCACCGTTGTACGGAAGGGAACTGGAGACTAGTCCGTAGGAGCTGCAAGAACTTTCGCCCTTTACTGCTGATTTTAAATTGAACCTTTTCTCGGCCCATGATTCACAGACTTTAACGTGAATCGGAATCACCTGGAGGGCTCATCAGATCAGATTGCCAGATCTTGCCTCAGGGGTTCTGGTTCTATAGGTCTTGGGGGAGACCAAGAACATTAACATTTCTAACAAGTTTCCAGGTGATGTGGTATTGCTGGTCTAGGGGCTGTATTTTGAGAACCACTGTCCAGGAGCCAGGTTTTTCTGACTGTGATCTGAGGTTCTGCCTCATCTGCACAGCAGTTGGGCTGCTTGTTTAAAATGCAGGCCAGGTGCGGTGACTCACACCTGTAATCCCAGTGCTTCGGGAAGCAGAGGCAGGTGAATCACTTGAGCTCAGGAGTGCAAGACCAGCCTGGGAAACATGGCGAAACCCATCTCTACGTGCCTGGAGTCCCACCTGCTCAGGTGGCTGGGGTGGATGGATCGCTTGAGCCCAGGAGGTTGCAGTGAGCTGAGATTGCACCACTGCACTCCAGCCTGGGTGACAGAGCAAAACCCTGTCTCAAAAAAATATATAAAAAAATAAAAAATAAAATGCAGACTGGCTAGCCACAGTGGGTCATACCTGTAATCCCATTGTAAGCTCATCACCTTGGGAGGCCAATGTAGGAGGATCAATTGCACCCAGAAGTTCAAGACCAGCCTGTACAAACTACAAAGACCCCATCTCTACAAATAATAATAATCATAATAATAAAACGAACCAGGCATGGTGGCATGTGCCTATGGTCCTAGCTGCTCTGAGAAGAGGAGGCTTGCTTGAGCCCAGGAGCTTGAGGCTGCAGTGAGCAGAGAATGTGCCACTGCACGTCAGCCTGAGGACAGACCGAGACATTGTCTCAAATTAAAAAATAAAATATGCAGATTGCTAGAAAAAACTTGTAAAAAATCTTAAGATTATTTATTAAAATAAACACAAAACTTAATAAATGCTCATAGAACTTTAGTTCCTGAACATGTTCAGGTCTCAGTGCTCCAATTTGAGATACACTTAAGTGCGACACACACAGGTGTCAAGTTGACACTAAGACTCCCCCATGGCCCCCATGTATTACCACGCAGGCGCAGATGAAGCGTGTGTGATGGTGTGGAGGAGCGCTGAGAAATGAAGGCCACAGTAGGATATAAAGGAAATTGTGGGCTTGAAGATTCAGGCCCCAGGGTCTGATTGCTTGTGTTCAAATCCTAGCTCTGTCCCTTGCCAACTTTGTGTCCTTAAGCAACTTAATTCTCTAAACCTTGATTCCTCATGGAGTTCAAAATGACCTCTGTTTTTAAGCCTCTTTGGAGGGTTGAATGAGGCGGAAAATGGCAAAGCATTTTTCCAGAATACTGGCACCTGCCCCTGTAGCAAGCCTTCTGTAATACATCTTCTCCTCATCCATCGCAAGATCCACCCTGATGCCCCTTATTACAAAGGACAGATTAACCAGAGAGAAGCATAACAAGGGTATTCAGTGTAAGTTTTACATGACACGGGAGGCTTCAGAAATGAAGACGCAAAGAGCCAGGAGGATGACCCAGTGGTAATGAACTGGGGGATCTTGGCAAGGCCTGTTTGTTCAGATTCTTCTTGGCCTCTCTGCGAGGCATGCCCTCGCCCCAGGTATGGGGTGGGATCCTTCTGGAATGAGGGTTTTATGGTGGCCTTGTGGGGAGGCATGTCAGAGGGATCTCTCTAGGTTTTATGGCTTGCTTTGCGGGAGAGGAGTTCTAGTTTTTATGACATGCCTTGGGGAAGAGAAATTCTAGTTTCTATGACCTGCTATGACCTGCTTGGGGGGAGAAACGGGAAAAGGATAAATGAGGGTAGGAGAATGTCAGATAGAGACTTTGCTTCTGAGGCCTTCTGATCTCATTTAGTTCAAAGCACTCAGCCTACCCAAGCTCCAGACTTCAGGGTATTGTTTTCTGAGCCCCGACACTGTCAATGTTTACCATGTTAGAAATGAAAATTAAGAAAAAATTAAAGTAGCATTTATTAATTAAGAATAATGAATGCGAATATTGTTATATTTATAATTATTTTTTAAACTATATCTTCTGAAACAAAAAATAAGTGAGAAAATCAGTATTATTTTTAAAATAATTTTTAATTTTTGTGGGTACACAGTCAGTGTATATATTTATGGGGAACACGAGATGTTTTGGTGCAGGCATGCAATGCCTAAGAATCACATCATGAAGAATGGGGTATCCAGCCTCTCAAGCATTTAGTCTTTGTATTACAAAGAATCTAATTCTACTCTTATAATTATTTTAGAATGTACAATTAAATTATTGATGATGGTCACCTGTGGTGCTGTCCAGTATTAGATCTTATCCATTATTTCTATTTATTTTTTGTACCCATTGGCAGCCCCCACCTCCTCCCACCCTCTTACTAACCTCCCCAGCCTCTGGGCACCATCCCAAATCAGCTGCATTTTTTTTTTCTGGTGCCACCACCCCTGGCTAATTTTTCTATTTTCAGTAGACATGGGGTTTCACCATGTTGGCCAGGCTAGTTTCAAACTCCTGACCGCAGGCGATCCACCCACCTCCACCTCCCAAAGTGCTGGGATTACAGGCGTGAGCCACTGCTTAGCCTGGCCCCAAATCAGTCTTTTTAATACATTTTTTTCAAATCTTTTTAATGTCTGGCTTAACAGAAACCAGCTGGACACTCATATTTGCTTCCGCATTTAATCTACTGCAATATCACATGTCATGCAGCCTCTGGAAAATTCTGTACACTCACACGAGAATGAGAGGGCAAAATACTAATGTCTTAGTATTGTTATAAAAATAGTTTTGATCTCGTGGGGGAGAAAAGTAATATCTTTCCTCACCCATCGCAAGGTTCATGGCTGACACCCCTATAACAAAAGACAGATTAATAAGAGGAAAGCGTAACAAATGTATCCAATATCAGTTTTATGTGACTCGGGAGGCTTTGGAAAATGAAGACTCACAGACCTCAGGTAACCTGTGTTTTTATGGACAGTCGTGCAGAAGTAGGATCGGAGCACAGGAAGGGAGGATCTAAAATGTAAAAACTGGGGAACTCAGCAAGGCCTGTTTGCTCAGATTGTTCTTGGCGTTCCCATGTGATAATTCTTTCCTGTGTATGGTGCAGGACGCCTCTCACATGAGGGTCTTCGGGGAGAAGGGAGGGAGAAGGTCAGAAAATGACCCTTCTAGGTTTTGCTGTTTTCTCAAATGCCCAAGTGCCATATTTTGGGGTAGCATTTCTTTTTCTTTCTTTCTTCATTTTTTTCAAGATGGAGTCTCGCTCTGTGGCCCAGGCTGGAGTGTGATGGCACCATCTCAGCTCACTGCAACCTCTGCCTCCCGGGTTCAAGCGATCCCCCTGCCTCAGCCTCCCAAGTAGCTGGGATTACAATGGCACACAACCACACCTAGCTAGTTTTTTTATTTTTGTATTTTTAGTAGAGATGGGGTTTTGCTACATTGGCCAGGCTGGTCTCGAACTCCTGACCTCAAGTGATCCACCTGCTTCAGCCTCCCAAAGTGCTGAGACTGCAGGTGTGAGCCAACCTTGCCTGGCTTGGGTAGCGTTTCTAAGCCACAACAATCTTATGACTTTCCTGACCAGTCTCAAGGAAGCCCAAGGGCAGAACAGCAGTCTCCGCAGGCAGGAAATGTATAGTCTAGGGGTGCCGAGCCTCCAGTCTAAGTGGGTTCCCTTACCAGACATGGTGGTGCCCCACCCAGGTCACCTCTGTCTGAGGGCGGCTGCCTGCACTGAGCGCCTCAGGTGCAGCGTTTTTCCTGGAAGCAGGAGGAAGCTGGGTCCAAGCGCAGAGCCCGCTGGAAGTGCCAGGAAGTCAATGCAGGCCAAATGGTGACGGTGTTGGTGAGTAAACTTGCTCATGGCACCGTGTGGCTGCTGAGGTCTGCTCTATCGTCTGCCATGCCTGGTAGGATGGAGTTTCGACTGGCCACACTGGCAAATGGCTTAATAACCCCTGTCTAAATAAGCCCCTTCCCTCCCCTGCCTCACTGTTGTTGCTCTCTGTGGTCACTGATGGGGCTCAGATACCCCCAGATAAGGCACCTTGGCACAGTATTTGAAGACGCAGGAAACTGAGAAAACCACAGAAGCAGGAGGGTCACTTTCTGACCTCATTCCCTTCTACCCCGACGTAGGTCATCGTCATGAGTGTCCTTATCTCTGAAGCACAGAGAGGCCAGGAAGAACCTGAGCAAACAGGACTTTTGTTTGTTCCATTTGTTGTTCTGTTTGCTAAGTTCCCCCAGATTTTTACCATTAGATTATACACCCTTGGTCTAAGCATACTTTTTCATGACTGTCCTTAAGAATGTACAAATTTCAGCCAGCCGAGGTGGCTCACGCCTGTAATCCCAGCACTCGGAGAGGCCAGCGTGGGTGGATCATGAGATCAGAAGTTCGAACCAGCCTGGCTAATATAGTGAAACCCCATCTCTACTAATAATACAAAAAATTAGCCGGGTGTGGCGGCACATGCCTGTAGTTCCAGCTACTCAGGAGGCTGAGGCAGGAGAATTTCCTGAACCAGGAAGGCGGAGGTTGCAGTGAACTGAGATTGCACCACTGCACTCCAGCCCAGGCAACAGTGCAAGACTCTATCTCAAAAAAAAAAAAAAAAAAAAGAATGTATAAATTTCCTGTTTCTTTGGGTCTTCATTTTCTAAAGCCTCCTGTGTCATGTAAAACTTATATTAATTAAACGTGTATGCTTTTCTTTTGTAAATCTGTCCTTCGTTGTGGGGTTCATGGCTCACCACCCATGAGCCTTGCGATGGGTGAGGAAAAGACATTGCTTTCTCTCCCCTATGTTGCCTTCCAAAACAACTACTTTCTCTCAAGTCCTTGTCTCAGGGTCTGTTTTTAGGGAGAACCCAAATGAAGCCAGCAGCCTTCTTGGGGCTCACAGTCCCCCGTAATGCTGCTTCTGCAGTGGGGCGCTAGGAAACGTTGAACAACTTGCCGAATGGGGAAGAAGCCCTGGTTTGCAGTTTGCTGATTTCCGTGGTGTAAATGCTCCTCGCATGGCTGGTTTCCATCTATGGAGCTGACATCACTGACGACAGGGTTGAGGAGCAGTGCGTACTGTTGGTCTCACAGAGTGGTGTGGGCTGGCTCCGGCCCGGGGCACTACTATAACCCTTGCCACCCTCTCACGTAATGTCTGTCTAGTACTCTTCTGTGTCCCCTCTATAAGGAGACTTTAGCACTGTCCCAGTGTCCACTCATCATGGGTACAAATACTCATGGAGCCAGCAGTAAGTAAAGCCACAGTGGTGGTTGGAAAGACCCTGTCGGAAACGTGTCCCGGGCTGGGGAGAGGTGGGGAGGGCCTGGGGGCAGGGAGGCCACCTCCCAGCTGAGACTGGAAGCATCAACTTGGGGGTCCTCCAGCCCCGGCAGGGAGAAACTGAACATGCAGGGGTCTGCAAGGGCAAAGCCAGAGCCAGGGAGGGTGCACACAGAGAATACTGGGTCCTCGGGGTCGGGAGGGCTGCAGCATAGAGGAAGAGAAAGGTGACTCTCTGCCTCTGTGGGGGACAGTGCCCCCCGAGACCAGAACCCAGGCAGGACTTCCCAGCAGTCCCTTAGGTCAGTGCTGGCGTGAAAGTGGGAACCTGGGCTGGCCACGGAGCCTGCCAGTTCCAGCCTGACTGGAGAGCTTGCAATTAGTGTCCTTCCCAAAGCTGCCACCTGGAGGAGAAACTTTCGGCCTCTTTACCCAGGGCCGGGTGTGGATGGAGGAGCCAGTTTGGCCAGTAAGGAGCCCAGTGGGCCTGGGAAGGCCACAGGAAACCCACAGCTAGAGCTGGGCAGGGTGGGGGTGGAGGCAGGCGCAGGAGGCCAGGTTTACAGAGCTGCCCAGACCCAGGCAAGATGTCAGCAGAGAGCCAGGGCTCCCTGGAAGCTTCTGAGTGTGGAGCTGAACAGTAAGTGCCTTAGACTGTTCAGGCGACTGCAACAGAATACCGTAGACTGCGTGGCTTAAACAACACACATTTATTTCTCCCAGTGCCGGAGCCTGGAAAGTTGAAGATCAGGGCACTGGCAGATGTGGTGTGATGAAGGCTCACTTCCTGGTCCATAGAGGGCTGCTTTCTCACTGTGCTCTCACAGGGTGGAAGGGGGTAAGAGAGTTCTCTAAGCTCTCTTTTAAAAGGACACTTGGGTGGGGTGCAGTGGCTCATACCTATAATCCCAGAATTTTGGGAGGCCAAGGCAGGTGGAAGATTGAGCCCAGGAGTTCGAGACCAACCCCATCTTTACAAAAAATACAAAAAGGAGCTAGATGTGGTGGCATGCACCTATAGTCCCAGCAACTCGGAAGGCTGAGATGGGAGGATCACTTGAGCCCAGGAGGCAGAGGCTGCAATGAGCCAAGATCAGGCCACTGCACTCCAGCCTGGGAGACAGAGTGAAATCCTATCTCAAAAAATATATATGTATCAATTAACAAGCAAATAAATAAAGGACACAAATCCCATCACCGAATCACCTCCTAAAGGCCCCATCTCCAATACCATCACACTGGGGACTAGGTTTCAACATATGAGTTTTGGGGGGGGACACAAACATTTGGTCTATTGTAATAAGGGCCCAAATAGAGGTGGCAGAGGAGTGACCTACCCTGGAGAATTGTGCAGACCCACTGACCTGAGGACCCAAATGACAAATGACAAACTGACTTTGGTCTCGTACCCCCCCCCACTTCACCTAGAAGGAAAGGAGACTAGGACAATATAGTGAGACGGAGAGACGCACTGGGCCCCAGCACACTTGGGTTTGAAGACTGCTTCTGCTGTTTACTAGCTGTGTGACTCTGGGAACGTCTCTGAACCCCTCTGAGACGATTTCCTCTTGGAGGGGCGTGACGGTGTGTGCTAATGGGCCAAAATGATGCCTGCAGCATAATTAGGACTCCGTAAGTCATCCTGTATTTCACTGAATCTGACACGCCACTCAATTGAAGAGGCACCTTTACTTTAGCTCCTCTAAGAAAGGAAAACGGTTGCCAAATAAACTGATCTGCCATCAGTTGTAAGATGCACCCAGATTTCAGAGATAACAAAATGTATTACCAAAAGAAGTACATCTTAGGATGGATGAAATGCAGGAATTCTCTTTTTTCTGATTCGTGGTTTTTATGCTTCTGGGGCTTCTGTCTCTGGAAGATAGCAGGGTACAATGATTGACTGAGGCGGCCCCACTCCAGAAGTCGCCTCTGCCCCGGCACTGCCGCTTGGTCCTTTGGCACGTGCTGCTGCCCCTGGGTGGCTTGTGCTTGAGAGCCTCAGCTCTGCTTGTGGTTTCTGGCTTCTCTCAAGGTCTGCTTGAGTCCACAAGCCTTTCTGAGGCCAGGGAAGCCATTTTCTTTCTTTCTTCTTTTTTTTTTTTTTTTTTTTTTTTTTTTTTGAGATGGAGTCTCACTCTGTTGCCCAGGCTGGAATGCAGTGGTGTGATCTCGGCTCACTGCAACCTCTGCCTCCTGGGTTCAAGCAATTCTCCTGCCTCAGCCTCCCCAGTAGATGGGACTATAGGCACACGCCACCATGCCTGGCTAATTTTTGTATTTTTAGTAGAGATGGGGTTTTGCCATGTTGCCCAGGTTGGTCTTGAACTCCTGACCTCAAGTGATCTGCCTGCCTCAACCTCCCAAAATGCTGGGAGGTTGCACTGCACCCCGCCCAGGAAAGCCTGAGCAGCTGCACCCCGCCCAGGAAAGCCATTTTCAATTTCTCTGCAGTTCCTGGGGGCAAAGCTGAGTTACAGTAGACGCACAGAGTCTGCCACTAGCCCTCTGCTCTTAGAAGGGAGGAAGTGAAAGTGAATGCGCCATGCATGAGGACAAATGTGCCCATTCCTTACCTTGCCATGAGGCCTGGTACGTGCTGGCAGCTTTCCAAGTGAATTCTCTCCACCCCAGGACCTGGGAGGGAAGCAGAGCAACCCTTGGGCTCCCTCTACGGCAGATGAGGAAACAGAGTTAGCAGAGGCTAAGTGATCTGAGACCATCGCCTGCCTCGTAAGTGCCTGGCGAGATCCCAGGTGTATCTTAGGGGCTGCTTTTCCTGTTTAGTGAGCAGTTGATGGATATAAGAAAGACATGGTGATGCTGTGCAGGTGAGGCAGGGACCAGAACACAGTGCTGGGCATGTTCCAGGGATGCTGATAGGTTGGGCCAAAGCCTAGACCTGCACTAGTATATATATTTGTAAAATAAATTAAATCTTTGATATATTGTGTTGAATAACATATTTCAAACTTAATTTCACCTGGCTAGGTGTGGTAGCTCATGCCTGCAATCTCAGCGCTTTGGGAGGCCAAGGCAGGTGGATCACTTGAGGTCAAGAGTGCGAGACCAGGCGAGCCAACACAGCAAAACCCCCATCTCTACTAAAAATACAAAAATTAGCCAGGCATGTTGGTGTGTGCCTGTAATCCCAGCTACTAGGGAGGCTGAGGCAGGAGAATCACTTGAACCCGGGAGGTGGAGGTTGTAGTGAGCCAAAATGGCAGCACTGCAGTTCAGCACTCTGTCTGCACTCCAGATAGAGTGAGACCCTGCCTCAAAAAAAAAAATTTTCACTTGTTTCTTTTTCCTCATTTGATGTTACTACTAGAAAATTTCAAACTACATATGTACCTTGCAGCATATACATTTTTGCCCCCCACAGTGTCCCCCACCACCCCATCCCCTGCTTTCCTCCAGCCTCGGTCTTTCTGAGACCTCCCTGTCCCTAAACAGTGGAGTGACAGCCTGTTGGCTGCTTTCCACTGTGGCTGTGGGGCCCTGGGAAAGTCTAGATCTGCAGTGGCTCAGGTGCCCAAGTGCTTCTGGGAGCTCTGGACCACGGCTATTGGCCTCCCCCGAGTCTCCCAGCTCTCCAGAGGCCTGTGGGCCTATTTGTCTCTCCCCTGGCTACTGCCTGTAGAGGTCAGGATAGAGTGAAGCAGGTTCCCTCCGCCATGGTAGAGCTGCAGTCCTGACCATGTGTGCCCCAGCACTAGTTAAGGCACGGGGGGGGGGGTCTCAGCTTTTTGCCCACCCAGCTATGGCCTGTGTTTGGGCTTTCCCATCAGTTTTGTCCTATCCAGTGTTTTTGTTTGTGTTTTGTTTTGAGACAGGGTCTCACTCTGTTACTTAGTCTAGAATGCAGTGATGATCACAGCTCACTGCAGCCTTGACCTCTTGGGCTCAAAAGAGCCTCTTGTCTCAGCCTTTCCAATAGCTGGGACTAAAGATGCAAGCCACCACTACAAAAAAATTTCTGTAGAGATGGGGATCTTCATATGTTTCCCAGGCTGGTCTCAAACTCCTGGCCTCAAGTGGCCCTCCTACCTCAGCTTCCCAAAGTGCTGGGATTATACGCGTGAGCCTCCGTGCCCAGCTGTATTTTCCTTTAATATACAACACATGAATGTACTTACTTTTTGCCACACTTTTAAAGTAAGGCTGATGGCTATGAATCAGAAATTTGTTTCCAAAAATTTGTTGTTGCTGTTGTTTTGAGATATCCTGGCTAAATGGCTGATAGTTGTGGGTTTTTTTTTTCTGTATGAAAGTTATATTTACATTTTAGATTGGGTGCAGTGGCTCATGCCTGCAATCTCAGCACTTTGGGAGGCTGAAGCAAGAGGACTGCTTGAAGCCAGGAGTTTGAGACCAGTCTGGTCAAGGTAGTGAGACCTTATCTTTACCAAAAATAAAAATTAGCCTGGCATGGTGGCAGCACCTGTAGCCCCAGCTACTTGGGAGGCTGAGGTGAGAGGATCCCTGGAGCCCAGGAGGTCAAGACTACAGTGAGCCATAACTGCACACTGCACTCCAGCCTGAGTGACAAAGTGAGACCCTGTCTCTAAAAGATAAAAAGTTTAAAGAGTTATATTTGCATTTCAAAACCTATTGATCCATTCAAGGACTCTCAGTTTAGTCTGAAACCCTGACTGTGGCCCCTGGCACCTGGACAACCAGAAAAGTGGTTTTCTTTGGCAAATGTACCGAAGCCCTTCTTTTCTCCCTGTTAATGGAAGAGTATGGGTTTTGGAATCAAACAGACCTGACTTTCAGCTCTGGCTTTGGCATTAACTCTCTGTGAGACAGTCGATGAGTAAGTGTCCTAGCCTCAGTTTCCTGTAGGTAAAAGGGAGAAAGTATCTGTCTCATTGTGAGCATGAAGTGAAATAATATGTATAAAGTGGCTAGCAGCGTGCTTTGAGCTTAGCAGGTATTGTATTCAATAAATGTGACACAGGCCAGGTGTGGTGGCTCACACCTGTAATCCTAGCATTTTGGGATGCCAAGGCAGGCGGATCACCTGAGGTCAGAAGTTCGAGACCAGCCTGGCCAACGTGACGAAACCCCGTCTCTACTAAAAATATAAAAATTAGCTGGTTGTGGTGGCAAGTGTCTGTAATACCAGCTACTCGGGAGGCTGAGGCAGGAGAATTGCTTGAGCCCCAGAGACAGAGGTTGTAGTGAGCTGAGATTGTGCCACTGCACTCCAGCCTGGGTGACAGAGTGAGAATTTGTCTCAAAAAAATAAAATTAAGTAAATAAATAAATAAATATGACTACAGAGGCTGCTGCTGCTATGACTCCAAGAATGTCTCCTCCTTTGCACGAGTATTGGCTGTACCTCTTATACCTGAGGTACAGGACTTTGAGACCAGCTTGGGCCACAATCCATCTAACTGGTATGACCTTTACGGAGACGGCATTGGCAACCTGCGTCCGGAGTGTTGAGATTTATCTGTCCTTTGGTATTAAAGATCGTCCAGCTCAAGGAGCAACTCCAGGAAAGCTGTCAGAGATGTGCACAGACATGTTTCAGGGTGTCTGTAGCACTATTTATAAAGTAAATCTCAGGAAGCAACTAACAAGAGAGATTGGTTAAATAAATTAGAAAATGACCATAGGATATACTATCATGTTCTTGAATAATATTTTAAGGACATGGGAAAGTTTGCATGATATGGGAATTGATGGGAAAAAAAGCGAACACACAATTATTTGTAGTGGGTTCATAACATTGTAAAACAGAAAACTGTGTACACATAGGAACTGACTGAAAATACACCAACACGTTAGCAGTTGCTGTAATTGAGTGAGGTTACAGGTGACTGTTTTCTTCTTTTTAATGTTTTTCTCTATTTTAAAATTTCTATAACAAACAGTTATTATTTTTGTCAGCAGTAAAAAAGCCCACTGTGTGTGTGTTTATTCCAGGTCTTATCATCATGGAAGAAATGTTTTCTCTAAATTCTATTTATAAAGAGGTAAGTTCCTTGTGTATAAAACCTATGCCTTTTGGTGAAGAAAAAAATTCCTCGTTTCTTCAAGTTGTTAAAATATTAAAAGCATTTTTTATTCTATTTAAATTCCTGGGTCAATTGCTGCTGTGGAAACTATTGTAATGGATAATCTATAAAAGGATAAATGCAACTATTAAAAATTGCTGAATGTACATGCTATGTTAAAAAATATATATATAGTACAGTGTATGTAATAAACCTCTCCCCTCCCCAAGAAATAATCACTATTAAGTTTCTTGTATATTCTTCCAGGTTACCATGCATATACCAACCTATATGTGTATTTTTATTTAGTTTTATAGAACAGAATAAGTTATATATTATCTTTTATAATCTTTAAAAAACATTTTATTAATGTATAATTCATATACAATACAATTCCCTCATTTAAAGAGTACAGTTCAGTGATTTCTCATTTAAAGAGTACAGTTCGGTGACTTTTGTTTTTCTTTTTGTGTGTGTGTGAGATGGTCACAGAGGTCTCACTCTGTTGCCCAGGCTCAAATGTAGTGGCATGACCTCAGCTCACTGCAGCATCGACCTCCCAGGCTCAAGCAATCCTCCCACCTCAGCCTCCCTAGTAGCTGGGACTACAGCCACGCGCCACCACGCCTGGCTAATTTTTGTATTTTTTGTAGAGATGGATTTCACCATGTTTCCCAGGCTGGTCTCAAACTCGGGCTCAAGCAATCTGCCTGCCTCAGCCTCCCAAAGTGCTGGGATTACAGGTGTGAGCCACCATGCCCAGTTTAGCTCAGCGATTTTTAAGGTAAATTTATAGAGTTATACAACCATCACCACAGTCCAGACACTCACCATGGTGCTTTCTCACCCAACGTTGCCTCTTGAAGATGGCTCTGCATAAGTGGGTATGGATCTCTCTTATTGTTTTCAGTGGATTGCTGTTTTTCCATCACATGGATGGACCATCGTTTATATGGATATATCTATATCTATTTAAAAAAAGGAAATCAGTATATTGAAGAGATATTTGCACTCCTGTTCATTGCAGCACTATTCATGATGGCCAAGATATGGAATCAACGTAAGTGCCATCAATGGATGAATAAAGAAAGAAAACGTGACGTATATACACAATGGAATATTATTCAGCTATAAAAAATGATAAAATCCTGTCATTTGCAGCAACATGGATGGAATGGAGATCAACATGTTACGTGAAATAAGCCAGGCACAGAAAGACAAATGCCACATAATTTCACTCATGTGGAAGCTAAAAACAAAAGTGGATCTCATGGAGCTGGAGGGTAGAATGATAGTTAACACAGGCTGGGAAGGGGGGCTGGGGAAGATGAGAGAGGTTGGCTAATGGGTACAAACATACAGCTACACAGAGGGAATACCTAGTAGTTGATAATACTGCAGGGGAATTATAATTAACAATAACTTATTGCATATTTCAAAATAGCTAGAAGACTTATAATGTTCCCAACATTATAAGATAAATGGTTGGGGTGATGTATATTCTAATGGCCCTGATTTTCTCTTTACATATTGTATACATGTAATAAAAATGTCACCTGAGGTTGGGCGTGGGGCTCACGCCTGTGATTCCAGCACTCTGGGAGGCGGAAGTGGGAGGAGACTTGAGGCTGGGAGTTTGAGACCAGCTTGGGCCACATAGGGAGATCCTGTCCCAAAAGAAGAGGGGTAGGGGTAGGGTGGGGGGAAGAAAGATAATAAAAAAATGAATAAAAAACCACATGTACCCCTCAGTATATGTACAGCTATGATGTATCAATAAAAAATACTCCAACAATGAGAAAAACCAAAGCGAAATGGAGGACGGTACACTTGGATGGTGACCGTGGACTATGCGTCCTGAGCCCGTTGTGTTCAGGTCTCGTCCTCTCTTGGAATTCCGCGGTGGGCCAGCAGGTGGCGCTTGTGCTCCCCGTGGCCGCGATCCGTGAAACTGGATTTAATATAGTAACCCGATGTTGCTCTGAACGTATAATTTTCAAACCTTTCAGTCCACCACGAGGAAAACCTCCGAGGATTTTCTTCTGGGAAGAGCAATTAGCCTAACCTCTTAGGAGGAGAAATTGCATCTCTGAGCTTGTCTGGGAAAGTAACATACCCTCCCAAGAGCAGTCTTGGGGAGGGCAGAGAGAAACCGCGGAGCAGCCTGTGGGAAGACGAAGGGGTGCTGGAGAAGGAAGGGCTGGGAACTGCAGTGTAGGATTTGGGTCTTGGGGTGGGAAATATCCTAGGTCTGAGGACAGCCTGGGCCTGTGGGCTTCCAGGCTTAGGCTGGAGGGTAACAGAGAGACTGAATGGGTGCAAGATTACTTGGGTGGGCTGAAGATGCTCCGCCCAGCCCAGGCCAGGCTGGGAGACCCCCTCCCTCGCCTACCTACTGTGGCTAAATGCCAGGCACTGGTGACACAGCCGTGACAAGACGGGCCTGGTCCCTGACCTACAGAGCCTGCAGCGCCAGGGGCGAGTAGCAGCGACTGGGATCTCAGGGGGTTGCTGAGGTGTGTTTGGGGTGGGAGTTGGGCAGCTTTCAGCGGTCTCCTCCAAGTCAAGGGGGCCAGGCCACTGCTCAGACTCCAGACGCCCTGGGATGGGGGAGACTAGACAGGAAGGAGCCTTCGGGGAGTAGGGATGAGCTGAACCAGGGCAGGGGGAGAGAGCAGCTGCTGGGGGTCCCGGGGGCAAGAGCAGGGAGCTCCGAGATGGGGAATGCCCTGAGCCTGTGGGAGAGGAGAGTGGCGCCCTATGCCCTGCTCACAGATGAGGCTGGGAGGGGAGTGTCCTATTTTGAAGAAGAGGCCTTGCTTTGGCAAAGGCTATAATTGGGAAGACAGAGAGAGAGAGAGAGAAAGAAGAAGGGAGAGAGAAACGGAAGAGATAAAGAGAATTATTTGGTCTCTACCTTCAGGGACAGTGTCATCTCAGTGGAAAGTGAAAACATGCCAGTGTACAAGTACACACACACACACACACACACACACACACACACACACAGACTGTTACCATAAGGTTGTCAGCAACTGGAGCAAAGGGAAGCATCCAGATAGCTAAGCCTATGTGACCTTGGGCAAATACTTAACCTCCCTAAGGTTTCTTCATCTGTAAACTGGGAGAGTAATACTAGTATAGCCCTCAGAGGGCTGTTAGGAGGATTAAGCACAGTCGTGCTGTGGAGCAGGCAGCATAGTCCCCGGCAGTAGTGAGGCCTCACCAGTGATTGCTATTGTTGTTATGCATCATGACCATTAATATCAGTGGTCACCTACTGGAAAAGGAGGGATAAGAAAAGGTGGGATGTGGATGGGCACAGCCAAGACAAGTGCATGGGATGAGGAAAGCAATCCAAACTGGAGAAGAAAGAACTCGTGGGAACAAAGGTGAAGACGTAGAAGGGGGAGATTCTAAGTCCTTGCTACTCAAAATGTGGTCCGAAGACTTACCAGCACAGCAGCACCTGGGCACTTGTTAGAAGTGCAGAATCTCAGGCCCCTGCCCAGGTCTACCCACTGAGAATCTGCATCTTTTCAAGCTGTTCAGGTGATTTGTTTGCATGGGGGAGTTTAAGAAGCACAGTTCGCAGCCATCTCAGCCATAACTCATGGGAGTAAACCATGCTGGTGCCACAGACGGAGCAGCAGAGAGAAGGCCAGAGAGGGATGGGAACCAATTGGTACACGTCCCTGACATAGTTCCTATGCAAGTTACTGCCCAGGATTCAATATTTATTACAATTTTTTCCCTTTGAGGGAAAATATATACAATGAAATATGTATATGAACTGTACCTCTGAGTTTTAACAAGTGCACATCTACCAATGTAAACTCGGACTCCAGTCAAGATATAAAACCTAACCAGCCACCCAGAAAGTTTCCTCATACCTCTTCCTAATTCGATCCCTGCTCCAGTCCCTAGAGGCAGCAGTTGTTTTGACTTATTTTCCGCAACATAGATTACTTTGCCAGTTTTAGAACTCCGTATCCATGGAATCACATGACAGGTACTCTTGCGCAGCCCTTCATTTATGCAGCATAATGCTTTTAGACACAGCTGTGTCACTGTGCGCATCAGTATCCGGCCCTTTGTATTGCTGTGTGGTATTCCGTTGTATAGGTACGTCGCGGTTTGTTCATCCACTATGCTGTTTCTGATTTTTGGTTATTGCAAATTGGGCTGCTAGGAAAATTCCTGTATGTCTTTTTGTGAACACACATTTACATTTCTCTTGGATAAATACCTAGAAGTGGGATTGCTAGGTCATAGGGTAGGTTATGTTTAGTTTTATAAGAAACCACCAGCCCTATTACAGAGTGGCTGGGCTACTTTATGCTTTTACCAGCTGCATTAATGAGCTCAAGCTGCCATAACAAAATACCATAGGCAGGATGGCTCAACAACAGACATTTACTTTCTCACAGTTCTGGAGGCAGGAAGCCCCAGGTCAGGGTGCCAGGGTGACGGCTTTCTTCCAGCCAAAAAGGCTGCTGCCATCTTGCTGTGTGCTTACATGACCTTCTTTTAGTGTATGAGTGGGGTGGAGAGAGACAGAGAGAGGGAGAGAGGGACAGAGAGAGAGAGACAGAAAGAGAGAGAGAGCACGCTCTTTAGTGTCTTTTCTTATAAGGACATTAATCCTGTTGAATCAGGGCCTCCAGCCTTTATGACTTTATTTAACCTTAATCTTAACCTTAATGGTCCTATCACCAAATACAGTCACACTGGAGGTTCCAACATCTGAAATCTGGAGGGACACAATCAGTCTGTAACACCAACAATGTGTGAAAGTTCCCGTTTTGTCAGGTATTTTAATTTTAGCCATCCCTGTGGGTGTACAAGATATTTCATTGTGGTTTTATTTTACAGTTCCCTGATGACTAATAATACTGATGATCTTATTTTTTCCATTTTAAAAACTGTGGTAATATACACATAACATAAAATTTACCAACTTAACCATTTTTTTTTTTTTTTAAACAGGATCTCACTCTGTTGCCCAGGCTGGAGTGCAGTGGTACGTACCATCATGACTCACTGCAGCCTCGACCTCCAGGGCTCAAGCAGTCCTCCTGCCCAGCCTCCCAAATAGCTGAGCAGCTGGGACATAGCTGCACACTACCACAATTTATTATGGTAGACACAATTTATTGTGGCTAATCATTTTTATTTTTATATTTGTAGATGCAGGGTCTCCCTATGTTGCCCAGGCTGGTCTTGAACTCCCAACTCAATTGATCCTCATGCCTCAGCCTCTCAAAGTGTTGGGATCATAGGTTAAGTTGAGGCCATCCTGCCCAGCCTCATCTTAACCATTTTAAGTGTACAGTTAGTGGTATTAAGGGCATTCATGATGTTGGGCAACCAATCACCACCATCTGTCTCCATAACACTTTTTATCTTGTAAAACAAACTCTATACTCCCTAAACAGTAATTCCCCACACCTCCCTGTCCTGTCCTAGCCCGGGAAACCAACATTCTACTTTCTGTCTCCATGGTGTTGACTACTGCAGGTACTTCATGTAAGTGGACTCATACATCATTTGTCCTTCTGTGACTGGCCTACTTCACGTAGCAAAATGTCCTCAAGGCTCATTCACGTTGTGGCATATGTCAGAGGGTTTTATTAAGGCTAAATAATATTCTATTACATGTATATACCACATTATGCTGCTTCATTCATTCACTGATGGACACTCAGGGCACCTTCACATTTTAGCTATTGTGAATAATGATGCTATCGACATGGTGTACAAATATCTGAGACCCTTCTTTCAATTCTTCTGGGTATATATCCAGAAATGAAGTTGCTGGATCATATAGTAATTCTATTTTTAATTTTTTGAGAAACAGTACATCATTTTGCATTCCCACCAACATTGTACAAAGGTTCCAATTTCTCCACATTTTCAGCAACACTTGTTATTTTCTGTTTTTTTAATAGTGACCATCCTAATGTGTGTGAGTGGTATCTCATTATAGTTTTGATTTGCATGTCCCTAATTAGTGTGTTCACCTGTTCTTGCATTGCTGTAAAGGAATCCCTGAGCCTGAGCAATTTGTAAAGGAAAGAGGTTTAATTGGCTCACTGTTCTGCAGGCCATACAGGAAGCATGGCACTGGCATCTGCTCAGCTTCTAGTGAGGCCTCAGGAAGCTTTCAACCATGGTGGAAGGTAAAGGGGCAGCAGGCACGTTACATGGTGAAAGTGGAGCAAGAGAGAGAGGGTGGAGGTGTCACACACTTTCAAACAACCAGCTCTCTCATGAACTCAGAGCGAGAACTCACTTATCACCAAGGAGATGGCACTAAGCCACTTAGGAGGGATCTGCCCCCACCCAGTGGTGTGACCTCCCACGAGGCCCACCTCCAACACTGGGGATTACATTTCCACATGAGATTTGGAGAAAACAGACATCCAAGCCATATTATTCCACCCCTGGCCCCCTAAATGTCATGTCCTTCTCACACTGCAAAATACAATCATTCCCTGCCAGTAGTCTCCAAAAGTCTTAACTCATTCCAGCTTCAAGTCAAAAGTCCTTTCTCATCTGAGTCTCATCTCCTTCCATCTCTCTGCCCCTACAATCAAATCAAGTTATTTACTCCCAAGATAAAATGGCAGTACAGGCATTGGGTAAACATCGTCATTCCAAAAGGGAGAAATTGGTCAAAACAGGCTAAAGGCTCCATGCACGTCCGAAACTCAACAGGGCAAACATTAAACCTCAAAACTCCCAAATAATCCTTAACTCCATGTCCTGTATCCAGAACACACTGGAGCAAGGGGTGGGATCCCAAGGCCTCAAGCAGCCTTGCCTCTGTGGCTTCGCAGGGTGCAGCCTCTGTGTCTGCTCTCACAGATTGAGGTTGAGTGCCTGTGGCTTTTCCAGACTCAGGATGCAAGATGCCCATGACTCTACCATCCCGGGGTCTGCAGGGCAGTAGACCCCTTCCCATAGCTCCACTAGCCAGTTCCCTGGTAGGAACTCTATGTGGGGCTCCAACCCTACCTTTCCCCTTGGTGCTGCCCTAGTAGAGGTTCTCCATAAGGGCTCTACCCCTGCAAGAGGCTTTTTCCTGGACACTCAGGCTTTCTGATACATCCTTTGAAATCAAGCAGGAAGCTGGTAGCTTCCTTTACTTTTGCACTGTGTGAGCCTGCAGGCTTAACACTACATGGAAGCCACCAAGGCTTGCAGCTTGCACTCGCTGGAGTGGTAGCCCAAGCTGTACCTGGACTCCTGAGTTGAGGCTGGAGCTGAAGTGGCTAGAATGTGGGGGGCAGCCTCCTGAGGCTGAGCAGGGAAGCTGCATTCTGGGCCTGGCCCCTAAAACCATTCTTCCCTCCAATGCCTCTGGGTCTATAATGGGAGGGGCTGTCTCCAAGATTTCTAAATGCCTTCAAGGCCTTTTCCCCAATGTCTTCCATATTAGCACTTGGCTCCCTTTTAGTTGTGCCACTCTGTCTAGCAAGTGGTTGTTCTGCAGCCTGCTAGTATTTCTTCCCTGAAAAATGATTTTTCTTTCTCTGCCATAGGACCAGGTTGCACATTTTCCAAACTTCTATGCTCTGCTCCCCTTTTAAATATAAGTTCCAACTTTAAGTCATTTCTTTTTTCCTGCATCTGATTGTAGACTGTTAGAAATGGCCACATCACTCCTATATTTACTTTTTCCTAACAAAAAAAAATTTTTTTTTTGAGACAGGGTCTTTCTCTGTCACCCAGTCTGGAGAGCAGTAGAATGATCATGGCTCACTTCAGCCTTGTCCTCCTAGGCTCAAGTGATCCTCCTGTCTCAGTCTCCTGAGTGGCTGGGACTGCAGGAATGCACTGCCATGTCTGGCTACTTTTTAAATCTTTTGTAGAGATGAGGGTCTCACTATTTACCCAGGCTGAACTCCTGGGCTCAAGCAATCCTTCAGCTTTGGCCTCCCAAAATGCTGGGATTACAGGTTTGAGATGCCATGCCTGCTACATGCCACCTCTTGAATGCTTTGCTGCTTAAAAATTTCTTCCATATGATACCCTAGGTCATCACTCTTATGTTCAAACTTGCACAGATTCTGAGGACATGAACACAATGCAGCCAAGTTCTATGCTAGGGGATAACACAAGTGACTTTAATCCAGTTCTCAATAACTTATTCATTTCCATCTGAGACCTTGTCAGCCTGGCCTTCACTGGATATATCTCTATCAGTATTTTGGTCACAACCATTTAACCAGTATCTAAAAAGTTCCAAATTTTCCCTCATCTTCCTATCTTCTTCTGAGCCCTCCAAACCCTTCCAACTTAGAAGACTAGAATAAATAACTGATCCTTCAATGCAAAGACAAAGGAGACATCCACAAGAAACAACAGCAAACAGGGACCCATGACCTCCTGTAATGGATAAAGCAAGGAACCAGAGACTGACTCTAATGGGACAGTGATACATGAGCCCTTTGACCAATAGCTTAAAATAGCAGTTTTAAGAAAACTCGTTGATCTCCGGGATAACACATAAAATCAATTCAGAAATTTGTGAGATTTTTTTTTTTTTTTTTTTTGAGATGGAGTTTTGATCTTGTTGTCCAGGCTGGAGTGCAATGGTGCAATCTTGGCTCACTGCAAAATCTGCCTCCCAGGTTCAAGTGATTCTTCTGCCTCAGCCTCCCAAGTAGCTAGGATTACGTGCACCCACCACCACAACCAACTAATTTTTGTATTTTTAGTAGAGACGGGTTTTCACCATGTTGGTCAGGCTGGTCTTGAACTCCTGACCTCAGACAATCCACCCGTCTTGGCCTCCCAAAGTGCTGAGATTACAGGCGTGAGCCACTCTGCCCAGCCGAGAAAATTTAACAAAGAGATTGAAATAATTAAAAAAAAAAAAAAAAAAGCAGAAATCTTGGAACTGAGAAATACATTTGCCAAATGGAAAAATGCATTAGAGGTGCTTAACAGGAGAATGGATTAAGTAGAGGAAATAATTAGTGAGCTTGAAGACAGGCTAATCGAAAATATAGCCATAGGAGAAAAAAGAAGAATGAAAAGGAATGAAGATTGTTTACAAGATATAGAAAATTACCTCTAAACACCAAATCTAAGAATTGTTGGTATTCAAGGGGGGATACATGCAAGAGCAAGGGTCAGAAACCCAATTCAAAGAAATAATAACAGAAAACTTTGCAAAATTTGAGAAAGATATAAATATCCAGTGCAGGAAGGTCAGAGAACACCAAACAGATTCTATCCAAATAAGGGCACCCCAAGGCATATAATAATTTTCCCTCAAAAGTCTAAGATAAAGAAAGGATCCTAAAAGCAGCAAGATAAAGGCAAATAACATATAAAAGAGCACCAATTTGTCTGGCAATAGACTGCTCAATGAAAACCACACTGGCCAGGAGGGAGTAGGATGACATTTTCAAAGTGCTGGAAAACAAAACAAAACAACCCTGCTATCCAAGAATACTGTATCCAGTAAAGTTGTCCTTCAAATATTAAGGAGTGATAAAATCTTTCTCAAACAAAAACTGAGAGAATTCACCACCACCAGACTCATCTTACAAGAAATGCTAAAGACAGATCTTCAACCAGAAGGAAGAAAACCACCCCACTAACATGCAAAAAGAAAACATTTGAAGGTATAAAATCCACTGGTAAAATTAAATAGATGGACAAACCCAGAATACTCTAACATTGTAAATGTGGTGTGCAATCCATGCATAACTGTAGTATGAAACCTAAAGAGCAAATCTATCAAAAACAATAATAGCTACAGCAGTCTCTTAAGAGATAGGCAGTATACAAGTATGTAAAGTGAGACAATAAAAAAGAACAAATGTTGGGGGAAAGGATGGATTTCAAGTGTAGAGATTTTTTCAGTCTTGTTTCTATTATTTTCTTTCTTTCTTTCTTTTTTTTTTGAGACAGAGTCTCACTTTGTCGCCAGGTGCCAGGCTGGAGTGCAGTGGCACAATCTCGGCTCACTGCAACCTCCACCTCCTGGGTTCAAGCAATTCTCCTGCCTCAGCCTCCCAAGTAGCTGGGACTACAGGTGCACGCCACCATGCCCAGCTAATTTTTATATTTTTAGTAGAGATGGGGTTTCACCATGTTGGCCAGGATGGTCTCAATCTCTTCACTTCATGATCTGCCCGCCTCGGCCTCCCAAAGTGCTGGGATTACAGGCTTGAGCCACCGTGCCCGGCCTATTATTTTCTTTGTGATCTAGAACTTTGTGATAAGTTGCCACCTCTGTAAAATGACTTGTTATATTTACAAGATGTTTTCTGTAAGCCTCATAGTAACCACAATGCAAAAACCTACAATAGATTTACTGAAAATAAAAAGCAATGAATTAAAACACACTACCAGAGAAAATCACTTAACCACAAAGGAAGACAGTAAGAAAGAGAGAAAGGAAAAGAGGAGTTAAAAACAACAAAAAACAAGCAATAAAATGGCATAGTAAGTTCTTACTTATCAGAATAACACTGAATATAAATGGATTGAATTGTCCAATTAAAAGGCATAGAATGGCTAAATGGATAAAGAAACAATACCCAACTATATGCTGCCTACAAAAAGAAACCCATTTCACCTATAAAGACACACACAGAGCCCAGGATATTGAGGCTGCTGTGAGCTATGATCGTACCATTGCACTCCAGCTTAGAAGACAGAATGATATCTTTTTTTTTTTTTTTTTTTAAGATACACATAGCCTGGAAGTGTGTTGAGTGAAAATAAGATATTCTATGCAACTGGAAACCAAAAAAGAGGAGAAGTAGATATGCCTATATCAGATAAAACAGACTACAAGTCAAAGACTATAAAAAGAGACAAGGTCACTATATGATGATAAAGGGGTCAATTCAGCAAGATGATACAACAATTATAATTATCTATGTAGTAACTACTAGAGCTGCCAAATATATAAATCAAACATAAATTGATCTAAAGGGAGAGATAGACTACAATATAATAATAGTAGGGAATGTCAACACTCCACTCTCAGTAATGCACAGAACATCCAGACAGAATATCAACAAAGAAACATTCAAGTTAAACTACACACTAGACAAAGTAGACCTAACTAATATTTACAGACTATTTCACCCAACTGCTATGGAATACACATTCTTTTCATCAGCATATGAAATATTCTCCAGAGTAGACCATGTCTTAGGCCGCAAAACAAGTCTCAACAAATTCAGAAAAGAAGAAATAATATCAAGTATCTTTTCTGGCTACAGTGGAATAAAACTAGAAATCAATAACAAGAAGAACCTCAGAAACTACACAAATACATAGAAACTAAGCAACATGCTCCTAAATGATGAATGGGTCAATGAATAAATTAAGAAAGAAATGTAAAAGTCTCTCGAAACAAATGAAAAGGAAATATACCAGAATTTGTGGGAGGCAGCAAAGTCAGAAAGAAGCTTATAGCAATAAACAGCCACATCAAAAAAGTAGAAAGACTTCAAATAAATAACCTAGTGATGTGCCTCAAGAAACTAGAAAAGCAAGAACAAACCAAACCCTAAATTAGTAGAAGGAAATAAATAATAAAGATTAGAGCAGAAGTCAATGAAATTGAGATTTAAAATAATACAGACGATCAATAAAACAAAAAGTTGCTTCTTTTGAAAAAAATAAAATCAACAAACATTTAACTAGACTATCTAGAGAAAAGAGAAAAAATCCAAATAAACAAGATCAGAAACTGAAAAGGAGACATAAGTGAGACCACAGAAGTTCAAAGAATCATTAGAGACCATTACAAACAACGATGGGCCAACAAATTAGAAAACCTAGAAGAAATGGATAAATTCCTGAACACACACACCTATCAAGGCTGAACCATGAAGAAAACAGAAAATCTGAACAAGCCAATAATGACTAATGAAAATGAAGCTGTAGCAAAGAGTCTCCCATCAAGAAAAGCCCGGGACATGACAGCTTCACTGCTGAATTCTACCAAACATTTAAAGAAGAACTAATACCAATTTCATGCGAACTCTTCAAAAAAACTGAAAAAGAGGGAATACTTCCAAACTTGTTCTACAAGCCCGTCATTACCCTGATACCAAAACTAGACAAGGATATGACAAGAAAAGAAACAACAAGCTGCTATTACTGATAGAAGTAGATGCAAACCCCTCAACAAAATACTAGCAAACTGAGTTCAGTAACACATTAAAAAGACCATCTGCCATGACCAAGTGGGATTCATCCTAGAGATGTAAGGATGGTTCAACACTTGCAAATCAATAAATGTGATATATCACATTAATAGAACCATATGACCATTTGAACAGAAGCTGAAAAAGCATTCAATAAAATTCAACATCCCTTTATCATAAAAACTCTCAACAAATTGGGTCAAGAAGGAACATATCTCAGAATAATACAGGCCATATCTGACAAACTGTCAGCTAACATCATACTGAATAAGGAAAAATGGAAAGCCCTTTCTTTAAGACGTGGAACATGATGAGAACGCCCACTCTCAACCTTTTATTCAACATAATATTGGAAGTACTGGCCAGAGCAAGCAGTCAAGAGAAAGAAATAAAGAGCATCCAAATTGGAATGAAACAAATCAAATTAGCTTTGTTCACAGATCACATAATTTTATACTTAGAAAAAGCTATAGATTCCATACACAAAAAAAAACTGTTAGAACTGATAAATGAATTCAGTAAAGTTGCAAAATCAACGTACAAAAATTAGTAGCATTTACATACATCAGCAGCAAACTTCTGAAAAAGAAATCAAGAAAGCAATCCCATTTATAACAGCTACAAATAATATAAAATACCTAGGAATCAATTTTTTTTTGAGACAGAGTCTCACTCTGTTGCCCCAGGCTGGAGTGCAGTGGTGCAATCTTGGCTCACTGCAACCTCTGCTTCCTGGGTTGGAGCAATTTCATTCTTTTTAAATAGCTAAAGAGTATTACATTGTGTACGCATACCACATTTTCTTTATCCATTCATCTGTTGTTGAACATCTAGAATTGTATTCCTAATTTGTTGATTATCATGAAATGGTATTGAATTTTTGACAAATGCTTTTGCTGCATCAATTGAGATTATCATTTTTCCTTTTTGCCTGTTAATGTGGTACATTATAGTGATCATTTTTGTATGTTGAACCATCCTTGTATTCCAGGAATAAATCTCACTTGGTTATGTGTGTAATCCTTTTAATATGCTGCTGAATTTGGTTTGCCAACATTTTGTTGAGGTTTTTGCATCAGTGTTCTTAAGGGATATTGGTCTATTGTTTTCTTGGCATGTCTGTCTGGCATTGCCTTCAGGGTAATACTGGCCTCGTAGAATGAATTAGGAAGTGTTTTCTCCTTTTTTTTTTTTTTCAGATAGGGTCTTGCTCTGTTGCCCAGGCTGGATTGTAGTAGCATGATTGTGGCTAACTGCAGCCTCAACCTCCTGGGCTCAAGTGATTCTCTCACTTCAGCCTCCAGAGTAGCTGGAATCACGGGTGTGCACCATGATGCCCAACTAATTTTTGTATTTCTTGTAGAGACAAGGTCTCGCTATGTTTCCCAGGCTGGTCTCAAACTCTCAAGCGATCTGCCTGTCTCAGCCTCCCAAAGTGCTGAGATTACAGGTATGAACCACTGTTCTCAACCCCTCCTTTTCAATTTTTAAAAACGTTTGAAAAGATAGGTGTTAGTTCTTTAGATATTTGATAGGTTTCACCAGTGAATCCATCAAGTCTAGAGCATTTTTTTGGTGGAAGGTTTTTGATTACTGAGTCAATCCCCTTACTAGTTACAGGTTTATTCAGATTTTCAATTTCTTCTTGATTTAGTCTTGGTAGGTTCTATGAATATGTCTATTTCATCTAAGCTATCCAATTTGTTGGTGTACACTTGTCCACAGTACTCTTTTATAATCCTTTTTATTTCTATAGAATCGGAAATAAATGTTCCCACTTTCATTTCTGATTTCAGTAATTTGAGGCTTCTTTCTCTCTCTTATTAGTCCATCTAGCTAAAGGTTTTTCAATTTTGTTGATCATTTTAAAAAACCAACTTTTGGTTTTGCTCGTTTTTCTCTATTTTTCTTTTTCTTTCGTTTTGTTTGTTTTTGGTTTTTTTTAGACAAGGTCTTGCTCTGTCACCCAGGCTGGAGTGCAGTGTCATGATCTAGGCTCACTGCAACTTCTGCTTCCTAGGCTCAAGCGATCCTCCCATCTTAGCCTCTGAGTAGCTGGGACTACAGCTACACACACCACCCTGCCCAGAGAATTTTTTGTATTTTTGGTAGAGGTGGGTTTCGCCATGTTGCTCACACTGGTCTTGGAATCCTGAGCTCAAGTGATCTGCCTGCCTTGGCCTCCCAGAGTGCTGGGATTATAGGCATGAACCACTGCGCCCAGCCTTCTCTATTGTTTTTCTATTCTGTTTCATTTATTGCTGCTCTAATATTTATTTCCTTACTTCTTGCTAGCATTGGGTTGTTTGTTCTTCTCTTTATACTTCCTTAAGTTGTAAAGTTAGGTTGTTGATTTATTATCTTTCTTGTTTTTTAATGTAAACACTTGTAGCTATAAAGTTCAAACTTAGCACTGCTTTTATTGTATCTCATAAGTTTTGCTATGTTGTGATTTAATTTCCTGTTATTTCTAGGTATTTTCTAGTTTCCTTTGTGATTTCTTCTTTGAGTCATTGGTTAAGAGTGCATCGTTTAACTTTCACAAATTTGTGAATTTTCCAGTTGTTTCTTTTGCTTTTCTTTTCTTTCTTCTTCTTCTTCTTCTTCTTTTTTTTTTTTTTTTTTGTAGACAGGGTCTCACTCTGTCACCCAGGCTGGAGTACAGTGGTGTGATCACAGCTCACTGTAGCCCCAACCTTCCCAGGCTCAGGTGATCCTCCCACCTCAGCCCCCAAGAGTAGCTGGGACTACAGGTGTGTGCCATTATGCCTGGCTTTTTTTTTTTTTTTTGTGGCGACATGGTTTCAGCATGTTGCCCAGGCTGGTCTCAAACCCTGGGCTCAAGTGATCTGCCCACCTCAGCCTCCCAAATTTCTTGGATTACAGCTGTGAGCCACCATGACTAGCTTCCAGTTATATTTCTGTTATTGATTTTTAACTTCATCCTGGGGTTGTGGTCCAAGGAGACACTTTATATGACAGTTATCTTTTTAAATTTATTGAGACTTCATTTGAGTTTGGCCCCTTGGGGCTTATATAGACCAGGGTTGGAAGCTGAGTGGACAGCTATCTTTGTAGTTACATCTGGGATGGGGTTAATAGTTCCTCCCTCACAGGGCTGCTGTGACGTGCAAATGAGATAACACAGGTGAAAGTCCTTTGTAAAGTATAACAAGAGAAGGAAAAGTTTATCATTGATCCTTTTTTACCACAGAGAGGAGAAAGAGCCATTTCCCTGCTTTCTCCTCAACAGTGCAGTCTCTCTTGGGAGCAAGAGACAGGAGAGAAAAGGCTATGCTTTTGGTTGGAAATAGCCTCTTGTTAAAATCTGATGAGTTAAAGTGGAGTGCCTAAACACCAGCACAAGTTTGCCATCACAGCTGAGTTGAAACCCAAGTTCTGTATCTTTTTCATTTGTGTTTTTTGTTTTGTTTTTATTTGAGACAGAGTCTTGCTCTGTTGCCCAGGCTGGAGTGCAGTGGCATGATCTCGGCTCACTGCAACCTCTGGCTCGTGGGTTCAAGTTATCTTCATGCCTCAGCCCCTAAGTAGCTGGGATTACAGTACCCGCCACCATGCCTGGCTAATTTTTGTATTTTTAGTAGAAGAGGGCTTCACCATGTTGACCAGGCTGGTCTCAAACTCCTGGCCTCAAGTGATGCTCCCGCCTCGGCCTCCCAGAGTGCTGGGATTGTAGGCATGAGCCACCACGCCTGGCAGCCCCTTTTTCATTTGCAAACTAGAAATAATAACGCCTACCTCATGGGTCATTGTGAGGATTAAGATAACTTTTACTCTTGTTGGTGTTGTCATTATCACTAATATTTGCAGAAAGCCATGCTAAAGGGCTATATATGTTGTTCTGCCATCTTGCCATGACCTTCTGATGTAGAGCTATCACTTTCTTTTTTTCTTTTGAAAAAATTGAGTGTTAGTTGCACAGTGCTTCCAGACCCTATAGGAGGCTGGGGTTGTCCCTGTGCTCCTAGGCGAGCTGTCTTTTGGGGCTCTATGCAACCTGTGTCGGGAGAGGCCACTAGAGGGCACTTGCCTGCTCCTCACAGCCTGTGCTGGACCGGGAGGTGTCCAGCCCTAAACACACCCCCCTCGGACGGCTGCTGTGCCTGTGCCCAAGGTGACCTCTATGGCATTTCCCAGGATGGAGTGTAGTCCCCAGGACCCCATGTGGAGATATAGGGCTAACAGGCCTACTCAGTTCGTTCTCAAAACAGGGTGGTGAAAGCACTTGCCCTGCTCAGGTTCCTGGAACCCTAAGCAGAAAGGTGAGGGAGGGCAGTGCTGTCTGTCCTCTTCAAGGTTTCCTCCAGGACAGGCAGCTCATGCAAGGCCTGAGTGCACAGGGGAGGGCACCAAGGTGCTGAGCAGTTTTCTGTGCACCCCACCCACTCCAAGAGGCCCTCATACCCTCTGTCAGCTCATTGTTATGTCATGATAAGCCCCCAGTCCCAAAGTGAGCAGTGGGTAAGAACTCACGACTGAGGAGGGGGCTGTGCCTGACCAGGCATGGCTCTGGGGTCCCCTCTTGGCTTCCTCTGACCCCAAGTTGAGCAGCATCTGGGACCTGTTCTCTAGAAGCCTGTTGGGCAGCATCTGCCCCTGGCTTGCTCCAGTCTTCCTTGGAGAGCTGGCTGAGGGCTGGATGGGAGAGTTCCTCTGTGTGCCCTTTAACCCATGGAGTTGCCCTGACTCGGTCCAGTTACCTTCCCCTTGAGCCTCATAGAAGGTGTTGGTGGGCTATAGACCCTAAGTTTCCCTGCCTCCAGCCCTAAGATCCACAGCACCCTTTTGCCATGTTATCCTGACTCCTGGGTCCAGTCCAGCTTGCCCTTACCCCATTGGCCTTCCCTGTCCATGGCAGTGACCCCTTGCTGAGGCACATCTGCACCACCTTGCATCCACCCCCTTAGGCAAACAGAGCCCGGGCACTGACCCCTAGGGCCCAACAGCCAGAGCAAAGGAGCTCTGTACTGGCCAGGCCTAACTGCCCTCCCCAGGACAGCAGTTGGGGCCTCTTGGCCACCCACCCCCACCTCCACCTTGGGTAGAACCAATGGATCTCTTTTTCCTCTTTTTCCTCCCAGCAGGGGTGGGCAGATCGATACCTGGCCCAGGTTCCTCTTAAGCAATGGGGCTCCCAAAGCCCTAGAGATAATTGACCTGGCCAGCCCATTACTTGGTCATGGAATGTGCGTGTCTGGCAGGCAGAAGCCCTGTGGCCTCTAGAGTCCCTTTGTGGGTGAGCTTCTTCCCAGGGAGGGAGACCACCTGGGGGCTATTCTTCATGGTAAGCCAGATTCCAGTGGGCCACCCAATTTCTCAGAAGCCACATTCCCTCTTCGCTCCCAGAGGTCATTTGACAGAGCAGCGATTGCTCCTCTCTCTCACTCAGCCCTTTAACCACCGCACCATTCATTTACTAGTCTGCTTGTCCACTGACTTGTTCACTGCCCACCACTCACTCGCCCACTCACTTAGGCACTCACTTGCCCTCTCACTCATCCCCACATCCTCTCACATATCCCCTTACCTGTCTACTCCCTCCTCATCCCAGTGAATACCTGAACATCTTTGGTGCTAGCCTGGTGCGGAGCACAGCCAGCAGAAAAGCTCTAAGCAGTTGTCAAGGGCAAATGAATCCTGACTACTGTTTCCTGGCCATCTGGCTATGGGCACATTTCTCTAATCTCTGAGCCTTAGTTTCTTCGTATGTAAAATGGGGGCCTCGTGCACCTCCTTTCAGGGAGGTTGTAAAGATTGGCTTTAGGATTAATGCATGCAAAGTGCTTCAACCAGAGCCCAGAGAACACAGCTGTGGTCACTGGGCCTCTCAATAGCCATGTCCTGGCTGTGGGGACGGTAGTTGGCCCCATCTGGCCCTGCACTGCCCCCTGGGACAGGCAGGGGGCCCATTCCTGCCCCTTCAGCTAGGCTATGCTCCCTGGGCAGGTGGCCCCCACACCCAACCCTGGAATGGAGGGCAACAATCACCCACCTTCCCACGCATCCCTTCCCTGGCCTTCTTTCTTTCAGGGCACCCTGGGGTTTTCAGGTCAGCCAAGACACCTGGAGGAAGATCTAGCTTGCTCTCTCCCCCTCTCTGCAAGGAAGTTCTTTGTGACAGCAGCAGAGGGTGGGAACTGGCTGAGAGCATCTGGCCCTTTGAGGGAGCGTTTTCCTTCCCATGTGAGGAGGCCCTGTGTGCCCAGGACCTAGTTAGCCCCAGTGCAGACTGTTCCCTCCAGCTCCTCTGGGAGCTCCCTGGGACAGGAGGTGCACCCTGAATGCCAAAAGGTGGGCTTAGCTAGGGTGTTAGCCAGGGCAGGGGAAGAGAGAGGGACTGGAGCACAGCTGGGGCAGGGGCTCTGTGTGAAGGGATTTCCTTCTTTCCCCTAGACAGGCAGCTGTGGGAGGTGTACAGGGCAGCGTTGTGGTGGGCCCCTTGGCTTGCTTGGGTTAGAACTGTGAGTGTGGACTTTGGAATGGCTCACACCAGAATGCAAATTTTCTACACACTGGCCCAGTGACCTTGGGTAAGTCACTGGTAAAACCTTAGTGGTTTAAGGGATGCATGTGACATACTCAGCATGCACTGGCACCCAGGAAGTGCTGTGTCATCAGGGGATGGCCCTGGGGCCAGTGGCTTTGTACCAGCCTGGGTAAGTCCATGGCCATTCAACTCAGCCCAGCAGGGAAAGAGCTGTAGGGAGCCCTTCCCCTCCCTTTGGCCAGTCCTCGGTGGCACTTTCAGTGGCCATGTCCTTGCTGAATAATGCCTCCTTCATCCTGGATGAGGTGCAGGTGGGGGTGGCAGTTAAGGAGCCCCAGTGTCCCAGGCTCATGTTTTCAGCCTGACTTATTGAGTAGACCTGCCTTGGTGGGGATGAGGTTGGATGGGGTGAGCAGGTAGGGGTGCATAATTGTCTAGAGGTGAGCTCGGCTATGGACACGTGAGCACACACACACACTCACACTCCCACTTACACACTCACTCTCACACACACACACTCTAACACTCACACACTCTCTCACACACACTCTAACACTCTCACACACATTCTCACACTCTCACACTCACACACACTCACACTCACAACACACACACTCCCACTCACTCTCACACACACACCTCACACACACACACTCCCACTCACACACTCTCACACACTCACACTGCCACTCACACACACACTCTCACTCCCACTCACTCACTCTCACACACTCACACACACTCGCACACACACTTTCACTCACCCACACACACACACACACTCCAGCTGCAGCTGTCCGTGGGCTAGGGTCCTGCCTCTGGTCTCCTTGCCCCTAGCCAGGTGGTCATTATTAGTTTCCTTCTCAGTCCACTGTATTTTAAGCTTCTAGAGGACAGCAACATGTTTGTTTTGTTTTACAACTTCATATCCTCATTGCTCAGTGCAGTGGCCCCAAATGAATGAGTGAAATGAATGAATAACTGGACACTAGGCAGTGTCAGAACAGGGTGCGTGGACAGTGCACGCCGAGTCTCGACTGGCCATCAGGTGGGCTGAGGTGGGCATCCCCAGGCAGGCATGCTAGAGTCCTGTGTACTGCCACACCCGTGCCTTCCACTGACGCTGCACGTTGGCAGGGCCCCTTGTGTCATGGCCTTCTTGGTGTGGCAGCCCCACTTTCCTGAGGCCAGGGATCCCCGGTGTGGACTGTGTCAGGCACTGCCAGCGGGGGAGCTCCCTGTGCTCAGTGCTGGTGCTCGTTCTTGGGAGCACCCCTCTGTCCTGCCCCTGGCCCCAGCACTCAGTTTCTGTTCTGGGGTGGCTCATCCTCATCAGAAAGGGAGCTCCTTGGAGGCCTGGTGGTGCCTGGCTGGTATAGAGTGGGTGCTCAGTACATGCCTGCCACCTGAGTGGTCCACTTGCCTGATGGGTCTTGCTGTGTTGCCTTGGGAAGCTGGCTGGGACACGCTCCCAACCTGGCCTGCCCGCCAGGCTGCCCCAGGGCTGAACACCTCCCAGCTGTCACAACCCAGTTGTGAGAAAGGGCTGAAACCCTGGGAGTGCTATGGTCTGTAGTTAGCCAGGGGCTGGAATTCCCCCAAGGAGGTGGCCCCTGTGGCCACGCTGTGGTCTTGCCTGAGCAGGGTGACTGGGAGGCCAGAGCACCCATACCTGTGAATCTGCGCTGAGAAGTGAACCTCAGATGGGGTCAGGTTACCACTCAGGGACCAGCATCGCCCCAGTGGCAGCCTCCTCCCAGATGGCAGTGCCAGGATGGGGCCATCTGGGCAGCAGGCTTGCACAGACCATGTCTCTCCGGTGTGGACTCAGGCTGGGAGTCTCAGCACCTTGGGCCTGTCTCCTCATCTGTAAGATGGGGGTGCTTACAGACAATGGAACATTATTTAGCCATAGATGGAGATGCAATACCAACACATGTTACAATGTGGATAAACCTCGCAAACATGATGTTAAGTGACAGAGGTCAGACCCAAAGCTCTGGATAGGTGAAGTATCCAGAACAGGCAACCCCATAGCAACAGGAAGTAGACGGTGGTTTCCAGGGGCTGGGGGAGGAGGGGAAAGGAGAGCAACTGCTTAGTGGGTATGGGTTTCCTTTTGGGGTGATAAAAATGTTTTGGAACTAGACAGAGGTGGAGGTTCCACAACACTGCAAACGCACTAAATTCCACTGAAGTGCTCACTTTACAATGCTTCATTTTATGTTATGTGAACCTCACCTTGATTAAAAAGAAAAAAAAAACAGGGTTGGCCAGGCGCGATGGCGCACGCCTGTAATCCCAACACTTTGGGAGGCCAGGACAGTGGATCACAAGGTCAGGAGATCAAGACCAACCTGGCTAACACGGTGAAACCCCATCTCTACTAAAAATACAAAAAATTAGCCGGGCGTGGTGGCAAGCGCCTGTAGTCCCAGCTACTCAGGAGGCTGACGCAGGAGAATCACTTGAACCTGAGAGGCGGAGGTTGCAGTGCGCCAAGATCACTCCACTGTACTCCAGTCTGGCAAGAGAGTGAGACTCTGTCTCAAAAACAAAATAAAACAAAACAAAATAAACAAACAAACAAAAACACAGGGTTGCTATGGACCTCACCAGTTGGTTGGGAGGATTCAGAGAGAAGATGGCCATGTAGCCCGAGCTCAGCCAGTGACACTGGTGAATGTCAAAGAATGGAAGCTGTCAGGGACACGGGAGCTGTGTCAGTTACTTGCCTTGCTGGACTCCAGACTGTGGGAGTCAAGTGCCGGAGCCAAGGGGGAGGTGAGGGCAGGTGGCTTCGTTAGGCACACCCCTTAGTGAGAGGCAGAGGGAGCTTCAGGGGCTGCTGTGGCAGCTGTGGGTGAAGAGTCCTGTGCTTCAGACCCAGGCTCCTGCCTCTGGTTTGCTGTGCACGTTGGGTTGGCCCTTCAACCCTGGTTTGTTTCTGAATCTCCCCCATATCTGCCTGGGTACCTGCTCTTCTGCCACTGTATCGGACACCTGACCCCATCCTCATACCTGATTCCCACAGCGCGGGTCACTGCCAGGCAGTGTATTTCCTAGCCCTTGGTTCTTGTGTCTGTTTTCTATCTTCCCTATAGAATCAAGGGGATACTGGATCTGTTTCGTTCATGACTGTATTTCTAACACCCAGTGCCTGGCACACAGCAGGTGCTCAATAAATATCGTTGAACGAACAAATGCATGAATCCTCATTCTTTACATACTGGGTGCCAGGTCCTGTCTGTACTAAGTGCTATCAGTAAATAGCTGTGAGGTCAATGTTATCATTATCCCCATTTTTACAGATGAGGAAGCTGAGGCTCTGGGACATGGAATGGCCATAGCAGAACTAGGATTCTGACCTGGCAGCCCAGCAGCAGAGCCTCACATTGACCTACCCTATCCTAGGCTGTCTCCTGACCTTGGAGCTCCCACTCTGGGAGATAGCTTGGGCCCTGAAGCATTCACTCTGCCTCCTCTGCCACTGGGCCCCGCCCACTCCTAGGGAGGGGCTCCCTCTGCAGCCCCACACCCACCACCTCGAGCCCTTTCTCAGGCTCACAGCCACCCCAGCCGGCTCTCTTCCCTGGGAACCTCCGTCATAAACAAGGCGAGGCCCTGATCTGGCCTGTCTCTCTGCCCTGGGGCCTTCCTCACCCCAAGGAACCTTAGTTATAAATATGGGGGTTACACTTTGAGCTTGTATTAAGCACCTTTCATCTGGGGAGCTCCTGGCTGCTGGGAGGCTAATTAGCTACTCTCTGGGAAGAGTGAGTAAGAGCTGCTGTCCTAGTCCTAGTCGGTGAACTGCCTAGCTAGGCATGGGGCTGACCCTCCTGGGAGAGGTGTGTGAGCCATCATCTTGGGTCACTCACTCCTCCATATTTCTCCTTCTGTAGGACCTCCTCACAAGAGTCCCTTCTCTCTGGCTAGTAATAAAGCCCACTGTTTATTGAGAGCTTATTATGTGCCAAGGGCTTACGAAATCTTTGCCTGTTAAATATATTTGTGCAGAGCAGTAGGGCTGTCACAGAACAACAACTGTGTGGAGCCCTACTTCTTGCTGGCACAGGGCCAGCGCTTCTGCACATGCCCTCATGGAGTGGACGGGAAGCCCTTAGTGTGGTGCCTGGCACGGATCAAGCACTTGCTAAGTGGTAGCTGTAATCAGTAATCTTCAGAACAGCCCCATGAGGTAGGTGTCATGAGATTCCCATTTCTCAGATGAGGAAACTGAGGCTCAGAAAGATTAAAAACCACTTGCCGGTGATCACAGAGTCAGGAGCAGAGTTGGACTGATTTGATTCTAAAGTTGCACATCGTTTTTCAGCTGCTCCCCTCTCCCCCGTCCCCCAACCTGGAGTCCGTTAACACCAAAGGCCTTGCTCTGCATAATGCTAGGGTCATGGGGTCAGTGGGCAGGGCTGTTCTCGTCCATCTCTCCCACAGACCACTGGTGGGCTAGGCGTGGACCAAAAACCCTTGGAGATCATCTAACACAACTCATCCCCCTCTCCACACTTCTCAGATATGAAAACGGGACAGAAAGGACTGAGCAGGGGGACAGGATTAATGGGATGGTACCTCCTTGTTGGACCACGAGGGATAAAGAGCAGTGCTTGGTGCTCATCCCACCCCCTGCCATCAAGCTGGTGTTGATACCAAGTAAGAAGCATTTGCACAGTAGAGTTCCCCGGCTGCCATTTGTCAGGCTGGCCCACGTGCAAAAAGAGCGGGCCCCAGGGACATTTGGGCAGGGTGGGGTCGAACATAGCAGGCTGGAGCTGAGACTGGGGCCGGGAGGGTGGACTCCACCTACCTGCCCTGCAGGTTGCTTGGAGCCTCCGAAGGCCGGCTGGCCCCTTTGTGCTACGTCTCACACAGCGCTGCAGTGATCCTGGTGCAGAGCACATAGTAGGTGCTTACAAATGCTCACTGGATCCTGGACCTGCAGGAGGGAGGAGATGGCACACTGAGGACATTGATGGGTAGATGGTAACATGTCAACTCACCATTACTCAGCAGACCTGGTTCCATCAAATGGGACTGTCCTTCAGGCCTTACGGAAGGGATCTATGTAAATCTGTCCAGGCAAAGAGAAGTCTGTGGGCTGTGGGCACCTGGCTGGAGTTCCTGAAGGTGGAGCACCCTTCTTGGTGCTGAGGGGGCGGCTACAGTCTGAGCAGCCAGGCCCTCTTCTCCCCCTGGATGCTGCCCTTCTGTGGAGGCAGCTCTGCCAGAGGCATGGGCCTAGGAGGCTCTGACCCCCCTGCCTGCCCCTGCCAGTCTCTGCTTCTACAGCCAGGGTCTGCACCTCACCTGCTCGGCCTGCCAGCTCCAGCCCCTCCCCATTCCCCACAGGACCTCATCCCTCCTCCTCCTGGCCTCAGCTTGAGGGTTTCCTCAGACAGGTCTTCCCTGAGAACCTTCCCATTCCAAATCTAAATTAGTGCCCCATTTATATATGTTCTCTGAGCACCTTATTCTTTTCCTTCACAGGAATTTGAAAGCCTTTTCAAATGGAATCCTATATTTCTTTACAGGTGATTTGTTGAAACAAATCTGTCTCCTCAGTTAGACTAAGCTCCACGAGGGAGGGGAAGGTGTCCGCCCACTCGTCCTCCCTGCCTAGCAGGTCATGTTCTGCATTGAATGAGTGGATGACAGAAACCCCAGGACAGAAAGAGTGAGCCCAACCAGTGGTTCTCGGAATGTGGCTCCAGCGGGTGAGCAGCTCAGCATCACCTGAGGACTTGCTAGAAATGCAAATTCTCTGACTTAGTTGGGGAACCCAGCAATCCGGGTCTGAAAGAACTGTCCAGGGGAGGACGGGGGCGCGGGGAGGGGATTCCTGTGCACACTGAAGTCTGAGAACCACCGGGGGGTTGGGTCAGTGTGCACTGTGGGGTCAGTGTGCACTGTGGCAGAGGGCAGCTTTGGCGGCTTGTAGAGGAACCACGGATGAGCAAACCCCACCTTCAAATGTAGCAAAGGGCAAAGCGTGGACACATCATCGCGACCCCCAAACGGGGCCCAGGCGTGTTGTTCGGCGGGCTGGCCACTGGAGGGCAGTGTGGCCACGTCCATCGCGCCGCTTCCGAGAGCTTCCGGGAGAGAGCGGCCGCGGGAGGCCAGGCCCTAAGCCGTAGCGAGGATCTGACCCCACGTCGCAGCCTCCTGCAGCAGCCTCGGTTCACCGACCCCTCGCGTTCCGAGCCGCCGCAGCCCCGGCCACTGTTTCTCTTCCGGGCTGCGTCGCGCCTTCCGCTCCTGCGTCGAGCCTGGTGCGCGCGTCTGGATGGCCTCGGGCCTGGAAGGTTCGCGAGGCCCCGGGAGCCGTAGGGCGCGCCGGGAAGGAGATCCCGGCAGGCCGGCCGCGGCAGAGCGCCAGGGAGGGCGGCGGAACCTTGGCTGCTTCCCGGGAGGCCAAGGACAGCCTCCCGCGTGATCCGCGAGCCGCGGAGCGCGTCGGCCATCTTGGCGGCCTCGCCCGGGCCCCGCGCCCGGCCCGGCTAGGTGCTGGCTCGCGGCGGAGCGGACGCCGCCGGGGAGGCGACGGGAGAGCCCGACCGCAAAGCTGGGCCGCGGGAGTGCGGGGGCATCGCAGAAGCCCAGGAGCGTCCTGGACCCTGGCAGCTACCCCGGGGTGCTGGGGAAACGCGAAGGGAGGCCTGAGCCTCTGAGCCTCAAGTGTATTGAGTGGCCTCAGTCGCCCTCCTTTTTGCCCCATATTCGAAGAGCGGAAAGTCAGAGGCCGTTAAAGTAGGTCACAGCGGTCAGCAGGTTTCTGTGGGGCAGGCAAGTGACGGGGTCCAAGACCAGGCGTAGAATCTGCTTGCTCAAGATGCACACCAGTCTCCAAGCCAGAGGTCAGGGACTGGCACCACGGAGCTGGCTCCAGGCGGCCGAAGCATTCCAGTCCCTGTCCACCATGGGGACTTGAGATGCCATTCTGAGGAGCCCCAGGCCCCACTGTTGCCTCTGTCTAGCTTAGTTCATACATGGATGCTGTCTCTCTGGCACTTGGTTATTTCTCAGGTTCCAGAACATCCGTTCGTCGTGTCAGTCCTTCAGGGTTTAGCTTAAAGATCAGCTCCACCTGGAAGCCTTCCTGGATTTCTCCTTTTAGTTTCCAGCAAAATCCGCCTCGTCCCTTCTCTGCCCACCTTGAGTAGCAGTAGCTGCTGCTGTAAACTCTCCTGTTTTTTTTTCCTTACAGTCTTTGTCGCTGCATCCTCCCTCACTGAATTGTTGACTTGCGAGAGCCCCGTGAGGGTCGGGACGCTGTGATACTGGCCCTGGGGATCCCACGTGCAGGTCTTTCAGGAAAAGGTCGTTGCAAGGGGATCATGGGATTGAATGGGTTTTGATACGAATTTTATGTTGAAATCAAGTTCCCAAACGTTTTGAACCTTGGGCAAAAGGAACATGTAATGGTGTTTTCTTAAACCTGTAATGGAATCCTTTTGTGTGTTTAAGTGCTTTAAGTTATTTTTAGTAGACATGTCAGGGTGCCGTAGGAACAGAGCCATGGGTCTGCGCCCAAGCAAGAAGACGAACCACTGAGCCGGTGCTGGGTGCTTCCTCTGCATGGCCTGGTGTCAGGGCCTGTCAGATGGGATGCCAGGCTGTGGGTCCAGCCCAGGAAGCTCCTAGGGCCTTGGCCTGGCTTGAGGCTGTGATTTCAGACTCCTCGCTGGTCTAGGTGGATATCTCAGAGGAGGCAAAGAGAGAAGTGCCTTGACAGCCTTCGAGAAGCCTGGGACTAAAGGCGAGGTCCTTGCTTTTTCCTTTTAAAATAATAAGCCAAACTTCTCCCATGAAGGACTCCAGAAAATCCCCTTCATGCCTCACCCACAGATGATTTGCTGAATGCTCATTAAGGGGAAAACAAAGAGGTGGTTTTGTTTATTTATTTAAAAGGAAAAATAAATGAGCTGTGACAAAACAATTTGAAACCAGGCCCCTCTGAGACCTGGGCTTTCACTTCCTTGATGGGAAGTAAAACAGAGAATCGAATCCCCCTCCAAATAAAAGTGAAGTTAATAATCAGACAGCTCGAGCCCTGGCCACATCCTGTGTCAGCCCCCTCCCTCCCTGGGCTTTCTGTTTATAGCTGCAAGTGCTTTCCCTCCAGAGCCCGAGCCGGCTTAACCCCTTTCCTCCCCTTCCCGGGAAGCCCAGTCCAGCTCTGAGATAGAGGTGGGCTCCTCACACCAACTGGTGCCGGCCTCACCTCAGCAGGCGGTGGCTCTCCCCAGGCCTGCCGGCATGGGCCTGTGTCCGCCACAGGGCAGCCAGCCTGGATTTGAGCAATACTCCCTGCTTCTCCTGCACAAAGCCTGAAAGTATCGCCTTTCCTCTCCACCCCTCCAGGGTAAGACTGGGTAAACCCATTCCCATTCCGGACTCCATGGAGCTCTGTAGCCCAGTAGACTCCAGAAAGCTGCATTCTGACAGAGGCACAAATCTTGGGCGTTTCTGGTCTGTGCTGAGAGCAGCACTCTGTGCCCATCTCTGGGCTACTTTCTGTGAAAACTTTCCACTTCCTTCAGATGCCTTCCCACGTGGTAGTAGCATGTTGATTTCTTCCAGAACCCCATGAGGTCAGTAGTAGCACATCCCCTTGGGCAGACAAGGGCCCCTTGCTAAATTAATTGAGGGCTTTCTACTGATCTGAGCAACAACTCTGCCCTGTAGGGCCATAGTTATCCTCATTTTACAGCGGAGGGAACAGGTTAAGTACCTTGCCCAATGTTACAGAGCTAATACATAGCAGAGCTGGGATTTGAACCCAGGCATTCTGGCTCTAGCGTGCCATTAGGCTCTGCACTCAACATTTAGTGGCCAGAGACTGCCCTCTTTTCTGGAGCCAGGGGGCTTTTGGAAGCTTAGGATAATCTCTCGAATGCATTGTGAAGGTCCCAAAGCCCAGGGGACCTTTTGAGAACATTCTCGAACTTTGTCTTGGGCTCTCCAGCCTTTCTTGTTTCCTCCTAGGCAAGAACAGGGAGCACGTGGAGGTGCCATGCTCCATCCTTCCTTCTCCAGGATCAGTGGGGTCAAGACGTGGCTGATGTGAATCCTCCATCCCTTCATCTGGCTGGCAGGAGGCTTAGAGCAAGAACCCAAAGACTTGGTGTGGCCGCTCTCACAGTGGGCTGGATGACCTTCTGCTTAGTTTCCCTTGTCTCCTCCAGTCTTGTCACCCAAAGGCACAAACACCCTCTTCTGACTGAAGCGCGTCTGCAGGAAGCCATACACACAGTAGCCTGGGGGCATGAACTGGCTGTGCAGGCCACTTGCCTCTCCTGGGAGTCCTCCTGCATGCCGTGGCTCCTTGATTTCTTCTTGGAACTGTAGCTCTTGCCCGGCCACCTTTGCAGAGCCATTTGGCAGGGCCTTTGCACTGGTGAAGGGATGTTGTGTTGCCCCTGGTGTCTGGAGGCCTCCATGGGCCGCTTGTCTGAGACTCAGCTCCTCTTTGGGAGATGTTGCCTGCTGTCTGTCTAGAGCACCCTGAACCTCATCTTTGGGAAGGGTTGGTCTGCAGGTCTACTTTCTGGGGGTGCATTTTGACATTCAAAGCCATGGACCAGAGTGGGCCATCCCCTACTCTTCATTTTCCAACTAATTCTTCAACTAGAGAGAGCTGTGGTGGCTCCATCCCAACTGCCCTGTTCTTCCCAGAGCCTGGGCAGCTCCTCTTGGCTGGCGCGCTGAGCACAGCCATGGCTTCTCTTAAATCCGATGAGGCTGACACCCAGCAGGGTACTTGGCCCAAAGGGGTTTCAGAGGATGTGTGTCTTGATTTTTATTTAACTTAAATGTTTAAGAAAACCATTCAAATTCAAATGGGGTGCTCACAACGGGGCGGGGGGCTCTACTGTGGTCCTCTGAGAGGCTTAGCAGCCACAAAAACCACTTATCAGACCCACCCTGTTATAGTTCTTACCATGTGAGGCACTCGACACACTGATCTCATTCACCCTCACGCCCTGGGAATTGGGGTATGTGTAAGTGTTCCCATTTTCCCGTTGTGAAAAGTGAGGTTAGAAAGGTTGAGTAGCTTGCCCACCCTGCTGTGATGGCTTTCTGCAGAGGAAAAAAAAAAAGTTCATTGTGCTTTAAAAATACATTGAAACCAAATTTAAAGTAATTTTTACTGAGCTTAAAAGCAGTGTCAAAATGGACATCAGTCCCTCTGCCTGCGCTCTTCCAGCCCAAGAGGCCCGGAGGGGCAGGACCCCACTCATGGTCCCCACAGAAGTGTGGGGAGGGCTGCCCTCGGGTGGGGGTGTCCATCTGCTCCCCAGCCCTCCCCAGCTCCTGACAGGTTTTTCCATAGCTGCATTTCTTGTCCAGGTACACGTGTCTATAGGAAGTAAATATTATATTGCAAAAGCTAGTAATACAAGAATCATTGAGTTAAAACTTTTTTAGTTTTTATGAACTTAAAACATTTTATTATGGAAAATTCATATGCAGAAGGAGACAGAGAATTTGATGGACCCCCATGTACCCACCCAGTCTCAACATCACCAACTCATGGCCAAACCTGCTCATTAGTGCCACCATCCACCTCCCTACCGCCTGCACAATTCTGAAGTCGATCCTATGTATCACATCATATTATTTCGTCTGTCAGTAGTTCATTCTGGCCCGGTGTGGTGGCTCATGCCTGTAATCCCAGCACTTTGGGAGGCTGAGGTGGGTGGATCACTTGAGGTCAGGAGTTTGAGACCAGCCTGGCCAATATGGTGAAACCTTGTCTCTACTAAAAATATGAAAATTAGCCATGGTGGAGTGCGCCTGTAGTCCCAGCTACCAGGAGACAGGTGAATTGTTTTAGGATGGAGGTTGCAGTGAGCCAAGATCACGCCACTGAACCCCTGCCTGGGGGACAGAGCAAGACTCTCTGTCTCAAAAAAAAAAAAAAAAAAAAAAAGTTCATTCAGTATCTCCAAAGAGTAGACTCTTGTTAAACTTAGCTACGTTATCATTATTCCACCTAAAAATTAATACTACCCCGTAAACATTACCAAGATTCAATTGGTGTTCAGATGTCTCAAAACACTTTTTGAACTCTTTGATTTTCCACTTACTGAAAGAAAAAAAAAAATCAGCCCCCCAAATAAGAATTTCTCAGCGTTTGGTCATCTCCTTGCAATCCAGCTCATAAAAGGCCAGATTTCTGAATCTGGGCAGAAACACCCGGTTATTAAGTCTCTGAGGCAATGATCATGCTGAAATCTCTCACTGCAGCTCCCTGTTCAGCCAGCACCTTGCACATACTGGGTGCTAGGTCAATGTGGGCTCCGTTTCACAGAAGGATGAACACATGCAAGGGTGGGGATGCAGCCAGCTTGAGCTAATTCAGGGAGACTGGAGTGCAGCCCCCTGTGTCCTCCCACCCACACAGCCGCCCTGGCTGCGAGTGCTGTCCTTGGTTTTCCCGGCCAGCGCTCCACCCGCCAGCTGCCTGGGCCTCCTCTGGGATGCTCTCCTCGCTCTTGCTTGGGATACTTGACTATGGTCCAGTGGCTCTATGGAATCCCACTTTGTGGGGCCTCCAGGGCCTTCTTGGTCTTGCCAATTGCTGCTTAACATACAACAAAAGTGGACTGGGTTCCTTTTTTTTGGAGGGGGAACTCATACACATCAAGAGTGTGCCAAGTGCTTTGCTCATCCGTCCTCACAGCAACCCCAGGAGATGGGGATCGTTGTCATTGCCATTTCACAAAGGAGGAGACTGAGGGAGGCAGGTGAGTCCTCCGCTTGCCTAGGTGGGGGCAGTGCCAGACTTTGAACATGGTCAGCCTGAACATCGAGTTGGTGTGCTCCACGCCAACATACTGGTTCCCAGCTCTTAAGACTCCTTTAACAAACTGCTGGGCAGCTCGGCCCAAGACCAGGCACTTATCCTTTTGAAGACAAATCTAGACAAGCTGGGATCTGCTGTCACCTTGCACTTTTCCTGAAATTTCCACATCTTTCAAAACAGATAGAGCATGACTTCTCGATATACACACACTTATTAGGAGATTAGTTCAGTTGAATGGACTACATTTTAGGTATTTCAGCTTGTAATTTCTTGGTGTGTCTTTTTTCATGGTTAAAGAATAGTGTGAGTCATAGATTGTATGACTGTGACAGGTTGACAGTTAGGAGGGGGTGGCAAGAAGCTGAGTGTGTAAGGCCACAACCCGGGCATTCATCCTCTGCACTTTTTGTCACCTCTCAGTTTTTGATAGCAAGGAAATGTTACTTTTGGAATGTACAGAAGTATTAGGGTCAAGTAGGTAAGAATTTTTGGAGGGAGATGGGCTGGCGCTAGTACCATTTTCCTTGTTCCAGCTGACCAGAGCTCAGACCATGGCTGAACTTTGGAGGTGCAGTGGAACATGCGTGGTGAGCCGCCTGTCTACGGGGATCCTGCCTCACCCACTGAGGACAGCCTGGGCACTGCGTAGCTGGGCACTGAACCCAGCACCCACGCTTGTTACTTTCTTTGCTTCTCAATTTTGCCTGGGTTTGCTTCAGCTTTTCCCAACTCCTGCTCCCTTAGGGAAATGAAAAGTATAGAGGTTTGATTAAGTAAGGAACTGGAAAACCCAAAGCAGTCACAGAGAAGGGAGGCATTGACAGAATTGCAGAAGACGGAGAACAATTAGAAGGCTGAAAGAAGCCAAGCCGACAAGGGACCAGCATCTTCCACAAGTTTTCGTGGGGTTTATGGACACAAGGCATTGGGGCATTGAACTTCGAGAAGCTGTTTGCCAACCAGAACAATGCTTGTGGCTATCCGTTAGGCTCCCTTGAGAAGACATGGAAATTAATTTACATCATCTAAGTTGTTAACAGAAGTTGCATTTGCTGGGATTTCTCTGGCTTTGCATAGAGGTGGGTATGCCAATCTGCCATGAACCTCTGTTTTTCCAGGAACGGTGTGTCTGTGGGTTAGATGAGCCCTTATCCACAGAGAGGTGGCTCGGCCAGAGCTCTCTCTAGAAGATGAAAAGCTGATCACACAGCTCTACTCATACCTAATATTCTTCTCCTGGCACAGGGCTCCTGCTCACATTCTCCAGTGAGCCAGCCATAGGACACCATGATAGTAGCCACCCTACTCTGGGGTGAGTTGGACTGGTTTTTGGCCTTGTCCCAGGAAGACTAGCCTTTTCTCTGCAAAAGAGTAACAGCGGGGGGTGAGGTGGGAAAATTGTAGGAACCACAAAGGCAAGAAGGAAAGCTTGCTCTTCTAGGACTGTCCTTGTTCAATGTTAGGAAGGTCTGAAGCCCACACAAAAGCCCGAAGACTCAGTTGTTGCCACCCAGAACATTACTGAGTGGATTTGACTGGGGATCAGGACAGTTGTTTTCAATTCACTGCTGCTTCCTTTTCTCTCCTGGGTCTTTTGAAAATTTTTTTTCAGGTGTTGTTTGCTTTGATATTCTTCTCTCTTTTCAGAATATTTATAACTGGCCCCCTATTCTTTATCATTCTCAGCTTCCTTCCCCACCTCACTCTGCCTTCTTAGCATAATTTTTCTTTTCTTTCGCCTGCCTTGTTTTGCATCTGGATTCCTGGATGATTTATTTTGTCTGTTTCTTGAATTCTCATCCTCTCCTATTTCTTAGAGTTTTTGGGTTTTTTCCCCCCTTTCAGCTTCAGTTCTTTTCCCTAAAGCTTTCCTTGGGCCACACAGCTTTTATTCTTGTTCATCTGTTTAAGCAGAGCTGGCAAGGAGGAGGCCACAGCCGGCAGGCAGAGCCACAGAGACAGAAGAGGTCTTGGGCGCCTGAAGATTCTCCTCCCAGCCCTGGTGTCCTTCTGGGGAGGGGGATGGGGACAGTGCTGCTCTCCCTGTTAGGGCTGATGTTGTCTGCCAGGCCTGGGCTGAGGGTTGGGGCAGATGGTGTCTCCTCCACAGTGTGTGGGCCTGGGACTCCATGGCTCGGGGAGGCAATGGAATCCATCCTTCGGGCTGTGGGTTGGAGGATTAACCAGGTTAGACCAGGAGAGGCTGGAGCTCCATGGAGTTGCACCCACTGGGAATGTATTCCTTGCAAAATTCGGTGCTGTGTTTGAAGAATTTGCAGCATAGGGTCTGCCTCTTGGGAGAGTCTGGCTTTCCTTCGATTCTCACTCAGTGGCTGAAGTTGACCTGGGCATCCACAGATGTCTACCGGGGGAGACAGAGGCAGTTTTCCAGTGGAAGGTCCTTTCTTCCCACTGTCCCTGCCCTTAGCCAGTGGGCATTTTGAGGGTGCAGGGGGAATGCTAGAAGAGGCCGATAATTGTGGGGTGTATTAAAGACTCTTGGCCACTGGGCAGCAACACAAACCCACCTGTGGGAGGCTCTCAGGGTCAGCCCTGGTACTGATGAAGCAGGTGGCACTTCTTGATGGGCGTGGTAGCACAAAAATCCTAGAAGTTGCAACCACGCCCCTCCCTGTCTGGAGTGGTGGGGTGGGGTGGGGGTGGAGCATCCTGGGCCCTGCTCCCCCAGCTGTCAGAAGCAAATCGACTGGAGTCCATCTGGCTGTCCCCACTGGTCCAGGCATGCTTCCCATCCTAGGGCCTCAGTCCTCAGCGGGTACGGCTAAGGGGTGGCTGGATCAATGCTCTGCTTCGGCACACCCGGAGCTGGGTGGCAGCCTAGGGTGAGGGGGCTCAAGAGCTCCAAGTAGATACCCACCGGACTGCCTTATCTTTTCTCGGCCCTGTGGTGATGGTGGCCACCTCCTTCTCTGGTGAGTGTGGTTGAGGACCGTTTCCATAGGCACACCTTGCTCTCTTTCTGGGTCCCATCTGTTCTTCATCATCATCTTCACTAATGCACAGTGTTCCCTGTCACTTGAGGGAAGTGCTGTTGGTTATATAAAGGCTTGAGAGAAATCTTTGCTTACATTTTATACTTTATCTATCTTTTCTAAGCCTTCCACTCTGGAGTCCAGCTCTCAGGGTCCAGCATCCTTTAAGGTCTGAAAAGCATAAACTTCAGGAGGCCAAGGGCCCTTACTCCTAGGCCTTGTGGACTTGGTTTATCTCTTGATTCCAGGCAGCACCTCCTGCTCTATATAGAGGGCTGTAATCAACAGAAGGAATGACTAGGGGATGGGTGATGAATGTTCTTCCAAGTTGCTCCCCCTTGACTCTGGCAGGAGAGTTGGGGGCAAAGACCCAGCCTCTCTGACATAGGAATTCAGGTAGGGATTAGGATCCCAGCAGCCTCCTGCTCCGTCCCTTGCAGGCCGCCTCACTCCTAGCTGGGCCCCAAGTGCAGCCCTCTTAAATCTGTCCATGTCAGTGCCTCCTCATTCCTGCCACCTCCCTCTGCCTTCTCTTCCCACACACCAGCACCACGTTGTATAAATATTTACACCCCCGGGCTGGCAGGAATCTTTCTCCAGCTGCTTCCCTGGTCTCTGAGAGAGCTTGTTTCCTCACCCAGCAGCTGCAGCAGATCTGGTTGCCTTTGGTCAGACAAGAGCAGGCCCCGGTTTGGGGGACCCACAGTACCCCAGGGTGGAGGGTGCAGTTGGCAGGAGACACTCAGCACTAAAGAAGTCAGAGGGCTGTGGCAAAGATCCGTCCTCTCTCTCTCCTCTGCCGGCTGTCCACATGGCGACCTTCCAAGAGCTGTCTGATCCCTGCTCTGGCTGGGGGAGGTTCCTGTTTCTCAAAGAACAGCTCCCCAGGGTGGAGTCGGCCATACTGGGGCCTTGCTAGGGAGTAGTGGAGGATGATTCCAAAGCAAACTCACTGATGCTAGGACAAAATAGCACCTTGGTTTACCTGTGAACACTTTACAGCTTACTAGTGAGTCCCCTGATCTGCCCCTGAAGATGACCCCACACTTTAGAGCAAGACCCCCATGGAGAATCGGCATATCAGGCCTCTCCCCAGCATCTGCCCCAGGCCACCCTCCCTCCCCACCAGTCCCTGCCCATCTTTCCACCTCAGGGGTAGAGAGAGGAGAGGACAGACGCTCCTTCTCCCACCTTCCTTGATGACCCAGGCAAGGAAGCAAACTGGCACTTGGGTTCTCATGGGCTGGGCACCGTGCACAGTACTTCCCCATGTTCTCATGTAGTTACTCAAGTTTTGGACACAGCAGATTTCTTAGTTTCCTCATGCATGTCTCCTTTTTCTGCCAGCAAACAGAGGCAGCCACATGGCAGCAACCCCCCACATACCGAGCCCAGACTTTCTCTAGTCCTGAGTTCAGCAGGGAACCTCTGAGAGCCAGCCAAGGACTGGACATCAATCTCAGTCACTCACAGTAGGTGCAGGTCTCCTGCTGCCACCTCTTGCTCCTGTGCCTCAGTTTCCCTTCAGTCTGTGGGAGATCATTAACCTGTGCTTTGTAAAAGTATTTCAAATTTAGCAAAAAACAAGTGTGAAAAAGCAACATCATTTCAAATCCTTTTTCTAGTTATGGGGGTTGGCGTGGCAGAAGAGATTGTTTGGGTATCAGGGACTAAGGAGAATGTGTGTTCAGTGCTTTGGGGAAGCGGGAGGGGGAGGTAAACAGGGTTTAAAAGGCCTGGATTTTATATCCAACAACCCCTAACATTCAAGTAATAGAGCCATTGGAGGTATGTGTGGGGATTGGGTAGGGGTTCTGATGGGGGCCAGGGACAAAGACCCCAGTTTCCCTGCATGCACACATGTGCTCGAAAGAAAGCAAACAGATCCCATCTCTCCCTCTTTCTGTCTCTCTCTCTCTCAGTGGGTAATACACATGGAGAAAGGTAGGAAACTGCAATGCAAAAGCCGTGCATTTGTGAGATATTCTTGCTGTCTGCCTGTCTCTCCAGCCCTCCAAAGTAAAATAAAAGCCTGACCTGGCAGATATTAATACTACAGAGCCAGGGCTGGTGAGCAGCCACCCCCTTCTTCCCCCTTCTGTTTCTATAAGCGGCTCAAATAAATTTAGCGAAACAACCCCACCCGTCTGAGGGCCTAAGATTTCAGAGCAGTGGGATTCTTACCCTGAAAACCCCTGTTTTTCATATCTGAGAGCTTTTTGTTTAAATTCCTTTTGGGAATGGAACGCTCTTCTAAAATAACTATTATACTGCAGTCACCTATTCCTCATAGATAAATGCTTTGACGCAGTATGCCTTGCCGAAAAGCTGATCTACAAATGCTCTGCAGCTTAAGATTGTCAATTCTATGAGGCAAATGCCTAGTTGGATCTGTTGGGGTGTTTAATGTAAGATTATTCTTCTAACATCTGTGCATATTCAACCAAGTCCCCCTGTTGTCTGTCATACAGGACAGTGATTGTGGCTGGCCAAGTTAACAAAGTAGAGAAGCACTAAATCTTCATTTTTTTCCTCCACGAATACTTATTGAGGGCCTACTGTCTGCTAGCCACTAAGCACTAGGGTTGAGTTGAGAGCAGAGACAGCCTGCTTTGATAGAGCGTACATCCTAGTGGGAAGGGAATGTTAAGAAGTTAAATGGCTACCAAAAACTGGTAACTAATGTTGTACGTTAAAATGAAAGACTGAATGCTCTCCCCCTAAAATCAGGAACTAGGTCAGGGCATCTACTCTGACCATACCTAGTCAACATCATATTGCAAATCCTGGATATGGAAATCAGGCAAGAAAATGAAATATAATGCATAAGTTAGGAAGAAATTAAGTTATTCCTATTTATAGACAACATTTTAAAAAACAAAAACAGGCCTGGTACAGGGGCTCATGTCTGTAATCTCATCACTTTGGGATGCCCAGGCAGGAGGACTGCTTGAGGACAGAAGTTGGAGACCAGCCTGAAAAACATAGTGAGATCCTATCTCTACAAAAAATTTAAAAAACTAGCTGGGATGGTGGCATGTACTTATAGTTCCAGCTACTTGGGAGACTGAGGTGGGAGGATTGCTTGAGCTCAGGAGTTTGAGGCTGCAGTGAACTATGATTGTGCCACCGCACTCCAGCCTGGGCAACAAAGTGAGACTCTATCTCAAGACAAAAACAAAATGAAAATAAGTAAACAAAAACACCCCAAGTAATCTATCAAAAAAATCCTCTTACAACTAAAGTGACTTTGTGAGATCACAGGAGACAAGGTCAAAACACAAAAATCAACTAAATTTCTATAAACTAATGAACAAGTGGAAACCAAGATTTTTAAAAATTATAATAGTTCTAAAAAATAGGAAATATTAGGTATAAATCTAATGAAACATATATAGAATCAGTGTGCTAAAAAACTATAAAACAGCTGGGCATGGTGGCATATGTCTGAGGTCCCAGCCACTTGGGAGGCTGAGGCTGAAGCATCATTTGAGCCCAGGAGTTTGACGCTAACCTGGGCAACATAGCAAAACCCCATTTCAAAAAAAGATTAAAACTATAAAACACTGATTAAAGAAATCAAATAAGCCCTAAATAGACATACTATGTGCATGAATTAGAAGACTCAACATAGTAATTCTCCCTATAGTGATCTATAGATTTAATGCATTTCCAGTAAAAATCTCAGTAGGGCTTTTTCCCCATAGATATAGATAAGCTGACTCTGAAGTTTATATGCAAAGGCAAAGGAACTAGAGTAGCTAAAACAATTTCAAAAAATTGAAAATTTGGAGGAATTACACCTTCTTAAGACTTAGTATAAAGCTACAATAATTGATGGTGTAGTATTGATGAAGAGATGGACACAGATCAGTGGAACAAAATAAAGAGGCCTTACAAATATGGTCATTAAATTTTTGGAAAGGTGTAAAGGCAATTCAATGGTAAAACGATAATCTTTTCAACAAATAGTGTTGGGAGTGAAAATCTACAGCAAACAAAACAAAACAACCTCAACCTAAATTTTACATCATATATAAAAACTAACTCTAAATGGAATCTAGATCCGAAGTAACTACTTTTAGGGGAGGAGTCTAGGAAGATAGCAGAGTAGGAAGCACCAGGAATGTTTCCCCCTCTTAGAAAACAATTGCACTGGCAGAATCTGATATAACTGTTTTGGAACTCTGGAGTCTTTTGAAGGCTTGCAAATTCCAGGGGGGAGGCTTGAACAGTAATTTGTGTTTAATTTTGGTTCATATCAGCTCTTAGAACAGTAGCATCTATCTATCCCCCACCTCCCACCCTGTGGTTGACAGGTGTGCATATGTTCCTGGAGTAGCTTATACATAGATTACAGGAGCCAGGGTGGGCCAAAAGGACCCTGTCCTCCAAATATCAGGGATTTCTGCTCTGATTACTGCTTCTGACAACAGAGTAGACAATGATGCAGGTGGCCATTGCTGTTGAAGCTTCTCCCATTGTTGCATGCGCCTTCCCATCTGCTGAACTAACTTACAGGGAATTTAAAGGGATGAAGGCCCTCTTTAAAAAAAAAATCAACTCTTCATTTCCCTCTTTTCCCCTTTCATAACCAGACATTAAAGACTAGGACATCCAAAAACAATTGCATACACAGGGAAAATTTGAAGTGCATGCTTAGTGAAAGGCACAGGTACAGAATAGACCTCAGAAGACCTTGCATTTTATACCTCAGGCTGATTGTTGGCACAGAGACTGCCTACAACAATAATTTTTTAAAAAATTACCAAACCCAGCAAACCCTGGTGAAGGGGGAGAATCTGATTTCCAGAATTACCACATCATTAGACTGAAATGTCCAGTTTTCAACAACAACAAAAATCACAAAGCATACAAAGAAACAGGAAAGCATGGCCCATCCAAAAAATAAATCAACAGAAACTGTTCCTGAAAAGAACTGATGGCAGATCTACCAGATAAAGACTTTAACACAACTGTCTTGGAGACGATCCAAGATGGCTGAATAGGAACAGCTCTGGAGTGCTGTTCCCAGCAAGAACATAGAGGGTGAGTGATCACCGCATTTCCAAACGAGTTTTTACTGCCCACAGACCAGGAGATTCCCAGGCGGAAAAGCATGACGAGTCTCCAGCAAGGCTGTTGCAGCCGGTGCAGCGGGTCTCCACACAAAAACTCACACAAATATGGGCAGCCATTTCACCTGGTGCCTGGAATGCCTGGGAGACAGAGTCACCCATTCAACTGAAAAAAGGGGCTGAAACAGGGAGCCAGGTGCTCTGGCTCGGCGGGGTCCTGCCCCCCCTAAGACCAGCAATCTGAAACACTCTGGATTGAGAGTTCCACAGCAAGCACAGATGGACCTGGGATCGTCCAGCTCTGTGGGGGGGGAAGGGCATCTGCCATTACCAAGGCAGTCCGCCATTACAGAGACAGTCGCCATTACTGAGGCAGACTGTCATTACCGAGGCAGTTCTAACTACACCTCTATAAACAAAACTGCAAGGAAGTTCACACAGCAGCTGAGCAGAGCCCACAGCAGCTCAGCAATGCCTCTGCTGGCAGACTGTGACTAGGCTACCTCCTTGCTGGGCAGGGTATCTCTGAAAAAAGGCAGTAGCATGTCAGGAACTTATAAATAAAGCCCCACCTTCCCAGGACAGAGCACTTGGGGAAAAAAGGCGGTTATGAGTTCCATTGCAGCAGACTTTACATACCTGCCCAGCAGCTCTGAATGGAACAATGGAGCTCACAGCTCAGCACTTGAGTTCCTATAAGGGACAGACTGTCTTCTCAAGTAGCTCCCCGACCTCCGTATATCCAAAGAGATACCTCATAAAGGAGAGCCCAGGCTGACATCTGGTGAGTATCCTTCTGGGACAAAGATAACAGAAGAAGAAACTGGCAGCAATTCTTACCGTTCTGCAGCTGCCACAGGTGATCCCCAGGCAAGCAAGGTCTGCAGTGGACCTCCAGCAGCCCTACAGCAGAGGGACCTAACTGTTAGAAGGAAAACTAAAAAACAGAAAGAAGTAACTTCATCATCAACAAAAAGGACATCCACTCAGAGACCCCATCCAAAAGTCACCAACTACAAAGACCACAGGTAGATAAATCCACAAAGATGGGAAGAAACCAGCACAAAAAGGATGAAAACACCCAAAACCAGAACACTTCTCCTCCTCCAAGGGATCACAACTCCTCACCAGCAAGGGAACAAGGCTGGATGGAGAAGAGTCTGATGAATTGACAGAAATAGGCTTCAGAAGGTGGGTAACAACAAAATTCTCTGATCTAAAAGACCAGAAACTAAGAACCTTGAAAAAGGTTTGACAAAATGCTAACGAGAATAAACAGTTTAGAGAAGAATGTAAATGAATTGATGGAGCTGAAAAACACAACATGAGAACTTTGCGAAGCATACACAAGTTTCAATAGCCAAATCGACCAAGCAGAAGAAAGGATATCAGAGATTGAAGATCAACTCAATGATATAAAAGAAGAAGGCAAGATTAGAGAAAAAAGAGTAAAAAAAAAAAAAAATGAACAAAGCCTCCAAGAAATATGGGATTATGTGAAAAGACCTAATCTACATTTGATAGGTGTACCTGAATGTGACAGAGAGAATGAATCCAAGCTCGAAAATACTCTTCAGGTTATTATCCAGGAGAACTTCCCCAACCTAGCAAGGCAGGCCAATATTCAAGTCCAGGAAATACAGAGAACACCACAGAGATACTCCTCAAGAAGCAACCCCAAGGCAAATAATCGTCAGATTCACCAGGGTTGAAATGAAGGAAAAAATGCTAAGGGAAGCCAGAGAGAAAGGTCGGGTTGCCCACAAAGGGAAGCCCATCAGACTCACAGTGGAACTTGGCAAAAACCCTACAAGCCAGAAGAGAGTGGGGGCCAATATTTACATCCTTAAAGAAAAGAACTTTCAACCTAGAATTTCATATCCAGCCAAACTAAGCTTCATAAGCAAAGGAGAAATAAAATCCTTTATGAACAAGCAATTGCTCAGAGATTTCATCACCACCAGGCCTGCCTTAAAAGAGCTCCTGAAAGAAGCACTAAACATAGAAAGGAACAATCAGTACCAGCCACTCCAAAAACATACCAAATGGTAAAAAGCATCAACACAATGAGGAAACTGCATCAACTAATGGGCAAAACAACCAACTAGCATCAAAATGGCAGGATCAAATTCACACATAATAATATTAACCCTAAATGTAAATGGGCTAAATGCCCCAATCAAAAGACACAGACTGGCAAACTGGATAAAAAGTCAAAACCCATCAGTGTGCTGTATCCAGGAAACCCATCTCACATGCAAGGATACACATAGTCTCAAAATAAAGGGATGGAGGAACATTTACCAAGCAAATGGACAGCAAAAATAAGCAGGAGTTGCAATCCTAATCTCTGATAAACTAGACTTTAAACCAACAAAGATCAAAAGAGACAAAGAAGGGCATTACATAATGGTAAAAGGATCAATGCAACGAGAAGAGCTAATGATCCTAAATATATACGCACCCAATACAGGAGCACCCAGATACATAAAGCAAGTTCTTCGCAACCTACAAAGAGACTTAGACTCCCACACAATAATAGTGGGAGACTTTAACACTCCACTGTCAATATTAGACAGATCAACGAGACAGAAAATTAACAAGGATATCCAGGACCTGAACTCAGATCTGGATCAAGCAAACCTAATAGACCTTTACAGAACTCTGCACCTCAAATCCACAGACTATACATTCTTCTCAGCACCACATCACACCTACTCTAAAACTGACCACATAACTGGAAGTAAATAACTCCTCAGCAAATGCAAAAGAATGGAAATCATAACAAACAGTCTCTCAGACCACAGTGAAATCAAATTAGAACTCAGGATTAAGAAACTAACTCAGAACCATACAACTTCATGGAAACTGAACAGCTGGCTCTTAAGTGTTGACTGGATAATCAATGAAATGAAGGCAGAAATAAAGATGTTCTTCGAAACCAATGAGAACAAAGACACAACATACCAGAATCTCTGGGACACATTTAAAGCAGCGTCTAGAGGAAAACTTACAGCAATAAATGCCCACATGAGAATGAAGGAAAGATCTAAAATCGACATCCTATCATCAAAATTGAAAGAGCTAGAGGAGCAAGATCAAAAAAACTCAAAAGCTAGCAGAAGACAAGAAATAACTAAGATCAGAACAGAACTAAAGGAGATAGAGATACAAAAAAACCCTTCAAAAAATTAATAAATCCAGGAGCCGGTGTTTTGAAAAGATCAATGAAATAGACCACTAGCCAGATTAATAAAAAGAAAAGATAAAAGAATCAAATGGATGCGATAAAAAACGATAAAGGGGATATCACCACAGATTCCACAGAAATACAAACTACCATCAGAGATTACTGCAAACAACTCTACTCACATAAACCAATAAAAACTGGAAGAAATAGATAAATTCCTGGACACTTGCATCCTCCCAAGCCTAAACCAGGAAGAAGTCGAAACCCTAAATACACCAATAACAAGGGCTGAACTTGAGGCAGCAATTAACAGCCTACCAACCAAAAGAAAAGCCCAGGTCCAGATGAGTTCACAGCCGAATTCTACCAGACGTACAAGGAGAGCTGGTACCACTCCTCTGAAACTATTCCAACAATCCAAAAGAGGGAATCCTTCCCAAATCATTTTATGAGAGCAACATCATCCTGATACCAAAACCCAGCAGAGACTCAACAAGAAAAGAAAACTTCAGGCCAATATCCATGATGAACATAGATGCAAAAATCTTCAATAAAATACTGGCAAACCGATTGCAACAGCACATGAAAAAGCTTATCCATCATGATCAAGTAGGCTTCATCCCGGGGATGCAAAGCTCATTCAACACACGCAAGTCTACAAACGTAATTCACCACATAAACAGAACCAAAGACAAAAACCACATGATTATCTCAATAGATGCAGAGAAGGCCTTCGACAAAATTCAACAGCCCTTTATGCTAAAAACTCTCAATAAACTAGGTATCGACAGAATGTATCTCAAAATAATAAAAGCTATTTACGACAAACCCACAGCCAGTATCATATGAATGGGCAAAAACTGGAAGCATTCCCTTTGAAATCTGGCACTAGACAAGGATGCCCTCTCTCGCCACTCCTATTCAATATAGTATTGGAAGTTCTAGCCAGAGAAATCAGGCAAGAAAAGAAAGAAAGGTATTCAATTAGGAAAGGAGGAAGTCAAATTGTCTCTATTTGCAGACGACATGATTGTATATTTAGAAGATCCCATCATCTCAGCCCAAAATCTCCTTAAACTGATAAGCAACTTCAGCAAAGTCTCAGGATACAAAATCAAGGTGCAGAAATCACAGGCATTCTTATACACCAATAACAGACTTAAAGAGAGCCAAATCAAGAACGAACTGCCATTCACAATTGCTACAAACAGAATAAAATACCTAGGAATACAACTAACAAAGAGGACCTCTTCAGGAGAACTACAAACCACTGCTCAAGGAAATAACAGAGGACACAAACAGATGGAAAAACATTCCATGCTCATGGTTAGGAAGACTCAATATCATGAAAATGGCCATACTGTCCAAAGTAATTTACAGATTAAACACTATCCCCATCAAGCTACCTATGACCCTCTTCACAGAACTGGAAAAAATCACCTTAAACTTCATATGGAACCAAAAGAGAGCCCACATAGCCAAGTCAATTCTAAGCAAAAAGAACAAAGCTGGAGGCATCACACTACTTGACTTGAAACTACACTACAAGGCTACAGTAACCAAAACAGCATGGTACTGGTACCAAAACAGAGATATAGACCAATGTAACAGAACAGAGGCCTCAGAGGCAACGCAACACATCTACAACCATCTGATTTTTGACAAACCTGACAAAAACAAGCAATGGGGGAAAGGATTCCCTGTTTAATAAATAGTGTTGAGAAAACTGGCTAGCCATGTGCAGAAAGCAGAAACTGGACCCCTTTCTGACACCTTACACTAAAATTAACTCCAGATGGATTAAAGACTTAAACATAAGACCTAACACCATAAAAACCCTAGAAGAAAACCTAGGCAAAACCATTCAGGACATAGGCATAGGCAAGGACTTCATGACTAAAACACAAAAAGCATTGGCAACAAAAGCCAAAATAGACAAATGCGATCTAATTAAACTCCAGAGCTTCTGCACAGCAAAAGAAACAATCACTGGAGTGAATTGGCAACCAACAGAATGGGAAAAAATTTTTGTAATCTACCCATCTGACAAAGGGCTAATATCCAGAATCTACAAAGAACTAAAACACATTTACAAGAAAAAAACAACCCCATTCGAAAGTGGGTGAAAGACATGAACAGACACTTTTCAAAAGAAAACATATATGAGGCCAACAAACATATGAAAAAATGCTCATCAGTGCTCGCTTCGGCAGCACATATACTAAAATTGGAACGAGACAGAGAAGATTAGCATAGCCCCTGCGCAAGGATGACACGCAAATCCGTGCAGCGTTCCATTTTTTAAAAAAATTAAAAAAGAAAAAAAGAAAAAATGCTCATCATCACTGGTCATTAGAGAAATGCAAATCAAAACCACATTGAGATACCATCTCATGCCAGTTAGAATGGTGATCATTAAAAAATCTGGAGACAACAGATGCTGGAGAGGATGTGGAGAAATGGGAATGCTTTTACACTGTTGGTGGGAGTGTAAATTAGTTCAACCATTGTGGAAGACAGTGTGGCAATTCCTCAAGGACCTAGAAATAGAAATTCCATTTGACCCAGCAATCCCATTACTGGGTATGTATCCAAAGGATTATAAATCGTTCTATTATAAAGACACATGCACACGTATGTGTACTGTGGCACTGTTTACAATAGCAAAGACCTGGAACCAACCCAGATGCCCATCGATGATAGACTGGACAAGGAAACTGTGGCACATATACACCATGGAATACTATGCAGCCATAAAAAACGATGAGTTTGTGTCCTTTGTAGGAACATGGATGAATCTGGAAGCCATCATTCTCAGCAAACTGACACAAGAACAGAAAATCAAACATCGCATGTTCTCACTCACAGGCGGGTATTGAACAATGAGAATACATGGACACAGGGAGGGGAGCATCACACACTGGGGACTGTTGGGGGGACTAAGGGAGGGACAGTAGGGGGTAGGGAGTTAGGGAGGGATAATATGGGGAGAAATGCCAGATACAGGTGATGGGGATGGAGGCAGCAAACCACATTGCCATGTATGTACCTATGAAACAATCCTGCATATTCTGCACATGTACCCCAGAACCTAAAGTGCAATAAAATATAAAAAATAAAAGAACTGTCTTAAAGATGCTGAAAGAACTAAATAAAGATACAGAGATAGTCAAGAAAGAGATTTATGAACAAAATGGGAATAACAATAAAGAGATAGTAAGCCTAAAGTGAAAGTAAAAAGAAATTCTAGAGCTGAAAAAGTACAGTAACTAAAATGAAAAATTCACTTTAGGATTCAAAGACAGTTTTGAGCAGGCAGGAAAAAGAATCAGCAAGTTTGAAGATAGGACAATGGAAATAATCAAGTCTGAAGAACAGAAAGGAAAAAAACAGAGGAAAGTGAACAGAGCCTATAGGACCTGTGGAACACCATCATATGCATACTGGGAGTCCCAGAAGAAGAGAGAGAAAGGGGCAATGAGAATATCTGAAACTATGGCTAAAAACTTCCCAAATTTGATGAATGACATGAATATGAACATCCAAGAAGTTCAATGAACTCTAAGTAAAATAAATCAAAGAAGCCCACACCAGGATGTGTTATAATCAAACTCTCAAAAGTCAAAGACAAAAAGAGAATCTGGAAGTAGCAAAAGAGAAGTGACTCACATATAATAGATTTTTTTTTTAATTAAAGACATAGGGTCTTCCTTTGTTGTCCAGGCTGATCTTGAACTCCAGGTCTCAAGCAATCCTCCTGCCTTGGCCTCCCAAAGGCACTGTTGGTGGGAGTGTAAATTAGTTCAACCATTGTGGAAGACAGTGTGGCAATTCCTCAAGGACCTAGAAACAGAAATTCCATTTGACCCAGCAATCCCATTACTGGGTATATATCCAAAGGATTATAAATCCTTCTATTATAAAGACACATGCACACATATGTTCATTGTGGCACTGTTTACAACAGCAAAGACCTGGAACCAACCCAAATGCCCATCAATAGTAGATAGATTTCAGGTGTGAGCCACTGCATCCAGCTAGAGTAATCCTTAATGAGATTATCAGCAGATTTCTCATCAGAAATTTTAAAGACCAGAGGCAGTGGGTCAATATATTCAAAGTGTTAAAAGGAAAAAAAAAAATCAAACAAGAATTCTATATCTGGAAAAACTGTCCTTCAAAAGTGATGGAGAAAAGGAATACATTCCCAAATAAACAAAAACTGAGGGAATTCACTACTGTAAGAAATGCTCCAAGGGATCCTGCAAAGTAAAATAAAGAACAGTAGACAGTGACTTGAAACCATATGAAGAAATGAAGATCTCAATTAAGGCAATTATAAGAGTTAGTATTATTGAAACAATGGTTTGTAACTCCACTTTGTGACATAATTTAAGGGACTACTTTAAAAAACAATTATTAGTCAAAAAGCTAAAATTAATATAACTTTGGATTGTAACTCCACTTTTGTTTTCTACATAATTTAAAAGACTAACCCATTTAAAATAATTATTAGTTTATATTTTTGGGCACACAATGTATAAAGACGTAATTATGTGACACTATAAAAGGGATGCAGATGCAGCTGCAAAGGAGCAGAATTTTTGCATGTTTTTGAAGTTAAGCTGCTATAAATTAGAGCGTTTTAACTTTAGGATGTTAAATGTAATTCCCATGGTAACCACAAAGAAAATACAGTAGTCCCCCCTTATCTGTGGTTTCACTTTCTGTAGTTTCAGTTACCCCACAGTCGACCACAGTCTGAAAATATTAAATGGAAAATTCCAGAAATAAACAATTCATAAGTTTTAAATTGCATGCCATTCTGAGTAATATGATGAAATCTCGTGCTGTCCTGCCCCATCCTGCCTGGGACATGAATCATCTCTTCGTCCAGTGTATCCACACCGTATCCACTACCTGCCCGTCAGTCACTTGGTAGCCATCTCGGTTATCTAATTGCCTGCTATGTTATCACAGGGCCTGTGTTCAAGTAATCTTTATTTTACTTAATAATGGCCCCAAAATGTAAGAGTAGTGATGCTGGCAATTTGGAGAGGCCAAAGAAAAGCAGTAAAGTGCTTCCTCTAAGTGAAAAGGTGAAAATTCTCAACAAGGAAGAAGAATCATATGCTTATATTGCTAAGATTATAGTAAGAATGAATCTTCTATCCATGAAATTCTGAAGGAAAAAAAATTGTCATACTATATGTAGTGTTCAGTACTATCCCTGGTTTCCAGCATCTACTGGGAGTCTTGGAACATATCCTGTGTGGATAAAGGAAGGACTACTGTAGTTGTAGTATATACACCAAACAAAATGGGAAAGGAATTTAAATGTTTCACTATGGAAAATCAACTAACACAAAAGAAACTAGTAATGCAAAAAAATGATGAACAATACAACTCTAAGGCATCCAGAAAACAAATAACAAAATGACAGAATTAAGTCCCTTCTCATCAGTAATTACTTTAAATGTTAATTAATTACTCCATTCAAAAGATAGAGATTGGCAGAATGAATAAACAAAAACCTGATCCAACTAAATGCTGTCTACAAAAGACTCACTTTAGATCTAAAGACACAAACAGATTGAAAGTAAAAGGACAGAAAAAGATATTTCAAGCAAACAGTAACCAAAAGAGAGCAGGAATGGTTATGCTAATATCAGACAAAATAGACTTTAAGTCAAAGAAGGTTACAAGAGACAAGGACATTATATATTAATAAAATGTTCAATATAGCAAGAAAATAAAACAATTACATATAGTTAAGCACCTAACAGATCATCAAAATAGATAACATGTTTTTCTTTCAGAAGAAAACAAAAAATCTTAATGACCTGGGGTTAAGGCAAAGATTTCTTAGCTCTGACATCAAAGCATGAGCCACAAAAAGGTAAAACGGATAAATTAAGACTTCATTAAAATGAAAAATTTTTGTTCTGTGAAAGATCCTTTGTTTGGAGAATGAAAAGGTAAAGACATAAGAAGATATTTGCACGTCATATAAGCAACAAAGGAACTTTATATATATAGAATATATAAAGAACTCCCAAAACTCAACAGTAAGAAAACAACCAACTGGCCGGGTGCGGTGCCTCACACCTGCAATCCCAGCACTGTGGGAGGCTGAGGCTGGTGGATCATGAAGTCAAGAGTTGGAGACCATCCTGGCCAACATGGTGAAACCCTGTCTCTTAAAAAAAAAAGAGAAAAGAAAACAACCAACTAAATGACCCAACTAAAAAACAGGCAAAAAGTTTGAACAGATGCTTCACCAAAAAGTATATGCAGATGGCAAATAAGCATACATAAAGACATTCAATATCATTAGAGGAATGCAAACTAAAACCACAATGAGATACCACCACATAACTATTAGAATGACTAAAACAAAAAATAGTAATACTGTTAAGTGCTGGTGAGGATTTGGAGCAACTGGAAACTCTCATACATTGTTGTTGGAAATGCAAAACAGTATAGCCACTCTGGAAAATGATTTGGCAGTTATGTACAAATTTCAGCATACAGTTACCATATGACCCAGCAATCTCACTCCTGTTTACCCTAGAGAAATAAGAACTTGTGTTCACACGAAAACCTATACATGAGTGTTTACTGAAACTCTATTCATAATGGCCCAAAACTGGAAATAATCCAATGTCCTTCAACAGGAAAATGGATAAACTATTGTAATAAGCACACAGGAGAATGGACAAACAATTGTATAAGCATACAGTGAAATACTATTTATCAATAAAAAGGAATAAACTATTGATACATGCAACAACATGGTATATGCTGTGTGAAGTCAAACATACAATATGATTTCATTTATATGGCATTCTGGGAAAGACAAAAGTACAGTGACAGAAAACAGATCAGTGGTTGCCAGGGATTAGAGATGGAGGAAAGTCTGAATTAGCAAAGGGATAGCAGGAGGGAGTTTTGAGGGGTGATGGAACTGTTCTGTTTCCTGATTGTGGTGGTTACATGAATCAATTCGTAAGTTAAAATTCATAGAACTGTACACCAAATAAAGATCAATTTTACTGTATGTTAAATTGAAAAGTAAAAAAAAAAAAGTTACAGGAATAAATGTATACTGACAAACTGAAATAACTATTTTGAAGGAAATGAACATTCCATGAGAGCCCAAGAGAGAGGAGGGACGCTGTTTTGTGAGGAAGGAAAGCATCAGGAACGTTTTCCCAGAGAAGTGTGGCTTGAGCTGTGTCCTAAAGAACGATTTAGAATTTACTTGGGCTAAAGGAAGGTTGATTCAGACAGAGGGATTTGCATGTGCAAAGGCCCTGGAGCAGGAGGAAGATGGCTCATTTTCATCTAAAAGGGACTAGTGCATGGGGAGTACGCTGGAGGATGGAAGAAGTGGTGATGGGGAGTAAAAAAAATCTAAACTGGAGTAAGACAGTCAGATTCTGCCGGACTGTTCAAGGTGGGGCCCAGGTTAAGGCATGTGGAGAGGTGTAGCTGTGGGATAGCCTGATAACTGACAGCTGGAACGTCTTGCAGAGACGTAGGCAATTAGACTCCCCAGGGCAATGGTAGTCCTGGGGTTGAATTCTCAGTAGTCCTAGCAGGAGGCAGCGTGCTCCCAAACCCAAAAATTCCAGAGGCCCTGCAGTGCCGCTAAAGTGCCCTCTCCCGAGACCTCTGCGTTGTTCAGGAGAATACTGACAGCCCAGTAATATCCACTAAGCCCTTCCAGGGGCTTGAGGACTTTGAGAGATAGGACAGTGTGGCTTTTCCGGACTATCCACAGGGCCCAGTGATGTAGTTGTTGTCAGAAATACTTGTGTCAATAATCAGGTATTTTCAGATGGGCAACAGATCTCCATCACCCTACCCTGATCCACCTTATTCTCCCCAGGCTCCAAGCCTAGGCCCCTCTCCCCCATTTCCAGGCATCAGGGCCTGCCTTGTCCAGGGCTGGGGGTGAAGACTAGAGAGTGACACAGATCAAACTTAAAGTTGTCAGTTGACCATTTAATATAATGTAAGTCTTTACTGAATAATCCTTCGCCAAGTGAAGAGCCCCAGAATCTGTTTTGTGGTATAATAACGGTTGCCAAATGGCTTAGTTTACATACAACATGGTGTATAGAGGGTTTCAATGAGGCATGACTCTAGGCACTTTGTGAGCCAAATTTAGGCAGTTATCATAATTCCTATTTCAGAGATGAAGAAACTGAGGCCTTGGTCAGTGACTCGAAAAGTCACATAACTAGAAAATGGCCAAGATTTGGATCCAGGACAATGTCCTGGCTCACTGAGTCTCAAACATTAGTGTATGGGTCGTGAGATGGAAATTTACCAAAAATGCAGTTCCGGGCCCCATCTGGGCCGAAGAATCGGCATTCCAAACTTTAAACCAGGGGACTCCAGGGGTAAGACCTGAAGCCTGAGAGGAAGTGCAACACTGCAGGGCTGGGGGGGGGGGGAGTCCTCTGCTGACGCCTGTGACTAGGCCTAACCATCTGGGGCTCCGCGGCCCAGTGCTCCACACTCTCACCTGCCTGGAGGTGTGCTTCGGGTCCAGACAGGCCGATGAATATGTACATCCGCAGCGCCTCCTTTACTCCCAGGACTTTCACTTTCCCCCTGGCACAAAACCGAACATCCCACCCCACCCCCCAAGCTAAAATACCTGGGCCGCCCCCTCCCCGGGGAAGGGACGCGCTCCCGGCGAACTGGGAGGGCCCGGAAGTCGGGCCCGGGACGGAGGAGCCGGCCCACCGCCTCCTGGTCGGAAGCGGCAGTGCAGGTGAGGCGGCGGCCATCCTGGGCACCGGCGGGGTAAGGAGCCGAGGGCGGACTGCACCGCGAAGTTGGTGGGGGTCGGCCGCGCACGCCTCGCCTCGGCCTTCCTGCCCCGTCGGGGCTCGCCGCCCGGGACACCAACGGAGCACGTCTGGGCGGGGGCGGGGGGCGGGACGAGCTGGCTCCCGCCCTCGGACCCTCACCCCACACCGGCCAGCCGCGGCGGGGACACCGGGTCAGCGAAGGGTTAAGGAACTCGCTCCCTCCCCTCAGTTCCCTCACCCTTGGAAAGTCCCCGAAATGACGTTTCAACCCGACAATTAAAAAAAGAGTTTAATTATAGAGACAGGCTCTGGGAGCTGGAACAAACCCTCGGCCGGCGGGGCCGGTAAACAACTCGGGGAGCGAGCGGTCCAGGCCAGCCGCAGCCTTGAGGACCCCGCGCCCCGGGGGAGAGGGGGGAGGGGAGGGCCGCTGGGAGTTGGAAAAGCCTAAGAAATTCGAGGAATCAGCTTTCTTTGGAAAAACCCACTTTGTGGCCATTCTGGGACGCCTGATGGTGCTCCTGGCCGGTCCCGCAGCCTTGGAGGGGAAGCGGCGCTGCCCAGAGCAGGGGGACAGCCGGCCCCGGGGGGACAGGCCCTGGGCCGGGAAGGGGGCCCCTTCCCGCTCCCAGTCCCCTTCCCCTTTGCCTCTTTCCAGCCCCCTCCTCTGGTCCCCTCAGCCGAGCTTCGCCAACCCTCGGGAGTTAAAGACCAGTCGGCCCCCTTTTTTGGGGGGGGGGGGGGCGGTTTAGGGGAGCGGGAGTGGGTGGAGGCCGGGGGAATAAAAAAACCGAAATAGTTTCACATCAGAACTCAGACTAACCTTGTGGTTTCAGCGTGCACCCTGCTCTGTCCCGAAATCTGGAACTCATTACCTCATCACCAAGAAACTGCACGAAATCGTCCCCACCCGCCCCCAACACGCAGTTGGGGCTGGGAAAGGAACAAGCAAACATCCCTCTAAGAAAGAAACCTACACTTGAATGATTGAAATTAAGGTGGATGGAAGTTATTTCCCTTTCTGGCGCTTGCCAGAAAAGAAAAGCTGAAAAATGGGAGCAGGGGGAGAGAAGCAACAGGAGGCTGGAGAGCAGCAGCAGAACAGGCGAGGGGCAGCAGCCAGGTTAAAGTGGGGGCCATCAATTTCAGGCAGAGGAGACAAATGAAAGCCGATCCCGCTAGGATCACCTAGGTTCGTGGCTGCAGCAAAAGTTGTGTTTCGCAAAGTTGAAAACAACCGGTTTCTCAAACAGTTGTGATTTGGAAGGTTTCGCTGGGTTTGCCCAGAGGTTGACGAATAAATAAGAAATGCAGTTAAAAAAAAAAATGTGTGTGTTGGGGGTGGTGAGAGTGTGACTCCAGCGGTCTCTTCGGCCCGCCCCGTCCTTTCCAAAGAAACGTGCTCATAATGAGGTGACCTAATTACATCGCAATGGAACTCAGTCTTAGCCACTCGGCAGCACCGGATTTCATAACAGACTCGGCGGCCTAGAAACGTGCGAGGGCCGAGGGGGCGGCGAGGCCCGCGTGGAAATCGGAGAGAAACGCAGCCCTGCGACTTCCGCCTGGGTCATCACGCCAGCACCCGGGCAAAGGCGCAGGGGGCGGGTAGGGGACACGTTAACTTTATATTTGGGTGGGTGGCATCCAAACCTAACAGTAAATATATATTTTATCATTTTCAAGGGAGTCATGCTCCATTGCGGGCCCTTCGCTTTTCTGGCTCTCATGCCCCCTCCCCCACCTCCCGCCAAAACGGCGCAGCGTGACAAGCCATATGTTCCACTTTCCCGTGGGGGCGAGAGCAACAATAAGTTAAAAAGTGCCGCCTCCGTCCACCTTTTTACCTTCCTTCTTATCAAAGTAAACTTTTTTTATTGTTCTAGAGTCTGGAGGTGTGTGTGGGGGAGGATGGAGGAGGACGGAGGGTTGTGGCGCTGCCCAGAATTGAGAGCGCGCGTGGAAAGTAGTGAGTTGCTTGGTGGGATTTTTCTGGGAGGAAGGGGCATTCAGGAAGGATTAGGGTTTGCTTTACTAAAAGTTTAAAGATTGGATGCGTGAAAAAAACGCCACGCCTAGGCCTGGTAAAACAAACAATCGGCCCGAGCTGTAATCTTTTTTTGCGACGCTCCCCACCCTCCCCACACCCGGAGAGCGCCCGCTGCAAAGCGAGCGCGAGTGTGGACGCGTGCGGCGCGCTAAACTGCCGCGCTCGCGCCCGCCAGGCCATGTCCTCCTGGGGGAAAAGTTCCCTAGTCCCCCCCCCGCACCGCGCCCCCACCCTACGCCCCCGCTGGAAAAAAAACAACATAAAACCCTAGACTTGAACGTTTTGTGCGTCCCAAATTTCTACGGTCCTCGGCCTGCCGGGTTTGCGGAGGGGAGCCGAGTGCGGAAAAGAAGTCGGGAAAAGGTAAGTTGTGCAGACACTTGGGGAAGTTTCCAGGGGACCACCGGCTCAACATGGAAACCGCAGCCCGGGCGCTAAGGACGGGCTTCAGCTCCTGCTGGCAAAAAGAGAAAGTCGAGCCCGCCTTCCTGCCCAACAAAAAATAACAACACCACAACAAGAACCCCGGAGGGAGTGGAATGAGTGACGTCACAGCCGCGCTCGGAGGCTGACAAAGGAGGGGGCGCGCCCCTCCCGCTCTGCGCCCGCGCGGCCCCGGAGAGGGGCGCCTGAAGCGCTGGGTAGCGAAGTCAGCCGACTCGAAACTTTTCCTCTTTAAGAAAAAAAAAGTTGTGCGCGGCTCGGAGTGGGTTTTTTTTTTTCCGCCCTTCTTTCTCGTCTCCCCCTCCCCCTTCTTCCTTTTGAAAGTTTCTTCTCCTCCCCTCCCCGCCCCGCCTGACCGCATGGCTGATTCAACTCCAGTGTCAATCAACTTCTTTTTCCTCCTCTTCCTCATTTAAATAAGTTTAAAGCTCCTCCTTTCCCGGCCCACCAAATCTGAAACTTTATAAATCGGGCTTTGCGCGCCGCAGCCCCGGAGTCAGAAAGGCGAGGGGCGCTGGGAACTGGCGTGTGGGACTCCAGACCCGAGAGGCTGCGCCTTCCCCTCACCGGGACCTTCGAGACACACCAGATTCTCGCCGCTGGCCCGCGCGAGCGCACAGGATGACCACCACCCTAGTGTCTGCCACCATCTTCGACTTGAGCGAAGTTTTATGCAAGGTAAAGTGGGGCGGAGCATTTGCTTTTCAAAAACTCTTTCTTTTGCCTCAAAAAAGAACCCCGAAAAGTTTGGGTCTTGGAAGGCAGTGGAGAAAGTGGTGCAGCGAGATGATTCTTTTCTCCCAAGTTTGAAGGAATTGGCCCCGTCCTTCCCCACCCTTTGAGTTTCAACAGTTCCTGGCGGGGATTACGTGCGAATCTGGAGGCTAGAGTTTTGAGGGGCGAAGTTTGCCTGGCGGGGCAGCCCGGGGGCCTTGGGAGGAGGGCTGGGATTGGGACAAGTTTTGGGCGATTCTTTTTTACGTAACTTGCTGTTGGCCTGATGGGTTCCCAGTGTGCGCCTTAGATCTGTCCAGCAACATTGCTGACCCGTGGGATTGGGAGTGGGGAGATCTCTCGGGGAAGTGAGTCTCTGGACGATGTTTTCCTCCCCTTTGGGGGGAGCTGGGGATATGCGAGGAAGAAGGAGGCCAAGTTGTGATTCAAAAAGATGTTGCAGAACAAGTTTGCAGTAGTGCTGGAGTCCGCCCTAGCTCCGTTGGGCTTCTTCCCCGCGATAGCCGATCGTGCAGCAAACTTTGGGGTGAAAGAGGCATTCGAGTTGACCCGCTTACCTGTGTTGCCGAGTCGTTACGGCTGGTCGATTTTTGGTGGCGGGTGGCAGGGGGGAGGGCGGCAAAACGCTGGCTTGAACTCTAGAGTCCCGCAAGTAAGGATTTAATGGGGGCCTCCTTAAAACATGTTGCTTGCCAGCCAGTGTTGAAAAAGCAAGTTCTAAAGTCGGAGTGTTCCAGGACTGCGGTTTAAACGTACATAGCAAAAGCCAATGGATGTTGTTAAATTTCTTTCCAACGTCCTCCTCCCAATTTGAAAGGGCGAAGCTGCTGGGCTGCTTTTAATTGCTGAAGTGTTTTGCCTTCTCTTAACACGTCGGGTCATGTTGCGCTGTTTTCCCAGCTTGCTGCTCCTGTTGGTGCAGCTGCCAAGGCCCCAGGGCTGCAGGGTTGGGGTGCAGGGACGCCGAGGAGCTGAAGAGTAACATTTAAAAAGTTTGAATTTTTCAGCTTCCTTTCCTCCCTGCATATTCCCAAACTCAACTTGCCAGCCCGGCTGCCAGAGCTACCCAACACTTCTTCCTTCTTTTCCCGACTCTCCCACTCTTTGATCTATTTCTTTCTTTGGCCACCCCCCCACCAGGGGAGGTTTTTAAATGAATGAGGGTTTTAAATGAACCTCATTGTTGGGAACCAGCTCTCGACTGGGTTCCTGTAATCCTCTCGGTGGGGTGGTTGCAGTTACAGATTGGCGATCCCCCCCTGCTGAGCCTAAGGGACCAACATTAGAATTTGCACAATGACACCCACATGGGCTGGGAACTAACTCCTATGTCCCGACCTGCACCCTTTCCAAATCTTGGGTACAATTTGGGCAGGTCACCAGGGTCCCATCGGACCAGAAACCTGCCATTGGTGGTTCTGCCCCCCATCCCCCACCACCCCCAATCTGCTATTGACTGGGAGATGGGTAGGGGGGTTGGTGCTTTCCTTTCCTTTCCATCTGCAGCTTTGCTTAAAGATTAAACACTGGCGCTCTTATCCAAGCCTGCTCTTGCAGCCAGAAGACTAATTGCAAAGGCATCTTCACAGTGAAGGGGGGACGGGATGGGCTGGGCGTGAGTGGGAATGGTGAGAGAGATCATTGTGGAAAATACCTCTTCCGGGAACTTAGGGCAATCAGTTTTATTTTCAGGAATCACTTCCCCTGGCTTCCCCAACCTCAGACCAGGCTCCCAAGCTCCTCCCCCACAAGAAAAGCAAAGACAGTCTGAAAACCTGTTGCCAAAGGAAGGAGGGAAGTTGAGAGTCTTTTTAGGCCAGGTCTTGAGGGAGGGGGTATCAATTAAGCAGGGACTGATTAGAAGGGGACCTAACCTAGCCTATAATAGTCTCCTCTCTGAGATTTACCTGTTTTGTTAGGGGAGGGAAATCTGGAGAGGTCTGGGGTTGTTTGAGATATTTTGAGTTGAAGAAACTATTTGGGCAGTAAGGAAGTTGAACTTTACAGATTAAAGTGGTAGCTTTGGGGGACAGAGGATATGGGGGTTGCATTGCAGGAGTCAGCATGGAGCAGGGTGCTTGTCACACAGTCTGGATTTTGTGGTTTCTTATGCATGGGGCCAAAATAAACCCAGGTGAATGGTCTATGGGAGGGAGAGAGGGGAAGGGGGGCTTGCTAGAGCAGTGGTGGAGATGAGTTCTTTGAGAGAGACGGGCGTTTGTGATTGTGGAGAGGGCTGTGGACATCCTGGTAGATGTCTTCCGTCCTTACCATCCTCTCTTCTCTCTCCAGGGTAACAAGATGCTCAACTACAGTGCTCCCAGTGCAGGGGGCTGCCTGCTGGACAGAAAGGCAGTGGGCACCCCTGCTGGTGGGGGCTTCCCTCGGAGGCACTCAGTCACCCTGCCCAGCTCCAAGTTCCACCAGAACCAGCTCCTCAGCAGCCTCAAGGGTGAGCCAGCCCCCGCTCTGAGCTCTCGGGACAGCCGCTTCCGAGACCGCTCCTTCTCGGAAGGGGCGAGCGGCTGCTGCCTACCCAGAAGCAGCCCGGGAGCGGCCAGGTCAACTCCAGCCGCTACAAGACGGAGCTGTGCCGCCCCTTCGAGGAAAACGGTGCCTGTAAGTACGGGGACAAGTGCCAGTTCGCACACGGCATCCACGAGCTCCGCAGCCTGACCCGCCACCCCAAGTACAAGACGGAGCTGTGCCGCACCTTCCACACCATCGGCTTTTGCCCCTATGGGCCCCGCTGCCACTTCATCCACAACGCAGAAGAGCGCCGTGCCCTGGCCGGGGCCCGGGACCTCTCCGCTCACCGTCCCCGCCTCCAGCATAGCTTTAGCTTTGCTGGGTTTCCCAGTGCCGCTGCCACCGCCGCTGCCACCGGGCTGCTGGACAGCCCCACGTCCATCACCCCACCCCCCATCCTGAGCGCCGATGACCTCCTGGGCTCACCTACCCTGCCCGATGGCACCAATAACCCTTTTGCCTTCTCCAGCCAGGAGCTGGCAAGCCTCTTTGCCCCTAGCATGGGGCTCCCCGGGGGGTGGCTCCCCAACCACCTTCCTCTTCCGGCCCATGTCCGAGTCCCCCTCACATGTTTGACTCTCCCCCCCCAGCCCTCAGGATTCTCTCTCGGACCAGGAGGGCTACCTGAGCAGCTCCAGCAGCAGCCACAGTGGCTCAGACTCCCCGACCTTGGACAACTCAAGACGCCTGCCCATCTTCAGCAGACTTTCCATCTCAGATGACTAAGCCAGGGTAGGGAGGGACCTCCTACCTACTTCCAGTCCCTACCCTGCACCCACACCCCATACCCTCTTCTCCCTACCCATCTGATTCCCCACAAGCCCTACATTAACAAAATTAAGCTCAACCCCTTTCCCCCAGCACCTCAGAATGTCCCCTCCCTCTCCCCCTCATTACCCCACCTAACATAAAGACAAGTCAATTTGTCAGTAGCTTCTTCTGGCTTGAAACCCCCTCCCTGGATTTTATAGCCCACTTACCACGCATAACAAGACAAGTCCCATATTTTGTCAGTAGATGCCTCTTTTTTTTTTCCTGGCTTAAGCCTTAAGTGCCAAATCACAAAGAAAAAGCAGTAACAGTTTACAGAAGCAACTTAGTGCCTTGTAATCTAACTTTGTCACTGTGACTACATTACCTCTTCAGCGCCAGAGGGCACCCGTGGGCCTCCCGGAGCCTCTGCCCATGGGGGAGGTGGAGACCCGGAACCAGCAGCCCCCTCCACTGGCGACACAACTGCACCTTCCCTGATTTCACTTACTCTTCCCCTTTCCCGGTGTCACCTCTCCACCTGACCCCCCCAACCCCTTGGGAGAGTTGTTGCCAGACTAGGGTTTTGGGGAAACCTATCCTGACATTCAAAACCTTTTTCTTCCCGATCTGAACCCCTGTTGACTAATCTTGCCTGGGTTTGTGTAGGTCTGCAGGAAGGAAGGCTGAAAAAGCGGATGAAGATTTTGACTTAAGTGGGACTTTGTGATTTAATTTTTTTCTTTTTTAAGTGGGGGAGGAAGGGGAAGCTAGATGGACTATGAGAGACTTGATTTTGGTGCTAAAGTTCCCCAGTTCATATGTGACATCTTTAAAAAAAAATAACAACAAAAAAAAATGAGAGAAAAGCTAAAAAAAAAAAATGTAAGGGGTGAGCAGTTAATGGTATTCATTCCACATACAATATCTGTGTAAAACGATTTCCTGTAGAAGTAGCTTTAAAGGTTTTTGCTCTAGAATACCGTAGGTCTATCCTTAGAGCACTCACGCCATGCTTTCTTCCCTGGGTTTTAAACTTCATATAACTTTCAGAAATTGGAGAGCAAAAATTTTGCTTGTCACTGCACATCAATATAAAAAAGCTTATTTAACTTATCAAAACGTATTTATTGCCAAACTATGCTTTTTTTTGTTAATTTTGTTCATATTTATCGGGATGACAAATCCATAGAATATATTCTTTTATGTTAAATTATGATCTTCATATTAATCTTAAAATTTTGTGACGTGTCTTTTTCCTTTTTTTCCACAGTTTTAATATATTATTCTTCAACGACATTTTTTTGTAACTTTACACTTTTTTGGTTATTTTATTTTAAAAAAATGAAAAATTAATTTAAAAAAATGCAAAAAACTGTTGGATTATTTATTTTAGAAATTCCCCCCTTTGTGTTGGACTGCAAATTGAGTTTCTTTCTCTTTAGGCCTTTCACGACTAGGACTCAGAATGTATGTAAAAGTTCTGTGACAGTACAGAAGGAAAACAACTTTGTATGTATAGCTTCTAAAAGGGAAAAAAAAAAGAGAAACCCTTTGACTTCCACGTGCCCATCTCAAGACATTCCACTCACAGATTTGAGCTTCTGGATTCCAGGTCTGGAGTTTTCCAATGTTAATGTAAACAGAACTGGCACACACACATTAAGATGAATGTAATTATTATTCCTCTTGCTGGTCACTACCGTCGCTTTCTATTTCTCTTCTTTGTGTGAATTTATTTAAAAGAAAAAAAACTTTTTGTAACGACTATTTGCAGTTTAAAAATCAATAAACCCCATTTTTTCAAGAAACATTGATGGTGGAGCTGGTTTTACTCCTTTTTGGTTTGACTTTGCCAGTAAGGTTCTCTCCTTGTATAGCTTGCAGGTCCTGGGGAGGGGCGGGGGAGGGGGGAGAGAAGGCTGTGGTTGTCCGCATCATCCCTACAGCTAAGCCTTAGCTCCCTTCCTTGATGCTGGCAGTTTGCTGAGCTGGGGTGGGGGGTGGGGTGGGGGAGATGGGTGTGTGTGTGTGTGTGTGTGTGAGTGTGTGTGTGTGTGTGTGTGTGTGTGTGTGTGTAGGTTTTCTGCAAAGGAGCCTGTACTTCCTGCTGTATTACTTCTGAAAAGACTGCCCAGTGTGTTAGTTGTTGGCTAATAACAACGGGCCTGGCCCAGCCCTGCTGACACCTGTGTGGCCTCAGCGGTTCTGGGGGAGCCAAGGCTCAGGGTTTTTGGGGAAACCTGCTCTGACATTCAAAACCTTTTGAATGTCTGCCCCACCCAGCCTGTGCTCTTCATTCCTTTGGCTGGTGTTTAGGTTGCCGAAATGATTAAGGAGGACCTAGCACCACATGACACACACGCGGACTTGGATTTGAGTGAGTTCTTTTTGGGGTGTCCTGGGCTCATTTTTCCTACAGGAAATTTACCTCGGTCCTAGCCTCTCAGCACCTACCACCTGGGGTGGGTGTAAGGAGCACTGCCTGCTTGGAGAGGAACAGCCAGCGGGGTGAGGGGCTCAGTCACAAGAACTGAGGACTGGGACTGGATTTGACATGCTTCTGTGTTTGGAGGGCGGTTAAGGGGGAAGTGAGTGTTAATGCTGGCCAACAACACAGCAAGTCACCAAGGGTTCCCGCCACCTGAGTTACAATCTCACATGCTGTGCAAAGGTAGGTGTGCTGTCATTTTGGGAAGGGTGGGGTCTCCTTGGCTAGAAGCACCCCCACCAAGGCCAGATGACCACTTAGAGGTAGCATTTCACCTGCCAGAGGAGTTGGAACTTTGTAAAAATCTTGAGTCTGAGCCTAGGGAGGACTTCTTTGGGGAGAGGCAGAGATTGCTATTTGAGGCTCACTTGCCTTTGGTTCCTTACACCCAGTAAGTTTTGGGGGGTTCAGCTGAATTTCCACCATGATTCCACCAGGCCTCTTCTGAAGGTCTGCAGCAGAACACTGGGCAGGCCAGGGATGTCCCTGAGACTCGAAGACCTACCTCTACTCACAACTCATTTCCCTGGTCAGCAGATTGCTACTGGGGGTCAGTGGGGGTGAAGTAGAAAAGTAGAGACTATTACCTGTTCTAGGGCAGGGGCTGGTGGTATAAGGAGGGGAAAAGCAGCTCTCTTGGGACTGGAGTAAACCGAGGCCTCTTGTCCCTTAAGGAGGAAATGACTTTGTGTGTGGGCGGAGGTGGTGGTGGTGGTTGGTGGGGGGTGGCGTGTAATCTTCCTCTTGGAGTAAAAGCAAAAAAATCATTCGCCTTGAGCTCATTCCCTGCAGGCATACCTGAGCATGTGGCAGACACCTTTCTAACTTCCCCTCTCACGGTGATCCTGGTTAGGTTCCTAGAAAGCCCAGGCATACCTCCTGTCCACCCCTCAATTTCCTGTATGGGAATCAGTCCTTTGACTTAGATAACCAAGATAGAGACATTGACTACTGGAGGCCCTGGAGGGTTGGGGTTGACTGTGAAGCTCAGGAAACTCCTTATCTTGTGGGGAAGCTCCATGTCCCTGGGCCTTAACCCTTTACCCCCACCTAAGTGTCTCCCTGGGGAACTCACTCAGGCTGGGATTTAGGTCACCCAGGCCCATGTGTGGTGGCCACAAGAGCCTGATTGTGTACCATCGAGTCCCTAAAGTTAGAGGAGATGGCCCTTGGGAAAGGGAAGAGCAGACTCTTTGAGGCCCATTATTTCTCCAGGATGTTAGAAGAAGGGGCCTCAGCAGCAGCCCTGTAGTCTAGTCTGGCAGGGAGGCCAGGGAGGTAACCCAGAGCTGGCAAGAACCCCCATCTCTGAACTCCTCTGCATCTGGGGAGGATAGGAACCATGCCAAGGGAGCTGAAGGGAAGGTCTTCAAGAGGGAAGTGGGTCAGGAAAGGCCAGGCCAATCCTGGCACAAGGCCTTCTTTTCCACCCCTTACCCCCGGAGGACAGGGCATCTTGAAGGCTGGGTTTAGGGGCCTGCACCAGGTCTGCCATGGATGGGCAGGGTCTCTGTGGCTGCTGGCCCTGCAACACACTCTCTGGCTGTTGGATGAAGGTCTTCCCTTGGAGCAGCTCAAAGAAATGAGCTATGTTGGCCACTGAGCAATGCCTTTCCTGGCCTGGAGGCCTCATTGTCAGGAGGAAGGCTAGGGGCCTGCTATAGTTCAGTGACACTCATGAAAGGAGGGCATTGTGGGCCAACTGAGATTGTGGGTCAGTTCAAAGATGGGTTTTACAGTCAAAGGGATCACAAAACTCTGGTTACTGAAGAGGCTGAGTGGGTCATGGCAGGGGAAGGATCCAGGGCACGAAGAAGTGTTGAATGGAGCCTTTGGACCAGGGTTCAAATCCCAGCTCCCCATCTACCAGCTTGTGCTTTGGGTAAATGACTCAACCTTGGATTTTTCAGCTGTATCTCAAGGGGTTACTGTGAGATCAAGTGAGCCATTAGTCATGACAGCTTTTCGTAAGTGCCAGGTAGTCCTCGAAGAGCTTCCTGTGTATTAACTCATTGAATGATCATAATGACCCCGCGGAGGGCTCTATACTATTCCCTTTACACGGAGAAATTGGCGTGCAGAGAAGTTCACTAATTTGTCACACAGGGAGACAATGTCAGGATTTGAACTCAGGCAGGCGAGCTCCATCACTCTCCATCACTGCGTTCACCACTATGCTAGAGTGTTGTAGGCTGGGACACTGGCATAGCTCCTGGCACACAGTAACTACAAATCGATCAGTGTTAGTTGCCCTCTCCCTTGGCCTTTTGTGGAGATTCTGCATGAACACAGGAGGCAACCAGTTGGATTAGATGCCTCTACACACACCCCCTCTGTTGAGTGCCATGACCTCACCTCCCATGAGGCCCTGCATTGGCACATTTGGAGATGGAGTCTGGGAGGAGGAGGTAGGCCATCCCCTTGGACTTTCCCCTTCTCTGCCTGCCATGAGGTGGCTTCTGTTAATGATCAACAGACCAAAGGGTGCCCTGGGGCTGCCTCGGGGAGTTGGCTTCATGCCCTTCTTCCCCCGGGGTCTTCCATCCCTGTGTGTAGCCAACCATTTAATCATGTCTGGCTAGACTGACTGGAGGCTACCTGAGTTCAGAGCAGGAGGAGGCAGGGAGGTTAGCCCAGGCCCCTGGTCACCCCCTTGCTTCTTTGCAGGTGCCCTTCTAAGGCCTGCCCGCTGGCCTGCTGGGCAGCAGGCAGATATACTGAAGGTTGGAAAGCAAGGCAAAACCTGAGCCTTTTCTTGAGGTTAGGTCAGCACTGAGGGTCTCACCTCGTGATAGGTAAGGCTTGTGTTGAGAAACGTGGCCTACAGTGCTTTCTGTGGGAGTCGCAGATGGGACCCCACACAGCTGAGTTACTGTCATAGGAAACTAGACTCTGAGGAGCCTGGGCAGGGCTGCCCATGAGGGCCAGCTGCTGGTCAGTGGACAAGGATGCCTCCTCCACATTGAGGCTGTTTGCAGTTGTTTTGAAATGCTGGCAAAGCCCTGGTTTCAAAGTACAGGACTGTGAGTGATGACTTCACCTGACCTATCAGCTTGGGTTACAATAAGAATAAATATGGGCAATGGCCAAAACTAAGGCAATTTTCTCAGCACCTGGAGCCACACAGGTAGCTGCCCCCGACTCCAAATGTACCTCAGGGAGAAGGAGCTCGTGATCACACAGGTCAGTTTTCATTTCTGCCAATTCCAGTATTCCAGGGCTATGCGAGGCTCTATTGTCCAGGGTAAGGAGCTGGTTTTGAAGTTACAGGGACCTGGGTTCAAGTCCCTGTTTGGCTTCAAGGTCACTCTGTGACTTTAAACACTTAGTAAGAAGTTTAGATCCCAATTTCATCATTTGCAAAATAGGATGATAGTGGTGATGAAGATGATGGCAACTAGTTCAATGGAGAAACTAACTGTGGCATCATCGCACTGTGGAATACTATGCAGCTACATAAAAGGACAAATAACTGATACACAACAATGTGGATGATTGCGAAAACAAAGTTGAGTGAAAGAAACCAGCCACAAAAGAGCACATGTCATATAAGCCCATGTGTACGAAGTTCACAAACAGGCAAAACTGATCTATGATGATTGAGATTTGATTAGAAGATAGAGTATACACGTGAAAGTTCATTGAGCTGTGCACTGAAGATTGAGCACTTCACTGTAAGTTATATTTCAAAAACACAAACCTATACAGTTGTCGTGAGTGTTAAATAATACATGTAAGGAAAAGAAAAAGAAACTCAGTACCTGGCCCATTATAGGCACTTAATACATTGTGGCTGGTTTTTGTAATAGCAACTACTGGAGAATGCAGATACTATTCTAGTCCCCTTTTATAGAAGGAGCAAATGGTCTCAGAACAGGTGAGTCACTTGCCCAGGGCACGTGGGATTTGAATCCCACCCTAATGGCTCTCAAGTGTGCACAGCTCCCTACTACCTTTTACCGACCCTCAGTGAACAGGTGCTGTTTCTGTAGGAAAGCTAAATTCACAGTAATCCAGGCACAAGCAAGTTGACTAATTAGTAAATGTAATCATCCACATTAGAAAAGTTTTTCTTTTGGCCGGGCTTGGTGGTTCACACCTGTGGTCCCAGCACTTTGGGAGGCCGAGGCAGGCGGATCACCTGAGGTCAGGAGTTTGAGGCCAACATGACCAACATGGAGAAACCCCATCTCTACTAAAAATACAAAATTAGCTGGGTGTGGTGGCATGTGCCTGTGGTCCCAGCTACTCGGGAGGCTGAAGCAGGAGAATCACTTGAACCTGGGAGGTGGAGGTTATAGTGAGCCGAGATCGGGCCATTGCGCTCCAGCCTGGGCAACAACAGCGAAACTCTGTCTCAAAAAAGAAAAAAAAAGAAAAAGAAAGAAAAGAAGTTTTTCTTTTTGCAAATTTAAAGTAAGCTTCCTTTCTAGTTGGTATCTCCCACACTCTGTGGGAGGTAAAGGGAGGCCGAGCTAGGGGCTATCTGGGCTCTGAGCAACTGGAGAGAGGAAAGCCTTGACTGTCTGGTGGGCCAGCATCCAAAGGCCACTGTCCTGGGAGTCACCCCTGTGGGCTGCTTGCCTGCCTGTCCTGGCCCATCCCCTCCCCTGGGCTGATGAGGGCTGTGAGGCCTCTGAGGGGCCTGACTGGCTTAGAGGAGCCTTGGGGAAGGACTGCCTGGCCCAGCCCCCTTCCCTGGCTTTGAAGCTCAAGGGTGCATGGAAGCCTTATATGGCTGTCACAGTACCACTTCCACCCTCTGTTCCATTTCACTCTTTTGGGAAGTGGTTCTCTTGGCGCTCCACAGGGAGATGCTCAGCTCAGCCAGTAGATCCAGCCACCCCAAGGAGCTGGGAGTGAGTTCTTGCTGGGCTGACCTCCTTAGTGCAGCATCTGCTCTGGGAAGGTCCCAAGGCTTGGGGTCAGACAGCAGGGCAGAATTTGAGGAGGTAGTCACTCAGATTCTCAGGGTCTGACAAGGGAGTGTCTCCTGAAGTTTCACACACTAGGCATCTGACTTGCTTTACCCCTCATTCCAGCCCTGTCAGGCAGCCCTGGATTTGTGATCCTGCTCAGCAACTTTCAAGCTGTTTGACTTTGGGCAAGTTGCTTAACCTCTCTGAGACTTGTTTTTCTCCTCTACGCGTGAGGTACAGGAAGCACACTCACCCTGCCCACATTATAGGGCTGTGGCGAGGATCAGATGAGATGGAGAGGAAGGAGCTCTGGAAATGATAAGACCCTAGACAAAGGTCACATTGAGAGTGTGGGAGCAGCTTGCCATCCTCAGAATGACACAGCCCTTCTCTGGAGATGTTTGAGTATCAAAACGTGGTGCTTTGCCACCTCGGCTCAGCCTCTCGATTTTCTGCCTCAAACTCACATGTGGTGTGAGTGTTATAGGTGGTTGTCTCAAATTTCCATAGTAAAAATAATAATATGAACCGGCATTTGTGAAGACTTATCATGCACACTGGTCACTGGGCCTCTGTCACATGGTTATATTTGATGGTACCTGTGAGTCAGTGCCATCATTAGCCCCATTTTACAGACAAGAAAAGGGCTCAGGGACAAGTCAGTATTCCCAATGACACAGCTGTATACCACTGAGCCAGGACCTAGGTCTGTTGGACTGCAACACCCAAGCTCTCAGCCTCCACTTGTAAAAGGAGGAAGATGTCAAATGGCATGAGTCATTTAACAGGCCCAGGTTCTGATATTCACCCTTCCCTGGGGACTGATAGTCACGGAGGAGAATTTCTCCTCTTAGTCCATCCTTTCCTGAGATGTCTCCATCCCATCTGGTCACCCTCTCTGCAGCCCAGGGGCCTGGAGTAGTGAGCAGAGGCTGGGCTCACTTTCTGCCTCCTTTACCAATGGAAGAGCTCAGGTGCAAGGTGGAGTTGGAAACTGTGCTGGGCTCACCTTTGGGTGCAGCAGTGGCTTTGAAACCACCCCCGGTCTCAACGGTGCTGCTGCATGGTTAGGGTTGGAGGAAACCATATTTTATCACTCCGAGGGGTGTGATGTGTGATCAAGAGGGAGCCTTCTAAGGGCTAAGCTGATTACTTTCTAATCAGTTACCAGCTTTATAGTCTGCTTGAAACTTGTGACCTTGGGGCTGGCTGTAGAAGGCACTAGGATTGTGGCTGGCCTTGGTGTTCCCCTCTTTTGGTGCCTTGTTTTCTGGGAGGTACTGTCCATTATGATTAAACTGCATTCTAGCAGTTCCTCTCCATTCAAGGAAGTATTAGGGCTCAGAGGGGGAAAATGGTGGATTCTCAGAGCTCCAGCCCGCAGCAGAAGCCAGCAAGGGAGGAGAAAGGAGGCATGGCCAGATCAGCACAGCCAGTGCTCAGATCCTTCCTGCCCCGCCCCCCCGCAAGGAAGCAGGGCTCTGAGGCTTCCTTCATTGGCTCAGGAAGGCCTGTCTCCTAAGGAGTTTTTCTTCCTTTGTTACTAACCATTTCACTGAGGCAGCCCAGAGGGCTCTGAGGCATTAGGGGCAGCCAGGCAGTTGGTTCAGTCAGACTATTAGACTTGGGTGAAAGCTGAAATAGTGTCGACTTTGGTGTTGTCCCTGACCCCTGCTTCTCTCTGTGCATCCTGTAGCTTTTGGGTCGGTTTAGAGCAGGAGCTGCATCTTCCCACACAATGGATGACACCTGCAACCCAATGTGCCCACACTTGAAGGGAAACCCCTTTGGCGGCGTGTGGTTGGACATTCTGGGAAGATTTCTGGAGTGCAGGTTCACATGAAAGGGGATTAGGGAGCTGAGCTTTCTCTTCCTAAGTATGCACTAAATATCCCTGGAGGCTTGGAAGTTCATCCCCCACATACAAGCAAACCTGGGGGTTACACATCGCTGCAGCGACCTCCAGTTTGGAGGCTGAAGGGAACAAGTTCCACCCTGGCCATCACTTGCTGATGAACCTTGATAGTCACTTCCTATTTCCAGGCTTCCATTTTCTTCTTGTGGAATAGAGGGTGGGGCCAAAGAGTAGTTTGTTCCATGATTCCATGAATATCTTAGAAAGCAAGATGCACAGAGCCAAATTTCCTTTGCCATGCCGAATGACAGGGCAACGGAACTGGTAGTGTTGATGCCATAAAACCCCAACTCGAGTTACAGACGGAAGGGGAGTTGGTGTGTCCTGCCACTGATGTCAGGTGACTCACACAGACGGGTTTGGGACTCTAGAAGCTGGCCGTCTGAACATCCTTTGAAGTGGTAGTGTTAAACACTTTTATGAACTGTAGGCTGAATGAGAACATGTAAGTCATTCTCTTGGTATGTTGTATTTTCCCAAACACGTTATTTCAAACTGAAACACTGCAACAACTGTCTTCATTTAGGACGCGCTTTGCATTCGCTGCTTAAAGTCCATTAGCTGACTGGTTTCTGTGACGCTCAGAGAATGACTTACTGAAGTTTGAGGTCACAGGAGGTAGATTTTGGCTCATTCCCAGGAAGACGTTTTTAAGAAACTGAGCTGGCCTTTCGAGGTGGTGGACTTCCTGTTGTCAGTAATGTTCAAACAAAAGCTACGTGTCCCCCCCCCACGTGACTCTCCCTCTCCTGGGTCGGGGACATTGCAGAGTGATTCTCTGACATCCTATCCAAAGCAGCCCCTCCTCCTCACTCTCTATCTACCATTATAGTTTCATATTTCAATATTTATTACTCTCAGAAAGTGCCAAGTTCATTTAATTCTTGACTCGTCTGTCATTATCCTACCCAGTTTGAAGGTAAATCTGGTGTGGCAGGTGCCTGGGCTCTTGTTAATTCTTCTTCTTTTTTTTTTTTTCTGAAGCAGAGTCTCACTCTATGTTGGCCAGGCTGGTCTTGAACTCCTGACCTCAAGTGATCCGCCTGTCTTGACCTCCCCAAGTGCTGGGATTACAGGTGTGAGCCACCACGTCCGGCCTCCTGTTCACCGTTCTATTTCTAGTCAACACTGATGCCTGGCGCTCAGCAGGCACTTACCTATTGAATGGATGATTTTGCTATTGGTGCAGGCATCATAGCTTCTAAGAGATGCTATCCCACCATTCTAAGGGATTAGCCCTTCAAAAGCTGACTGTGGGTGTTTGAGGGAGCCATGGTGTCCTGAGGTTAATGAGTAGTGGAGTGAGTATTAGGTACTGGACATGTGGCCCTCGCTGGCTGTTTGTCCTGGGGTGAGTCACCTGACCTTTTCGGGTCTCAGTTGCTTAGCTGCTTCATTTGCAAAAGGAGAGAGTTGGATTAAGTTATCTTCAAGGCTCCTTCCAGCTGGACTATCTTGTGATTCAAGTACTCTGTGTTTGTACTCACTCCTTTGTTCTCAAACTGTTTGTTCAACTCTTTTATTAGGGGTTCTAGGCCTGTTGAAACTTAAAAAAGTAGCCCTGGGGAAGCAAAGAGTAAATATTATGCAAGTGCAAATGAATTACTATTGTATTCTGTATAACAAATTATAAGGAGTACAGAGAGACTCCAAGGGAACTATTTAATTAAATAATCATCAGGTTAAATATAGATGATTCAACCCTGGCACAAATCAACAATTGAGGATTTCTTTCCTGGTAGGTTTTAGCCATCTAATAGTGAACTCAGCCACAACATACTTACTTTTCTCTGATTTTAAATACACTTTATAAATGGGATCAGTTAATACTTTCTTCTCTCTGTGGTCTCTCTAGGAGACAGCTAGTAAGCCTGGATGATTCCATTTTACTGGTGAGAAAATGCAAAATAAGCTATTCTTCTTTCAATTTTTTTTTTTATAGAGATGGGGTTTCATCACATTGGTCAAGCTGGTCTTGAACTCCTGACCTCGTGATCCGCCTGCCTCAGCCTCCCAAAGTGCTGGGATTACAGGCGTGAGCCACCGTGCCCGGCCATAAGCTATTCTTAATAACAGCATTAAAACAACCCTTGCAAAGGATGGTGCCGAATGGTGGGTAAGTGTTGAAGCAGAAGGCACAGAGATGGCTAATTTTTTGTTGTGAAGTAAATTTTGTTTTGAAATATATTTTCCTCTTTCTGCATGCTCCTGGAAGAGCTCTTCTCTTCTGAGTCCTGAAGCATTACCCAAATGCCACACACAATAGCAACCAATTCAGAATGACCTCTGTGATGAGTCGGTCAATATGTAGATGGGTATTGGGTACTAATGCAACATAGATGGTGTATCAGATTTTGTCCTGTGGACACAAATAACGGATATAATGCAATACAATCCATACAAATTTGTACAATCCATATAAATACGGATACAATAAAAGACTAAGTTGAGAGCAAATAATTAGAGGATAGTAAAACTTGCCATATTCTGCTAACTGGGGACACGCTGAATGCCAGGGACCCAGAGGAGACCCGGGGCAGCATCTGGTCTGGAGAGAAGTTCTCTTACAGCTCCACATTGGCCTGGCTCTGGGAGTGTCAGAGGAACCCTGCTTACTTCCCTGAGTCACAAAGACTCAAGGAATTAAATGTAAGTGTTGCTCCCTGGAGCTGTGTATCTTGGTGTTCCTGCATCAGAAGAACTCAGACTGCTCCTAGTAGACATGAGCAAAGGAGAGCAGTTTCAACGTCACTGACCAGGGGTGGAGCCAGCCTACAGACCCATTAAAATGTACTGTGCTCTACACAATACTTCTAAATACTTTGAGCCAACATTTAAAAATCAAAAGATTTAAAAATAATAATGATTCAGATTTCTGGTGTCTCTGGGAAAAGGGGGGTATTTGGCCATAGAGGGCTCATATTCTCACTTGGCATCAGCCATGTGGATGTAAATAGTATCTGTTTTTGTTTTTCTTAATAAAGTGGGCTTCTGCTCTCCAGTTTGCCCCAGTCCCTGCTATTCCCTATGTGTCCCCAGGACCTCCTGAACTTTCCCCCCTCCAATGTTAGAGATATTTTTCTCTGTACTCATATCTCTGTCAAAAATATGAAAAAATGAAAGCTCAAGAGGGCTGTTTTTTTGGTTTTTTTTTTTGTTTTTTTTTTTACAGACAATAGGAAAGCCTATTTCTTCGTGCATTGCAAGCAAAGTGTGGCCATGTTGAAGGAATGGAGCCTACCAGCCTCACTCCTGTCCTTCCCCGCTGGGCTCCAGTGCCAGCTGAGTCTGAGGGAAACATGGCAGGTTATATAACAGAGGTACCATCTCAAGAATTGCCCTAATAGTTGAGATGCAGTAAGAGTTTATATGTGCCATGTGTTACCTCATTAATCTTTCCAACATTGCTGTGAGGTAGGTACTGCTATTATTCCTGGCCTCACAGAGGAGGAAACAGGTGCAGAGAGGTTGACCAACATGCCCAAGGTCACACAGCTACTTGAGGACAAAGACAGGTTTTGAATGCAGGCCTGCCTGACCTGAGAATTCATGCTCACTTTTGTTCCTTCTGTGCCATGAGTCTGTAAGACAGATGCCCCTGGCCTGGGCTGATACATACATGTAGTGTGTGTGTGTGTGTGTGTGTGTGTGTTGTGTATTGTGTCTCTGCAGTAGAACATAAGCTACATGGGAACAATGGCTTTGGTCCGTCTCATTCCTCGCTGTCCCCTAGCACCCAGAGCAGTGCTTGGCAGGTAACAGGCGCTCAGTAAGTATCTTTGAATGTATGTGCTGGGAAGACAACCCCCAATCCCTGGGAGGCTGGGGCTGTATTTGCCGAACTCTCTCCTCTGAGTACCACATCATGATGGGAGCTTCGGTTGGGCCTTTTGCCAGCTCTGGGTAGGCTGAAAGGGACAGGTAGGGAGGGATAGCCCGGATTGCTCCACACCTTTTCATTCCAAGTCTGGCTCTTCCTCTTTTCTGAGTTTTTCCTTCTCCCATCCTCCAGAGCATGAAATGAGACAGTTGGGGGTTGGAAAGTGAAGGACAAAGCATTAACTGTTGACAAAGACAGATGGTGCAGGAAGTAGTCCTGCAGACCACGTGCTGGGCTGTCCTGGGGTGCTTGTGCCCAGGGGCAGTGGCAATGGGTTAGTGGGCAGCTGCTTCCTGACTGAGGTGGAAGAAGTAGCAACCCAGTGGTAAGGGGCTTGATGACAGCAATGGCTTCGAGTGGTGGCCCCATCTCTGATGCCCATCTGTTTTAGTTGCTTAGAAGCAAACTCCAAGATAAGGATTTGAGTGTAAGTAGTTTGAGAGGTGATTTCAAGAAGCACCACTAAGTGACAGGGAAAGTAAGTCAGAAAGAGAAGGCAGCTAGTAAAGGGTTTGTATCTAGTTAGTTATCACCGTGGGTGTCTGCCTTTGATGCTGCTGGGAAGATCGGGGAGCCAGTAAAGGACACATGCTTCAGAGACAGCACATCCAAGTGGTGAGGGAGCTGGGGTATTTATACACTAACTCTCTCGGTCCTGGGTTGAGGGCTGCTTGACGCTTCTGACCTTCTGTGAGGGTGGCTAGAGAGAGCCCGTGGGCATAGGTACAGGGACTGGCAGTTGGAATTGGACGGACATGTGCTGAAATGTTGAGGGTGAAGGGAAGTGGTGGGCCAACAACAGCATCTGCTCTTCATATGGGCTGAGCATCACACCTGGAGCCCAGGATGCTTGACAGAGGTACTGTATCTGCCCTGTGTCCATTAGCTTTGCTACATAATAGACCACCGCCACAAAATTAATGCTTAAAATGACAACCACTTACTTAGCTCACACTTTGGTGGGTGGGAAATTTGAGCTGGGCTTAGGTAGGTGGTTCTTCTGGCCTCATCTGGGCTTACTTGTATATCTGCAGTCACCTGGCAGGTGGGCTGGGGGCTGGTGGTCTAAGATGGCCTTGGCTGGGACAGCTTATCGGTGCTCCATGTGATCTCGCATCCTTCAGCCCTAGGTGGGGCTTGTCTCACGGCGGCAGCAGCACTCCAAGAGAATGAGTGTGGGCCGGCAAGGCTCCAGAGAGCTAGACTTGGAACTGGTACGTTACTTCCATTACATTCCATTGGTCAAAGCAAATCACAAGGCCAGTTCAGATTCAAGAACAGACTCCACCTCTCAGTGGGAGAAACTACAAAGTCATATTTAGGAGGATAGATACAGGAAGAGGAACACTTGTAGTCATTTTTGCAAACAGTCTACCACATGCGCATGCCCATAGGCATCTTGTGATCTGGTGGACAATCAAAACCAGTGTTTATTCTACTATTTTAGGCACAGTAGGAGTCAGAAGCTGTTGGCTGGAGTGTAGGAAACTCTCTGTCCTACAGCACTTCTCCACTGATGCTTTCTGTTAAGCCTTGTCCTTCCTTTTGGTCTTTTTTTTTTGGAGATGGAATCTTACTCTGTTGCCCAAGCTGGAGTACAGTGGCGCCATTTCAGCTCACTGCAACCTCCGCCTCCCAGGTTCAAGTGATTCTCCTGCCTCAGCCTCCTGAGTAGCTGGGATTACACGCATCTGCCACCATGCCTGGCTAATTTTTGTATTTTTAGTAGAGTCGGGGTTTGTCCATGTTGGCCAGGGTTGTCTTGAACTCCTGACCTCAAGTGATCCACCCGCCTTGGTCTCTCAAAGTGCTGGGATTACAGGTGTGAGCCACCACGCCTTGGTCATCTTTAAGAAAGCAGTGACCTCTGGGAGATAACACATTATGCCTCTACTTATTGAGGCTCTGTGTGGGTGGAGAGCTGAAAAGAGCCAATCTGAGAGTTAGATTGAGTCAAGGACATGTAATTGGAATTTAGCAGTTTATTCTTTTCCAAAAGATTTGTACTTGCTTATCTAATAAGAATTTTTTTCCTAAATAGAAGATGTTTTTGTGGAAAGAACCAGGTGTGTATAACATAGGATATTACTGCTTTCCTTGGTTTATCAATCCTTAAAGGAAGTTTACTTTCGAGCATAAGAAAATGACAGCTACTTCAAATGCAGGTGGCATCACTAGGAGGTATTAATTTCCCTCCCCCACATAAAACATGGAAGAAATACACTTATAAAAAGCCAAGTAAAAGAGCTTTGAAACTGGACAATATGGCTCTGCTGTTTACCTTGGGTGGAGTGATAGCTCCAGTGGAGACATGGGGAGGGAGGGAGATGTCCAGCCATGGTCTGTCCCTTGGGCTGCCCGAGGGATATCGCCACCTTTGGGTCACTCACCTCCCCCACTGCGCTATAGCTCATGTTCAGTTGGATCTGCCAGCCTCCCAAAGGTCTCTGATCTTTTCTCCTTCACTTCACTTCTCTTTCTAACTTGCTGCTGTGTAAACCCCATTGTGTTCCTTCGGCACCATCAGGCTTGGAAGAGAGCAAGTCCGAGGGTTCTCCCAAGGCTGGATCTAAAAAACCAGATAGGGTAGGGAGGAATGAGATCCCCAGACAGGGTAGGGAGGAATGATATCCCCAGAGAGGGTAGGGAGGAATGCGGTCCAAGGCCAGCTCCCCTTCAGAGGGAGGAGATCCTCCCAGACTTGGGAGCTAGACTTCTAGGTGAAGAAAGGCTTCAAGCCTCTGGCCTCTACCCTTGCTGCCTGGTGGTGTGGACTTGCTGAAAGGCTTGGATCATCGTTGACAGTCAGACCTCAAGTCTGCAGTGATTGTAATGGAAGCTCCTCCTTCCAGTCCAGGAAGCAGAAATGTTCTTGCAGTAGCTGTACATGGGAAGCTGAGTGTGAACTAAGCATGCAGAGTTGAAATATTCCTGGGCAAGGTTGATCTGCATGAATGACCCTCACCAGCGGTGCTCCTGAGGCATCTTGGAGGCCAAAGGGACTTTCTTCCTGGCTCTTGGCACCATTGACTGGGGATCTTCAAATGGTCAACCAAGTTCGCAGCCATTGTGAACATTTACATGAAAACCCTTCATTTCGTCTGTTCCTCACAATGGTCCCTGCTTTACAAATGGAGAAGTGAAGCTTCTGAAGGTCAGATGATTTGCCCAAGGTTACGGAAGTAGTAAGGGGGTGGAAACCAAGCCTTTAATTCCAAATCCAAAGCTCTTATCACAATACCTCACTATTAATCCTGAATCTGCCCAAATATCGCATTAAAAGCAAGTGCTTTAGGGAAGAGATTTGAGAGTCGTGTCCTTTGAACTGTATACTTTCAGAATTTTCCAGCCATCCTTTTCAAGGCATCAACCCCAATTCCCCTTCTGTACATCCTCAATGAGTGAAATCTCCCCCTCCCCCGATAAGGCCAGCATCTTAGCATCTTCCTCTCCCCTCGACCACCAACTCTGGGTGGTAGGTGCCCAGTGTTGTGTCAGGAAACTAGGGAATTCCCACAGAGTCAAGAGGCCCATCTTTCCCCCGCTGTCAATTTCACTAGAAGCATTGTTAGGGGAGAACAATCTTACAGTGGATATCTACCTACTATGCAGCAGAAAGCACATTTTGAAGATTAGTATTTTTTATCTTTCAAAATAATGCAAAGAAATTATTGCTTGCCGCAGGTGTTTCCAGAGACAGCCCTGAATCTTCTAGAGATGTCTCCTTGGCAGGCTGTGGGGGTTATTGCTGAAATACAACCCTCATTACCTGAAAGGCTCATTGGGTATCTACCATATGCCCCAGGATAATGTACTGCACTGGTGCTTTTCTCCTGTGTTGATAGATAGCTTTCCTCATCTTTATGTCGCTGTTAGGTTACACCCTCCTTGAAGCTCTTGTAGTAAATAATAGCACGTGCCTACTATGTGCCAAGAGTGGAGCTCAGACAAGTGTCAGGCAAGTGAGAGGCCTAGTGTACAAAATATAAGGAGGCATTCAGCTGCTGACCCTGAGACTGAGTGCCTGGTCCGTTGTGAGTGCCATTATCACCCTGGTCCCACCCTGGCTAGATTCTTTTTTATTATTATCTTATTATTATTTTTTAGAGACAGGGTCTCCCTATGTTGCCAGGGCTGGTCTCAAACTCCTGGGCCCAAGTGATCCACCCACTTGCTCCTCCCAAAGTACTGGGATTATAGGCATGAGCCACCCCCACCCAGCCTATCCTGACTGGGTTCTTTACCTATGTACATCCTATCATCGTCACAATAGTCTCATTTTACAGATGTGCCAGACCTGAAGCATATGCTGGTTAAGAAGCTTGCCCAAGCTCAACAGCTGCTTCCACCAACCTGCTGGTGAACACTGACATTATCGTATTTGGATTTACAACAGCCCTGAGAAGGAATTGGTCCTACATAATATTGGTTCATGAGCGCTGATTGCTCAATTTTTAGGCATTTTGGAAATCAGTGGTTAAACACAGCCATTGTTAAATATGAAATTATATCAACTCAATCAATTGTATTAAAAACAAATGTAATAACTACTCCAAACTCATCACTTCCTAATTCTCCCATGTTCCCTGTCCAAGGGCAAGGCAGAGTGGCTGCTACTTTGGAGCAAAAAGAAAAAAAATAAAAATCCCTTCTCTGTAGGGCAGGCAGAGGCAGCCTCCTCCCTGCGCCAGCCGGAAGCCCCTTCTTCCTGTCATTCTCCAGTGCGGATATACTGTAGGAAACTGCCACCAAGGCTGCAAGGAAGAAAAACACCCGCTTCCCATGCTCCCAACATGGGCGATAGAAAGCTCCAGGCTGGATCGCCCTGAGACCTCTCCCTGGCTTCCAGGAGAAACAGACTTTCCCCTGAGGTGACACACACTGTAGCCCAAGGCTGAATGTCTGGATGAGAGGAGCTTTTACTCTGAGGCTGGAGAAGCAGCCAGGCTATAAGAGAGAGCTTGGCTTTGGGTACCTGAGAGGCCTGGGTTTGAATCTTGCCTCTGCCTCTTATACACTGGATGGCCTTGGTCAAGGCATTTAGCTTCTCCTTGCCTCAGTTTTCCAGCTATAAAACGGGAGAATACTCACCTCCTGGACTCTTACGGAGTTGTGGGTGAAAAATCAAAGACATTGTGTAGAAAGCATTCTAAGACATACGTGATGGAAGGCGTGGAATACTCGTTAAATGAATGAATACCAATAGCAGTTATGTGCCAGCCACAGTACTAGGCAAGGAGGATTCCAGTGTGGGTGGACAGGGGTCCTGTCTCCAGGACTCTCAGTGCAGAGAGGCAGGGAAACAGAGAGAAAAGGTGATGGTGGAAGGATCTGGTGCTTTGGTAGCAGCGTGGGGAAACAGCCGGGAGCACAGGGGTGGGTCTCTAACTCGCCCAGCCCAGGCACTCTTGGAACAAGCATTTCCTGAGACCTACTGTGTGTCTGTGGATATTACCAGGGGTGCAGCTATGACTACGACCCAGTCCCTTTCTCTCTCAGAAACAGCACTAATAGGCATGAAAGGTGAAATGATTACACAGGAAAGAAAATGCTAAAAGACTGAGGTAGAAGAAATTATGGAGCGAGGAGAGAGGTAGGTAGACATGGAGGGGCCTCCGTTCAGACCTGCTAGAGAGGCCGGCAGGTGAGGGTCCTCCGGAAAGGCCTGCAGTTCTTCTCTGGCTTGTTTTAGCAAAGTGGAGGTGGGGTGGCAGGGCTGGAGTTTGCCTTCTGCTGTGGTCATGACGCTCTGGGTGTCCAGCAGCTCTTCCCCGTCCCTGCCTGTGGACAGCGTCTCTCCCTGCCACGGCTTGAGGCCAGGTCTGAAGCACTGCTGGACCTGTCTCCATGGGACCCTGAAGCCAAGCCGGAGCCCTGACTTGCCACAGCATCCCTAGTCACATTGATGAGGTGTGCTGTGGACATGCAGAGAGAGGGAGCGTAGATGCTCAATGAGATCCTTTTCGGGAGAGAGGACACGGTGGGAGAGGAACTGGCCTTGGTCGTGCTCCCTGGCGCTGGAATTGTGAGGCCACCTCTTCTCGCAACCTGGGCCATCCCCACTACACAGAATAGTTGGGATTTTGTTGTCTCTCGCAGAGCCCCAGACATCTCCATCTGTTCCCTTGTTGTATTGGTAGCTAACTATGTGTCTGGAAGTCAGAGAGACCAGTGGCTGGTAGTGGGTGCCTCGTGCCTGCTATCTGCTCAGCCCTTTCTCGAAAGGCCCCTCTTGGCTGGTTTTCTTGTCCCTCAGCAGCGGCAGTTCTTTCTGGTCTACTCAGGGTGGTTGCAGTGAGACTGGTGACCAGCTGTTCTCCATCTTCCGGGGATAAGCAGGCGCTCATGCCACAGTGCACACACTGTATCTGAGAGAGGCCAAAGGGGAAAGCCACCTACCTGGATTGTTCCGGCTGCAGCAAAGCTGCCAGCCCTGGAGGTCTTCTCCAAACAGGATAGAGCTTCATCTCACTGGAATGTCTTAGGGCAGCAAGGTCTAGCCTGTCCTCTCTGCACAGACAAAGCTTGTCTTCCATGAAGCACTGGGTCCCACTTCTGGACTCCATAGAACTCCAAACTCCTTGAACTCCACTGAACATAGAGCACTACTCAGGGCCTTGGCTCCTTGAATGTGTTTCTTCTTCCAGGTACACATTTTATTTCTCTAACTCCCCTGAGGTGAGAAGCCTGTCCAAATTGATATCCCCCTATCACTTACCACAGTGCTGGGTGCTTCCTAAGCATCTGCTGAGGCCTTATAGTAACTGGGGCGACGACTTCTAAGGGGAAAGCAGAGCTTGGGAGGATGGGTCACCGGACTGGGAGGTGCTGAAGCCATGAAAGGCCTGGAATTTGGGGTGCTGCCTAAGGCAGGCTCCACAGTGGGGACAGGGCAGTGGGGCTCTGTGCTGGGGGCAGTCAGGGGACTGTAGTAGCCTGGGGAGAAAGGGCTGGGGCATGAAGGTATTGGGCAAGGGGAGAGCATTGGCTTCCTCCAGAGATGAGAGCCAGCCCTAGAGCCTTCCAGATGCCCCGGCCTTTGTATCAGTGAGAGGTTCAGACCAGGCAGGCCTCTACTAGCTCCAGCTGGATGGGAGGGGGTGCAGGGGAAGTGTGAATGAGATGTGGCTTCGGGAGAGATGGGGGCTTGAGTGGGTGGAACCAGAGGATGAGTCCCTGGCCAGGAGGGCAGGGGGAGACAGGGCACCCAAAATGCCACAGAACACAGAACTCCCTGCAAGCTGGGAGATGTGACCAGGCCCTGTACCCTTAAGAGAAATTGAGCTCCAGGGTTGACTCATGCTAGGTGCCAGGGTCACTCTGAGACTCTCATGGAGTTACATCAGGTGAGAACCTGGGCAGAATCCTGGGGGCAAAGGGAGAGTAAATCATCATCATCATCATCATCATCATCACAACAACCACAGCACTACTTTACATTTCAGTGATGTTTCACAGTTTACAAAGGGCTTTCACAGTTATCAGTTCATGAAAAGGGAGAGGGCTGAGGAATTTCAGTTGCCTTCACCCACATAAACTCCCAAGGCCTTAACCTTGACCCTTTGTCTCTCTCCTCCCCATTTCCAGGACTGAGAACTTGTAACGGGATCTGCTGCTGTGTGCAGCCTTGGAGCAGGGTGAGAGGAGAGGCTCCAGCTCCGGAAGGGCCCTCCTCCCTGCAGCCCCCTTCCTCTCCTTGGTCCTGTGCCCCTCTCCTTCTCAGACACGTGTACCCATACCTGGCTTACCTGGGTTTTCGAGAAGGCAAGGAAAATAGAACTTCCCTTCCTGTGTCTCCTAGAAGGGAGGAGCTCTGGGCTAGGAGGGGGTGGACCAGAGCTCCTGGCACTTTGTTGGCATCACAATAACCCGTTTCTTTCCTCCTGTGTCCTACCTGCTGCCTCCACCCTGGCTTTGTGTCTTGCTTTGTGGGTCCGTCTGCCATGTGAGGCAAAGGTCAGTAAACGTCTCCCACATTGACTCAGGTCTCAGCCTCCTTCCTGCCAAATGGCACAGATGGCAATCTCAATTGCTGCCTGGATAAACACTCAATATTTCTTTTTTCCTTTTTCTTTTTTTTTTTTTTTTTTTGCGATGGAGTCTCGCTTTGTTGCCCAGGCTACAGTGCAGTGGCACAATCTCTGCTCACTGTAACCTCCCCAGGGTTCTAGCAATTCTCCTACCTCAGCCTCCTCAGTAGCTGGGATTACAGACAACCGCCACCATGCCTGGCTAATTTTTTTTGTATTTTTAGTAGAGACGGGGTTTCGCCATGTTGGCCAGGCTGGTCTCGAACTCTTGACCTCAGGCGATCCACTTGCTCGGCCTCCCAAAGTGCTGGGATTACAGGTGTGAGTCACTGTGCCCAGCCAACACTCAGTATTTCTCTATGAGCATACCATCTCTCCAAACCAGAAACTTTGACCAACATCGGCAGCCTGCCCCAGGCTGGCCAGGAAGTAACACAAAGAGGAAAGGTGCGCAGCAGCCCCAAAGGCAAATACTTTTGGCAAGAAAGCAGGGAGAAGCAGTAAAGAGCAGGACGGTTGGCCGCAGGGAGGGTGCTGCCATGGTGCCACGGGACAAAGAGGGCCGATGCAGAATGCTTTGAATTCAAAGTGGGGGAAGAGGATGAGGATGTGTGTATCCTCAATACAACTGGTCGACTCACCTCCAGTGTTCAGGCTAGGATACTTAAGTGTGAATTAGATGGTCCCACCAATTAAAGAAATGGAACATTACAACCCAGACTGAGAAAGACTTGTCCTTTAGGAGTCTCAGGAAGAACAACGTAGGGGAGCTGTGAATATAACAAATGAAGCTACATGTAGTCTACTGAGGGTTTAGTGTCATTTACTGGAATCCGTTGATCATTTCCCAGTGAAAAGTCAGTAGGGAGGCCAGGCGCGGTGGCTCAAGCCTGTAATCTCAGTATTTTGTGAGGCTGAGGCAGGCAGATCGCCTGAGCTCGGGAGTTTGAGACCAGCCTGGGCAGCATGGTGAAACCTCATCTCTACAAAAAAATATAAAAAATTAGCCGGGTGTGGTGGTGTGCCCCTGTGGTCCCAGCTACTTGAAAGGCTGAGGTGGGCGGATGGCTTAAGCCCAGGAGGTTGAGGCTGCAGTGAGCTGGGACTGTGTCATTGCTCTCCAGCCTGGGACACAGAGTGAGGCCCTACCCAAAAAAAAAAAAAAAAAGCCAGTAGGGAACAACCTGTCTAATCAACTTTACTGGACACATCTAGTGTACGAAAACATCAAGGTGGGTGTGGTTTTGCTCTGATAACAATCACAAAATCTTGTGGCTCGAAATAAGAAAGGTTCTTTTCTTTTTCTTTTCTTTTCTTTTTTTTTTTTTTTTTTTGAGGTATAGTTTCACTCTTGTTGCCCAGGCTGGAGTACAGTGGCACGATCTCAGCTCACCGCAACCTCCACCTCCAGGGTTCAAGCGATTCTCCTGCTTAGCCTACTGAGTTAGCTGGGATTATAGGCATGTGCCACCACACCTGGCTAATTATGTATTTTTAATAGAGACAGGGTTTCACCATGTTGGTCAGGCTGATCTCGAACTCCTGACTTCAGGTGATCTGCCTGCCTCAGCCTCCCAAAGTGCTGGGATTACAGGCGTGAGCCATTGTGTCCAGCAAGAAAGGTTACTTTTCATTTCTAATACATGTCCACTGCAAGTTGGCCATGGACTGCTCTGTTGATTTCACTCCTGGGCTGATGGAGTGACACTGGGACTCCTGGATCTGGGACACTCATGGTTTCACAGCAGAGGGAAAAAAGATTGACATACAGAATTACTCACTAATTCTTAAAACTTCTGTCTAGAAGTGACGCCTGTCACTGCTGCTCACATGTCGTTGGCCTAAGCAAGTCATATGGCCAAACCTAAACTCTCCTGGGGCAGGGAAGTATAATGTTCACCTTCACCCAGTAGTAAGGTCTACCACACAAAGGGTCCTTAAGTCAGCCCTGCTTTAGGCTAGGGGGTCCTAAATTCTTGGGAGATACAGGGACCTCAAAATCCAGTTGGTGAACAATTGTCTTGGGATGGAGTTATAAACAAATATAAGAATAAAATATAATGGCTGGGCATGGTGGCTCACATCTGTAAATCCAACAATTTGGGAAGCTGAGGTGGGAAGATTGCTTGAGCCCAGGAGTTTGAGACTAGCCTGAGAACATAATGAGACCCTGTCTCTACAAAAAAATTTTTAAAAAATTAACTAGTCACGGTGGTGCATGACTATAGTCTCAGCTACTCAGGAGGCTGAGGTGGGAGGATCACTTGAGCCCAGGAAGTGGAGGCTACAGTGAACTGTGATCTGATCAAAGCCCTGCACTCCAGCCTGGGCAACAGAGCAAGACCCTGTCTCTCAAAAAAAAAAAAACGAAACAAACCAACAAAAAAGCCCCCAAAATTCAATATAAGCTTCACAAGGGAAGACTCTTTGAGAAGAATAGCTTGGATTACAGATGCCCACCAGCACGTCTGACTAATTTTTATATTTTTAGTAGAGACGGGGTTTCACCATGTTGGCCAGGCTGGTCTTGAACTCCTGACTTCAGGCAGTTCACTAGCTTGGCCTCCCAAAGTGCTGGGATTATGGACATGAGCCACCGCGCCAGGCCCGGGCCAGGTTTTGAATCTTGCTGTATTGTTGTAAATTCCAGGTACTCCATCCCCTCAGTACCCTCATTTGTCTTGCTTTGAGACAGTGACAGTGGAGTCCACTCTGCCTGTTTGACCTTCTCCAAGGACCTCCTAGAATATGGTGGGAGAAGGGAAGCGCACGTGGCTGGGTCGGGGGAGGAAGACTAGCCTTTCCCCCGCCGTCTTCACAGTTCAGTTGATCTGAGAAGTACAGAAATCTACTTTCTTAGGGATGTGGTTCAAATATTTTCATTTTTTTAAAACTGATGTCTTTGACTCACAGGTTTCCTTCAGGCTGGAACGCCTCTGGTGCAACGTGACATTCTAGGGAGTATTAGGCGGCTGTCCAGTCTTTCTGGGTCAGTACCAGGCTTATGTAATCAGAAGTCCTAAGTGGAGACAAGTTAGACAGTCAGACTCACCTGGCCAATAACTTTCCCCTGTAGCCTTCTATCTGGTCATCACAGAATTTTTGAGCAGGAAGAGATCTTGCACCTAATGAACTCTCACCCATCTTGTTCCAACTAAAGAACTGAACATCGAGGACCAAAATGCAGCCCTCCTGTCCTAGATGTCAAAGCTAAAGCGTAGGACCCCAGTGGGCACTATGCACCCTTCAACTGACTTACCCACTGCAGCTCAGCATCCCTCCCCCACCTCCTCTAACAAGATAAGCACATCTGTGACCCTATCCCGAGGGAGCCAGGGAGGGAGGGAGGGAAGGATGGAGGAGGGGAGCCTCCCCAGTACGGACAATCAGAGACTCGGCCTTGACTTGGGTTGTTAAGATAGCTGCTGCCTCCCTTCTCCAGCTGGCGGGAAGCAGTGACCCAGGGAGCCCGAGCCACCTCCCGGGGAGGAGAAGCTGGCTAGAGAGGAAAGATAAAGGAGAAGGGGGAGGAGTCTGGCTAGCTCCCCACCTCCCGGCTGCTGTTCCAGCCCAGGGGCTGAGCTGGAGAAAGAGAACTGATAACAGATAAGGGGCTTGCTTTCCTGTGGCCTTGTTTATACAAGCTTAGGTTCTTGCCAGCTGGTCCCTGGGGGTGGGTGTGGGTGTGGAGGGGCTACGTGGGCAGAGGGCAGTGTGGGTTTCTTGGACCAAAACTTGCTTTCAGCTGGCCAAGGCCTGCTTGGCTTAGAGATCTTTCCCCTACCTCCCACCCCATCCCCACCCCCAGATATCCTGCAAGAAGCTGGCTGAGTGGAGGCTTGAGCTGAAATGCAACGCTTTCCACACTTGGAGTCAGGGGGCCTTTTACCTGAAAAGCAGTGGACGTGGCAACTCTGTCTCTCACTTAGCCTCTGGGGCTCTGAGCATCTGACAAAGGATGTCTAGTTCTGACAGAGCCTTATAGTCATATACTCAAGAGAATTCAAGAATCCCCTGCACTCTATTCCTCTGCCTCCCTGCAACAAACTGGGTCAGACTTGTGCTGTGTCTGAGGGCCTGGAAGCTGTGGAAGAGCCAGTGCCATGTGCCGGGTTCTGTGCTAGGGAATAGGGATTGAGTCATGAACCAAAGAGACACAGTCTATGCCCCCATGGACAGTAAAAGCAGATAAGTGAGTCTAAAAATCATGGCCAAGGGAGTATATACTCTGGAAATGTGGCAAGGGATTCAGTCTCTCAGGTGGTTGGGAAAGACTTTTTGGAGGGATGACACCTAAATAGAGGATTGGGCCAGGCGCAGTGAGTGGCTCATGACTGTAATCCCAGCACTTTGGAATCCTGAGGCGGGTGGATCACTTGAGGTCAGGAGTTCGAGACCAGCCTGGCCAACATGCGGAACCCTTATAGAGGTTTCACCTCTACTAAAAATACAAATATTAGCTAGGCGTGGTGGTGGGTGCCTGTAATCCCAGCTACTTGGGAGGCTGAGGCAGAAGAATTCTGCTTGAACCCAGGAGGCAGAGGCTGCAATGAGCTGGGATCGTATCACTGCACTCCAGCCTGGGCAACAAGAGTGAAACTCTGCTCCCGCCTGCAAAAAAAACCCCAGAGGACTGACAGACAAGCAGGATTGAGTAGAGTCGCAAGAGACACATAGAGAAAGAGCATCCCATGCAGAGACGGAGAACACTGCAGGTGAAAGCAAAGCATTTTGGAAGCAAAAGAGACGGGGTGTTTGGGGGAAAAAGAAAGTGGCAGTGTTTAGTGGGACCCTGAGGAGGAAGGGAGCAGAGGTAGGCAGAGGCTAGGTCATGGTTAGGGGTAGGGGTGGAAGGCAGAAAGGGGACTTGGAGGGGAGGAGAATGGGCAGACTGGTGGAGATGGGAGGTGGGAGGACTCCAGGAGACTTTCCTCTGCAGGAAAGTGGGAGCCACAGTCCTTCGTGAGGTATTAGATGGTAACTCCTGGAGCAGAAGCTTCTGAGCCTCACCTGGCTGCCTTCTGTGTTGAAACTCCCATGGGTGTCCTCTTGGTCCCAGTTCCACCTGTGGCAGGTGCATCTGGTTTCCCAGCCCCACTTGGTTGGTTGGAGATGACACCAGCCCAGAGCTGTTGTCCTGGGAGGTCAGCATCTCCGAGGCGGGGTGGGTGGGATGAGGGTTGAGGCTGTGCTACAGCTTGTCCAGGGAGGCCCTGACTCCCTTAAAGCTGTCTGCATCTGCCCCCGTCCCCATTGTGCCCTCATAGGTGGCAGTGAGAAGGATTCAGAGCTCCTTGCTTAAGGCCAGCCCCCTCCCCTGGCCCCACTTCCAAGTGTGTGAGTCACTCCCAAGACCCTCAGCAAGTCATCCATTTCCCCCTACTCATTCCTTCCTTCACTCCCTTCCACTCAATAGTTATTGAGGCGTATTGAGTCTCTGGCACTAGCACACAGTAGGTTCCTTCATTGAGTTACGCTCTGTACCTTGGTCCAGGAAATCCCAGAGCTGCAAATATTAAGTTTAATGGGTCAGGGCACAGGCTCTAACAGCAGACTGCTGGGGCTCAGTCTCGAACTCAGTGACCCGGGGCAAATCTCTCCATATCTTTACACCTCCGTTTCCTCATCTGTAAGACAGACAACAGTAGTACCTATAGGCTGTTGGCAGATTAAATGAGAAAGCTTTGTGCATCATGAGTGGTCAATTAATATCAGTGGCTACTGTTTATATACATCAGTTGTTCACTTTGAAAAAAGGAAATGGTTAGGAATGGTTAGGAATCTTTTTTGAGAAAGTAATGCGATACTATTAAAGATATCTGCCTTAACAGCAACTATTCTTAATATTCACTTCCGGTACTTATTTTGAGATCATAATAAAAAAAATCCAGAAGTCTAGGGAATTGTATGCTTTCTTTTCTTTTGATCTACTCCAGTAAAGCTGCTATATATATAGACTCAGGAAATGACTGTGGGTGTGGGGTCCACGCCCATGCCCATGCCCATGCCCATGCCTGGAGGTGAGAACCCTGGATTGTATTCCTGTTCCATCCTTAAGTCTTGTGTGACCGTGGGTAACTTTCTCAGCATCTTGGAACCTGTTTCTCCTCACCTGTTAAGGATACTAGCCCTCTCCATGGGTTATGAAAAGTAGTTCTAATATGGGCAAAGTGCCCAGCATAGAATAGAGGATTCATAACTGCCAGCTCCCAGCCTCTCCCTCTGATTCAGTGTGGGGTTCAGAGGATGGTAGCTACCCAGGAGTTAGTACCACCAGACTGGCCCCAGCCCCCCTCCCGCCTTCCACCTTCCCATGGTAAGCCCTGGAATTCACCTGAGACCACTGGGGCTCTGGACTACTTTAAAGACTGGGGGTCAACCAGCTTCCAATTTACTTTGCTGACACCACTACGGGAAACGGAGGGGCCATGTGAACTTCCCCAGGGTCGGAGGGGATTTGGGAGTGCGAGAAGGCAAGGGTGAAGCCATTTCCTGGGAGCCCTTGTGGGTTCTACCCGTTTATGGCCAGGGTGGGCTGGTAACTGTTGGGGAGAAGGACCATGGGGCGTGTGGGTGGGGTGAGCTGGGGATTGCAAAGTTCAGAAAGCTCAGAAAGAGCCAGGCACCAAGAGAGAGAAGCTGTGGTGATTAAGAGAGGAGTTCATTAAATCAGGCTGGTGGGAGCAACCTGGCTGAGTTACCTAACCCCCGCCACCCCCAGCCAACAAAAGGCCTTTCTCAAATAGAGAAGGAGAATAGAATATTGTATTCATAACAAGTCATCACTTATGTCTTCAGAACATTTTCAAATCAGAGCATTCTTTTACATCCATTTTCTAATTTCAACCTCACCAAGAGGCAGAGAAAGGGAGGTAATATTCCTATTTGACAAATGAGAAAACAGGTTCAAAGGGACTAAGAAACTTGACCACAGGCATACAGCTGCTGAGCTGGAACGCAAACCTGGCCTTCTAGTACCAAGGAATCTGCAACTGAAGGATCAGTCAGCATTTTCCAGGCAACTAGTGATTTGGGTACTAGAATAATTTAGAATCTCCTGCATTAAAAAATGTTAAAATAGACTACCTGGCCCTCTTCCTTTTACAGATGCATGGGCTTCTTTTCTGACTTGGGCACTGAGTCTCCATGCAGAGAAGCTCTCCTGGGGAGCAGTGCCCCTCCGAGGAGTAACAGATCCTGCAGATGGGAGGGACTTAAGGCAGCCCCTGCAGAAGGATTTTCAGAGCTGCTTGTTAATGGGCGACTAAGTGAGGTTGCAAAATCACGCTGGCGGCGCATCAGCTGTCACCAATAGGATTAGGGGCCTCTCCATTTAGTCTGTATCTAAGAGATCACACTAACAAACAGTGTGAACGTGGGGCCTTGGGAAGGCCCTCTTACCGCTCTGGGCATCCGTTTGCTCATCTGAACGTGGATAAAGCTTGTTTTCCACCCACCCCCCATCTGCCATTGCAATTACCTTGATTTGTTTTCAGTGTGCAGGCTGGTGGAGCAAACATTTCAGGAATACCTGCAAACCAGTCTGTTCTGCCATTACCAAATGGTAGCCCTGGATCTGTCACTTGGTCTCACTGGGTCATGGTTTCTTCATCTGTAAAATGCAGACGGGTGGCTCTTTAGGGTCCTTTCAGCTCTGACATTCTCTGCGGAAGCCAGTCACCAGGCCTGGGCTGGGAGAGACTGTCGGGGAGTGAGGCCTACGGGCCTGCCTGCATGGGTCTGAATGAGGGAACCCTGTGGATGAGCTGGGGGGTGATAGAAGCCAGGGGAGGGGGAGGGTCAGGGAGAGGGCCTGGAAGTGAGGAGTTGGGGCTAGGGAAGAGGGAATCAAGATGCCTGGCTAACCTGTCAGGACCTTGCCCATCTATCTGGGCTGTCTCCAAAGAGGTTTCTAGGGCCTGAGGTCCTGCGTGGGGGAGACCCTCAGAGGAGGCTGGAGTCAGTTATACCCCTGCTCAGGGAGATAGCCTTCTCACCTGGCAGGCTCACCTGGCAAGCTCTCTGCTCGGTGGAGCTTCCCTGCCTCAGGTGGGGAAATCTCCCAATGGGGCCTTGCCATAGCTAGCATGGGGTTAACACTAGGCTCTCTGGGCAAACAGTGTCTTTGCTATTTCATGTTTGGAACCCAGCATGGGGGAAAGGCGGAGTCCACAGGCCACCAGTTGCGTCCAGTCCAGTGCAGCCTGCTGTGTTATCTCAGTGCAGGGCAGTCACAGGGAGGGGATGCAGCCGGGCCTGCAGATAATGCCCAAACTGTGCTCACTCTGGCCATCGGGCTCCTTCCCATGAGGGCCACTGTTTTTTCTTTAAACAATTGCTGTGGAGCCAGCTCCAGTCGAGCTGCTTGGGGGAGACCTAGAAATGTATCCTTTCTTTCATGGAGGAGTGAGGAGAGGTCTTGCCGTATCCTGGCAGATAATGTAGCCGGTTTCAGTCCTTGCTACTCACTTCTGGCAAGCCCTGTCTCCCCTGTGATTCAGTGTCTCCATCTTTAAAATAAGGAAGAGGGTCCCTTTGGCCACCCTCTCCCCCCTGGCTCATGAGGACATATGGGGATGCATGAGGTCTTGTCTATCACAGAGCTGTGGGCCTTTAGGGAGGCCCTCAGAAAACACCAGCTGCTCTTGTTGGTTATGGGGGTCTAAGGTTCAAGAAGAGCCCTGTGGTGTTATTTATTACTCATGAAGTCCTGGCCACCATGCTGATCTCAGGCGGGACGTGGTTAGCCAGGCCCAGACTGAGCAGGAAGCCAAGTAAACTTCCTTTTCTTCTTTTTTTAGTACAATCTCAGAAACCTGGTGCTCTCAGCCCTCAGAGTCAGCTGATGCCCCTTGCCCAGGAGCCAGGGTAGAGGCGGGGGTGTCAGTTTCTGCATGTGGGCCCCTGCGTATTCTCGGGAAATGACGCATGCTGTCACCAGCTGTACAGGCCATTACTCGTTGAAAAAAACGTGACTGTAGGGCCGTTAGGCCCCGAGAGTTCAGCACCTTCTGCAGTGGGCAGGTAAGAGCTAGGGAGCTTATGAAAGGTGCCTCCTATCAGCTGGAGACGAGAGCCTTAAACTCAGAGTCTGAAGGCAGATTGCGCTTCTGCTGCACGCTAGCCACATAATCCTCAGGAGGAATGAAAGCTCTCTGTGCCTCTGTTTCCCCATCTGTAAAACCAACACTAAAAGAACAATACATGCTTTGTAGGGTTGTTGCATGAGCAAAACGATCTACAATGTTAATGGATGGTCCTAGTAGAACATTTGGTGCGTGGAAAATGCTCAATAAGTGAAATAGAAGGGAGAGAAGTGAGGATGCGAGTTTAAGATACGTGGACAGAGAACATCCCAACGAGCTGTCCTAATCTTGGACTACATGAACTGAAAATAACGTGGATACAGGTCCCCCAGGCACAGACTCAATGGCATGGCCAATGACATCATTCCAGAGCTGTCCAGCCTAGGAAACAACGTTCTTTGGATGAACTTATTTGGATTAAGGGAATAGAAGTTGCAGAGTAGAAGCAAGTTCCCAGAAGGATCCACCCTCCTTCCACGGAAGCCCACAAATAGGTCAGCTCCTTAACGCCCACAGCTCAAAGGCCTTGATAGATAGGTGTGAGGGAGAGAGAGCGGGTTCTGTGGTCAGAGCCCAAGGCTGGGCATGGAGACTTCTGTTTTCCTGAAGCTGGCTATTACGTCACCTGGAACCAATTTCCTAACCAGTCATCCCCAGGTAAAGAAGGGGAAGGCCGCAGACAATGGGCTTGTGGCCTTCTGCTTCTGAGCCCTCTGATCTTGATGTGCCTGCCATCTGACCTCTCAGCTGTAGTTACTACCCCCCCTGGGAGATGGGGATTAACTCTCCCTGAGGAGGGTTGTTAGAATGGAATGATTCGAAGGCTCAGGTCCCCACCTGTATCCGCATGGCCAGGTGAATAAAGGGGGTGCTGTGAGGAGCCGCCTACACCTCTGTCAAGGGGCAGGGAGTGGTCACCACCTGGAGTGGGCAGAATAGAGGTTCTAGGATCTTCTCTATCCGAGACACTGCCCTGGGGAGCTTAGGTAAAGTGAACCACCCTAGGGGTAGGGGAATGGAGAAGGCTTACCAGGCTCCAGGCTAAACTTTTTGGTGCCACCTTAAGAGAAATCTGTTTGAGCCTTAGCCTGTCAGTAAATCAGGCAAGTCCTACCTCCCTCCCCCGCTCCCCCCCCCCCTCCACCCCCGTTCCTAACAGAAGGAACAAATGAGAATTAATTAGTAAACGTGGCTGTCAAACTTGGTCGGTGTTATTATTAACTTAATGTGTTTGTTTAAAACGGGAAGGCTGGCTTGCTCCAGTCTACGGGTGGGCGTGTGAGCTGCCAGCCTGCCGGCCAGGTCTGATGAGAAATCCTGTAGATTGTTTCCACATGGGAGTTTACAACACAAACAATTAGTTACAGTGGTGGAAGGCCTTGGAGGCGAGGGATGATGGATTCTGATGATGGATTTTGCAGTCGGTCACATAAAATGCAGAGGTGTTCTCTAAGGGAGGAGTTTTTGTACTAGGGAGAGGGCACCCCAGGGGCTTAGGGACCACAGTCTGAAGCTAGCAGGCAGGGTGACCAAGGGGGTCTCCCCTGCTGTCCCAGATGGCTGGGGAGATGTGGGGAGTGCGGCACACAGGCCATGCATGTATACGTGTATTCCTGGAGCACGTAGGTGTCCGGGGCATTCTCACAGGCAGATCTACCATGCTGCTCCAGAAGATACCAGATGCTCAGCCCACCCGCTGCATGCGCCAGTTACACTACTGTAGTGCCCACTCAGCTGGGGTGGGGGTAGGTGGAGACCGGTGTTGAGAGGATGGCTTGGAATGAACAACTTCATTTTTCTAATATGTGCTGGTGTGTGAGGGTCAGCCCGTAGAGTCTCTGCTTTAAATGACACTTTAATTGACTCTGTGGCTCCAGCTTTACCCACTTTGGTTTCATCAACTGTCCTAATCTTGGGATGCATGACCTGAAAATAGCATGAGGTGAAGGTCCCCCAAGGATGGACTCAAAGACATGGCTGATGACGTCCATCCAGGGGTCACCCGCTGACCTTTCTTGCTGTGTATATATTGGTTTCTCATGCCTCTCAGTCCTTCCTTCCAAGGCTAAAATCATGGACTCTGGAGCTAGGCTACTTGGATTTAAATATTGGCTCCACCACTTATTAGCTGTGCAACTTTGGCTGTTTTTTTTTGTTTTGAGACAGTCTCACTCTGTCACCCAGGCTGGAGTGCAGTGGTGCGATCTAGCTCACTGCAACCTCTGCCTTCTGAGTTCAGGCAATTCTTGTGCCTCAGCCTCCAGAGTAGCTGGGATTACAGGCATGTGCTGCCACACCCAGCTAATTATTGCAATTTTTGTGGAGACGGGGTTTGTTTCATATTGCCCAGGCTGGTCTGGAACTTCTGACCTCAAGTGATCCACCTGCCTTGGCCTCACAAGGTGCTGAAACTACAGGCGTGAGCCACAGTGGTCAGCCTGGCTGTGCAACTTTGGGCAAGTTACTTAACCTCTCTGTCTCAGTTTCCTTATCTGTAGAATGGGAGTAATGATAATTTATAGGTTAGTTGTGGGCATGAAATAAGTTAACATTTATAAAGCTTTTAGACCACTGCCTAGTGCATAATGCATTCTGTAGAAATGCTGGTTGAACGAATGAGCTCTGGTTGCCCTAAGCAGACTGGTTGCCCATGTCTCTATACATTTCCTCTCCCCCTAAGCCATTTCAACACACAGTAGGAACAGTGTGCTTGCAATGCACTTAACATTCCATTTCGTAGCTCTCCTCGTATCTAGAAGCTGCCCTCCCCTGAGCACATTAGGGTTCTGTGAGCCCATTTTCCTCACTGGGGTCCTCAAATTCTGTCTGCTGCTGTGATCTTTGTTATTTGAGGCCAACATGGTAAAACCTGCATCTACTAAAAATACAAAAATTAGCCGAGCGTGGTAGTGGGCACCTGTAATCCCAGCTACTTGGGAAGCTGAGACAGGAGAATCACTTGAACCCAGGAGGCAGGGGTTGTAGTGAGTAGAGATCACACCACTGCACTCCAACTAGGGAGACAGAGTGAGACTCCATCTCAAAAAAAAAAAAGATTCCTTTACATCGGGCAGGGGGGAGCCCAGCCCCTACCTACACATGAATCCTTGCTGTGCAGTTGGATCCAAATATTGGTCATGACCTTGAACTGAGGAGAGGACTGTCCTGGTGGCACGTAGTGTGATGGGGTGCCACTGTGTCCCTGGAGTTCTGTTAGACATCTGGAGTCCTTGGAGTCCCCGTGGCTATCTGCTGCTCTGGTTTTGCATGGGGTTAGGCCAGAGTCTTCTTGCATCAATAAAGGACATTTTATTGACTGTCTGCTCATTCCTTACCTACTTTATTATGACCGGACTCATTATTTTCAGCAATAAAGATAGAACACTGTTGAAGAGAGCTGGAAAATAAGAGCTATACAGATAAGTAATTGGCAACACACTTCTCCCTGGAACCTGAGCAGTCCCTGTGTTTCAATGTGTGTGCAGGTGTGTTGAGTGTTTATCAAGCATCTTTAACAGGTGCACACCTTTGACATCATAATATCACGTCAGGGGCCAGGCGCGGTGGCTCACGCCTGTAATCGCAGCACTTCGGGAGGCCAAGGCAGGTGGATCACGAGGTCAGGAGTTCATGACCAGCCTGGCCAAGATGGTGAAACCCTGTCTCCACTAAAAATACAAAAAAATTAGCCAGGTGTGGAGATGGGTGCCTGTAATCCCAGCTACTCAAGAGGCTGAGGCAGAGAATTGTTTGAACCTGGGAGATGGAGGTTGCAGTGAGCCGAGATCGCATCACTGTACTCCAGCCTGGGTGACAAAGCGAGACTCCGTCTCACAAAAAAAAAAAAAAGTAACTTCTGGGAAACCATCCCAAAGAAATGCTATAAAATTTGTAAGATGCTTTATGCACAGAGATGTTCTACACACAATTATTTACAAAGAAAACACTGGAAACAACTGAAATGTCCAGCATTTCACATAAGGTGGGGTACAACCACGGTGACACTAATTTTAGCAGTTTTTACCTTTTGTAAGTTTATGAGTTGCTTGAGAAACCTAGTAAGGTAAAGATTCCCAGCCCCCAGCCCTAGAGATTTTGGTTTAGTGGATCTGGGGTGAGATCCGGAAATCCGCATTTTTAACATACCGCTTACAATTCTGAGGCAGATGTTCTGCCGTTCATATTTGAGAAAACCGATCAACTTGATGGGACATTTTGCAGTCATTTAAAATGATGTTTGCAGAGGGATTATAATAACATGGAGGAATTCTTTATAACTAAGAAGGTATGAAAATTGTGTATACAACTGCATCCAATTATGAAATACAACTATATAGAGCAAAGCAAAAATATACAAAAATATAAACACAGGTGGTCTCAGCATGGTAGAGTTATGACAATTTTCTTCTTTTTTCTGATGTTCTATATGCTCTAAAATTTCTAAAAGCAAGCATTATTTTTATCATTAAAAACTCATATGCTTATAATCCTAACACTTCGGGAGGCTTAGGTGGGTGGATCACTTGACCCCAGGAGTTAGAGACCAGCCTGGGCAACATGGTAAAACCTCGTCTCTACAAAAAATGCAAAAATTAGCTGGGCATGGTGGCTCATGCCTGTAGTCCCAGCTAATAGGGAGGCTGAGGTGGAGGGCTGCTTGAGCCCAGAAAGCAGAGGCTGCAGTGAGGCGAGATTGTGCCACTGTACTCCAGCCTGGGTGACAGAGTGAGACTGTCTCAGAAACAAAACTAACAAAATACCCATAGACTCATAATTCTGAAACAGACAGTATCCTCCTTGGAACAAATGAAAGGGCTTTCCCCTGTTCACCCTCTTTCCTGGGATTTCTATGCTGAAAGGTTACATTCTCTCTCTGAAGAGACTAAAGGACCGTGAAGCAGAGTGATGCTGGTCTCTTCACCTTCAGATGGGACAAACCCCTTTTGGAACTGCTTTCACACTCGGCTTTACCTGCAGACCTTTGATAAGCTTCTGGAGTAACTGAAGGCGTATTCAGTCCTGTTAGTGATCGTTAAGATAAAAAGAATACTTAGCCTGGAATAGCACTTTATTTTGTAGAACTGAGCTATCTTAATGCCATTCTCTTGAAGATTTTTTTTTTTTTTTTTTTTAGAGATTACCGTTTGTACAGGACAGTAAGGCCCTGTGTCAAGAAGTTGGAAAGAAGGAAAACAAAATTGTCTGCTGAGAGCTGCGTGTATTAGTTTGCTAGGTCCATCAAAACAAAGTTCTGAGCCTGGGTGGCTTAAAAAACAGAAATTCATCATCTTGCAGTTCTGGAGGGTAGAAGCCTGAGATGACGGTGTGGGCAGGGTTGGTTCCTTCTGAGGGCTGTGAGCTAGGATCTGCTCCAGGCTCCCTCCTTAGCTTGCAGAGGGCTGTCTTCTCCCTGTGTCTTCACCTGGGCTTCCTTCTGTATCTGTTTGTGTCCAAATTTCCTCTTATAAAGACACCAGTCACACTGCCCTAGTCACCCCAGTGACTTCATTTCAACTTAATTACCTTTTAAAGACCCTATCATCAAATAAGGTCATATTCTGAGATACTAGGGCTTAGGACTTCAACATATGACTTTTTTGGGTGATGCCAGTCACCCTATAACGATGCATTGCTAAGTGACTGACAGTAGGACACAGCTATGCAGACTCTTAGAGAGCTGGAATGGGTCCTTGACACGTCTGGCTTAGCCATCAGATAGCTTGAAAAGTAAAAATGAGAGGCAACGTGGGCTGTTTCCATTGGGATCTGATCAAGTAGGGAGAGCCTGGGCTGAGAACTGCCACCTGGCTGGTCCTGGGGAAAGGCAGGTGCCCCTGCGGTGGAGACAAACTCATCAGCTTAACTTGTTTCTAACTACATCCACCTGTGGCTCTCTGACTTTCCAGCCATGACTGGGGCCAAGGTCAGTAACCTGTGCAAGACTCCCTGGAGAAATGGGAGTAAGAATTCCCTGCGAGACTGTCCTGCCAGTCCTGAAGGCAGGACTGGCAAGATTGTGAAGACGTTTGGTAAACTGCCAAGCTTTTCGGTCCCCAGCAAGCCTACAGAGCTCTGAACATCCTCAGTCACCTGCGGCAGGCGATCATGATGGTGTCTGAAGGCTGCAGGTTCAATTATACTTGGAGGAGTCTGGAACTTGAAACAGTATTTAGGGAGGAGTGGTGGTAGTAACTATTAGGTTGGTGCAAAGGTAATTGCAGTTTTGACATTGATGGTAAAAACTGCAGTTACTTTTGCACTGACCTAATAGTTGTGGCATATGTGGTGGTGATAGAAAGACCTTCAGAAGATTCATCACCAAAGGCCTCCATACATTCTTAAAAAAAATAAAACAGCCAGGCTCAATGGCTCACACTCATCATCCCAGCACTTTGGGAGGCTGAGGTGGGCGGATCACCTGAGATCAGGAGTTCAAGACCAGCCTGGGCAATATGGTGACACTCCATTTCCATTAAAAATATGAAAATTAGGCAGGCATGGTGGTGCACGCCTGTGGTCCCAGCTACTCAGGAGGCTGAGGCAGGAGAATTGCTTGAACCCGGCAGGCAGAGGTTGCAGTGAGCTGAGACTCACTCAAGCCTGGGTGACAGAGCAAGACTCCGACTCAAATGAACAAACAAACGAAGGCCAGGCTGGTCTTGAACTCCTGACCTCAGGTGATCCACCCACCTTGGCCTCCCAAAGTGCTGGGATTATAGAGGTGAGCCACCTCGCCTGGCCCTCCTTCATTCGTTTTAATGGTTGTGTGGGAATTCACAGTATGGCTGTACCATAGTTTTTTTCACCAGTGTCCTAGTGGCTTATATTTAAAATTTTTATAGATTTTATAAGTTGCTCTCAAAAAGAAAGCTATCAATCTACACTCCCTCCAACAGTTTATGAGAATTCCTATTTCCTCACATCCTTGCCAAGAATGAGCACTATGCCATTGTGCCCTGAATTTGTTAAGATGTCGAGGCTGAATATTGTTCTGAGAGTGTGTTCTTTCGATATCTTTCCAGAGATGCTTTAAATCATGATCACAAGGCCTTTTGGAAAATAGCAGTTGGGTCCAAGATCACAGGAAATTGTCAACAGATTTTCCAAGGAACTCACTGAGCTCTGGGAGTGTATTCAAGGGGGCCTAGGATTTTCTACGTGAACCCAGATGTTAAACCAACTCAGAGAGAAGCTACACGTCTTTCTTTTCATGCGAGAGGGGGAAAAATAAACAAAGACAGGTTTGAACATGTAATCACACCCGGTATCCTTGAAACAGTTCTCTAGTTATCTATCTATCTAGTTATTTCCTGGGCCTCATCAGTTTTTCTGATTCTCTGAATGTCCTGTAAATAATGCTTATATGGGGTGCCCATATGAAATCCTTAGAGAAAAATCAACTCCTTATCTGGTGGCGGGGAGCGGAGGAACTGTGGAAGTAGCTGGCCTTGCCTAAGCTCACTTACCCCGAAGTCTCATGAACACAGCAGACGCTGGCTGCTGCCTAGTCCAGTGGGAAGAACAAGGGCTTCATTAGGGAGCAGCAAAGCACAGGTTCCAGAGCTATGAGAAAATGCACCTTTGATAAAATTATTCAGAATTTTGTGTTCAGAAATACCCAGAAGAGGCAATTTCAATTTCGGCATACATGTAAGTTTTGCATTTGATGAGTCTGTTTTGTTTTTCTCTTGAATCACACTGCAGGCAGTGCCGTGTCTTTAGAGCTGAGAACTTCTACAGGTATGCCGGTATCCCCTCCCACCCTCCACCCGCAATCATGTCAGGTTAAATGTTCTCTGAGGCTCTGGAATTTTCCAGTCCTTCATGGAGGCCCTGTCTGCTGGGATTCTAGAGATGGGGCTTTGTTTCCATGGTCAGAAGACCTGGATTACAGGGTGGTGGTGGAGATTTCATCAGAAAGCACGTGAAGGCACCAGCAGTGTTGGCACTCAAGCAAGATTAATTTACAAGCTGGTTCCATCTGAATCATAGGATTAGCAGACAAGGACTCTAAAGACTTCAAGAAGTGCTTTATTGCTTTATATACAAAGTTCTAGAGGAATAAGAGAGAGAGGTATGAAATTGGAATTTCACCATCTTCTTCTTGCATTGTAGCCCATATCTGTGCCTGCAGTAAGTGTAAATATGTATAACTATATATACATATATATAACTGTAACTAGTTTTTCCTTGCGTTGAGTTGAAGTGAATTGAATCATGTTTGTATTCACCCTATCCAAGGTCAAACATGTAATTCACAATAGGACAAAAGGTAAAAGCTTTACTCCTTCCTTCAGCTTCTTAATTTCTGCCATTTTCATTACTTATGGAAAAATTCCAGTCCATGTTAGAGGTAGGGAAGTAAAAATTTGCATTTCTACTATGTACTAAGCACAGTGCCTCATTTTACCTTCCCAACAGTGCTAGGAATATTATTTTACAGCTGAAGAATCGGAGTTATAATCACGTCTTCCTGAGGTCACAGGTGACAAGGGGTGGGGTCAGGATTCAAACCCAGGCTGGCCTGATGATGCACCTTGCTCTGGTCCCACTCGCTGCCTCCATGGCATAAGCTTCCTGGAGTCGGTCATTTCAGAAAGGAACACCAGCTCATTATTGAGTTCCCGATCTGAGTATAAACAGTAACCCCTGGTCCTGTCCCTTGCAGTCTAGCTTGGGGCTCTGTTCAGCCACCAAGTGTCAGGTGTTTCAGGCACGCCAGGCATTCCTGTGGGATAAAGTCACATCACCCAGGGCACAGCAGCCAGCACGGAGGGACAGAGGGACAAAGCGGCCTCTGCTGTGATCATGGGTGACATGTTTCTCAGCGTCCTCCATGGCCCAGCCTCTGCTGCCTGTCCTTACCAAGACCCTTCTTTGGCTTCTTCCTTGGGGAGAGGCCCATGGCCTTCGTGAAGTCCCCAGCATGCAGCAGTCACTGCAGAACCTGTCCACTCAGGTGTTTGGTCGTTCATTCATCCAGAGAAATACTCATGGAGGTGCTACCCTGCCCCATCACGCTGGGTGTGGGGGACAGAGCAGGAATGAAGGGAGATCTCATCCTTGCTCTTCAGGAGCGTATGCATGGTGGAGAGAGAAAGTTGGCAGCCACAGAGGTAATAACACATTGACCACAGTCTTAGTGTAACCGAGGAGAAGGTGCTGCGGATGTCTAGAAGAAACAGGCGCACTGAGGTCTACAGGGGAAGCTGAAGTTGGCTAGGGGAAACGTGGGAAAGAGCATTTATTTAATAAACGCAGCAGCCACTTTTTAAATGCTTTACAAATACGCACTCATTTAATCCTCTTAACAACTCTATGATGAGGTACTGTTAGAAACCTCATTTTACATTGGAGGGGTGAAATGACTAGTCCAAAATCACCATGCTAGGCACAGTCTTAGCCAGGAACCAAACACATCAGCCTATGGACAGTATTTAAAGCAGGGAGGGGGAAGGGATCGCCTCTACGTGAGTGCAGGCAGGGAAAAGCAGAGGCCCTAGGTGCAGCCTTGGCGAGCTCCTGTGCTAAGGGGGACTGAGTCCAGTAGATTGAAAACAGGAATTAGAGAGGTAGAGAGTCGACAGAAGAAACTATTTCTAGGAGGGAGCAAGCAGCTGGCCGAATGCTGCAGACTGATGGGGGAGGATGAGGACTGACTGAGGACTGACTGCTGGTATCATTGTGACGCTTGACAAGAGCCATTTTAGTGGGGGATAGTGAGGTGCAAAGCCCAGTTATCAACGGTTCAAGAAGAGATAGGAGGAGAGGAGGTAGTGACTGTGATAATACTTCTTTTGAGGAATTTGACTCCGAAAGAAAGATACTAAATAGGGTGATAGCCGAAGGGTGATCTAGTTGAAGGGATTTCTCTTTTAAGATGGAGGTAGTAAAGCTTGTTTGTGCACCGGGAGGAATGCCTCCGCAGAGGAGAGGCCAATCAGGCAGAGAGCACCCAGCGCAGAGTGAGGGCCTTGGGCTACACCAGGGGCTGGAATCCAAGGTTGAGAGAAGGCGGCCTTAGACAGGTGCATGACTGCAGGGGCATGGCAGGTGGGCTGACGGCAGATGGGCCTGGTTGTACGCAGTCGCCTGGGCACGGGCCTGCTTGTATGCAGCAGGTCCCTGAACAGCATCTCCTCCAGAGCCTGCTGGTTGGATTTTCCCATCATTCTCTCTGAGATCTTAGCAGAGCCACAAAGAGAGGGAGGCAACCTCCTTCTCTGGATGCTGCAAGGGCTGGAGGGCATCCCTGGGCATTCTGTTCCCCCAGGTGTCACCAGCCTTTGCCCATGGTGCTGGCTGAGAGGAGGGGCGCTGGCAGTGGGGTTGAGCCTCGGCTGCGTTCCTGGAGAAGCTGTGAGCTGAGCGCGAGGAAGAGTTAGCTACATCCACTGAAGGTCGTTTTCTCAAAGGCTTGCCTCCGACTTGCTCTTCAGGAGCCCTGGGGGATTTGAGGACATGGGCCAAGGGATCCTGCTGTCATGTGACAGACATAGTACCCACCCACTCGATACACAAAATGCCTATGAACACAATTCTAGCAAGTTTATGCAAACTTATCTCACAGAATTTCTTTTTCTTTTTTAGGAACAGGTTCTTGTCCTGTGGCCCAGGCTGGAGTGCAGTGGCATGATCATATCTCACTGCAGCCTCGAACTACTGGGCTCGAGCAAACCTCTTGCCTCAGCCTCCTGCGTAGCTGGGACCACCACTACACCCAGCTAATTTTAATTTTTTTTTGGTAGAGATGGGGGTCTTGCGGTGTTGCCCAGACTCCTCAGAATTTCTGATGCACAAAATTGGCCAATTAGGGCCTTGGGGGTGACTTATACTTTTTCAAGGTTTGAACCTAAGAAATACACAGCCCAAAGTAGGCACCTGTTCCACCCTGGCTCTCCCAAGTGCACCTTTTGAGCCTGACTGTCTTTGACAGATAAACACAGAAACAAAAAGAGGGGAGGAACAAAACTGGAAGAGCTCTGAATGCAAAATCAGGGGATTTCCCATTGGGGGAAAAATTACTCTGGTTGAAAAAAAGGATTTGGGTAAATGAGGCAGACGCACCAGAGGTATAAGACAGCCACAGGCCTGGTTTACTTCATCAGCCACTTTCTCATGAAAAGAAAGGGTGAGAAATAGTATGTCGGTATGCATCCGCTACTCGTCCCCACCAAAGAGAACTTTGTCAATTTCTCTTTTCCCCCAGTGTATTGTAGGCTGTATTGTAAATTGTTTTCCTACAAAGTAATAAAATGTAAATGCCGGTTTTAGGTATGCTAATGTTTCCGGTTGGCCAAGCCTGAATTCCCAACCAGTTATGGGTTGAGGGGTTTTGAGGAAGCTGTGAGAACTGGGGGAGGGGGAGTGAGGAGAAGGGAAGACAAAAGATCCCCACTGTTGTGGTTGGGGAAGACTAGGATTTAGGAGACCATGGGGTCTGACTGTGAGCAGGAGGCCTTCAGGGGACACCAGAGGCAGGTAGGCTTAACAAGGGCTGAAAGCAGCGAGCATCAGGAAAGTTTCTCCACTACAGAGTAGAAGACGGGAAAGGGCTTTGCTGGCAGGGGGCTCAGCTCCTCACCTCTGGGAGGCTGAGCAGACCCCTACTGCAGACCCCTGCAGAAAAAGGGCTGCACAGGGCCAGGGCAAAAGGCCATGGTGCTTCATGGAACACTGTGGAGCAGCTACCCCAGCAGAATGCTGGGAGGCCTTCCAGGAGCTCATTTTCTTTCAAACCCTTCTTCCAATTTATCATGGTCATCAGAGGTAGGATTCACATCAGGTGAGGATTCACAAACAGAAATCTGTTAAAACCAAATTGATTTTGTGAAACAGGGAGTACCTGAAGCTCCAGGGGATTCATCTCGAAAGGCTTCACAAAATAAAGTGATTTGGGGTTTCATATGTTTGGATAAAAAAATCCAGCTTTTGTCGCACTTCGAAGGAAGGTTGGCTGGGTCTGGCAGGGAATCCAGGGCAGCAAACTATCTCTGACTGCATCTCATTGGCTTCAGGGCTGTAGGATCCAAAGGGAGAGAGTTTGGGTGGAAGAGAGTCTGGATGACTTCTGGAGTCAGGGCTTCCTAGGAAGGAGTCATTGAGTCCATTCTATGTTCTAGGTGACAGAAAAATCTAGTCAGGTAAATAGGGAATAATACTAATACAAACTCACAGTTCCCTATCTGCAAGCCTGAAACCCAAAGATCTCAGGAACAGAAAGAGTTTTTTGCTGTTGTTGTTTGTTTGTTTCTTGTTTTTGTCAATTCGGCGCCAAATCTCATTTGGCAGTGAAATCTGACCTGAACTGGAGAGGCTATTTGCAGTCTGAAGTCCCTCCAAGTAAAAGTTGACATGGTCGCTTCTCTGTCATGAATGTGTCTAATTGTGAGGCCCTGCCTTGGCACCCACTGAGGGGCATATACTAGAGACAGCCTATGGACCATATTATCTCCTAAAATTAAAAAAATATATGCTGGCTTCTGGCCCCAGGGATTTTGGATGAAGGATTGTTAACTTATATTCATTGCATCATAGACTATGTGAAGCAGGCTTTTGCAAAGCTCTTTACTCTCATTACCTCGTTTAGTCCTTACACTAACCCACGAGGCAGATCATATTATCATCATTCTCATTCCTCTCAGGTGAGGAAACCGAGACCAGAGAAGGAAAATAACTGGTTGAAGCCCTCAAACTTATAACTGATGGGGACTTAAGGTCTGTTTGGGTAATAGCATCTCAGTGACATCCTTGGTTGGAATAGTTTCAGAATCACGGTAAAGATGGAAGTCAGACCATGGAGGCCCAAGGAGGAAGGAGCTAGATGGGGAATGGAACCTGAGGGATGGGTTCCCCATCTGGGTGTTGGCAGGGAGGGGAGGGCAAGTGAGGGTCAGAGGTGACATCCCAGATCAGGTGGGCCTGGCTGGGCAGCTAGGCTTGGGGCTACAGAGGGGTTGGGACTCTCAGGGGAGCTGGGGCTCCCTGTGGTAGAGGCTGCAATTTGTAATCACAGAGCCCCAGAGAGCCTGAGTCCCCAACGCTGGCCTTTAACTTGTCACCTTCTCCCAGACATAAATGGCCACCCTCAAGCCTACAGCCATTCCCCTTTTTGTTGAAAGGGGAAGCAGTCCCAGAAGGCCCCCTTCACCTACTCTCTGTGGTCTGAAGAAGAGGAACCTGGATCTGATTTGGATTTTTTAAAGAAATCTTGCTTTGATGTGGTCTAATCCAACTTCTTCATTTGCTGGCCTGAGTGGGACTGTGGGTGCTGTACCTCTGTGGGGACCGACCAAGGGGATTCTCCAGCCAGAGATCCCCCCAAAGGGCGGAGTTTCCCAGCCCATTTCTTTACTCCTCAGGTACCTCCAATGATCTACAGCCTACTGCAATCTTCTCAAGACAAAATTTAAATATTTAAATAAATATTCTATGAAAATAAATCTGTGGGAAAAAATAAGCCTATGCCAATCAGTTGTTTTTTGTTTTGTTTTGTTTTGTTGTTTTGTTTGGGAGAGGGGGAGGATAAAAGGGAGTTGTAACCTTTTAAAAGATGTCAGTATTCTAAAAGCATAGATAATCAGGCAGCGTGTGGGAAAAGCCCTGGATTTTAGTTTTGACTCCCTTATCCCCCTCACTGTGTGACTTTGGGCATGAGTAGATTTTGTAAGTTATAAAGTATGACAGCAAGAGGGTCAATGCTGTGTGATCATCACCCTACAGCAGAAAATGCTGCCATGTTACTCGCTTTGTTCTGCTTTCCTGATGGAGCAGGGATCTGATATACATCATCAGGGCTACTCATATCCATACCTCCCCTCTCTAGGCCTCAACTTCCACAGCAGTCAGGCTAAGCCAGGCCATGCTGCAGTGACAAGCCCCCAGTTTTCAGTGGCTTCACACAATGAAGCTTTGTGTTTCCTGCTCTGATGAGGATGGGCAGATCCTCTTCCATCTTGTAGCTATGCTGTCTGGGGTACATGGACAGTCTGGTCACAGGGGCAGGGGATGAGAGGGATGGAGGAGGCACATCCTGTCTTCACTGTTTTGGGCCTGGAAGTGGTATATCTCATTGGCTAGAATTAATCATCTAACTGCAAGGAAGGCTGGGAAATTCAGGGAAGCACATGGATATTCAGTGGGCACAAATGGGCTCTGCAACGATTTCCACACCTCTCAAATATGATTGGACTCAAATACAGTTGGACTAGATGACCTTGGAACAGGCACCCCCCAGCTCCGGCCTTCTAGGATTGTCTGAGCCGGAGACCCAGAAGTTGAAGACTCACGGCAGTGATAGTGCCCTGGGTTACTGCACACCACTTCCGCAGGAAAAGCTACACTCCTCTCCCAAATGTCAGTTTTACTTTTTTCACTCTTTCCCAGACCATCTCTGAGCTATTTGCCCTATACTGCCCCTTCATCAACTCCCAACTCCCAGATACTTCCAAGGCAAAATGGCCTCCAGCAACCCTAGATCAGTGTAAGTGTTTGCCTTCTGAAAGAGGTGGTGCTTGTCTTGAGCTAAAGCTAGTAGGCTAGGACCACCTGGAACCACTTGGCCCTGGAATCCCACTTCCCTTTTAGCAGCTCTAGAGACACTCAGGAATAATTCTAATGACTGCTTCCATTTGCTTTCTCCTGTTTCCCTCCTGATTTGTGTTATTTCCTACCCCTTTCCCAGTTTGGTGAGATCCACGTTAATCACTGGAAACATTTCTGCCAAGATGATTAAAGATGCACATTTGAGGCCAGTTGAGGTGGCTCACACCTGTAATCCCAGCACTTTGGGAGGCCAAGGTGGGCGGGTCACCTGAGGTTGGGAGTTTGAGACCAGCCTGACCAACATGGAGAAACCCTGTCTCTACAAAAAAACAAAATTAGCCAGGCATGGTGGTGCATGTCTGTAATCCCAGCTATTCAGGAGGCTGAGAAGGATCGCATGAACCTGGGAGGCAGAGGTTGTGGTGAGCCAAGATTGCGCGATTGCACTACAGCCTGGGCAACAAGAGCAAAACTCCATCTCAAAAAAAAAAAAGGCATTTGAAAGGCAATGTCTGAGTTGTGGGATCAGGAATACGCATCAGCATGGGCATTTGACAAGCTCTCCTGTGATCTCAGGAGTAGGGACTGAAGGTGCTCAGCTAACCTGTGTGATGGCATCTTGTCACACACTGCTGGTCTGACATCCTGCATGCTCCAGTTGTGATAATAGGGCTTCTGCCTTTTTCAGGAGGCCTAGTATCCACTTTGAACCTTCATTCTGTTAGACAATCCTTATCATGGTAGCCTGGCCTACACCCCAGCCTCTCTGCAGGAATGTCAGAGGCCTCTCAGCACTGCTTATTCTTGATTACTTATCACCATTGAGTAGCCTGCCAGGTGGGGCCCATGCCCTGACTCAAGGGGGACTCCTAAGTGGTTCTGCATCTGGGTGTAGGCGTCCAGTGCTGCTGTGGCTGTTGTAGAATTGTCAGACTTTCCTTCCATCCAGAGGTGGGGCCTATGCTCCTCCTCTTGAATCAGGACATTCTTGTGACTGCTTTGATCAATAGAGTATGGAGAAAGTAATGTTTTGTGACTTCTGAGGCTTGGCCATAAAAGACCCCACAGCTTCTATCTGGTTCTCCTGGAATTCTCACTGTTGGGACCCAGCTGCCCTGCTATGAGAAACCCAAGCCATATGGAGAGGCCACATGTCATTCTACAAGTGACAGTTCCCACTCAGCTCAGTCTTTGAGTCCTTCCAATGTAGGTACCAGATATGGAATGAAGAAGCCTCTAGATAATTCCAGCCCCTAACTCTTCAGCTCCTTCTCCCACCCCCTGTTGTCTACTTTTCCCAGCAGAAGCTCTAAACATGGACTAGAGAAGAGCCATTCTAGCTGTGCTCTGTCCAGAATCCAGACTCAGGAATCTGTGAGCAGATAAAAATGGTTGGCATTTTTCATCACCATGTTGGAAGTAATTTGTTCCATAGTAATCAATAACTAGAAAACCACCTAATGCTTCTGCCATTAGCATGAAGGTGGGTGGATCAATGTCAACCTCTATGAGAGAAGTCTCTAGTAGTGGGCTGCGGGCTCATTCCCATCCAATGTCTTTAATGACAATGTACAGGGGAGCAACAACCACACCAAGAAAGACAACAGGATTACTGGGAAAAAGTGTGGGCAACATAAATTGAGATAAACAGGCAGGACACTGGGGGATGGACAGGAATCCTGAAAGATCTCAACCAATTCAGAGGAACCTAATCCTTGCACTTAGCTTTTGAAATTCACATGGAAAAGTGCTATGTGAAGTAGGGGTTAGCTGGGGGAAGGAAGGGGTTGACCCTCAGGCAAGAGGGCACATGTGGGTGAGATGGAGCTTGGAGGTGCTGAAGGTAGGGCACAGAGGGAGAAGCAGGGTAACTCGAGATGGGCTGGTCAGTGGACAGGATCCTGTCAAGCAGGGTCTCAAGGGCCAGGCTAGGGAAGCTGGTAAAAAGTGCTGGGACCCTGGGTCCATTTACCCCTCATCCTAGCCCTCCAGAGCACAGGAGCTGAATGGATCTGGCTGTTTAGCAACTTGGTTCATGAATTCTTTTGGAATATCTTAAATGAGACAGAATTAGTTTAGGCCAAGACAGCTTTGAAACATGAAACCTGGGGACATCAGGACCAGAGTGGCTGAGTTTCCTGAAAATTCATTCTGTTCAGCTTCCACTGGGGCCTCCCCAACCATCCAGTCCACCGATAGTGCTGGGCATGCGGCATGCCAGGTGAGCCCACAGAAAGATCTTGCACCGGGGGTCCTCCTGCCTCCTTATGAACAGTGACCCTGGCACTGCTCATGGCTGATATTGTTGTAGGTGTGCATAACAAGACGTTCCGGAAAAGGCTGAGGTGGGAAGATCCCAGATGGATGTGACTTCCTGGGGCTACCATGTCTGAGCCTGGTAGGATATGAGCACTGTGGATGCCTCTTTTATGCAGGCTCTGGCCTGGGGTGCAGGGTCTGTGAAGCAAGAGGACCCTACTAGCACCCGGCCTCTGGGTGGCTGAATGGAAGGAGGGGCACCCTGGGTGCTGGGGATGCCTGGTGCAGGCCCCCACCTGGCCTTCTCACTCCCTCTCAGAGTTTGTCAGGAAGTAACACCATAGTAGACTCAATCCTTCTTCATGCTCAATCCCAGGGCTGCAGAAATCGCTAGAAATTGGCTGGGTAAGCAGGCAGTGGCTTATATGGAGAGAGGCCCCTTGTAGCTGCCCCCCCTCTGCTGTGTCCTGCCTCTGTCCCTAATAAGTTGTAATGATCTGCATACACGCCTTCACCTCTTGGAGTCTCAGCTTCCTTGTCTACAGAATGAGAATAGTAGCTATTTCAAGAGATGACTGTGGGGGACTGGATGAAGGTGATTCTATGCAAAGGGTGTCTGGCACAAGCGGACAGGTGGTTGCTGAGTGGCCACAGTCGTCTCTGTTCTACCTGTCCTGTGGAGTCCAGCACCTGGCGTTCATGACAGGCAGGCGCCCTCTCCTCTGTGAGGGGGGCTGTGCACAGAGCCTTAAAGGGCCTCCCAGGGTGGCAGCCACAGGGGAGGGAGGGCATCAGGCAACGGTGGAGCTGAAAGGCCAGGCCTCTGTGTGGTCATCTCCCTCTTCAACTTCCGGGGACAGAAAAGGTCCTCCTGCTCTTTGCTTGGTGTCTTCCAAATCACCTTCCCTTCCTAACGCTGGAAAAACAAATCCACAAGCACAGGTGACAGCTGCAGAGGGGCCTGCTTAGCCAGCCCATCGCTAGCTGTTTCTGCAGCCCTGGATGGAGGCCTGGAGGGGAATCGAGTCTGGCTACAGGGTTGCTTCCTGACCCTAAACCCATGCTCGCAATCACCACACAGACTGCCTTTCAAAAGATGATTTGCAGGGCGGAGGTCACAGAACAGCAGGTTGAGACCCCTGGGAAGAGGAAGCAGCTGGGGTGGGGTCCAGAGGAGTATGAGTCAGGAAATAACCTCAGAGGAGAATGAGCTTCGGAGCAGTGGCCTGGAACAGGCACCCTTGTACCCCTCGCCTTCCCTACTCCCCCATTCTGGTTCCCTGCATTGTGGACACCATTCTGCCGGCTCTCAGGGATCACCCTGCTGACCACATCCTTCCCACATGCCTTCCAGGCTAGTCAGGGCTGGAGGAGGGCAGGAACCCTGAGACACTCGGTCCTGGGAGGTTGGGGCTTGGGACGTGGGAGGGGACAGAGCCAGGCTGTGACAGAGAATGGAGGGTTTGAGTGACTGAGGGAGCAGGTGAGGTGAGTCAGCCCTGAGGATTGTCCCCTGAGGAGAGGGGTTCTGAGCAGCAGCCTTGCTGTCCAGGGCCCATTAGTGAGGGAGGCGCGGCCTGGAGGTTGGATTCTGGCAGCAGAGGGCCCGTCTGGCTTGGTTGCTGAGCCCCAGGGTCTCTCTGGGAATGAAGGAATGTCTCTTGCTCTGGAACACCGAGGCCTGACAATTTTCTCTCTCAGCAGCGTTTACTTCTCTGTAAAAACAGACTGTTGTCAGTTCCTCGGGAAGCTTGGATTCAGTGCCTGAGTTCAAAATCTCCTGAGGTGGACAGAAGGGAAGAGTTTGGTAGAAGAATTAGTTGTGGAGACGGATGAGAGAGCAAAGTGGAAGCTGGCTGGCAAGAGTCTGGCTGGTATACCAGTCAGGAATATTAATAACTCAGCGTTCTCTCTCCTCTCTCTCTCTCTCTCTCTACGTATGTGTGTGTGTCTCTGTTGGGGTGGGAGAGATCTCTAGCTCTTAGGGTTATTGCCTGTCATGGCCTAACCCTGTTTCCCCCTCTATTTCTGCTAACATAATTACTGTTTCCTTTGCATGATTTTTTTTTTTTAAACTTCAGCCCAATTCCAGGCCTCCTTGTTTAAAACAAAACAAAACAGGGCTCACTTTGGCAGCGCAGATACTAAAAGTAGAACAATACTGAAAAGATTAGCATGGCCCCTGAGCAAGGGTGACATGCAAATTTGTGAAGCATTCCATATTTTTAAAATACAAAAAGTAATAAGACAAAACAAAGGTTTCAAAACTTAGCATTTCTGTGGCACCTTCCCTAAGTCAATGTAAAGAGCCATGGTGATGGGTGCTGTCTGATGGTGAAGCGCTCCTGGACGTGGTGACTGTTCTGCAGGTGTCTCTGGGACATCTTTTTTCTTTTTTTTTTTTTAGACAACAGGGGCACCCCTGCACCGCTCTATTGCCCAGGCTGGAGTGCAGTGGCACCATCTCAGCTCACTGCAACCTCTGCCTCCCCCGGTTCAAGTGATTCTCCTCCCTCAACTTCCAGAGAAGCTGGAACTACAGGAGCGTGCCACCATGCCCAGCAAATTTTTGTATTTTTAGTAGAGACAGGAGTTCACCATGTTGGCCAGGCTGGTCTTGAACTCCTGACCTCAAGTGATCTGCCTGCCTTGGCCTCCCAAAGTGTTGGGATTACAGGCATGAGCCACCATGCCTGGCCATCACTGGGACATCCTTGAGCATCCCACATCTGACTGCTGCTGTTTGGGCCTGTCATTCTGTGCTCAGTAGATGTGGCAATGTGTCATCCAATAATTGATCCCTTACCAGCTTTTTGGTTTTTTTCCAAGATGGGGTTTTGCTACATCAGCCAGGCTGGAGTGAAGTGGTATGATCACGGCACATACCAGCCTCGACCTCCCAGGCTCAAGGGATCCTCCTGTCTTAGTCACCCGAGTAGCTGGGACTACAAGCACATACCACCACATCTGGGGACAAAAAATTTTTTTTGTAGATACAGGGTCTTGCTATGCTGCCCAGGCTAGCCTTGAACTACTGGGCTCAATCAGTTCTCTCGTCTCAGACTCCCAAGGTGATGGGATTATAGGTATGAGCCACTGAGCCCGGCCCCTTACCAACTTTAAGTTCTTCAGTTACCTCTTGGTCTTTTCCTCTGCAGGCCAAGTAATCTTAATTCCCAGAATTAACTTTTTAACCCAATCATCACAACTTTTGAAATCACTGCACCCCTCACCCTTAATTTTTTAGAGCATCCATTTTATAACAAGTGGCTAAGCCCTGAGTACATAGAGACTGATGAAAAGATTGCAGCATGGTTTATCTCTGCCTCTCTGCTTAGATTCCTTTTAATAATCATTAAATCTCTCACGTGTCACTTCTATTTGCAGTTTACGGAGCACCACCATGTCCCTTATCTCAGGCCATCAGCCCTTCTTAGTGATATTATTATTTCCACTGATTCAGGTTAAGCTTGGCCTACTGTGGGCTTTATTTAGATCATCTTTATTATACCTGTGGGTGGATTTTGTAACAGGCCCTAGCACAGGTTCACTTGTGGGTTTCCTTTTAAAAGGTCAGTGTGAAACCGGAAATGTGACTAAGAAAATCATCTTCCTCCATGAAGCCTCACTTCATTAACTGGAAGAAAAGCTCCCATCCCCTCTCCCCTCAGACTTACTCATGGCCCAAACAGGCACATTTCAAAACAGCACATATTTCCCAAAACACTGACACGTGCGTTCTAAGGCTCGTGTGTGTGGTAAGTAGTTCTTTGTCAGATTTGCTCTGTCAAGGGGCCCTGTCGTCACAGCAATCACTGTTCTTCAGAGGAAGTGCAGGGGCCTGAGAGACCTGGAAACCTGGTGGCTGAACAATGAAGAGAGTGGAACCCATGGTTTGAACAGCTGGCCATGCTCATGTGGATAGGGGCAGAGCCAGAACGGGAATGAAGGTCTCCTGAGTCCCCGGCCACATTAACCCAAGTAAACTCCATGTCTTCCTCCTTAGCTTCCGGAGGCCCTTGCATCTTTCTCCTTCTGGGACACAAGCCAGGTTCAGTTGCAGGGTGGACATGTGGTTTCCAAGACAGGATGTCGAGCAAATTAATCTGGGATTCCTGATTGGGGTTCTTTAGAAGGCAGTAGTGGCTTACCCTCTAGATCATCTGGTTTGCAACCTTGTCTCAGTTTTCTCATGTATAACATCCAAAACTAATAGTACTTATCATGAGGTAAAAATAAATGAATACACATGAAACACTTAGAGCAGTCTTGGTGTATGATCGCTCCATAAGCATCAGTGATTATTATTCTGGTGGGTTGGTTAGCTTTCCTCCATTCTATTCAGTTCAATGAGAGGTTGGCATCAACCACGGGCTTTGCCGGGGCTGTGAAAATGGCCACATTGAGTCTCCACCTTAACCCTGGCCAGTCTCCCAACAGCCAGCCATTTGTCTTAAGAAGCGCTGAAAGAAATAATCGAATGATGCAATGCAAAGTCAGCACTGATGGGGCTGCGGGGCGTCTTTTCATATAGGACGTGCAGTGGGGAGCCCACCTCCGAGTTGGCCTGTTTCCGGGTTGCATGGGGTGCCCACTCGTCATAGACTCTGAGTGAGTGGCGTGGTGGGCCCAGGGTCAGTTCTGGCTTGGCAACAGATTCTATTACCGAGGGCATGGGTTGAGGCGCAGAGGCTTGGAGTAAATGCGGAGCGGGAGTGTGGGATGATGTGAGTGGGAGCTGCGGCCAGGTTCAAGGGTTGCTGAGTCCGGGCCTGACTCAGCCTTCCAGCTTCTGCTCTCAGTGCCTTTGTCTGCATGCTGGGAAATCCCTGGGTGCCGGGTTAAACCCCAACCCGAAAAGGCACATAGACACTTCTCCTGAGCTTTGGGTTGCTTCATTCTGCCCAGCAGCTTCCTGAAAATGTAGTCTTGCCACACCAGAGGAAGGATAGACCCATAGCTGTGGGGGACCCTGTGTCAGCAGGATTTACTATGGGGTGAGCTGGGGCTGCAGCGGGGCTGATGGTTTTCAAAAAGTTGCATGTGAGCAATTTTGCGGGGCTGATGGTTTTCAAAAAATTTTTTTAAATTAAAAAATGTTTAAAATTGTTGTGGGTACATAGTAGGTGTGCATATTTATGGGGCACAGGAGATATTTTGATACATGCATACAATGTGTAGTAATTGCATAAGGGTAAATGGGGTATCCATCACTTTAAGCTTTTTTCCTTTGTGTTACAAACAATCCAATTATACTCTCTTAGTTATTTTTAAATGTACAATTTAATTATTACTGACTATAGTCACCTTGTTGTGCTATCAGATACCAGATCGTATTCATTCTTTTGTTTTTGAGACAGAGTTTTGCTCTTGCCGCCCAGGCTGGAGTGCAGTGGCTTGATCTCGGCTCACTACAACCTCTGCCTCCCAGGTTCAAGAAATTCTCCGGCCTCAGCCTCCCGAATAGCTGAGATTACAGGTGCATGCCATCACGCCTGGCTAATTTTTTTGTATTTTTAGTAGAGACGGGGTTTCACCGTGTTGGCCAGGCTGGTTTCGAATTCCTGACCTCAGGTCATCTGCCTGCCTCGGCCTCCCAAAGTGCTGGGATTACAGGCGTGAACCACCACCCCCAGCCAAGATCTTATTCATTCTTTCTAACTCTTTTTTTTTGCAGTCATTAACAAGGTTGAAGTTTTAATAAAACTTATTTTTATTGCATATGCCATGCATTATGCCCCAATCTGTGTCTTCCAAGGCTACCAGGAACCTTTTGCCTTTGTATCAGTTCATAGTTGTCCTCCTCTCCAGCTGCCTCTGCACCTGGGGCAGGGTCCTCTTTCATCGAGTGAAGCAGGTGTGCTCAGGTACAGAGAAATACTTTGTGCTATTGTCCGCCAGGCAGGAACATTTTCTTTTCTCAACTATTCTTGGTAAATAGATGAGCAGTCCTTACTTGAACACACTCGGTGTCATATGCCACAGCCCTAACTTGAATGTACCAGCTTGCTGCAAGCAGATGATTTCTTAGAAATTTGCTCTGTTCCTAGACGGGATTAAAATAATCTTTAGATTCTCAGTGGGTCCCTACCTGGAATCCATTTGATCTTAAAATAAAATGGCAGTGGAACATATTTTTCATTGATTTCTAGCTGATTTGCAATGAAATTAAATGTCTGAGTATAAAGAACATGTTCTAGGGAGTAAACTTAGAGGTGGGGTTGCCAGGTGTTTCCCGGTGATTGGCCTAGTGTTCAAAAGTGTAATGCCTTGATTTTCTGGTTTCGTACTTGTTTCGAGTTCCCTCACTTTTCTTCCAGAGTGCATTATGCAGATCTGGAAAACAACAACAAAACAGCAGGAGAAAAGCAGGGGTTAGTTTGGGGCTTTGAAATGGGAAAAAGTAGACATTTCCAGCTCCCAACATCTTATTTCCTGAATATCTTCTGAGCCCGAGAAAATGGCTCTGAGCTGCCTTTGCAGTCTTGAAGCAGCACTTGCGTTCCCACCAGCCCCCTGGGCCTCTGGTTGCAGCCTGGGGAGCGTCTCTGCACTCCCAGCCTCCTGGGCATGGGTTGGGGTGAAGATGTTGTGCAGTGAGCGGTGGGAGCCTCACACCCTAATAGAGCCAAGCCGGCCACACTGCCTGTCTTTCCCAATTAGTTCCCCAAAGGGAACAAAGCCTTATTTCTTCCCTCTCTTAGTTCCCAGGCACTGGCTGGGGAAAAACAATCCTTGGCAGCTCAGGGGTTAAAAATAAAACACAGTGAGGGGGAAAACAAGACAGGCAGCTGCAGCGGCTCCTCAGAGCCCACTCCAGGCTAAACAGAGGCCCCAGCAACTCCTTGGAGACTTGAACCCTGGGCGATGGAATTTTCCCTTGCATGAAGGCTATTGTCCTCTGGAAAGGGCCAGGGCCAGAGGAGGGCCTGGAGAGCACTGATCTCCCGAGCCCACAGCCAGGGAGCTCCTGAGAGCCCAAGGGCTCGGTGCCACCCAGCTGGGTTTGGGTGAAAAGGCAATGGGGGTGCAGCCCACCCCTCCCCCTTTGGGAAAAAGGGAGGGCTTGGGCTTCCAAAGGCCTGGGTACCAGTTGTTGCCCCACTCCTCAGCCCAGCCAGCCAGTCACTGGGATGGAATAAAAGGCTTGGTTCCCTTGGCAACTGAGGGATCTACAGTTTTTCACAGAGTACAAGATGGGCTTGGGGAGGAAGGGAGGTGAAAGTGAGGGATGGGGGGTGGTTTGGGGGAGGAGAGAAGGAGGGGGAGGGGGCAGCCTGTTTACCAGTGCTGTTTGAGTTTGAGTCTCAAGGGAAGCTTTTGTAGGTTCTGGCCTGGGAAATGCAGGATACCCTGAGTGTGGGGGATGCTCTTAACTGCTTCTCAGTTTTGAGTCACCATTGGAGGCCTCTGGTCCATGGTGGAAATGTGATTGTTGTAGGCCTCATGCTAACCTCATGGACAGCTCAGGAGCGTTAAGCAGAGCCTACCTTTATAGGTGACTAGGCCTGGCCCTGTTTTATAACTGGAGACCCCTGGAAGTGTTGATAGATGCTTGAGCCCATAGAGAGCTATTTGTGAAGCAGAGATTAGAATAGCAGGCGCCTGTCTCCTGGGTCTGATCTCGATGGACTAGATAAGGCTATTTTTAATATCAAGTGGGAGAGTTGCTGAAATACAGACAAAGTGCAGAACCTGGGCTGATTTTGTCTCAAGCACAACGAGACTTTGTGAGAGGAGCTTAAAAATCTATCCACGTACTGAACAGATACATTTAGCTTCAGTGAAAACAAGTGATACGGGACTGGAGATTTTGTCCCAAAACTTTGGGATGAGAGGTCCCCACATGTCGTCACTGGCACGGAGGTGTATGGGAGAGTTGCTGTAACCCTCTCTGAGGCTTTAGATGGTCAGGGCTGCCCGCCTGGCATTGATAGAAGCACCTTTTATGCTGCCATGAAAAGTGTGGCATCTACCAAATGAAAAGAAAGGACGCAGAGTGAATATGTTGATATGGTGGCCTAAGAAGAGAGAATAGTGTAATCCGACACACTGTTCAAGAGTCTTAAAATGATTTTTAAAAAAGATGAAAAACAGAACCCCAAATCCGTATCTGGTATAGCAGGGAGTTCTTGGAGATGGTGAGAATGGGGTTCATGGCTGCTTTGGTGGAAGGGCTTGCTTGGTTCTTCTGCTTTTGCCAGAGAACCTGGGAGTGGGAAGGGGGTGTTGGGGGAGAGGTCACTGTGTTTTCCTGAGCCGGTGGCGAGGGCCATCACCGTGAAGTACTTCCTCATGCACACCGGGGTCAGTTCCTTCAAAGCCTGGCTCCGATGGGTGGGTCTCATCTGAAAGACACAATTTGAGGAAACCTAGAGGGCGGCTCCTAAAATGAGGAAACACCTGGATAGCAGGTCTCTGATAAGAAACAATCCTGAGATACCACTGCAGCTGCTTTGCATGCATGGCCTATGGCCAATCAAACGACCATCTGCTTTAATCATCATAACCAAATGGTAATAATAAAAAGATCAAGGAATCACTTATCACCTAATTAATTTACTTACTGACTGGTGGGCTGGCAGAGAAACAAGTCTGGGCAATGCAGAAGAAGAAGCCATTTAGAAAATACACAGAGAATGGCAACCCAGGGAAGAGAAACTCATGTGAGCTCACCTCTGCACTCTCAAGTGCATATAATTTCATGTAAGTTTCAAGACAATTCAGTGAGGTTGGTGTGATTATTATTCTCATTCTGTAGATGAAAAAACCGAGATTTGGGTAGGTTAACTAACTTGAGTAAGATCACAGGGTTGGAGGTGGTGAGCACTGGGTTTTGAATGCTATCAGATTATCCTCTATCTATACAGCAGCCTATAGTCAGAAAAGCATTTTCGGATCTGAAATCTTACTTGATTCTCAAAACCGCTTATGGCAGGAGGTGATTCCCATTTAGAGCCACAGAAGCTGAAGTTCATGGAGTTTAAGTGACATGTTCCAATCACAAGATTCTATGGGCAAAGCCATGACTGCTCTGGGACTTTTCCCACAATGGACTGTTTCTTCATCTCAGATTCCATTCTCAGATGTTTGGGAACAGTTTTTTGGTTTGTTTGTTTGTTGAGATAGGGTCTCACTCTGTTGCCCAAGCTGGAGTCCATTGGTGCAATCGAGCTCACTGCAGCCTCTCAACCTCCCCGGCTTCAGCAATCACCAGCCTCAGCCTCCGCAGGCTATCTAGGACCACAGGTATGCCTTTTAAAATTTTTTGTAGAGACAGGGTCTTGCTACATTACCCAGGCTGGTCTTAATCTCATCTACGAAGATTATTATTTATTTACTTGTTTTTTGAGTCGGAGTCTCACTCTGTCGCTCAGGCTGGAGTGTAGTGATGTGATCTAGGCTCACCGCAACCTCCGCCTCCCAGGTTCAAGCACTTCTGCCTCAGTCTCCTGAGTAGCTGGGATTATAGGTACCCGCCACCACCCCCAGGTAATTTTTTTATTTTTAGTAGAGACGGGGTTTCACCACGTTGGCCAGGCTAGTCTTGAACTCCTGACCTTGTGATCCGCCCGCCTCAGCCTCCCAAAGTGCTGGGATTACAGACATGAGCCACTGTGCCTGGCTCTAGGAAGATTTTGATGTCTGCCATTCACTCATACATATATTTATTTGGCCATTCAACTACTATTTGCCGAGAGCCTGTCATGAGCAAGGCATCAAGGGGAATAGAAAACACACTAGATTTTTAAGAAGTCCCTGTGAATAAAGGGAGTCTTATAATCTCACTGTCTTGTGTCTGCCTTCACAGCTATCAGTGGAAATTTTCCAAAATCTATGTGCTAACCAATGTGTTTTATTTCATAAGCCGATACACTTACAACTGAGGAACTAAAATATTAAGAATGATTGAATCACAAACATTCTCTGAACACCTTACACCTAAAATGGAGGTAGTAATTCAGGAAGGTTTCAATGGACTGAGGAACTAAAATGTTAAGAACTACTGAATCACAAACATTCTCTAAACAGCTTAAACCTTAAAATGGAGGTAGTAATTCAGGAAGGTTTGGGTGGATTCACAGTGACGCCTCAGTGGGACACTTCCAATTCCCGGAGACAGAGGAAAAACAGTTTTGGCCAAGGCTCCCTTCAGCTGTCCACATTTGCTCAGCCGCTCAGCCTATCTAGCATTCCTGTCTCCCCCGCACCGTCCCTGCAGACTCTATTGTGAAGGGGCACCTCCCATGGTCAAGCTTCCTCCCCATATCTGATTTCATGGCCCAGCTACTTCCTGGACAGAGCCAAACACTTATCAGATGCCTAGACTTGCATGGGTCAACGTCAGTGTGTATGCTGGTCATATTTCCTACACAACCAACTGTACAGGATCACACATTAACGATGATTTCTTGCACAGAACTTCCATGGGGAAAACTTCACCCCCAAAGAGACAGAAGTTGCCAGAATATGTACAGGGAGGCAAAAAGCACTTAAAAACAAGGGAGCAAGGTAATTTGCCCTGGAAGAGCGTGCAGTGTTGGGAGAGCTGATGAACAAAATTTCCATCCCTCTCCGTTCATCATTCATCAGTAAGTCATGCAGGTCAAGGTATTGGGGAAGGGGAAGAGGGTGGAGAGAGGAGAAAAGGGAAGCTAAGAAGTGTTTTTTTTTTCTTTTTTTTTTTTTGAGATGGGGCCTCACTATATTGCCCGGGCTGGCCTCAAACTCCTGAGCTCAAGTGATCCTCTCACTTCGGCCTCCCAAATAGCTGAGACTACAAGTGTGAGTTACCGCACCCAGATAGCGATGGAGTTTTTATTATAAGGAAAAAGAAGATGACAAAGGAATCCCGCAGACAGACTTTTGAAGGGAATAGATCAACTCAGGCTGAAGTGCGGTGGCACAATTACACTTTCAATGAGTATGTTTTTAAATTTGTGAATGATAACTCAATAAAGATATTTTTAAAAATAGATACCCCAAACCTCACACATTTAAAAAATACAGGATATGGTACACAAAGAATAAATGGGACACACTTAAACTAAAAATAAATTACTTATTATTTATCTGAAATTAAAATTTAACTGGATCTCCTGTATTTTATCTGGCACCCCTACCTCCCCAGCCCTCCACACCCAAAGTTCTTTGAATTTGTTTTTATTTTCTGTCTATATGAAATACCTCTTGGTGCAAAGAGCTTCAAGGTTTATTATCCTCTTTGTGAAGCAGTGTCATGCTTTGTCTTCACTTCTCCTAAGTGTCCCCCTTCCCATGTATTTCAGACACTGGTGCATTTCTGCTGGACTTGTTTTCTCCTTAATTCTAGGAGGTCCATGCTCAGCACTGGGCTTCCCAAACAGAAATATGCTGGACACATGTGGGAAGTAGCAAAGTTCCTTTTTAAATTTTCTTTTCTTGTTAAATCATAATTGTGCTAATAACTCTTTGTTAAGCCCTATCCTACGTACCTGTTAAACATGCCATGCTTACAGGCACATAGTACGTTCTATGTCCTTGTACTTTAACCAAGATATCTGTGCTGGACGTGCTCACAGGCATGTCCCAGCTCTCCATTGCTTTTGCCTGTTTAGAAAAGTTTTAAGTTGTTAGTCAATTGGGTTTTAGTTTAGATTGTGAGGTCTGGCTCCAGCCAATGGAGATCAGAGACAGCAGTAAGGACGACCCCAAATGCATAAGGGATAAATTTGTGTGTTTTCCTTTGTTCATTGTACTTTTGTATTACAGTGGCTAGCAAGGGTACCCTTTCTGCAGTCCAAGAAGTAAAAATTGCATTGCTGAAAGATCCTTTGTCTCAGTGCTAATTTTTCTTTGCGGTACTGAGCATCTATTCCCAACAACACATCAGACAGTTTTTCCTTGGCTAACTCATCCCTCCCTCCCTTCTTTATGATTGCCTTTCTTCAGGTCTCTTGTTAGGAACTTCTGAGTGAGTAACATCCAACAGACCACTAATCCAGATGTGGCAGCCTAAGGGGATTCAGTACCGGCACGGGAAAACTCACTGAGGGTTTTCTAGGTCCTGTCCTGATAACACATTAGTCAAGAACCAAAATGTTTAGTAAGCACATTCATAATGGATAAAAGCCACACTGTAGCATAAATCCATTTGCTATATGGAGTCTACATTTTGCCTTTTTCTGTTTCATGTGATGTGATGGATGTGTGTGTGTGTGTGTGTGTGTGTGTATTGTATTTTTTGTTTTTTGCCTGTTTGCTTTTGTTAGCCTGATAGCAATCCAGTAAAACAATTGAGAGGATGGTGGAGGGAAGGCAGGTGATATGATTTGGTTCTGTGTCTCCACCCAAATCTCATCTTCAATTGTACTCCAATAATTCCCATATGTTGTGGGAGGGTCCCAGTGGGAGATAATTTGAATCATGAGGGCGGTTTCCCCCATACTGTTCTCGTGGTAGTGAATAAGTCTCATGAGATCTCTGTGTTATGTTTTTTTTGTTTTATCAGGGGTTTCTGCTTTTGCAGCTTCCTCATTTTTCTCTTGCCACTGCCATGTAAGAAGTGCCTTTCACCTCCTGCCATGAATTCTGAGGCCTCCCCCAGCCATGTGGAACTATAAATCCAATTAAACCTCTTTTTCTTCCCAATTTCAGGTGTGTCTTTATCAGCTGCATGAAAATGGACTAATACAGCAGGTGAGAAGGATCACAGTGTGGTCTTCCAGATGCTTTCAGCGCAAGAGAATACACAAGGAAGATGGTGGGTGGGTGGGTTGTGTTAGGAGGGCGGAATTACGACTTTTATTCTCTTTTCTGTTTTCCAAACTTTGTATAATATAGTTCTCTAACTTAAAGAATTTGAGACAGTGTTTAAATTTTCATTAAAAAAAAATACAAGGCCTCACAATTAAAACTGACTATAAAAGAAAATATTGCACTGTAAAATAATCAAAGCATGTAAATGCATGATACATTTTGTATGCTGTTTTCTGAGTAACTTTCCCATGGTTCCATGGTTCTGTGCTGCATGGTAGCATTGCTGGAACCACAAGTCAGGTATGCCAGGCTTAAAACCCAGGCCCTTCTCATTATATCACAGCAGATATGTACCAGTTGGAGCTCGTGAAAGTGCTATCCGTTCAAGAGAGTCACATGGATTTCAGCACTTTATTACTAAATTGTTTGTGCTTGGTTGTCTAGCATGCCTATCTACATAATAATTATTTTCATAATATTGATTCTTATGCACAAAATCCCTGCAGTCTGTGAATGAATCAGCAATGAACAGTCAATTACATAATAATAGCTACTGTTTCCTGGATGCCATGGGCCAGGTACCATAATTAAGTCTGAATTTCATTTATCTAAGTTAATCCTTGCAACAATTCTGAGGAAGAGTTCAGCCTCATTTTATAGATGAGGAAATAGAGATTCAGAGATATTAAGATCACCCAGTTAGTAAGTTTATAGGCTGAGATTCAGAAAATCCTAATTAGGTACAACTTGTTTTATCATATGCTAATCTTTGAAAAATTCAACCATCCCGGTTGAGAGTAGTAACTGTCCTTCTCTAAGCAGGGAGTAAACAGTTCTCATCTTTTTGTGTGTGTTTGTTTTGAGACAGGGTCATGGTCACAAGCTCTGTGCCCAGGCTGGAGTGCAGTAGTCCCCTCACGGCCCACTGCAATCTCCACCTCCTGGGTTCAAGTGTTCCTCTCACCTCAGCCTCCTGAGTAGCTGGGACAATAGGTACATACCACCTGCGTCTGGCTTTTATTTTTTATTTTTTATTTTTATTTTTTAGAGACAGGGTTTCACCATGTTGTCCAGCTTGGTCTTGAACTCCTGGCCTCAAGCGATCCACCCGCATTGGCCTCCCAAAGTGCTGTGATTGCAGGTGTGAGCCACCATGCCTGGCCTCTCACTTTCTTTCTGAGAACCTTAAAAGAAGAAAATGAGGCCAGACGTGGTGGCTCATGCCTGTAATCACAGCACTTTGAGAGGCTGAGGCAGGCAGATCACCTGAGGCTGGGAGTTTGAGACCAGCCTGACCAACATGGAGGAACCCCGTCTCTACTAAAAAATACAAAATTAGCTGGGCATGGTGGTGCGTGCCTGTAATCCCAGCTACACGGGAGGCTGAGACAGGAGAATGCTTAACCCGGAAGGCAGAGGTTGCGGTAAGCCGAGATTGCGCCATTGCATTCCAGCCTGGGCTGCAAGAGTGAAATTCCGTCTCAAAAAAAAAAAAAAGTGAAGAAAATGAGAGGGAATAGTTGAACTGAATCATCCTTAGAGTTGACCTAACCCTTTAGATGCCTGCAATTAAACTGGGAAGCAACTTTCTGAAACAGTCACAACTTCCAAATCTTTCTCATGTACTTGTGAAATCACCCATCTCTCAGTGTCCCTGAGGGTTTGTATTGTGACGGCTGCAGAGGAAATCTGCTTCTCCATTTCTTCCCCTGCCTTGGAAGGATCATTTTCCATATTAAACAGAGCATCATACATTCCTGAGAATGCCTCTTCCACAGACCTGTTTTGACAACCAGGAGGGAGGATGGGAGGCGGCTTGTGGAATGGGCTACACAATAACACAAGAAGATGAAGGAAAGCCCTTTCCAAAGCAAAGATCAATCATTTCTAGTTCCCTCTCAATCTGGGCTTCTTAGAGAGTGTGTTAATCACAGGGGAAACACCTGGGTCTCTAACGCCCTTCTTGCTTGGCAGAGGCGTGTTCCCAGGCTTTCATCATGCTGATTGTAACTAAGTTCGTGCTTCTGGTCAAAGGTTTGTGTATGTGTTTCATTGAATAGATTGAGCATTTATCAACCATTATTGGTATTTCATAACCATTCCCCTGGATGTTGTAATTAGAACTCTTTTGCATTTTGATATATGATTTTTTTTTTTTTTTTTTTTGAGACAGAGTCTTGCTCTGTCACCCAGGCTGGAGTGCAGTGGCACGATCTCAGCTCATTGCAACCTCCACCTCCCAGGTTCAAGCAATTCTTCTGCCTCAGCCTCCCAAGCAGCTGGGGCTACAGGTGCGTGCCACCATGCCCAGCTAATTTTTTTTATTTTTTAGTAGAGACAGGGTTTCACCATATTGGTCAGGCTGGTCTCCAACTCCTGACCTTGTGATCCACCCACCTTGGCCTCCCAAAGTGCTGGGATTATAGGCGTGAGCCACCGCGCCTGGGCGATATATGATTTTTAAAAACAGGAGACTTTGGTCTTAAAATCATGCAATTCCCTCCTTTGTGGATTTGCATAGGAATGTATGAATAAATTGGAGAGAAGGGTTTCTTCTGGGACTTTTACTCACAATGCCTTCTTTCCAGAAAGCCCCATTTACCGTTATTTTAGCAATTGGTTTTAGCATAAGTTACAGATTCCCCTTCAAAGAATTAAAAACTGTTTATATCTCTGGGGTAGGCATCACTCCCTGTTTTGTAAGCAAGGAAAGATTACTGCCTAAAATCTTAGCGATTTTGTGTCCCTACCAGAGGTAGTGCTTTCATTATTGTGTAGCAAGAATATCTATACAGATCTATTTGGCAAAGATTTTATTCAAAGGTCTGGGTACTGATTAACACTGCCTGGCCTAATGAACAATGGGTGTAACCTGGGCTTGATAAATCAAATAAGACCTTTGTCTTGTTTTGCTGGCAGCTCAGAAGCACCTCTACCCTGAAGTCATGGTGCCTCTAGGGAGAGACCAGGATTCTTCTAGTGAAGACCTGGTGTATTTCTTTTCATCCCTGATGGATAGCTGAATACAAGTGGAGTATTTATAGAAAAGGCCTCAAGAATGTGCGTGTGCTTGGGAGGGTTGTATGTGTGTCTGCACACACATGTGCACCTATTCACAAGCTGACTACTTCCCACTGGGGTCTGGGCTGTGGAGCGTGGGATGGTGAAGCAGCTAGCTCACCAGCATAGCAGGTAAGGTTAGAACATGGATTGTACATGAACGAGTAGTATCCGTGCACTCATCCTCACCGCCCTGGTTGGGCCACTTTGCCCAGGTGGATAAGACCAGGACTAAGGAAGCTCTAGCAGTTTTCTGAACATAATACTGTGCTACACTTAGGGGTGCCTAGAAAATACTTAGAGAATGCACCTAGATTAGCAAGAACCCACCCCTCTGCTGGGAAAACCGCTTGGGGCTCATTCCAAATTGATGTCAACAGTGTCACTTTTATTTCCTAAAAATATCCACCCTTGCTAAAAACTTTTTAAAAATCCTCTTATCTGCTAGTGTACGGCTTGCATCCCTCATGCACCAAACTTGCAAAGGCGTCACAGAAGCATCATCTGTACCTCTGGGAAATCCCTGAGAGTGGGTATGCTGCGCCTATCCCTGCTGTGGATCTGGTTTTCAAGATGAGGGAAAGAAGCGTTAGGAAGACCACACACCAGTGACTTGAGCCTGTCCATGGCCAGGTTTTAGAATGGATTATTATATATTTGGAGGAACTGGGATGCTTAGTCTGGGGACAAAAGACTCGGAGGGGATCAGGCTTACAGTCTTAAAATACTCAAAGGGCTCTCACAGAGGAGAGGAAATAGACTTGTTCAAACTGTGCCTGAAGGGTGAAGTTTCCAGGACTATTTTGGTTCAACGTAGAGCAACTGTGTAACAACCACCCAACAATGGGTGGAAAACTTCCTTAGAGGTGCTGAGAAAGGGCCCGGCCTTAGGACCGTTCAAGCAGAGGACAGCAGGGATGTTGTAATAAGAATTCCAGCAGTGGGCTCGAGGTTCAACTGATGACCTCCAAGCTCTAAGATCGGATGATTCTATATCTGTAATTTTCCATTTCCCTATTAAGAAGAAATTTTCCACATTGAAAATTGTTTTAGTATTTGATGAAAGCTGTGGGATGATATTTGCTTTGTTGACTTTAACAGGGGGTTTACTCCTTTGCCCCAGTAGGTTAACAAGGTATAAACGCATCAGTGATATTTATTGGGCAGGGGAGAGAGGAGTTTATTGTTGGGTGGGAAAGTCCTGCTTACATGGAGACTGTCATGGAGGGGTAGGAAACGCCAAATGTTGCCTCACATTGTCTCTGAAATTCCTCTACCCAAAGGACCTGGGCATTTTACCCTATTCCTGCCTAGTGGGTGCAGCAGAGGTGTCTGGAGCCTGGCTGACCTTTCATCAATCGCTTGGTAGTTCTTGTAGCATCCTCCCAAACCCCTACAGTTCCATGGCCACCTCACAGAGCCCTGCATAATGTGATTACACTAAGGAACCTTTTGAAACTCTTACCTCTCACGTCATCTCTCCCAACTTGAGGACAGAGTATACTTTCTTTGAAAATAACTGACCCTCTTTCAAATGCTCCTTCCATTAAGCTATCATAAAGAATACAAACATTCTATTAAAAAAGCAAAGAGAAAGGTCAGGTGTGGTGGCTCACATCTGTAATCCCAGCACTTTGGGAGGTCACAGCAGGCAGATCACTTGAGGCCAGAAGTTTGAGACCAGCCTGGCCAACATGGTGAAACCTTGTCTCTACAAAAAATACAAAAATTAGCCAGTCTTAGTGGCATGCACCTGTAGTCCCAGCTACTTGGGAAGCTGAGACAGGAGAATCTCTTGAACCTGGGAGGTGGAGTTTGCAGTGAGCTAAGATCACGCCGATGCACTCCAGCCTGGGTGACAGAGAGAGACTCTGTCTCAAAAAACAAAAAGAGAAATGTGAACTTAAACACCCCTTAAATACTAGACTATAACTTCACCTGACTTTAACTTTTAAAGGAAAATTTCTTGTGTTGAATATAGTCAATTCTTGGCCTTGAAGATTGACTGGTTATTTTTTTTTTACACTTACTTTACTAATACTCCATCTCTTTCTTTACTGGGTTAAGGATATGTTGCAAGAAGAGTTCTAGGAGTTGAAAGTAAAATACTGTTCATTCAAAAATGCATAAATATGCTCATAGCAATGGATTTCTTATTAGTGTCTGATTAGTAGAGTGTGATCAAGGAGCTGGGATCAAAAACATCACCCTTGATGCGGCCCCCTGGAGTGCCCCAATCCTTAGCTCTTCCTGTAACCACCAAGGAGAGTTGAATATTATTTGTCAGCTATGTTTCAGACTGAAGGCAGTGAACAAGGTGCTCAACGTGTTCGTTGCCAGAGAAACACAAATTAAAACCACCGTGAGATACCACTATACACCAAAACTAAAACTTACCTTAAAAACTTTAAAAACTTAGGCTGAGCATGGTAGCTCATATCTGTAATCCCGGCACTTTGGGAGGCTGAGGTGGGAGGCTGAGGTGGGAGGATTGTTTGAGGATAGGAGTTAAAGACTAGCCTGAGCAAGATAGTGAGACCCCATTTCTAAAAAATTTAAAAATTAGCCAGGCATGGTGGTGTATGCCTATAATCCCAGCTACTCGGGAGGCTGAGATGGGAGGATCACTTGAGCCCAGAAAGTTGAGGCTGTAGTGAGCCATGTTTGTGCCACTGCACTCCAGTCTGGGTAAGAGTGAGATCATGTCTGAATTAAAAAACAAAAACAAAAAGACTGATTTATTCAAGTGCTGAAGAAGATACAGAGCAACTTGGAATGCTCATACACTACTGACGGGCAGGTAAATTGGTACAACCACTTTGGAAAACTATTTGGCAGCCTCTACTAAAGTCAAAGCAACTCCATGATACAGCAATGCCTTTCCTAGGTACAGACCTAAAAGCAGTGAGTTCGTATTTCTTCCAAAAGAAAGGTACAAGAGTGGTTTTGCAGTTTTATTCATAATAACCCCAAGCTGGAACCAACACAAATGTCCACTCATAAAAGAATGAATAAATAGATTGCAGTATACTCATACGTGAAATACGACATAGGAGTAAAAAGAACAAGCACCTGAAACCGCTGATACCACAACATTTTTTGAATGAAAAAAGCCAGACATAAGAGTATATATACTATGATTTCATTTACATCAAGTTAAAAAACAGGAAAACTAGTCAATGTTGCTACAGAACAGTAGTTACCTTGGGTAGGAGGATAGTGACCTGGAGGCAAGAGGCGGGCAATGTTCTGTATTTAAATCTGTGTATGTGTATCTTAGGTGTACACATTTGCAAAAACCAAGCTGCTAATGTAAGATTAGTGCACTTCGAAACCACTGATAGCATTTCACACCCACTAGGGTGGCTAAAACAAAAGAGACAAGATGATAGTAAGAGCTGATGAGGATGGAGAGAAATTGGAGCTCTCATATATGGCTGTGGGACTGAAAAGTGGCTTTTCAGAAAACATTTTGGTACTTCCTTAAAAGTTAAGCATAAAGATGCCATATGGCCGGGAATTCCATTCCGAGGTATGTACCCTAGATAATTGAAAACACGACCACACAAAAATCTGTACATGAATATTCACAGAAACTTTATTCTTAATAGCCAAAAAGTGGTAACAATGCAAGTGTTCATCAGTTGATGAATGAATCCACAACATGTGCTGTGTCTATATAGCGGCATATTATTTGACAATAAAAATGAAGTATTGACACATGCTACAATACAGATGAACCTTGAACGTGTTATGTAAGTGAAAGAAGCCAGTCACAAAAGACCACAGGGTGAATGATTCCATTTGTATGAGATGTTCAGAATAGTGACATAAAGTAGATTAATGGTTGCCAGAGGCTGGAGAGGATGAAATGGAGACTGAGGGGTTTTTTTGGGGGAAAGGGTGATGAAAATATTCTTAAATTAAGTAGTGATGAGATTTCTCTGTGGATAGATAGAGCATTATAAAAACCACTGAATTGTATTGTATACTTTTATTTATTTATTTAGAGTTTTGATGTGGAATCTCACTCTGTTGTCCAGGCTGGAGTGCAGTGGCACGATCTTGGCTCACTGAAACCTCTGCCTCCTAGGTTCAAGCAATTCTTCTGCTTCAGCCTCCCAAGTAGCTGGGACTACAGGTGCACACCACCACACTGGCTAATTTTTGTATTTTTAGCAGAGACAGGGTTTCATCATTGGTCAGACTGGTCTTGAACTCCTAACCTTGTGATCTGCCCACCTGGGCCTCCCAAAGTGCTGGGATTACAGGCCTGAGCTGCCACGCCTGGCCATATTGTATACTTTTAAAGGATGAATTTTATGGTATGTGAATACTTCAATAAAGCTGTTATTAAAAGCAGATTGTTGGATCTTGCTGTATGTATTTACACCTCATTAAGAAGAGAGAGAATGAAGAGTAAATAGTCAGAATTTAGAATTCCAAAAAATTTCAGAATTCTTTAATGGCAAATGACAAAACAGGGAAAGGATGTGGGTTGGGAATAAAGAGAACGGATATCTGTTGAATAGCTTCTCCAAGTGCCAGATGCTTTACGTCCACTACTTCATTTCACTGTCAAAGGACTCCTATAACACGTATATTCCCAATGGGCTGCTTCTGCAATTCACTAAGGTGGCCAAAGCCAGGACGTGGGGTCCGAAGCTGTCTCTGCTCCATTATCTTGCTCTGCCTCTCAGATGCACTCCCAGTGGGGTTAGGATTGGCTTTGAGTTGACCTTGTCTGGCATATGCATTTGGTGGAAGAGGATCCTGAGACCCAGACACATAATATGACTTACATAACATCCCCACAGCCACCCCGTGGCAGAGCTGGATTAAACCCTGATGCCCCAGTGTAGGATTCTTTGATAAATAGCTGATAAGGTAATAGCACCACACCAAGCACCTTATTACATAGATCTGCTTGGTCAGAGAGCAGTCTGTAAGGGTTCAGTGCAGTGCAGATGTGTCCACCTGGGGCACAGAAACCCTTTTAGGATTCTCAGAGCAGTTCTTGTGCCGGCCACCAGGGCACTTTCACTGCCTTGTTTGTGGCAACTGAGTTGTCCATCACCACGTGTGTGGATAGGTTAACTGGTGGGCACACTGTGGAATACGCATGGCTCTTAGACACAGGGAATGACACGCACACACTGTCGCATGGTGATACTTTAGAACTGGACAATAAAGCAGGAAACCAAATGCTATTTACAGCATACCATTTATGAATTAAAAATACAATCCCCCTACAAAATAATACCATGTGTTTCACAAGGATATATCCTTATCAAAGGATCCCTTGAAACACATGGGTATAGCAACTACTGGAGTGAGGGGAATGCAGTGAGTGTGATGATGCCATGAATCAAAAAGGACGATTAACTCACTTCCTAGCCCTGAGGCCCAGAAAAAAATGAATAATAAAATAGCAGCATCAGATATTTTATGGAAAGAAAACAGAGACAGAAATCTGTTTTCTTTCTTTTTTCTTTTCTTTTTGTAATGGAGTCTCGCTCTGTCGCCCAGGGTGGAATGCAGTGATGAAATCTTGGCTCACTGCAACCTCCGCCTCCCAGGTTCAAGTAATTCTCTTGTCCCAGCCTCCCGAGTAGCTGGGACTACAGGTGCACTCCATCATGCCTGGCTAATTTTTGTATTTTTAGTAGAGAGAGGGTCTTGCCATATTGGTCAGCCTGGTCTCGAACTCCTGGCCTCAGATGATTCACTCACCTTGGCCTCCCCAAGTGCTGGGATTACAGGCATGAGCCACTGCACCTGGCCCTGTTTTCTTTATCTAACTGACAGAGGCCTGATTGCAACTGAAAGTGTCTAAATCAAAATCTAGATACAACTTTTTTGGAAGTAAGCAGAGAGAACTGCAAAGACAGGAAGGTCTCTGGCTGTGCACTGTCCAAGTATGTCCTGTCAATGCAGCTAGCTGTCCAAGGATGCCTCTGACACCTCTTTACTACTTGCTACTCTATCCTTGACATTCATTATACACGGGTCTTAGACCTCTGGCCTCCAGAACTGTGAGAAAATATGTTTCTGAGGTAGATAATAAGTTTCTGAAAAGATATGTTCTTTAAGCCACCTGTGTGTGGGGTTTTGTTATGGTAGCCCTAGTACACAAATACAACAGGTATTGGCAGAGCTGGGATTTAGGCTCACAGGTGCAACAACCAGTCTTTAGTCCTGGGTTCCCCGTTTAGTGATGTTATCTTCTAGCGAGTGAAGCTGTGGTCACTTTCCTTTTAGACACTCTCACCTTTCGGGGGTTGAAAGAGCTGAGTAAGGGCTGGGCATGGTGGGTCACACCTGTAATTCCAGCACCTTGGGGGGCCAAGGCAGGAGGATCCCTTGAGGCCAGGAGTTCGAGATCAGCCTGGGGAACATAGCAAGATCCCTGTCTCTATTTTATTAAAAAATAAAAACAAAAAAGGGCTGAGCAAGGTGGATCTCTAGAAAGAATAAGAAGGATTCCACGAGTTCGCTCAATCCCATTGCTTTATCTGGGCAGCAGTTGGGGAAGCCATGAGTTGTCAGCCAGTTGACAGGGCACCCAGCAATTGTCAGGCCCCAGGTGAGGGGGAGCCACCACGCCTTGGGATATATTCAGCTGGAAGTGTCTCTCAACTGTCAATAATTCCTTTGCAAGTGCCATAGGCCTGAGTAAATATGTACTTCTCCCTGTGGGCTCTCCTAGCGACTGCTTCTTAAACAAGGCCCACTGCGGTATTTGAAAGCACAGTCCCTTCTGATATTAAGCCAGAGATGATTGTTCCCATATCAAAGAATTAATGAAGGTCAACGAAGCTCAGGAATGGAGGGGTTGAGCCTGGGTTCTTCTGTGGTGCTGGGGGAGCCGTGCCCACACTGTTCATGCTAGGAAAATGTCCCAGGCAGGGACTGGAGGACAAAGGCTACTTCCTCTACTCTTGAATTTTAGCAGTGTTGAGGCAAAGAAACCCTCTTGTTCTTTGCTTTTTGTTTGTTTGTTTTGAGATGGAGTCTCTCTGTTGCCCAGGCTGGAGTACAGTGGTGTGATATCAGCTCACTTCAACCTCTGCCTCCCAGGTTCAAGGGATTCTCCTGCCTCAGTCTCCCGAGTAGCTGGGATTACAGGCATGTGCCACCACGCCTGGCTAATTTTTGTATTTTTAGTAGAGACGTGGTTTCACCATGTTGGCCAGGCTGTTCTCGAACTCCTGACCTCAAGTGATTCACCCGCCGCAGCCTCCCAAAGTGTTGGGATTCAGGCGTGAGTCACTGTGCCTGGTCTTTTCCTGTTCTTTCTGTAATTCATGTTGTCCACATTCCTGCTTGTCAGCTCTCACCAGTCTTCTAGGAACTCAGGGGTTTTGCAGGGAAAGAGGAATAGACACTGTGTGTCTCTGTGTTTATATTTGTTGGAAGGCCTTGTAGCAGGGATTGTGTGTGCATGTGTGTGATGAGGGTGAGGTAGCGGAGGTAAAAACAGGCAGAAAGGAAGGGAGAAGGGATGGCCCAGATTCCCTTGGCTCTCCTGAAAGGTTTGAGAACCTATTGAAACCTGGGCTTTTTCTCAGCCAGCACTTGCTATTTAAAGGCCTAGTTTAAGGGGGCATTTGTGTAGCTCACAGGCTGTACCCTTCTGGCACTATTACCTTATTGGTCCAGCCAGAATCTTTGCTGAAGACGGTGTCTCAGCTTACCTTGGTTTAAAGTATTTGGCTCCTTCCCCTACCTACATTCATGGCACTGTGGCTGGAATCCAGTCAAACAGGCATGGGTTCAAATTCTATGTCTACTGCTTACGTCGTGTGAGACCTTGGTGATTACTTAATTCTTGAGTCTCGGTTTACCCAACCACAAAATGGGAGAATAATTTTGATTCCATAAGACCACTAAGAGAATAAATAAAATATTAAGTGTTTTTGGCATTGCTGGGCATTGAAAAATATTAGTTTTCTTCCTTCCACCCAAATATTAGCTAGGTAGTTTGTGTCATTCGTTCAACAAATGCTTATTGGGTGTCAACTAAATGCTGGCAGATGGTGCCCCTTGCAGCTGTGCAACATGGTTGCCCAGATGTCCCACCCTTAGGAAACGTACAGTCTAGTGGGTAAAAAGCAAAGTGGACTCAGGTGTTAGGGAAGTGGTGGCATCGTATTTTCTTAGCCCTGTTCTCTGATGTCTCCTCATTTGGCTGTGAGGCTAGATAGGAACATGATGCTCGAGGGGGAATTCTCTGAACTGAACTTTGAGAACAAGACAATAGTGACTCACAACAGGTTAGTTTCCATCAGCAGCAAAGGAAGGGCTGGGGAAGAGCTCAGGGAATCAAGCAGCTGTCACAACAACCCTCGTCATCTTCTATTTATGTGGGATCTTCCCCCCCTTGCAAACTAAGTGCTAAATGGACATTACTCAGTGAATTCTCTCAGCCTCCTCATGGGGCAGGGAGGAGGTAAAGACTCTTAGAGATGAGGAAACAGGCAAGGCGAAAAGATAACTGCCTTGCCTGAAGTCACACGGCCAGCACAAGCACTGGGTCCAGAACTGGGCTGCCCAACTTGGAGCCCATTGGCTCATACTCTGACCATGGGGCAAGGAGGTGAGGATGCTGTGTGTGACTGTGGGAAGCAGGGTTAGGAAAGCTTTACAGCTTGTTCTGATGCTTCCCAATACAAGTTCTTTTATTTTTAAATTATTATTATTTTTAAAATATATTTTTGAAGTGAGGTCTTGCTCTGTTGCCCAGTCAGAAGTGCAGTGATAAAATCATAGCTCACTGTAGCCTCAAACTCCTGGGCTCAAGTGATCCTCCCTCTTGGCTCCCTGAGTAACTAGGATTACAGGTGTGCACCACCAAACCTGGATAATTTAAAAAAATTTTTTGTAGAGATAGGGTCTCACTATGTTGCCCAGGCTGGTCTGGAACTCCTGACCTCAAGTGATCCTCCTGCCTTGACCTCCCAAAGGACAAGGATTACAGGTGTGAGCCACTGTGCCCAGCTCCAAATATGAGCTTTAACTCTACACTCCATTCTGCTTTGGTGGCCCAATGCATTATATTTAGGGACATTCCAGTGTTAGTCCCTTCCCTGTTCTTTGATGCCATCCATAGGAGGTTAATGTGATAGAACCTTAGACATAATCCAACCCAACCCCCTCATGTTACAAATGAGGAAACTGAGGCCCAGAGAGATGAAATGACTCACTCAAGGTCACACAGATCTAGGTCTAGAACTCAACCCTCTCAGCCACTAGCCCAAGATTCTTTCTCTTCTACTGGAAGGTTCCCAGTAATGGCCCTGCTTTTCAGCCCTGACTCTCTTAGTTCCTATCTGTGCCATCCTAGGTCAGAGATCCAAGCCTCCATTCTCCCGTCAGCTCCCCTTGTTGGTGGCCAGCTTTCTGGACCACATTTTTGGGATTTTTCTTGGAGTACCATCTTCCTCAAGGGCTGTCCTGAAGTGTAGACACAGCACGGGCGCCTGGAATTGGCAGAATTCTTGAGATCGAAAGACGAGAGCCGCGGCTCTTTCCATCCTTGCACTTATCTGCGATATCAGCGTTCTGAATTGCCTCTCAGGCTGGAGTGCCGAAAGCACTTAGCAAATGGGGGAATATTTTCTAATGACAGTGACTTCTCCACTGTAGATAACATCTGTGTCAGCAAACTCTTTTACCTACCAAGCTTGCCACTTTCTTTGACCCCCGCTGTTGTACTGCTTCAGAAGCCTCTGCTGGTTTAGTCAAGTCATGGTGCCGTGGATGACCCTCAGCCGCCAAGAGGCCTCGGATGACCCTTGGATAGTCCATTAAGACTATGCTACCCCCGTCATCCCCCTTCTCGAGGCTGGTGGACCAGCTAGCCAGCTCTTGCTCTGCTCCTCACGACACAGTTCCCACAGTTGAAGCCCTCTGGTGTGACTATGGGGGAGATGGCCTTAGGTGGAAATTATCTCGTTTTTATGGTTTTTAAAAATGTTGAGTTTGTGCTTTTCAACTTTGTTTGTCTCTTTGGGTTCTGGGAGCAGGAAGTCTTAAATTTCGTAGACCTCGCTGGCCTATTTACTCAGTGCGTTCACACCAGCCTCACACACGGCTGCTGAGCCGGGTGCTGCTGCTGAGGACTTCAGCACACAGACTTCTTCCCCATTTCGTCGGGAGTATGGATAGCCCGATCACCACCATTGCTTAGGCGCTTGCTGTGTAGACAGCACAACTTCGGCACACAGAAAGGCTGGAAAGGAGAGAGGAGGGACCCTTCTACAGTATAACGAGAGGCTGCCGATTCTGTGGCTGAAATGGGTCCTTTGTGGTCAGAGAGGGCTGCTGGCTGTCTCAGCTCCAGGATCTCACAAGCACAGAAGGAGGGCTACCCATAGAGAGGAGGCGGAGCTGGCTAGCTTGTGTGAATGAGCTGGCTTCAGAGGTCAGGGTGCAGGAGAGGTGACCAGCTCAGCACACCCTTCACCGCCAGCAGAAACCCATGGCGGAGGCCTGCTGGCGCTTCCTGCACTATCTACCCGCTTGGGGTTATCTAGAGCCTCTCTCTGATGCTCCAAGCACTTTACATTTATCTCACTCATCTGCACACTCAGAGAAGTGGGGAAGAGACGGGTATTATTATCACCACTTTACAGATAGAGAAACTGGGGCACAGAGCAGGCGTGGTGTGCGGGCGGGGCCAGCGAGAACAGTCTGACCTCAGCCTGCAGGACACACGGATGGGAAACCTCATACCTATCACATTAAAAAATGAACTGTAAAAACTTCAGATGGCCATCACATTTGGGATGTAAGTTCCTCTGAAGGAGAGGAAGGGGGATAGGTGCCTGGCGTCAGAATTGCCTGGGGGCTTCCATTGTAGTGATCATGCTTTGGGTGTTTTCAAGTTGGGTGGTGAGTACACGGCTGTGATACTTTTCTTATTTCTTTTCTGTATGTCTTAAATGTTGCACAGTAAAGTCATTCAGATAATACAAAAAGCATAAGATTATTATTCAAAATGAAAGCATTTCAACTTTTATTCCTGAGACCCTGGGTATCGAGGATAGAAAGCATTGCTTCAGACAACCGAAGCGGTTGTGTATTTCCAGGGAGAATGGGAGGGGAACCATCTGGCCGAGAAACAATCATGGAATTCCTTATCATGAAGTCAAAAATTAAATTGGGCATTTTGCAAATATTTACTCAACGTCTACTTTGTGCCAAACACTGGCTTAGGCCCGGAAAAATATAATATGGTTCATATGCTCAGGGCCTTCCATTCTAGAGAGAAACAAAGGTACAAATATGTCCGTAGTCAGCAAATATCATGGTAGAAGCTGGGCTGAAGGCAAGAGGAAGAGGTTTAAGTAGAGATAATAGTTGAGGGGGAGAAGGCCCGTTGGAGGAGGGACTACCCCAGTGAACCCATCTCAGTTCCAAAGGACTCCTCTGTCATCTCCAACCACACAGATTTGAGGAGCAGCACAGCTCACTTAAGAGGAATGGGGTGAGGGTGGGGACAGAGCTAGTGACATGGGCCCAACACCCAGGCCAGTCTGGGTGCTGGTTCCACCCTGGGTGTGCCCAGGGCCTGTGCATTACACTTTAATGAGGGGTTGGGCCAATGGTGATGTGTTTCTTCTTTTTTTTAATGAGGTGCTGTTTTGCATAGATAAATACTATGATTGTGATGTGGGAACCAAATGGCAGATCATTTTACAAAAAGCACTGGGCAGAGGTGAGATTATGAAACCTGTTCTGCTTCAGGCCTGCTGCCTGAGCGTGGGAACCAGGAGGTGTCTGAGTCTAGGCCGCAATCTGGGCCGACTGGATCGAGGCCGCCCTCTCTAGCTCATCTCTCAGCAGCTGGGCTGGGACAGGAAAATGCCTCTCCACTTCTTACCTGCGATTCAGTATCCCAGGCAGGGCAAGTGGAAGGGGAAGGCAGGTGGCTTCCCCACCTGCTGTCCCCACCTGATCATAGCGTCTGAGGTTGATGGGACCAAAGCTCTTCACGTATATTGAACTGATTTCTTATTGCTGGAGAATAAGAGCTGAAGGTTTAGGTGCTGTAGGAGGTGGGTCTTGGGCAATCCCATCTGAGGCTCAAAGAGTTTTAGGCAGGAAACAGGGAAAGGGAAAACATCCTTGGTTCTGGGTTTACAACAGGCTTCCTAGCTGGGGTAGCTGGATCTCAGAAGAGGAGGTGGAGGTCTGAAGGGAGAGGCTGCTTGCACAGCCAGGAGGGGGAACTTAAGCAGCTTGGATGAGATGGAGAAGACAGCTGAGGAAGAAGAACCAGGGCTCAGATTTTCAGACAGAGGATGTTCCTGTAATGCCCCACTCAAGTGGGACTTTGCAACTGCTGGAATGGTCATCCAGCAAATAAACAAATAAACATACCGCACATTGTTTGTGCTTTAATGTACCCACACGCTTGCCTTTGTCAGGTCCAAAAAAACCAGATCCAGAAGATAAGTAAAGCCAAGATCAGCGCTGCCCAGGATGGAGACACAGGTGCCTTCATCCCAGGTGGTGGCTGCAGTGAAGGCAGTAATGAGAGTGCCCCCTACAGAGTACATCAGGGAGAGGCAGCCTGGGGTATCAGCATGAGCCTAGGCAAAGGCCATCCATTCATTCACTCCCTGGACAACCATTTGTGGAGCACCTACTGGGGTGTCAATAAGACAAAGATCCCATCTTCGAGGAAGCGAGATCAGAATAACTTCCTCACATTACACACCTGGAGAGCAACCAGTTTTTTTCCTCCCGGTTTTCCGTGGTTCGTCAGCACACTGTCACAACTTCAGCCCTAGGTAGGCAGTGAGACTTGGCTAATGGTCTTCCTCAAATCCAGACCTCTGCTCCCCTCTTCTACTGGTGGAGAAGCTGGGGAAGGGCAGGATGGGAATTGGGGGGAGCTGGTCCTACTCTTCCCAAGGTCTTGGGACTCAATGGGACACCTCTGGATAGTGCCCAGACGTGTTGGGTGGGGTGGCAAGGGTGTTAATGATTTGATGATGCAATTCAATTACGCCAGGGTGTTAATGAACTAAGTGCAGTATCTTTATCATGCATCAAATACTGAAAGGCATCATACCTACAGTGTCTCAGGCCTTCCCTACATGCTACATTAAGATAATGATTCTATAAGAAGCTCATAACCTCTGCTTGTCTAACTTCTTCAATGACCTGACCTTAAATTGATCTGTAGACCCTTATCCTAGAGCCTCAAGAAAGTGGCTTCATCAGGGATTACAATATTTATGTTTCATGTCATCCCAGAAATGGTCTTTGCTCCTTATTCTACTGTGTTCTCACTGTAGGGAACCACTGTAGATTCCTACCACACCACTAATTCCAGTTCTGGAAATGAATTCTATGAAAATTATTCAACAGAAGCAAAAAACTACATGTTTGAAGACGTCCACTGTGCTTAAAAATGTGAAACGATGCAGCACATAGAAGATACAAAATATTAGAGGACTAGTTAAACAAGTTACAGGAAACGTGTGTGGTATATTATATAACCATTAGAAATGATCATGAGAATGCCTTTGCCACATAGTGGAAGATATTTCTTATAGTAAACAGAAAAGGTAGAATATAAATCAGTGTGTACCTTTGGCAATCAGTTGGCATGCATATTGAAGGCTGTTTGCAAAAAAGATAATTATGTTAGAATAATGGGATCTAGGTGCCAGGCAAGGTGGCTCACACCTATAATCCAGCACATTGGGAAGCCAAGGCAAGAGGATCACTTGAGGCCAAAAGCTAGAGACCAGCCTGGGCCATTTAGCAAGAAGATCTGTCTCTACAAAAAGTAGGTGGGATTGGTGGTGCATGCGTGTAGTCCTAGCTACTCAGGAGGCTGAGGCGGGAGGATTGTTTGAGCCCAGGAGTTTGAGGCTGCAGTGAGCTATGATTGTGCTACTGAATTCCAGCCTGGATGGTAGAGAGAGGTTCTGTCTCAAACCAAAGAAAAGAATGGTGGGATGTAGGTAATTTTATTATCTTACAATATTAGTGTTAAAGCTGGATGTAATTTTTAAGCACACTAAGAGAAGGAAAAAAATCCTACCTTGGAATATTATAGTAACATCTCATGATTATTATATTGATGAATATATACGAATATTATAGTAACATCTCATTTTCCTCATTGGACTCAACTTGTTCTCCAAGTGAGGTGTGGGATCCACAGGTGTCTGAGTGACCTTGGAATTGTACTCAACACGCTGATTCCTGAGCTTCGCCCCACCTAGAACCAGAATCCTTTGGGGCACCATCCAAGAATCGGCAGTTCAGCCAAGCTTTTCAGTGATTCTAACGCATGTTCGTGTTTGAGAACCACTGTTCTAGAAGTTCTCAGAATCAAATTGTAAACAGATGACAACAAGAGGCAGAAATTGATTTTCTCTCATGAGAAGCAGCCAATTCTCTGCAAATCAACTTACTTGGGAGTCATTTCACCAGTTCTTTGAATTTGCCAATATGCCAAAATCTTGTTTTGAAACAATGATTTTCTGAAACACATTCAATGACTATGATCTCCATGAACATCTGATTGTGTTCTGCCTGAATGTGTCCGTAACTATGCATTAGGAATACAGTCTTATTTGATTCACTATATTCTTCATGAATATATTCCTTACACACATATTAATAAGAAAAAGAAAATATTTTAATGAAATGACACATTAAAAATATATTCAAAACAACATATGTCCACATCCAGTTGGGTCTGAAACTGGCCACCTGTTTCATCAAGGAGAGTAGCTCTTACCAGTCTTTCAAAGATGTGAGCTTGAAAAGGGAGGGCAATGATTTGTAGTTTAATTGGAGAAGTAGGGACAGACCACATTTTTAGAGGAAGTCCCTGTATGTCTTGCTTTGCCTCACCTAGAGGTGGGAGTTCCCCACGAAGAACCTTCACTGGGGAGGTCCCTCTGTGACTCTGCCATAACTCTGTGGCTTATGGAGATTCATACATGACCACTACTTTGGTGAGCAGCTAGCAAAAGAGACCCCAAAAAGAGATTGTGCTCACACCAGCAGCCACTGATGGTCTTAGGCAATTAAGGACAATATCAGGTACCATTTACTGAATGCTTTCCATGTAAGAGTCAGTGTATTCTTGAGTTTCCTTGTACTATCTCATTTAATTATCACAACAATCTGTCAGGTAGGTCCTGCTATGATTGCCAGTTTATAGATGGGGAAATTGAGACCTAGAGATGTAAATCTCTTGCTTGAGGCCTCAGGATCACATGCGGTTGACTTGGGATTTGAAACCAAGCATCCTGGCCCTAGAGCTCCTTCCTCCTTTGGTTCGCAAGAAACATTTGAAGTTTTATTGCTTGAAACCCATCTGCTGCTAGTGTGGTCTCGAGGATGAGTGTTTAAGGAGAACATGAAGTACTAAAAGAAGAGATATTCTCCTAGATGGCCTGTTAGGAGTTTGCTGTAGATGACTTAACTGGACCAGAGGGATTTAAGTGGGCTCTGGGTCTTGGGACCAAGAGCAGATGAAAGCCAAGGATTCTCTGCTGAATTAAAAAAAATAATCAATCAATGATACAGGTCCTGAGAACTCCTCTGACTGTCAGACCCTGAGGGAGATGGAAAGCTTCATGCTTATGCTTTCTTTGTAAGGTTGCCAGAGAATATATAGGATCCCCAGTTAAATCCGAGTTTCAGATAAACAATTCTTAATATAAATAGGTTCCAAATATTACATGGCATAGACTAACACCAATATTTGTTGTTCTTCTATTTGAAATTCAAGTTTAACTGGATTTCTATTTGCTAACTCTGGCAACCCAATTTCTTTGGGAAGACAGCTCATAATCCAGGCAGCGTGTTCATAAGGGCAGAGTAAGACGTAAGATAATGAGGCCTTTCGAGAAGGACAAGTTCTGGATTTGAATCTAAGGAGGTAACACGATCTCCTGAGTAACAGACTCTGGAAGGGGCCTTGTGATAGGAAGGCTTCCTGTCAGGGCTGCTTCCTAAGGATGGTGGGAAGGATCTGGAAGGGTAGAGAGGGCAGAAGGCTCAAGGCACATGTGGGACCAGCAAGCAGACAATGAAATATCTTGAGGAGACTTCATGCTAGGGAGGACCAGAGGTGGAAGATAAGTCTGGGGAGAGTCTTGAATGTTCTGCTAGGGAATCTGGGCAATGTCCTTTGGACAAGGATAAGGGGCTAATTTTGGCAGGATTTTAGGAAGGTGAATCTGGTGATGGCATGTAAGACTGGCAGGAAGAGTGCATGAGTGAGTAGGTGTGGGGAACTGAGGATGAGGTGGCGAGGGTCGGTGGCAGTCAGAGAGGAAGGTGACCAAGAGGACATTCCAAAGGCATGGTCTCATCTTGTGAGAGGAAAGGTGGCCTACAGTGCCTGTCTCCTCTCCAGTGGTAGACTTGGGCCCTGCCGGCCTAGAGGAGGAGCAGGCAACCTTGCACAGAATCTCAGAGGGAAGACTCTCACGTGAGGAGCTCCCTGGGAAGTCTGGGCCACAGGAAGGCATGGGGAGGCAGAGAGTGAATGTCACATCTTATTCAATTCCACCCCCTCCCTGAATACACACACACACACACACACACTCACACACATACACTCACCACTCTGTGCTTATTAGGTTTATGTAGATTTCCATAAAAAGTCACCTTCTGTTTTAACTTCAGATAGTATTTATGAAGGATACAATTTTAGCCTTAGATTCTGATTCTGTTGTTTACTTCCCTTGGAGCCAGTCTTTTGAAGCTTTCATTCTACTGCCAAAGCTGTTACCAGCTTAGCGAGTGACCCTTCTTCCCTGGGTCCTTTCACAGCTGGGACAACTCCTATTTCTGGTAAAACGTTTTGAGATCCTCTAAAGAAAAGCACCTGGGCAACACAGGCAATTACTGCTGTGTGGCCAGCTCATCCCTCACCCTCGCCCTGGCCCTGGCATCGAGCCAATCCTGAAAAGCCTGCTCAGCTGTTGTAGGTTTTCCCAGCAGAGCCACCTGGGCAAGAAAGGAGGCGCCCAGACAGGTTGGAAATGGAAACAGTCCCAGCCCTTTCCTGGGACTGGGTGGGACGGGACAGAACCACAGGGGCAGGGCAGGGGCGGAGTCTCCTCCAGCCAGGGCTGGCCCTGGGTACTCTGGCTTGATCTGATCTTCTCCCTGCCCTAAGGTGATTGGGGGCTGGGCTTACAGTAATGTGGCTTTCCAGGTGACCTAGAGGAAAGGTGTGGGCCCAGTGGGCAGTGCATTGTGAGGTGGGAAGACATTAACCCCCAGCAGGGTGATGGGCACTCAGTGCCAGCAAGTACAGTCACACCCTATTTCAAACACACGGCTGCAGGCCTCTTGACTACAGGTCTTGGGCCAAGTGACTGTTACCAAGTGTCACTCTGCAGGCAGGGGGAGTTTCAGTGTCTTCCCTGAGAAACTGACCAACGCCAAGGCATACTTGCACTGAGGTCTCCTGCAGGAACTATGGCTAGCTAGCTCACACCAGCACACGCTGACCTTGCATCAAGGTGACCTGAACTTCACTGATGAGGAGAACAGGGAGGGCAGACATTGCATGAACTGGCCTTTTGTTCTCACACTCCCCTGCCAGCCGCTTTCCTATGGAAAACAGAACCACTTCACCCTTACTCCCCCATCACTCAAGGGCTGAACAGAGGGGTTCCTAAAGCAGCCACACGGACCTGCTGGCCTTTCCTTGTTTGGGGGGGGCACCTTTTGCCTATACGTGGACTATGAGTGCCCTTTCCCAGGAATGCCCTTCCTCCACCTGCCTCCCTGTCTGGTGAACTCCTGTCATCTGACAAAACTGGTTCCAAAGCCTCCTTCCCCTGTGAAGCTTGCCAGTTTCCTCCTTCAATGCGTTCTTCTCAGGGCTCTCTTCCATTTCTTTGCTGGTGAGAGAGCACTTACGTAACCCACTGCACTGAGAGCTTCATGCCCCGAGGCCCCAGCCCCACATGAGGCTCTGAACTCAGTCCCTGCCACCTTCCTGATCCAGCCTGGGCCTCCTGAATGCTTGTGGCTGAGCCTGGGCCTGGACTTTTCAGGATTGCTGGGAGGTAGCGCCACGTCGCTAGGGCTCTGAGCTCCCTTTCAGTTCCAGGTGGCCTCCCGAGGTCAGGACCCACACACCACCACCTGTGGTCTTGTCCCAGACTTACTCTGCCTTTCCTGGCTCCTCTTTGAGGCACTGATTCCTCCTTTACCTGCCAGACTCCTCCACTGACCGCTCCCTGGCTCAGCACTGGCATGGCTTGCAGAGCCAGCCTCTCCGTTCTGATTGCCAGCAACTGGGCCAGGCCACCTTCCCGAGATGCAGGGGGCTGGTTGGCGCTGCCTCCTCCAGTGTGTGTTGGGGGAGACGTTCTGCCAGGCCTGGGGCTGGGGTGAGGTGGGGAGAAGGCCCAGGACTACCAAGGTACCAGCTTGCTGTCCACGGCAGTGGTTCTTAATGATGGGGGTGTAGGGTGAGGCATTTGGCAAGGTCCAGAGACATCTCTGGTTGTCACAACTGGCAGGGGAAGGAGTCTCCAGGTATCTAGAGGCTGAGGACGCTGCTCGGCAGCCTACAATGGCCAGGACAGCCCCTCAACAAAAAATACCTGATCCAAAGTGTCAGCAGTGCTGAGGCAGAGGAACCCTGCTTCAGTGAGAAGAGGTGGGGGCCGGCTGGAATGGGGGCTTTATGTTTGAGAGGTGGGCTCAAGTGGGCTTCCCTGATTTGAGTAGATGGCTATCCTCAGTGCACCTCTGCAGCCTCTCTGCTCCTTCTGGGCTCCTCCATGGAGCCGCAGATCCCCAGACTGTCCCGGGCCTCACTGCTCAAAGAGCCTAGAGTGAAAAGTGATGCAGGGCTCCCATGTCTGTGCGAACTGTGCAGGTGTGGGTTGGGTTGGCCGGGAGAGGAGCTTCAGGCAGGTAAACACGGGGCAGGGGCCTCTGGGAGACAACAGGCTATTAGAGGAAGTGGGCTGATTCTTGTGAAGGGGTGACTAATACTCACTACCATTGAGTCAGCCGAGGCCGGGAAACGTCCTCATCCTCTTCCTGGGGCAATGTCCCAACCCTGGGGAAAGCCTCATCAGGGCTCCCTATCCCTGAAATGGGTTCAGCTGCCTGAAAGGAAGCCCCCTAAGGCTCTGGCAAAACGCTGTCTACCCTATTCTCCCAGCCCTTGCAGGGAGCTCTGCAGCCTGGCAGCGGCCCAAACCCCTACTGTCCTCCTCAGCTCTGCCAGGCTAGAAGAGAGGGGCCCAAGGAAACAGGAAATGGGAACCAATGGGACAAGGAGGAGTGAGTTCTCTGGTGCCAGGGCTGTGAGTCAGGCCTACCTCCAGGGGCCCTGGGCTATGAGGGGCTGCAGGAGGTGGGTGGGCAAACAAATAACCAGAGGTGGTTTTCCTCTCTCTGGTTCTTTGTCCCCTAGAGAGCCCTCTGTTCGCATTGACTTGGACTCCCAGGAATGTGCTGGCCCACCCTGGGTAGAGCACCTGGCTGGGCTTGTGGCTTCCGTCTCGGAAGGAAGGCTGGATGCACCAGGGTCCCTTCTTGGCTCTCCCATTGCTCTGTTCAGCAGCAGGTACCCCTTAAGGGAGGTGGCATTATCCTCTTAGGAGACAGGAGGAGTCTGAAGTTCAGGAAAGTTAAATAACTCACAATGAAGGGGAGCTGGGGCTTGAACCCCTGTCTCTGCCTCCATGCCCCGCCCTTGGCCTTCCTTCTGCACTTCAGTGGCTCTCACTTGCAGATAGTTCTCTTTGCTTGAAGGGCTCTCCTCTGCTCCAGAAAAAACCTGTGATGCTCTTGGTCCTCTCTTGACCCTCTTCTCATGGGGACCTAAGCTTAACAGCAAGCAGAACTGTTTCCCAGGGCTGGGGGGACACCCAGCTCCCTTGCAAGCGGGCTTCTTCCCTGCAGAGGAGATCATCTAGTTGCTTGAAGTGTTACTGATACATCACTATTCAAGGGCCCTGGGGCATCAAAGTATGAACTCCCAACCCAGGCTGCCTCAGGCAGGGATTCCCAAAGTGCTGGGCACCTGAGTGGTACCCACAGAGACTGAGGCTGGGATAGCCTGTTCCAGTGCTGGCTGCCACTTGCTCCCTAACATGTGGCTCCTAGAAACAGCAGCTCTACAGTGGGGGCCAGGGCCTCAGTGGCTGCATCTAACTGCTCAGGTGGCCTTGACCCCTGCCTGAGTTGGGGGGTGGGGTGGTGACAAATGTGGGGGAAGAAGCTGTGTTTACACATTTTCTCGACAGCAGCAAACATCAAAAGAGATCTCGATCCTTAAATAATGATAACAACCCAAGTTTATCGGGTCTTCATTTCCTTCATTTATAGTAAGTTTATGTTTAAGTACATGTATTTATTTACACATATATTGACTCACTTAATCCCTACCACACCCCAAAGAAGAGGTACTTTGATGATGCCTGTCATAGATGCAAAACGGAGGCTCAGAGAAGGGAAATAAGCTGCCCTAGTAGCAGTGGGTTCTGGCACTCTGAACTGCAGCCTGGGCAGCTGGTCCCCAGGTCTACTCTCTGGTCACTATACTGTACTGCCTGGGTAAGAACACTTTTGGGAAGGTCATACAGGTTCCCCTCGATGTCCTTCATGAGGCCTCTATTCTTCAGAGACTTGAATAATGATCCAAGCTAACAAGGGGTGGTGTGGGGCCAAGACAGGGCCTTCCAGGCAGAGGTAACAGTGTAGGCAAAGGCTTAAAGGCCTGACGGTGCTAGACAAAAGCAGAGAACGATCAGCACATCAGTATTCCTAGGGGGCAGGTGCGACAGAAGATGAGCCGGCGAGGTTTGCATCATAAGGGCCTGCAGGCCATGCTCGGGCCCTGAGCTTTGTCCAGCCTCCTGGACTGAAAGACCAAAGAAAGTTTCAACATATGAATTTTGTGGGGATACAGTCAGAGAATAGCAGATAGTCTCTCTAAAAAGTCATGCTAGAGCATGTACACATCCATGCAAAAAAAAAAAGAGAGAGAGGAGAGAGGAAAAAAGAAAGAATGTTGACCTATAACTCAAAAGGATCATAGACCTAACTGTAAAATGTTAAAATGTAAAATACAGAAACATAAGTGAAAGTACAAAAGAAAAAAGGTAAAAGCATACAAGAAGAAAATAGGAGAAAGTCTTTTTGATTTGGGTTAGGCAAAGATTTCTTGGATAGGACATTAAAAACACAATCCAGAAAAGAAAAATTTATAAATTAGATTTCATCAAAATTAAAACCGTCTGTTTTTAGAAAGGCACTGATAACAAAATAAGAAGGCAAATCTTCTATGCAGGCTGGGAGAAATACTGTAAAATCTGTATCTGAAAGAGGACTTGTATCTAGAATATGTTGAAAATTCTCAAAACTCAAGAAGAAGAAAACGATCCATTTTTAAAAAATGTTCGAAATATTTGAACATATACTTCATCAGAAAAGAAATATGAATAGCAAATAAACAAATGAAAGGTGTTTGACATAACTAACCACTAAATTTAAATCATAATGAGAAACCACTGTTATTATTTTGGAATGGCGAAAATAAAAAAACACTCAAAACAAAAAACTGACAATATTAAGTGCTGGGGCTGGGGATGTGGAGCAGCTGGAACTCTCAGACAACACTGGTGAGAATGCAAAAAAGCCACGTTGGAAAACAATTTGGCAGTTTGATATAAAGCTAAGCATATACTTATTATGTAAGTCAGCAATATCATTTGTAGATATCTACCTGGAGAAATAAAAATGTCTGTCTACACAAAACCTGTACACAATTATTTACAGTGGCTTTATTCATGATGGCTCAGAACTGGGAACAACTCAAATGTCTTTTGATTACTGAATGAATAAACTGTTATACATCTATGTAATGTAACACTATTTATCAATGAAAATGAACATCCTTTTTTTTTTTTTTTTGAGTCAGAGTCTCACTCTGTCGCCCAGGCTGGAGGGCAGTGGTGCTATCTCGGCTCACTACAATCTCCACCTCCCTGGTTCAAGCAATTCCCCTGCCTCAGCCTCCTGAGTAGCTAGAATTACAGGCGCACACCACCATTTCCGGCTAATTTTTTTTGTATTTTTAGTAGAGACAGAGTTTCACCATGTTGGCCAGACTGGTCTCGAACTCCCGACCTCAGGCAATCGGCCCACTGCAGCCTCCCAAAGTGTGGTTATTACAGGTGTGAGCTACTGCACCTGGCCAAAAATGAACTTTTTCTTTTCTTCAGCTTTTAAGTTCAGGAGTACATGTGCAGGATGTGCAGGTTTGTTGCATAGGCAAAAGTGCGCCATAGTAGTTCTGCACAGATTATCCCCGTCACCTAGATATTAAGCCCAGCATCTATTAGCTATTCTTCCTGATGTTCTCCCTCCCCCAACTCCACCTCTGATGCCAGTGTGTGTTGTTCCCCTCAATGTGTCCCTGTGTTCTCATTGTTAGCTCCCCCTTATAAGTGAGAACAGGCGGTGTTAGGATTTCTGTTCCTGCGTTAGTTTGCTGAGGATAATAGCTTCCAACCTCATCCATGTCCCTGCAGAGGATGTTATCTCATTCCTTTTTATGGCTGCATAGTATTCCACGGTTTATGTGTACTACATTTTCTTTATCCAATCTATCACTGATGGGCATTTAGGTTAATTCCATGTCTTTGCTATTTTGAATAGTGCTGCAATGAACATATGCATGCATATGTCTTTACCATAGAATAATTTATATTCCTTTTGATATATACCCAGTAATGGGATTGCTGGGTCAAATGGTATTTCTGCCTCTAGGTCTTTGAGGAATTGCCACACTTTCACAATGGTTGAATGAATTTACACTCCCACCAACAGTGTGAAGTGTTCCTTTTCCTCCACAACCTTGTCAGAAGCTGTTGTTTTTGACTTTTTAATCGCTGTTCTGATGGGCATGAGATGATATCTCATTGTGGTTTTTATTTGCATTTCTCTAATGATCAGTGATGTTGAGCTTTTTTTCATATGCTTGTTGGCTGCATGTATGTCTTCTTTTGAGAAGTGTCTGCTCATGTCCTTTGCCCACTGTTTAACGGGGTTGATAAAAACAAACTTCTAATACATCTAGCCTGGACAAATCTCAAGTGCCTTTGGCCAAATGAAGAAGGCAGATTCCATGCTATGCACCTTATGATTCCATTTATATGGCCTCTTGGAAAAGGCAAAACTAAAGGGACAAAAGACCTGATGAGTAGTTTTTAATGGCTGGGGCTGGTGGAAGGGGTTGAGTATAAAGAAGCCCTGGAGAACTTCGGGGTGATGGAACTCTTCTGTATCTTGATTATGGTGATGGTTACACAACTGCATGCATTTGTGAAAACTCAAAGAACTTTATTTTAAAATGGATGCATTTCGTTGTATGTAAATTTAATTTCAACAAACCTGACCACCACCACCACCAACAGAGGGTAGCTAGGTTACAGGGCATAAGACAGAGTTGAGGAGACCCACCTTGGCCTGGTTCCTAATTGGAATTCTGCCTCCTCAGGCCCTGTCTTCCAATCCCTGGAGCCTCAGCCAACTCCTACAGAAACCTTGCTCCCTGCAGTTTCCAAGAGCCAGAAAGGGAACCATTAATGAGCCCCTTCTGTGGAGTGTTAAGGTCCTTGCTTTTATTAAATACAAGTGCTCCTTGCAGGGCTAATAGCTTAAGTTGAGGGAGGCTCTGGCAGAGTAAGAGAGAGAGGAAGGATGGGAATGGACGCAGTTTTCCAGGAGGTTGGAGAAGAGTGGGATGGGGTGGAGGATAAGCCTTCGGTGTGGTTGTTGGCACTGGGCTGCTCCCATGCATCACGGGCATGTTGTGGGCAGGGGGTGAGGAGCTCCATGGAAGACAGGCGCACACCCCATGCTTGCTTTTGGCTTGGTTTACAAAGTCTTCCCTCCCCACCTGGCAACCACAGCCCCTCCCCTGCCTGGGCTTCCTTCCCCAGTACCTTCCTCAACCACCTTTGAATTATCCAAGGCCAAGAACAAATAGCCCAGCCAGGTTTGGGGGAATTATTTCTTTATGGTAACTAAACACAAAGGCCTCAGGATCTTCATTTGGTATATTTCTGCTTCCCTCGGTCTTCCGGAGTTCAGACGACCTTCGGGCTTCTGTCCTAAGGCAAGTTTCCTGGTGAGTGAGAGGGGCAGAAGGGCCAGAGTAGGCATCAGGGCTGCAGGCTTCCACGGTCTTGCCATGCCAATGAGGAGGTCGGAGGATTGGCTGGAGCAGCTGCTGGGAGCCTGCAGCTAATTATCGTGCTTTTTTCTATACCATTTTCTTCAAATTTTCCATGCACTTTCCCACTGCAGGACTTTTGAACATGCCACTCCCTCCCTCTGGGGCTCCTCCCCTTCTGAAGTTCTGTTGGACTACCACTCACTGTGCCTGACTGTGCCTGTTTGCTGAGGATGCCGGAATCAGTAAGACAAAGGTTCTCATGTGAAAGAAGACTCAGGCCTAGGGAGAATGGTGGTGAGAGTGGTACTAACTATAATAATAATAACAGCGGCAACAACACTGCCAGGGCCATTGAGGGAGCACTCACGAGGCGCCAGGCATTTACGTGCACTACGACATTCAAAACTCACAACGGTCCTCCAGATGGACAGTGTTACGATTCCCATTTTATCAAAGAGGAAACAGGCCGAGAGAGGATAAGTCACTTGCTGAGCTGGTACATGGCAGGGCTGGAACTCGAGTCCAAGCCTCTGGGACTCCAGAGTCATGTGTTTGGCTGCAGCATTTTCCCACTACACCCAGAAAAGTCCCCCTCTGCCCCATAGGAAGGAAAGTCACATCCAACTTCAACTTGGCAGGTCCTCAGCTGGATCATTTAGAAGGAATGAAAAACAAGAAAAACACTGGCTATTGCATAGGATGCAGGCTATGACCAGAGGGCCCAGCCAAGACTGTGGGCAAAGGAGGGCTGGGCAGAGGTGCTGCACATACCTGGCCACCCGGCCCTGACTCTTCCTCTCAGGACTCTTTCCACTCATTGTACTCATAGTGGACATTTTTCCAAGGTGTGAAATCCAGAACAGACTGTTCAGGGTGACCAGAGGCTTGTGGGAAGATGCCTCGGGGCACGAGTCTTCCTGACTCAGCGCTCTTCCACTCCAGTTGTTGGACAGAGGAAAGGCATGTGCTTGATGTTGAGCCACAGAAGACCAATAAGTCATCCTCAGGCTCCCAGAGTCTGGTGGGGCTCCGTTGTCTAGTAAGCCGAAGACAATACTTCATGAATAATGTGGGAGTGATGTTGGGTAACGGCGATGGTTGATGGGCTGGGGGGCTGACTCATTTCTGAAGGCCTTGAATCAGACCAATGTTATTTCCTTTGGTTGTCAGTGGACCTAACCCAGATTACCCTGAACACCTGTCCCTGTTGCTGAATCAGTGTGGGCTCTGGCCAGTGAAGGACCGAGGCTTTACTGTGGGGCCCAAGCCCAGCTGGAGAAACACTATCCAGGAGATTCTATCATGGGACTTGAGGCTGGTGGACAAAGCGGGAAGAGGAACACCTGGTCCAAGTGAGGAGCATGGGTTTTTAGTCCACAGAAAAGAGCGGGGATATGCTTTGGTGGAAGCCAAAGCAGCTCAGAGGGTAGATACAAAATAGGATCCCTGAGCAAGGTTAGATTTCTGTTTCGCTCCCTCTCCCTAGTGCTCCTCTCATAAGCTGGGGGAGGAGAAGCAAAGCCAGAAAACAAGTCCCTAGATGAGGCAGGCCTCGGGCAGGCCAGTGCCTGGCGCCTGCACCGCAACCTTAAAAGTGACCAGGAGCAAGATCTGACCAGGCGGAGCTCCACCCTTAGCTGGTGAGCTCAGCGCCCCCTGCGTGGGGTGGTCAGGGCTGCCCAGCTATGGGCTTAACAGACATCCCCAAAAATACAGACCCAGCTCCCACGGAAGCTCCTCGAAGCCAGGGTGGAGTCTTCTCTCCCTGCCTCCTGCTGTACATCCTGAGCTTTAGGTGTTCAAAAGAGGGTGTGGAGGAAGATGCTGTGAGGATGACCAGGACGGAAGACTCCAGGGGAAGGCAAGTAGGGGATCAAGACCTAGGAGGACCCCTTCACAATCCGCAGGTCCAAGTGGGAGGTGCTCGGGCCCCCAAGCAGTCAGCACTGTTGTTATTGTTAGGGGTAACCCTGGCTCTAAGCCAAACCACAACATGGAACAATTACCCAGATTATCCAAATTGTATGAAAACACCACACAAAGATTGACCCTCCCTGAGACATCTAGTTATTACTCAAATTTTAGCTGTTTCCAGACAGCTTCTGGGAACACATCTATTGCATGGAGTCAATTGTATTGAGTGAAGTGTGTGGATGGCAGGTTATTGAACTCCTCAGTCTAAAGGAGCATCCTAAACATGAAGATTCGGGGGTCCACTGGCTCCCTGCCCTGCTCTTTGTTTTGTCCTCCCTTTCCTTCTGTGGCTTTGAAAGTCCCATGCCCAGGACAATCTGCTCTGCAGAGAACCGGGGAAGAAATGGGCGTCCTGCTACAGATGGTTTGCCAAGGGTCAACCAGGGAAGTTCACGGCGTTGCAGCAGCCTAAAAATGCAACGGGATGGACATCTCTGCTTTGGGGCATCAGCACTGGCATCACAAAATCTGGGCACTCAAAGAGACTCTGAAACTCTAATCTAACTCTCCCATGGGAGCTCCTTCTCCAAAATTCCAAAGGCTGCGTTGTGGCTGGTGTGGGGCCCGGGGGAGCATCGCTGTCACTCTTGCCACCTCTGCTCCCTCCTGTCTCCTTGTCTGCAAACATCGCCAGGCCCTGTGTAGCTGTCCCGCAGTTCCCCTGTGTCTCTCCAGGGAGAGAGAAGCTTCTACTTGCAGGTTCTACAGACCCTTCCAGCTAATCAAAGAGGATAGATGGAAAGACAGATAATTCCTTCAGCAAGGGCTCCTGCAGAAGAGTCAGTTAGCTCCGTGCTTCCCCAGGTGGAAAGGGAAAACAGAGGCAGAATCTGAACACATGCAGCAAAGAAGCTCGTGGTGAAGGTCAGCAGGGGGGACCTATGCCAGAATACAACCTTTGACTTGCTCTTGTTTCCCGGCCCTGACGGGCTCCCTCTGTCATTCCCTACCTTCTTCAGTTCGGCTCGCTCTTTAAGTTTTTCTTGGTTGTCAAATGATCCTCTATTGAAATATTTCCATATGTAGCCCTTAACTAGCTGGCCACTCCACCGCACCACTGTCAAAGCCATCTATGATGTCGTGAGGGTGGCACCATCAACACTACAGCCTGTGAGGCTGAGCAGTCCTCACCATCTCTGTAATGATTGCAGAGAGTTCTCCGGCTAAGGATCAGTGCTGCATCTGTTGGGCAATGTTGATGATCTCACCACAAATGATATTCCACTGTGCTTTTCTGCTTGTTTCTGTCTCTTGGTGGTTTCCTGAGGGCTTTGATGATCATCACAGAGGCAGAAGATGCCACTTGAATCTGGCCTGTGTGTTCTGCATTGTCAGTTTCACTGGGATCCTCTGGCCCTTCCAGTCAATTGTCTCGGTGATGTCCTCATTGGCCTTTTTTGGAGACAGAGCCAGGGGGCTGATCTTGGGAGCCAGAGCAGTTGTAGTCCTGACTTCCCCAGTCGTGCATCTCAGGTATACAACTTTGATCTCGTTGGGGTTGAACTTGGGTAGCATGGCAGAGGCAGTGGGTTTCTTGACCTGCCATTCACAACCTCATTCACATGCCCTTCCAGGCTCATCTCCTAGCACCTCCCTCCACATTCCCACGTGCTGGACATCTGATCTGCCTATCATCACCACCTATGATGGGTTTGGGTGCGTCTGGACCTGCTGCTCCCCTCTGCCTGGAATGTTTGTCTCTGCTCAACTCCTGCCCATCTTTTCAAGCTGAAATCAAATCCCCCTGTATGGAGTATTTCCCAGATCCCCATGGAGAGGTTTAGGCAAAGAACATGCACATTGCCGGCCACTTTATGGGAAAGAGGGTTTATCTCATTGCACTGTAATCAGCAGTGGCCCTACTCTCTGATGCCCCTGACATGAGATAGGCACTCAATACATGGTCCTATGAGTGAATGAATGAATGAGCTGCTTGTAGGGTGAGAAAAGGACACAGATGTGTCCATTAAAGGAAAACCTGCCTTGTGATCGGTGCCTCTCAAGACCTCATTGAGTATGCCCCTCTCTGGAAGTTGGCTTTGGGGTGCTGCTTCTCCCACTTTTGCCTCTTGATGCTAAGTAAGAGGTTCCTCGATGACGCTGGGCCATCTGCCTGGCCTCTTCCAAGGATTGCTTCATTGGCTGCTGGCCCTGACATTTCTGATCAGTTCAAGGTGGGATGTGTACACGTGGTTGGGGCTTAATGCCTAAGAAAGCCTGGGAATCAGTCAGATCTGTAGCAGGACCTCACACCCTGCCGTGGGACTGGAGTCTGCTTGGGGGCAGCTAGATAGAAAAGTTTCCAGGGCCCGGGGTTCCTGTGTTCTTTGTAGGGGTATGAGGAGGTCCTTGAGGAAGGGGCAATAATAATTTATTGGGTTGAGGTTGGATGAGAGGGGTCCTGGAGACGGTGGCAGGGGTCTGGGAGACAGTAAGTGAATGTGTATGTACATGTTTTGTGGGGGAGGGAATGTGGGAAGGAAGGATGTAGATGAGGCCTGACTGTGAGGGCAGGAGAGAGCTGGGGAGTGAGGGTGAAGCCCAGTTCTGAGTCAGTCAGGGCCCAGCTCTGCAGCCCCTGAATAGTAAGTGCCTGCAAAGGCTTTGCAGGCAGAATGGAAGAAAAGGCAGAATCAGATGCACAGGCCCAGGCTGTATTGGAGAGGCAGAGTCCCTGGGGCAGGGAGCACCCTTAGCTTGGAAGTGCTAATGTAGGCTCAGGTTAGGGCCTCTACAAGAGGCCCAGGAAGCAGAAACAGACCTGAGGACTTGGCCCGTACCAGGCACAGAGACCAGGAAGAGCAGCGTGGGAACTTCTTGGCCATAGTTCCATGCATTTATCCTTCCTCACCACCGCCCTCACTCTTGGGGGTTTGGACCCAGGCTGCTGAGGAGTGCGGGCAGCCTGTTTCCCACCTACCCACCAGCAGTTTATACACTAATAGCCCACAGCACCCAGGAGGGGGTGAATGGGGAATCCATTTGTTTTTCCAGAGTTTGACCTTTGGTTAAAACTCTTTCCCCAAAATGTGCTGGTTTAAGTGAAAGTGATAAATCAGCCCCTTTGAAATGCAGAAGCAGCTTGGGGAAGCCCCCTTTGATATTCAGCTTGGAACTGGGGCACTTAAAACCTGGGTTAATTCTCCGGCTTTATTGGAGACAGAGAAGAGGAGAGGAGGAAACCCAGGGCTGGTCATTAAGTCTGGGGGACTTGAAAAGCCTGGGGCAGGGGCCGGGCCGCCGCAAAGGGATCACGAAGGCAAAGCGGCCCTGGGAAAAGCATCCCGGCTGGCCCAATGAACTCTAATCCCGGTTCCCACCCAGACAGATGAGACGCTGAAGGTGGTGGAGGAGGGGGCGGGCAGGACCGGAGAGAGGCTCTGGAGGATGGGGAGGCGGTTGCTATGGAAACGGGGCAGGCACTGGGAAGGAGAAAGCCAAGGGCTAACTTGGCAATTTCCTGAAAGGAGCTGAGTATTCAAGAGAGTGTGTGTCCCATTCACTGGGCGGCTTGTGCTTTCAGAGGTCTGGGGGCTGTGGCCCCTCCATGGGAGCCAGCGCTCTACGGCGTGCCTGTTACATCCAGAGCCTGGCCTGGGCCCTTCATTAGAAACATCTGCTCTTCATAGCCTCCGCATAACAGAGTGGAGGGGGAATAAGGCCTTGAGGGCACCAGGCACCTTTCAAGAGTGGGGGGCCACTGAGGATGCAAGGCTTTCTCCCCCGTTCCACTCCCAGAAGGGAGGAAGAACTGGGTGTGGGACACGGGGGACTCCAAGGCTGCTTTGTGCTGGTAAGGGGACCTTGCACCCTGGATTTTCCAGGGTGGTTCCCACTGTTACTCCCACGAGCGACAAGTTCCAGTCTTGGAGTTGTCAAGGTGTTCCAATTCAGAGTCTGGGACAAACAGCCACATTAACTACTCTCCAGGGAGATTCCTCAGTTCTAGAATGTGGGTCCAGCACTGAGGGCCAGTCCTGCTTCCTGACAGCTGCTGCCAGCCTGTGGGCTGTGAGCAGGGATGAGTGGATGAGTCGGGGGGACGGTGGGGCTGCTGCCTGTCCAACCCTGCTCGGTCTGTTTTTTTTTAAGGAGGATGAGGAGGCAGGTAGGGGGTAGAGGATGGGAGTTGAGAAAGTAAAAACTTGATCCTCTAGAGCTTGGTCCTCCTATTTCAGACAGGTTGGAGGAGAGCGCTCTTGCCAGCCCCTGCTCTCGTCTGACCCGGGAGTGCTGAATTCTGGGGAACATATTTACTATGCTGCTGGGTGGCCTTTGCTTGGCATGGGTTCTGGCTCGGGGGTTTCAGACACCAGGATCACCTTGGTAGCCAGTGACAGGGGCCCTTCCTGAGCCTGCCAGCACCTCTCCCCAACCCTCCGCCTGGAATCAGGAGCCCATGTCCCTCTGGAGGAGCTTCACCTCCACTTGTGACTCCCAGTCAGACCCCAACCTGCCTGGGGCTGAGCAGGGCCTCAAGCATCCCCCACTGGTCTCCTGAAGCCTTTCCTGTGTCAGGACAGCTCACCTACAATTGCACTCCTCAGTAGGTCTCGGGCAAGGAGGTAAACTAAATAAGTCACAGAAATCACTTACTTTTAGGATCCTTTAACTTGGGCTAATGGAGGGCAACCCTCTAGAAGGTGGGGACTGTCACTTCCCACCTCCCTGGGGGATGTGGGGGAGGGGAAGACAGAGGACCCTCAGCAGGGCCCAGCATCCCTCAGAGCTGCTGCCCACTTTGCGGGTCATCTCTGATGCCTTCTCCTTGCTTTCCTGCCCTTGGGGTGGCCAGAGGAGGGGGCTTCCCCTGTGCTTTACTCCCCCCTCACCTTGAACCTCCACGGTGCCGGAGCATGTCCTTCAGCTAAAGCAGCAGGGGCTGGCCAACCCCTGAGCTCCATTTCCAACTACAAGGGAGGTGGGCTTGACAAAGGAGGGTGGGAGTCAGGCTCACAAGGCGCCTGCTTCAAAGCAGAGCCACGGGGCATTACGAAAAGGGGGCTGGCCAAGGGGAGATACCATCATCTCCCCCAAGGCCCCAGAGAGAAGGAAGTGACATAGAAAGGGGGAGTTGCAGGGCATAGGGTCCAGAGAGAGGAAAACAGGAGAGAAAAGATGGAGGATGACCAGTAGGGAGGGAAGGGAATATCAGAACCAATTCCTGGTCAAAGTGAGTGAAGGCCAAACTTAGGTTGTCGGAGGTGTTGGCTGGGAAAAGATCTGTGGTGGTGGGGTGTGTGTGTGTGTGTGTGTGTGAACATGCATGCATAGGAGCCTGTGTCCACACACATGCACACACACACATGCACACACACACACGCACACACACACCCAGGGGGGAGCTACAGGGTAGGCCTGTGCCAGAAACTGCTGCATTTTTCTTAACCCTAAAGCCAAGGCTCTCTGCAAAATGCTTTCTCATTATTTTCAGGCACATTTTCCTCGACCGCACTCAGCTCTTGTTTCTAAGCGCTCGCTGCAGTCAAGGCTCTTTTTCCCTCCTCCCTCAAGTGGCTATACATACACAAAACACCTGCATTTTATTAATGCTGCCTGGAGCTGGGGCTGGATGGAGCCCCCCTCTGCTCTCACCACACCTCCTCCTCCTCAGCCATGCTCAGTGAAGCAAAGCGCAGGGGTTAACCCTGTGTAGCTGGGTTTTTGTCCCAGAGATGTGGTCCCCACGAGGGGTACAGAGAAGTGCAAAAGAGGTACAGGGGTCCTGTTCCTGGGACGACTGGCCAGGCATTGTGGGACCCCCCACCCCGGCACCACACATGCCTGGCCCAGAGCTTTTGGCCTAACTCTTGTTTGGCCCCAAAGTTTTTCTGTTGAGGAGATGAGGATACCATTCTTTCTTGAAAGGAATCCTTGCAAAGCTCTAAGAGAAACTCCTAAAGGATGGCCCTTTAAACAGTTCCTCCATCTCTCTGCCTTTAGGAGCCATTGGGACTAAACAATTCCAGAAAAATAGCTGCTTTTCTTTAAGAAATATTTTAAATTTAAAAAAGCACAAAGAATATAAAAGTGGCCTGTAATCTCATCACCCTGGCAGCTTTGTTCACTTTGTTTTTAAACGCAATACATACACATTAGAAAGCATAACATGGACATTTAATGTCTCTCCCCCTCAATTTATAGTTGCTCCTCTCAAAGGTAAGGACTACTAAGAGTTTCCTGTGTGTCCTTCCAGGAAAAGAACTTGGGCATATAGTGACATCTTCTTTTCTTAATTAAAAACAAGTCTGGAATTCTTGTCCTATCAGCACTTGGAGATCTCCTTCATTCTTTTCTTTTTGAGATGGAGTCTCACTCTTGTCACCCAGGCTGGAGCACAACGGCGCGATCTCGGCTCACTGCAACCTCCATCTCCAGGGTTCAAGCGATTCTCCTGCCTCAGCCTCCCCAGTAGCTGGGACTACAGGCACACACCACCACATCCGGCTAATTTTTTGTATTTTCAGTAGAGACAGCGTTTTACCCTATTGGCCATCTGGTCTCAAACTCCTGACTTCAGGTGATTCACCGGCCTTGGCCTTCTAAAGTGCTGGGATCATAGGCATGAGCCACTGTGCCTGGCCCTCCTTCATTCTTTTTAATGGTTGTATGGGAATTCACAGTGTGACTGTACCATGGTGTATTTCACCAGTGTCCTAGTGAGGGGCCACAGGCTGCTTCCAGGGTCTAAGTCTTGCAGATATTGCTGCTATGACGATCCTCAGACATATGCCTTGAGCATAAGTGTGTGAGGATAACAGCAGAATTCCTGCCAGTGCAATTGCTGAATCAAAGGACGTGCACATGTAATGTTTTGTCTCCTCTTTTGTGGAAAGGGTTCTTTCTTTTCCCGCCCTTCTCTATTTTTATTCTACCAGGCAAACTCCTACTTACCCATCAGAATCCAGCTCCAGTTTCATCTCTGTGAAGTCTTCTCTGGTTGCTCCAGGAACCAACCAGCTCCTTCTTCCATGCTTCCTTAGTCCCTCTTACCTTGTCTTACTGTGGCCCAATTTTTTTAGGTGTTTCCTCTCCATATGGGATCATGATGTGAGGACATTGACGTTTTCTTCTGGGGGCACAACGCATTCGTCTTTAAATTTTTCTTTGTGCAATTCCACTTCTGGGGTATAGAACTGAAAGGAGAAACAGACATTTTTACCCCCAAGTACATGGCAGCATTATTCACAATAGCCAAAAGGTGAAAACAACCCAGGTGTCTATCACAGATGAACGAACAAAATGTGCTACATGCACACACACACACACACACACAGGCATATGCACACACACACACACACACAGGCACATGCGCACACACACAGGCACGTGCACACACACACACATATAGGCACATGCACACACACACACACAGGCACATGCACACACACACAGGCACATGCACACACACACAGGCACATGCACACACACAATACAGGCACATGCACACACACACACACAGGCACATGCACACACACACACAGGCACATGCACACACACACAGGCACATACACACACACACAGGCACATGCACACACACACACACACACAGGCACATGCACACACACACACAGGCGCATGCACACACACACAGGCACATGCACACACACACAGGCACATGCACACACACACACAGGCACATGCACACACACACATACAGGCACATGCACACACATACAGGCACATGCGCACACACACAGGCACATGCACACACACACAGGCACATACGCACACACACAGGCACATGCACACACACATACAGGCACATGCACACACACACAGACACATGGACACACACACACATACAGGCACATGCACACACATACAGGCACATGCACACACAGGCACATGCACGCACACACAGGCACATGCACACACATACAGGCACATGCACACACACATAGGCACAGGCACACACACACAGGCACATGCGCACACACACAGGCACATGCGCACACACACAGGCACATGCGCGCACACACACACAGGCACATGCACACACACACACACAGGCACATGCGCACACACACAGGCACACACACAGGCACATGCACACACAGGCACATGCACACACACATACAGGCGCATGCACACACACACACAGGCACATGCACTCACACACAGGCACATGCACACACACACACACAGGCACATGCACACACACACATACAGGCACATGCACACACACACACAGGCACATGCACACACACAGGCACATAGACACACACACAGGCACATGCACACACATACAGGCACATGCACACACACAGGCACATGCACGCACACACATACAGGCACATGCACACACACAGGCACATGCACACACACACATACAGGCACATGCACACACACACAGGCACATGCACACACACACACAGGCACATGCGCACACACACAGGCACATGCACACACACACACACGATAGAATAATTTCAGCCTTCAAGAGGAATGAAATTTTCACACATGCTACAACATGGATGAAACCTGGGGACATTATACTAAGTGAAATAAGCCAGTCACACAAGAACACTGCATGACTCCACTTATGTGAGGTACTTAGAGTAGTCAAAATCATAAAGATGAAAAGTAGAATGGTAGTTGCCAGGGGCTAGGAGGAGGGGAAAGAGGAGTTAGTGTTGCATGGGCACAGAGTTTCAGTGTGGGCAGATGAAAAAGTTCTATAGAGACATGATGGCGAAGGTGATACAACGATGTGAATGTACTTAATGCCGTTGAAATGTACACTTAAACACAGTTAAAATGGTATCTTCTACATTATGCATATTTTACCATAATAAAAAGTTTTCTTTGTATGAAAATATACCCTCTTATAGACTCAAAGTTGCTGATGAGCCCTCTACATGGGTTGATGTAACCATCTCTTTACCTCAAGACGAGGTTGACCCATCCAAGATTGAAGGGAACTTACCCTATTTTCAGATATTTCCAGGGAAGGGAGCCCATGACATTATTAGACAATCTTTTCCAATGTCTCAAAACCCCAGACGTGCTTGGTACCAGACCTTTCCTGCTGCACCTGAAGTTGATTTTCCTTGGTCACTAAGTGCTTTGTCAGGCCACAAACTCTTCATGCACTCAAAGGCTCTAGTTACACCATCCCTAGTGTAGATCTGATGGTGCCAAGTAACAGGCCAGAGAGTGGACTTTGGAGGCCCAGTGAGGCTCCCTGTCTCACAGGCTTCTCATCAGCATCACAGACAAACAGTGCTGGGCTTGGATTCCTAAGCAGCCTGGGACACAGGCCCCCAGGCCCTGGCAGGTGAAGAGCCTACCATTTCTCACTTCATTCAGGATGTAGAATAGTTTGTTGGATGCTAGAACTTTACCCTTTCAGGTCGATGTCTTTACTCTTCAGCTGGAGGCCTCTTGCTGAGAGGGAAGCATTTCCCAAAGACACGGGAGCTGAGCTGGTGAGTCATTTCAGCAGCCCTTACACTCTCCTCTCACCAGAGACCACATATTAATCAGCTGCTTGAAAGGTGTACCTGGCAGGCATGTTTCCTGCAGCCTGGAAGATGCTGACCTCGTCAGCTTTGAAACATCAAAAGGCTAACGAGAACAACAGGCTGAGAAAGACCTCATCACCTGGGTGCCTGTTGACTGCAGCCTTGTAAGGCCCAACACAGCTGAGATGTGCTGTCTGGAGCTCGGAGGAAGTGGAGCTTTTTCTGCTGTGAGGACCCGCCTTCAGCCCCCTTCTGGGGCACAGGGAAGGGGAGGGGGTGAGCCTAAATTGTGGCCCCATGCTCAGATATCACTGCTATCACAAAAGGAAATTCGTGTGGGGGTGGGCACCACCAGAGACCTCACTCACCTGCGATTCGGGAGATAATAGCATCACTCGTGTTCACGTGCCAGGCCTGTCACCCTGGAACATTAGTCAATGGGCTGTGTTGACAGTGATTTCAACTCTTGGATTATATGAAGGACCTGGCTGCCAGAAGGCGTTGAGCCCTGAGGAGGACAACAGGCCTCAGGTACTTGATGCGATTAACGCTGAGACAAGGGGAGTCCCCCACGCATCAGTCCTGTAACTGGGGTCTGATATACGATAGTGACAGGCATTAGCAGTTTGTGCATTATATGGTGGTCTTGGTCCTTTTCATTTCCTGATAAGCTGGAATGTCTGACAGAGTAAATTCCAGATGCCCTTGTGGAATTCTCATTACAATCATGTTGCTAAGGAACTGTCTTCTACCTGTAAGCAATTTGGAAATACTATTAATAGTATTCACATAGGGTTTTTGCACTGTATGGGTTTATTTTTTATTGTATTTATAACCACCTCCACCACTACCTTCCCCACCCCTGGCTCACCATCCAAGGGGCTTACATCAGGAAACTCAAGAAAGAAAGAAGAAAGGAAGGAAAAAGGTTGTCTAGGCTTCATGTGAAGAACTCTACCTGTATTATTCCCTATTGAATTCGTGGGGCCTCCATATTGCAGGCATATAGAGGCTCCAATTAATATTTGATAAATCTTGAAGGGAGGAAAAGATAGTCACAGAAAGTTCACTTGAGTGGCCTGAAATTCCATAGCAATTTAGCCAGGAAGCTGGGAGGAGAATCTGCCCTTCCAACTTGCAGGCCAGCTCTCTGCAGGAAGCCAGTCGGCTCGCCCAGAGGAAGCAGTGGCCAGGCAAGCATGGGCCTCGAAGCTCAGGGCTGCCTTTGGACTGTGACTCAGACAACATGGGTGGCTCAAAGTTATTGAAGCAATGACTGGGTAGGCCCCTGAAAATTGGGCCTTTCTGCAGCAATCATCAGGGGAGACGCATGGTCCTGGGCTAGGGAAGGAGTCTTCTTGGCTCAGAATGACCAAGCAGCCAAATGTTAGAGCCCAGGTCCCTGGAGGTGTCCCCGGAAAGGGTCTTCCCCAGCCTGCTCCTGCAGAGTGGGAGGCAGGTTTGGGTGTTTCCTCTAGGAGAGATTCAGGGAGCTTGGGAGCAAAAAGTGACAGTGTGCCCACCTTCTCTCTCCTCTGTAGGGCTCTGTTCTCTTTCTTCTTTTTTTGAGACAGGATCTTCTGCTCTGTTGCCTAGGCCGCAGTGCAGTGCGTGATCACGGTTAACTGCAGCCTCAACCTCCTGGACTCAAGCAGTCCTCCTGAGTAACTGAGACCATGCCTAGCTAATTTTTAAATTTTTTTGTAGAGACGAGGTCCCATTGTGTTGCCCAGGCTGGTCTTGAATTCCTGTGCTTAAGCAATCCTCCCGCCTCAGCCTCCCAAAGTGCTGGGTGATAGGCATGAGCCACTGTGTCTGGCCTACTCTCTTTCTTAAGGAGAAGGTTTCTGCTATTTCATGGGGCACAGTGCAGAAAGCCTATTCCCCATGGACAACTCTTGAGTGGCTCAGAATGTCAGCAGGAGGGAAATGATGGCTTTCCAAGAGTGTTCTGTGCTGGAATGTACCTTCTCTTGTGTCCTGGTCCTGAGAGCCATGAGACTGAGAGCATGGGACAGAGGCAGTGACTGAACTGGGCTTGAGAACACCTTTGTTTGCTAGGCCTCAGTTTTCCCACCAGAAGCCTGTCAGCCTGGGTTTTAGAAAGCCAATCCAGGAGAACACGGGAGGTTGCAGGCAGCTCTGGCCAGCTGTCTCTCCCCACCCCCTTGTTTCAGACCTCTCCAGAGTCCGGTGTGCTTCCACACAAGTCCTTGTTGTCCAGTCTGTGACCCAAGCACCCACAGGGCATGGTGGAGGCCCGAGACAGCGCAGGTTTTGCTGAGGCCATCAGAAAAGCTTACGGAGCAGGCTTGGCCATTGGCTGGAAATCACTGGCCCCTACTGGGGCTCACGCAATATTCATGGAACTGGCGTGGGCTCCTGCAAGTTCCTATGAGCAATGGCCTCACCCATTTGAGGCTCATCAAAGGACTGGTTCAATGTCCTGGGCCACTTTCTGTTCATTTTTCCTCTCCCCCCAGTGCCATCCTCCTTCCACCCTCCCCAACCACCCCTCCTCTTTCTAAGCTCTTGGCAGCAAGTAGCTATGAAGACTCTGAGACCTGGACCATCCCAAGGCTGTAGCTTTCTTCAAGGCTGCCGGGCTCTGCTATGGTGAAAAGTCTGAAGGCTTTTTTCTTTTCCAGGTAAGTTGGGGAGAGGGTTCCGTTATGCTTGTTTCTTCTTTATCTTCCTTTTCCTCTCTGGGCCTGAGAGACCAGATTTTTTTTTCTTTTTTACAGTACATTTTGGCAGGCCCAATTTTTTTTTTTTCTGACAGAAAAAAAATAACAGACATATTTTGGGCGATTACTCAACTGGGGTCCTTTGTGACAGGATATGCTGCTGCGTGACTAATGGAGCTGGCTTTCTCCTGGCTTCCTTCCCCTTTCAGAGCTCTTGTTTACTGCCCTATACAAAAAAAAAAAAAAAAATGCCATAAGCTACAGATTTTTATTAAAAAAAAAAAAAAAGCCTTGTGAGATACTCAAAGGCAATAAATCCTTCAGAGATTCCATTTCCAGGGCTGCAAACTCCCCACCCTCTCCCCACTTTTTCTTTTCAGTGCTCAAGATTCATTACATGTGAATCTTCTTCCACCCCCACGTTCCTGCTTTCTTCTGAACATGTGTCCAGCAGATCGTGGCGGGTGGGGAGGGCGGGGGAAGGGGGAGCAGGATGGGAACCATATTTATGGTGCTTAACTCAGCAATTGCTAAAGGAAGAAATAATGACTTCCAGGGGGGCTCTGGGCCTTTTTTCCAAGGCCTTTGTGTTTTCATAATCTATGACAATTTTGTGGTGTAAGCAAAAGTTATTACAAAACATGGAACTAGCCTAACGAGGAAGGTTACGTTCTAAACCAGGAGGGACTATCTCTTTATAGAGGAAATTCAAATTTGGCTGGCTTTGGAATTCGGAATCCCTGGGCTTTCCAGAGAACTTTTGGGAAAGACTCTCTGGAGCTTGGCATGTCTGACAACTGGAACTGGCCTTTCAGTTTTTCTAGAGATCAGATGGTTTGTTATTTCAAAAGGTACCTGGCTATGGATGGGAAAAGTTGACTAACTAGTTAGGTTTACCAGAGACAGATTGGTGTAGACAGGGCACAAGATTTGTGGTCAGGCGATGGGTTTGAGTCTCAGTTGTCATCTGGAGCAAGTCATTTAATCTCGGTAGGTCTCAGTTGCTCTGATGCTAAAATTGGGGTTCTGTCCCTTCCCTCTAGGCTGCTCACAAAAAAAAGTAGATGACATAAATGTAAGGCATGGTGGGAATTTTTTAAAATGTCAATAGTGTTTGGTGAACACATGGTTTTCAGTTACATGGGTAAGTTCTTCAGTGATTTCTGAGATTTCGGTACTCCTGTCACCCCGAGTAGTGTACACGGTGCCTAATGTGTAGTCTTTTATCCCTCATCCCCTCCCAACCTTCCCCTCCCCCCAGTCCCCAAAGTCTACTGTATTATTTGTATTCATGACATGTGTGTATTCTTGACAATTGAAGAAGTATTCAGTGATCCCTTCTAATGCTTCCTCATGCAAAGGGCTGGCTCACACTTTCAACAGAGGAGAGAGGCTTGTGACCCTGAGAACTACAAAGACTACTGATGAACAGGAGGGAGATTATTTATACAGTGGCTCAGGACACGATATTACACGGGTGTTTGGGAGGCTGGTTTTGCCTCCAAGTTTGCTTACTCCCTGGTCATCTTCCAGGCAGGCCTCAGAATCATAACTTTGATCACATTCCTTCCCTACCCAGGAAACTCTCTTGTCAAACCCAGACAAAAGGCACCTGCCCGCTCCATCTTGCCTGCCTTCTCCTGTGTAACTAAGTCATCTTATGCCCACGCTCTCCGTCTTGGAAAAGTGAACACTGGACGCAGTTTACTCTAGTCACTTGCCTGACATTTTCACGGGACGTTGCTTGGAGGCCCTCACCCCGCCTTCACCTTCCTATACCTCTTCCTCCTCCTCTCTGCTACATCTTGCTCATTTGTCATTTCTTACAGGATTCTACTTTGGCTTCGCCCCTCCCTGACTCTCCACTGATTAGAACACCTCAAGTGGACACTTCAAACCCTCTGATAAACCCTACCAACTATCTTTTTTCAGTCTCCACAATTCAAAAATCGAATAATGCCCTCGGTAAAGGCAATTGACTTGACTTCTCCGGAAGATAAACTGAGGCCCACCCAGGGAAGTAACTGGACAGAGATTACACAGTAGATCCATGACAGACAGAAATAGAAACCTCGCATCCTGATTCCAGTTTGCCTGGAGTTTAAAAAGAGGTTCTTTAGCTCGAATATCCCAGAATAGCCTCTCCCGGGCTAACCAGCTGTGAAGTGATGTATTGCAAGGGTTATTTTTTTTTTTTTGCCTTGGCTTAACTCTTAAAAAAATACCCCAAACTCCCAAAATCGGCCTAAGAAAATCCATTTCTCACAATGTCATCCGCTTGCCAAGTTTAAACTTAGTATATTACATTATGAACGCCTCCAGGCCTCACTCTCAGCTTACTGCTATGCTCAGGTATCTGAACTGAGTTCAGAAATCACAGTTTATTGAAGGAAACAGATCATTAAGTCACTCCACTGGACTGAAGCTGTTGACGTTGTTTATTTGGAGAAGCTGAGCATTGACTCATGTTCTCTTGATTTGCGTGGATCAGGACTAACTGGAGCTATTTAACAAAGGGTGTGGCCATCAGATGGCACAGGGCCCATCAGGGCTAACGGGAAGAGGAATGGGGACAGTGGTGTGCAGAAGCTTGCACTGGCTTGTGAAAGCTGACTGGTAAATTTTCAGGAATTTTGCAAGCTGGCTGTTGAACAGAGCCATTGTTAAAAATTAAATGATATAAACATATAATTAATTATATTTTAAAAAGAATACAACAGATCAGATCAGATCGTAATTTTTTTAAACTACAGTTTACTATCATCTATGTGCCTGGGTTATTATACATACGGTGGGAATACTATAGAGTGGTATACTACTGTGACTCTCTTCCCAATTCCACTGTCAGTAACATCACATTGGTAGCTTGAAGTTGGCTGTGGTGAGAATATTTACACCACAGAAATTGGCACATTCTACACTCAGGCCTTGATTTATTGTTGTGTTGATTATCTAGACTTAACGCATTGATAGAGAAAATGTTAATATGGTAGGATTAGATGTAAAATTGCACTCTGTCTGTAGCAGGGGCATTGTGAGTAACAGAAAATATTGAGGTAATATTTTTCTAGTTTTTGAAAACTATTACCTGATTCAGCAAAAAAGTGGCTCATATGGAAAAAAACCAGTGAAGTTCTGAAATGCGTCTTTGTTGTTTCACTTTTATCTTACTTATTATTGTAGACATAATTATTAACCAACATTCACATCAGATTCACAATCGGAAAGCCAGCTGTTAAACATTTACCAGCACACTACTGGAAAGGAGTGTCTATGGACTGCTCCCTTGGGATTCCAGAAGAAAGAACACTGTAGAACATCTATACAACTTGGCAATCAGGAGCCTGAGGTACAGCTGAAGTACAGCTGTGGAAGAGGAGATGCTAATTGCTGGGAAGAGAGCAACACAGATTTTACAGTCAGCAGCCAGAGACTACTCTCAGAACAGGAATGTGAAAAAAATCAACCAGATATTCTAAACTGAAATCTACCACTGGATACCAACAAGGTTAAATGGTAGAAAAGCCATAATCATTTCTAAATTCAAGGGTAGGATTAATACTGTATTTTTGCAGTATCTGAAAGTTCTGTGGCCTTTCTTATACACCAGTTTATGTGATCACCAGAACAGAACTGAGGTTGAGGGGAAAGTTAGTTATCAGCATTGGCCCCATTTTACAGATGGAAAATGGAGGCAGTGGAAGGTAAAGTCGTTTGCCCACGGTTACTCTTTCTGCGTAAATGGCTACCCTGGGACTAGAAGGGGGCAGAACTACCACAGACTTGGGGGGTCAGACATACCTTGGTTAAAAACTCAACCTTCACATTTATGTAACTTTGGTAATGTTACTTTACCTTTTTAAGTCTTGGGGTTTTTTTTGTTTTTTCGTTTGTTTGTTTTTTAACTTACAAAATGGGGATGATAAAGCCTAGATCACAAGTTTTGTAGTGCGGGTTAGTTTAAGGAGATGATAGGTGCAAAGACACGGTGTTTGGAAAGCCTTTGCACCTCCCACCATGGTGTTATAAATTATTTACATTTGATTTTAAAATACAGTATAAGGCTCTTTTGGCTCACATATTTACTTTTCTAATTGTATTTGTTGGGTTTAGGTAAATTACTCTGCATGGCCTTAGGCCAAACCAATTTGAGGGGGTGGGGGCAGGGGCAGGGAGGAGGGAGAAGGGAAGAGGTGGGTCAGAAGAGGAAATCTGGTTATGATTCCTGTGAAGGTGGAGATGGAGGTGGAGCATTTGGGCAGGGGGAAGAATTGAAATTTTGTAAAGGGATCCTTCACTCACTGATAATGGGAGAGAATCTGTATATACTATCATGTTCAACATGGCCATTCCGTGCAACAGAAGCTGGAGTTCCAGATGGACTGTCTTTGCCTACACCTAGGCCTCCACATCACCACCAGCACAAATGAGAAGGCTCAGAGACCTCCGTGCCCCCGAAACCCTCACAGCGTCTCCAGCACTCTCGGCCTTGGAACATGACCCATCCCCATGAAAAGCTGAGGCCTCAGGCCATCCCTCAATTGCCAGGGGAGGGAGGCAGCTGCCCCCCTACTTCCCAGGGTTCTCACTCCTCCTTCTGGATGGGTCTTTTTTCTTAGAGCTTGTCAGCACGTGGCATGCTATTAATTCACTAGACGGTAAGCTCTGTGAGGGCAGGGGTTTTTGTTTATTTCATGTGGGACCTAGAACAGTGCTAGAGACACAGAAGGCTCTCAATCCGTAGTGGCTCAAATACGAGAGTAAAAGGAATCATCCTCATCTTTTCTTTTCTCTTCAAATAACAATCCATTCTTTGATCAAGCTCAACAGGTTCAGATTTGGCTCAGGGCTCACGGGCATAAACTGAGGAGGTGAGGGTGTTGTCAAAGGCTTGAGGGGGGTGCTCACTGCAGAAACAGGCATCTCTGAGGACGGGCCGTCGACCAGCTGACATGGACTGAACAAGGCAAGGCAGTGGAGCTCAGTGGTTAAGAACGTGGTGGTTCAAATCCAGGCCCTGCCATTTATTAGCTATGTAACCTTGGGCAAGTTATTTTATCTGAGTCTCATTTTTCTTATCTGTTAAATGTGAATAAAAATATCTACCTCTTAAAGTTGTAGTGTGGGTTAACGAGATAAAGCATGGCGAGTGCTTAGCACAGAGCCTGGCACGGGAAAGGGAGCCAGTATTCATGGCCCTGTAAAGGTGGAGGTGGAGGTGGAGCATTTGGGAGGGGGGGAAGAACACAGCTGGAAGAGCTGGGAAAGGGCTGACCTGCAAAAGACCTCTGTATACCCAGATGGCATCTTATCAGCCTGCAATGGGGCCCTGCAAAGAGGCCTACAGCCATAACACCTACCCAAGAGGACCTGGCTGTGTCATGGGGACTGACACTGCCATGGCCCTAGCTAGATCCAGAAAGCCACTGGAATGCTGCCAATGCTTTACTGTATGGATGGTGTCTTCCTTTGGGCAAAATAACCACAAACACACCTCGACACGTAAGACAATATATATGGGGGAGGACACCTGGAATAGGGGTAGACTTGATTTGAGGTTCCAGAAATCATTTTCCAGGTTTAATTTTGAGGCTCAGTTTCCTCATCTGTGACAGGGAGGAGCATAACTGGCTCCCCTCACAGGCCCCTGGTGAGGTGATGAACCTCTGGGGCCTTTGGTTGTGGAAGCTCCACGCTTTGTGCTTCCAAGGACCACTCGCTTCAGCAGGACCCCCACACCTCCCCGGCCTAGTGTAGCCCTGCAAGAAGAGCACAGCTTCTCTGGTTAGTCCTGACCTCACCCTGGCCCTGCCTGCGTGTGGAGACACAGTCCCTGGACGCTGGGCGGGGACGCCTGTCATTCAGTCAGTGCAGCTCAGGCGCTAAGTGCATAAATGGACGCCTGCAAAACACACTGGGCTCTTTGCTTGAAAGCCACCAGAGCGAGACAAAGGATGACTTCCCTGGCTGGATTCCTCAGCAGGGGGCTTGCCACGCCTGCCTCCTCCAGAAGTGCCTGTGCAGGTGTAGACATGCACACCTTCCTGAACGCCAGCTCTGCCCCACCTAGTGTGCGATGCCGACGCACATCTCCACTCCCTTGCAGCTACCTCTTGCAACTGCAGGCATGTCACGTAGCCCTAATTCCCCCGGCTTCAGTTTCCAGAGCTACAAAGCAGGAGCCATAGGCACTCTAAACTCCCTGCCTTCTAGCAAATCTCCCAAAAGTTATTATGGATTGTTTTTGATTCTGTGGGACCTCTATGGGTCAGCTTGCATTCCCAAACCAAATGCAGCCACTTGCCTTGGTCTAGCTCATTTGGTGTCCCCTAACTGTGGCTTATTATGAGGGTCCACAGCCAGCCTGCTGTGGTAGGGTTCTGGCTTCCATGTGCTAGCTGAGTGACTCAGGACAAGTCATTTAACCTCTCTGTACCTAGGTTTCCTCATCTCTAAAGTGGGATCTAGAGGCACTTACCCCATAGGCTGTAACACATGCAGTATGAACTCATGCATTTGAGTTAATTATATGAGTTAGCACAGGTGTATGAGCTCATACTATACATGTGAAATGCTTAAACCAGTGCCTGGCACATAGTAAGAATCACTGTAAGTGAAATAACAGCAACAATGATAGTAGGTATTATTCATTTTCTACCCCAATGATCATTCCTGTTTCACTTTTCTGACTTTCTCACCATAGCCTTAAGGCCTGGCTCTATCTGGCCTAGGTTGGCTACTACCATGAGCACTCCAAGACTCACAGAAGCAGGGGATGGAAGAGGGGTTGTGAGAAGCAGGTGGAGATGGAGGATTGAGAAGAGGATGTGGTGGGGCTGGAGGAGCAGGGAGAAGATAATTTCATCAGAAATAGGATGACAGAACAATGGCTGGGCTAACCCTCTCAGAGCTCTGAAGGCCCAAGGCAGTGGCACAGGGTCTGTGCTGGGGTCCCCCCAGTATGTACCTTAATCTGACATATATAATGTGTGTACCACAATAGAATAGAATGAATTAAACTTGAAAGAGTTTATTCCTCAAGCTGGGTGGGAACTCCATTGAATGGAATTGAACAGCATTAGAAAGTGGGTGTATTAGTCATATTTCTTCTCCTTTGACTTAGAATGGAAGGTTGAGAAAACTGTGGCTTTTTCAACCCCAAGCCTTTTCTTAGCACTTTGTGTTACTGTGCTGGGGCCATAAAGGAATCAGGCATATACTAGATGCCTAAGCAAGCTGTGAGAATAGGAGGGCCGTCTCATGCCCATTTGCCTAGACACTGAATCCCTCTTTAATTCCTAGCCCATCCCATGGCACCATGCTGGATCTGTGCCTGCTAAGTTCGAGACCTGGACTCTCCTCACACTACGTCTCAGAAAAGCAGGGCCCTAACCCAGATTGTTTTAGACCCCTCCCCAGCTCCCTCTGTTTTTTTACTGACACCCTAGTCCCTGAGATACTTTCCCAAGGAAGGGAGGCAGGCAAGCCTTGCTTCTCTAACTGCTACTTTGTCCCCCTCTCTCCTCTGCTTCTCCTCCTGGCCGGGCCGAGCTGTCCACTTTCCATTCCTATCTGAAGGGAAATTTTCTTAGGCTATCGACTGTCTTTTCTGAACTATGGCTTATGGTAAAGTCCCATTATCAGACCATCTGACTTGGCACTTTAAAGAAAGATTTTAAAATTTAGAAATCTTTCCACAAAGCCTCTAGCAACTCAAGAGAGTCAGCATGGACCCCCAAGGCTGAGCAGTGGCCCATCATCCAGGTGGTGTCCCCTTCCACAGTGAGAAGTGGGTCTGTGGCTGGGAAGCCATAAGGGAAAGAGGAAACAGTGGTTTAAGACGCTCATTGGTGATACCCCTAGCCTACTTATGGAACATATACCCCATTACACATATACTCCTGTGTAATGGGACTTATCATTTTATACTTATGGGTGCATATTTAAATAAGCGAGGGGGCATATGGCAAATGAAAGTGCTCTTTTCTGAATGATGAGACTATACATGATTTTCATCTTTTTTTTGTTCATACACATTTTCTAACTTTCTACAACTACTATGTTACCTTAGGATAAAAATAAATAAAATTAATACATTTTATGTGAGATTTTAATTAAAATATACAAATATATATTCATTAAGCATTTCTAAAAAGATCTCTATATACATCCTCATTTATATAGTATATGGTACATAATGTAACCTATAATATGTATGATACATTAGAATACAGGTGACTATTCACAGAAAATTTCTGGAAGGAACAAAACAAAATATCAAGTTTTCTAGTTGTGTTTTTCTGTATTTTTTGCCTTTTGCATTATTCATTTTAGTAATTAGGAGGAAAAACATGTGTATATGTATACATGTAATTGTGTGTATATGTGTGTGCATGTATGTGTGCATGTACATGCATGTGTATGTGTGCACATTATGTGTATATGTGTATAGTGTGTATGCATGTATGTGTGTACAGTATGTGCATGTGTGCATGTATGTGTGCATGTGTGCAGATGTATATGTACGCATGTGTACACCGCATGTGCATGTATAGATGTGTGTGTACAGTGTATGTGTATATATGTGCATACCATATGTGTATGTGTATGGATGTGCATGTATATAAGTGTGCATACAGTATGTGTATGTATGTGTGTGCATGTATATATGTGTATGCATGTGTGTACAGTATGTGTATATGTGTGCATATATACACATGTGTGCATTCAGAATGCGTATGTGCATGTATACATGTGTGTACAGTATGTGTACGTGTGTGTGTACATGTACATGTCTACCAGTGTGTATGTGTGTGCATGTACACATGTGCGCATATAGCATATGTGTACTTGCATGTATATGTGTGCACAGTATGTCTATGTGCATATATGTACATATGTATACAGTGTGCGCATACATGTGTACAGCATGTGTACATGTATGAAGTGTGTGCATGTATACATGTGTGCATAGTGTGTGCATGTATACATACGTGTGCATATAGTATGTATGTGTGCATGCACACACATTTGCATATGTGTATGTATATGTGCGTGCATGTACATGTGTGCGTACATGTGTGTATGTGTATGTGCATGTATATATGTGTGCATACATGCATGTCTTGTGTATATGTTTCACTATGCTTCCTCTGGTGAAAACAAAAACTTCCAAGCTATTTCAGATGATTATTCTTGTTTGTTTTCCTGGTACAGATTAGCTATCTGCTTTTCTCAGCATGAAAACAGGTACAACTTTTTTCCTGTGTTGATAGCTTCGAAATGTTGGAATTGGGCCTAAAGTGACTACAGGATTTAGTGCATGTTTCAGTTTCACCAGGTCTGGCTAGTGCATGAAACCAGCTAGCACGGTTGAGTGAACCGTGAACATCTAGAGTTGTTTACAAACAGCAAAAACCCCACCAGGTAGAGAAGGTTCCGGACTTAATTTCCATGCATGAGATACTGTGTTCTGTGGTTGCTGCCTGTCTTCAGGGGATGTATGGGCGACTAATTGGAAGCACATTCACAGTGCAAAGCAAGAGAGAGGTAATGCCCGCCACACCCTCTGAAGGGGCACTGTGAAGCTGCACCCTGGATGTCCAGGCCCCGGGGGGAGATGAGCACGATGATCTCATGGTTATTTTCCATCTCTATGATCGATGGGATTTTCCTGATGCTTGTGTAGCTGTTTGCAATTTGTTCTTTGGCTAGTACCCTCTAGATTGCTTTGAAGGAAAACACTGATTTCCCCATTTTATTCAGGGCTATATAAATAGCAAAGTTTTAGGTTCCCACCCTTTGTTTAAAGATTTGCCTCAGGAATTATTACCCAATATAAAAATGGACCTAAGAGAAAGAAAGTTCTTAAATAGGTGGACCTAGACTTTCCAGAACCTCTGGGCCGAGATGGGTTCATCTATAAATAAGGCCTCACTCTTCCAACCCCCAGCCCCTTTGCCCTTGGAGTTCTCTGATGGTAGAAAGGCCCTTGTCTCTGCCTAAAATTTTGAAATTCTCTGATGGAAGTTTTGATGTAATGGCAAATGTCATCTTGAGGCCTCAGAGTGTTTTCCACTCATTACAAATCACCCTTCCATGAAGCAGTGCTTAAATCCTTCCCTAGCACTAGTAAGGATTGAGAAACAATAGAGGTTTCATGCTTTGTCCAAATTGCATGGAAAGTTCCAGGGGTTACAGGAGGGAAGGATGGGGGAGGAGAACAAAAACAGAACGTCTGGGTCTCAGGATATCCAGCTTAAAATATTAGGCTCTGGGGCTCACAGCTTCAAACATGTCACTGAGTCTATAAATACCATTATCATCACCTGGAGTTGTAAAGCAAACATTGTTTAGCTTCTCTGGCTTTGCATTTATGGTCTTGTTTGCCTGCTGGACACTGTCCACCCAACGCCACCTTCCATGGGCCTCCGTGGGATTCTAGGACTATCAGGGGACTGTCTGGAAAGGAAAACCCATTATACCACTGCCCCCAAGAAGGGACCACCTGGAACCACTCTCACAGTTTGTGCTGAACATTTCTACAGGTCTTCCTGGTTATGCATCTTTTTGGTGACTTACATTTTTTTTTTTTTTTTGGATAACCAATCAAAGTCATCAGTATTTCCTAAGGCCCTACAGCATTCAGAGCACTGTGGAGGCATCCTTGGGACATATAAAGAATTCTGGGACAAGGCTGGGGGCCATACAGATTCATTAAAGCCAACACATCTGAAATAGAACATATAAGGTTTTCAATAATTAAACTGTGTAGGGTAGGCAAAAAGTGCAGGGAGCACAAAAGGAGAGAGAAAATGGCAACTGCAGCCTCCCCAGAGGTTTGTTGGGTGGGGTGCTGGGGGGAGAGAACAGAGTTGAAGCTGGACCACTCAGAAGATGGGCACAATCTAGACAGGTATTTCGAGCGAAGGAAATGGAAAGAGCAAGGACAAAGAGCAGGGATGGAGGAGGATATGGGGTGGGTTTGTAGGTCTGGCCAAGGTGAATTCACATGGGGGGAGGGCATGGTAGAGCAGACTGGAGAGGTGGTAGGATAGGGTTACATTATGGAGGGCTTTGAAAGCTGCTTTTTCATTGTAAGTTCCTGTACAATATTTTCCAAATAAAGACATGTTGCCAGCAATGGCTTGTCCAAAAATCTGACACTTGCCTTGGACTTCTTCCTCCTGTCTCCTTCCTCAACTGGCTCACCTAGTGTAAGTCTCAAAGCACATGGACCAAATCAGGATGGATGGTTTGCCCAGTTATCATGGGTGCCCCTTTGGACAGTCCAAACTGGCTTTCCCTTGGCAGGGAGTTTCATTTTGCCATCAGAACTAAACTGGGAAGAGATCAGATCAAGCGTTGGGCTGTGTCTCCCCAGGCTACCATCTTGGGAGGGCCAGCAGCAGACGCCAGGAGCTGGCTGGCATCAGGGTGCAGTCTGGTAGCCACAGAAGAGACCCTTATCCTTAGAGAGTCTGTGAGCCCACAAACAGCTGCTTAGCTTGGCTCCCCTTGGCTAGTAGCATTTCCAGCAGAGATGAGCAGAAGATGGATGGGTGGTTGAGAGCTGGCAGTGATAAGAAAGAAAGGGTCTTCAGTACTGAAATGAGATATTTGTGTCTCTATCTTCAAATGGACAAGTTCTGGCCTTCGACCACGTTACTGGAAGACAAGTTTTTCCATTGTTGCCTGAAGCGCTCCAATGGAAGACAAGGGTGCATGGACCCGCCAGGGCTGCTCTCCATGAGAGGAGGACTAAAAGTAGCAAGTGGCCAGGAGGGCAAGGGTGGACTCTGTAATGAGACAGAAGATGTGAGGGGTCAGGATGTGAGAGGAAAAAGCCATTGCTGGGCATGGCTGGGGCCTGGGGGCTCCCAGGGATAGGAACTATGGCAGCAGTTCTGGGCTCTCTCCACATCTGTCGTCCTGGCCTAGTGCCCTCTCCTTGGATTCATGAGACCAAGAAGCAAATGTAAGGGAGGAAGGGCTTTTCAGCAGAGACGCCCATGAAGAAAGACTCAGTACCACCAGCTGAGCTGCGGTGGGGGCACTTTCCACTCTTCCCTGCCTCCTAACCATGACTTTCTCACTCAAAAACTGTCCATCTGTCCACTGTTCCGCCAAGCCCTGGAGACCCATGCTGATTTCCTTTGGAAGAGCCCCAGCTCCCAGGGCGCACTCAGCAACAGCAGAGCCTATGGACGGTTCCAATCTCAAACTTCCCATCACAAGGAAGGGTCGGCCTGGTCTGTGGAAGTTACGGTAACATAGTGGCTGTTGATGAGCAAGAGCGCTCCATAAAGTCATCGGGACGGTTCTCTCGGCAGCGTGTCTAATCTTCTCTGGCTGCCATTCTGGGTGCTTGGCTCCTGATCTATTTTGGTCTCTCTCTTCTTTGACTCATTCTGGGACTTCCGTGCCATAAATCTGAACCTCCCCACCCCCCGCCACCACCACCAGGGCCTGGTCCCACCAGCAGGCAGACAATTCAGAATTAGCTGCAGTCATGCTTGTCCAAACTGACAGGCAGGGAAACTGAGGCACAGCAGGTCGCAGGGCCTTGTCTCATCTCCCACAGTGACCCGGCAGCACAGCTGCCAGCAAGGCCCAGGGTTCTGGCTGGGACTTCAGCTCTGGAGTTGTTCCAGAAGGCCAGGGGCCATGTGAAATGTTACAAAGCTCTTACTAGGCCCCACTTGGCTACAAATCCCAGGGCTCTGCTACAAATGGGATTGTGGTGGGGAATGCAATGGGGGTGGGGAGTGTGTTTGTGTGTGTGTGTTTGTGTAAGTGGCAGGTTTGATAGTGTGTTTGAAAGCCTTCCATGCCTGGAATTTGACAAGCACAGAATAGAGAAAGACTAGAAAACCGAAAATAATGTGGGCGAGAGAACAAAGAGTCTTCCCAAAGCCATGTTTCAAGCTGTGGGCAAATGTCTTCCTGTTTCTCATCCAAAAGTCCCTGCCTCTAGGCCCAAGGGGCTGGCTGGGCCGGTTTGGCCAGTCCAAGGCCATCCCGCAGCCTCAGGCCTCTCTAGATGTGGCCTACGTGCTCTGGAGAGGGACACAGGGGAGGCAGGGACGCAGTTAGGGTTTTAGACACTTTCTAGGTGCCTCAGGGGACCTACATATTTCCTATGTAAAGTTCAGTCTGTTTGCAATTAGACTTCTCTTCTTTGCTTATTTCCGGAGAGATTATAAATAGTGAAATCAGCTTAATTTGGCTCTCTCTGAGATCAACAGGCCACTGTTTCCAAAAGTCTGAAAATACCAAGCAGTCCCACCCGCATTCATGGGTCATGCCACGTGGCAGGCCTGGTAGGCTCTCTGTGATGAAGGAACTTTAAGTTGCATGAGTTTTCGACAGATAAGACTCCTTCTGAACTCTAGCAAAGATATCTTCTTTTCAGCTTCAACTGAAATAGAAGGGACCCAGCCCTGTTTAGGTCTTGAAATTCTCTTTCTTTACTTAAAGAGCTCAAAGCTGTAAACGCTTTCGGGAAAACCCATCTTGGTTCAATTACTTTACCAGTTTTAGCCTTTCTTGGGGATTTGGGCACAGAGACGATCCCGAGCCACCTGACATGCAGATGCCGCTCCTGACCTGTCACCCTCAGCACAGCAGGTGTCTGAGGTCATTTCACCAGAGGTTGGGAGAGATGTCACTGATCAGCGTGCCTGAGGGTGCAGGAGGAACAGCCCCCGATCTGTGAGATGACTCAGGGGACAGAGGGGAGCTGTGGATCATCATCGATTTAGGCTCTACCTTAGTCAGAATGGGAATGGCTACCACTGTAGTGACAAATAGATCCCCACGTCTCAGTGGTTATGCCACCTGAAATGTGACTTCAGGATTGCTGTCATCAGGAAAGCCAGAGCTGGAGGGCTGCTGCGATGCTTTTAAGGGCCAGCCTTGAAAGTGTCTGACATGACTCTGTCCATATCCCTTTGGCCAGTATCTAGTCATATGGCCTCCACCTAACTGCAGAGGAGGCCGGGAAGTAGAGTGGAACACGTGGTTTTTGATGAGCAGGTATCATCAGGCTTGGACCTGAGTCATCAGCTACAGGCCCTGAAGCCTAAAGAAGGTGTTCAGACAAAACTCTCATGAGGCTGTGGACAGAGTGGTGCTGAGGACTGACAGGACTTGCTGATTTGCCAACTCACCATATCCTCGTGGCACAGATGCCCACAGGAATGTGGCTGCTTTGAGGAAGTATCCTAGAGGGTGACCCCAGGCTTGATGTCAAGATGGAGCCTTTAGCAGGTAACTAGGGAGAATAAAAATGAGCACCTGGGTTATTAATGGAAGCAGATATGTCCCAGACCCTCAGCAGGCAGGGGCGAGGCCCTTTCATGGACAGCACAGGGACTGGCAATCACTTGTTGCCCAGTAGACCCAGGCCAGGAAAATGCATCTTAACATCTGCCTCAGATGAGGAGCTCCCACAGGCCTTACAATGGGGAAATGCTTTCTCCTGCTGGAGTGACCTTATTGAAGGCTCCTCTGCCTTCAGTTAGGGCTGTGGATGCATCCTTAGCTTTTGGGGGTCTATGGGGCAGGGCATAAGTGCTTTTCTGGGATGGTAGCAGGGAGGAGAATTCTGCAAACAGTGAAAAGTAAACCAAAGGAGATACAATAAAGAGCTGACTTACATATTTTAACCTCAACAGAAATAGTAAAGCATTCTGTCCAGGCTGAATTGAGCCATCATCATGAATTTTCTTCCATCTGGGAACTAACAGAGCTTTGTCAAGGGTTCATTATTTGCAATGTCTACTTTTGTATTGGCCTGGGAATTCAAAGCCGAACCCTCACTAACAGATGGAGGAGCACGGGGGGATACTGGCTCAAACTGGGTGCAATGGTTAAATTTTATATGTCAATTTGGCTAGGCTATGATGCCCAGCTATTTTGCCAAACACTAGTCTAGATGTTTCTGTGAAGGTATTTTTTTAGATATGATTTACAATGAAGTCAACATTTACAGTCTTAAGTGAAGCAGAGTAACTGCCAAAATAGGTGTGGACTTCATTAATGAGTTGAAGGCCTTAAGAGCAAAGGCTGAGGTTTCCTGAAGAAAAAGGAATTCTGCCTGAGTTTCCAGCCTTTGGACTCAAGGCTGAAGCATCGACTCTTACTTGCTCTCCGGTCTACCTGATGTCCTGCAGAATTTCAGATTTGCCACCTCTCTCCACTCCCGTCACATGCGTCAACTCCCTTAAATCCATCTGTCTCTATTTCATCTATAGCTACATCTCTCTAGATACATCTACATTAGTCAGAATGGGAAAGGTTATGCTGCTGTGACAAATAAATCCCTGCATCTCAGTGGTTATACCGTCTGAAACATGTGACTTCAAGACTGCTGTCATCAGGGAGGAGAGAGCTGGATGGTTGCCGAGTTCCTTCAAAAGGCCAGCCCTGAAAGAGGCAGATAGCACTTCTGTCCACATCTACCTATGTATATCCATATCTAATCTATCTATCTATATATAGAGAGATCCTACTGGTTCTATTTGTCTGGGGAACTTTGATAATACACTGGGGGGAAAAGCAGATTAAATTAGAGAAAGTAATTCCCTGATGAGTAGATATTTTTATTAGTTCATAGAAAAAGGGGGTAAATAATAAGGAAATAGAAATTGTGGTGGTATAAATAAGGGAGTTTCACTATAGCAGTAATACTTATTATTATGTTACGCATATAAAGTGGGGTGTAACGAAAACTAAACTCAATAGAAATGGTCCGGTTGTTTAGTAATTTCACTTCCAAAAAGATGATGTTTGCTTGTGGAACTTCCTGTCTGGGGTTCACCCTTTTCCTGAGGACCTCCTGGTACTGCTATCCTCACATTTAAGTGTGTGATATGCCTCTGGCGGTGCCCCTGAGCAACAGATTGTGTTTGCACAGTACAGATCTATTGCTGGCCCTGTCTCCTTTCTCTTAGTTCCATTTACACTTATGCATGTATTTTTAAACAACAGCTGTAAACTAGGGCTCTTTGGTTGCCAGGGACAGAAAGTCTGTCTCAAATTGCCTTAGCAAAGGGGAAATCCAATGGCCCATGCAACAGAAAGCTCCAGAATTAGGGCCAGCATCAGACACATGGATTCAGGGCTAAAACAATGTGTCATCAGGACTTGGTTACTCTTCTTCTCTCAGCTTTGCTATGCTGGCTTCAGAGTCTGGTTTCATGTGACAGAAAAATGACAGCAATTCCAGGTTCTATACCTCTCAGATTTCAGGTTCAAGGGGAAAGAATGACCCCCTTCCCAGAAGTCCTAGGGAAGACCTCAAGGTATCTCACTGGCTCTGATTGATCAGATGTTCATTCCTAAACCAATCACTATGCCCAAGATAATGTAATGCTCTGATTGGCTTAGGCCTGGGTCCTATGCTTCACCTTGAGTTGGGGGTAAAGTTGACTGCCCTGAAATCTCATGGACTGAGAAGACCCGGGCATGGTGTGTGATTCCCCCAAGAAGAAACAGGGACATGGGTACCAGAAGAGAGTAGATGAATGCTGATTCATTAAAATGACAAATAAGAAAGCTTAAACATTCATAATCTGTTCATTTGTGGAAAAGCACCTCTGGGGGCAGTACCAATGTGAAGTTGGCTCATCCTTCTTTTGGCTGCCCCAGGATCCCTTTCCATACGTGTTTGGTATAATCACCATGCCAGGGCCATACAGGCTTGTTAGCAAAGCGTTCTTCCCTTGAGTTCCTCTCCCGACACCCGCTCTAATCCCAGTGTCTTCCCTCCAGAGCCTGATTATAGACACAGTTTGGGATGGGTTGGGGGAAGTATGTTTCTGACAAAGCGATGTTTCCACTTCACACATATGACTAATAGGGAACTTGGCCAGGAATAACTCTTTACACAGTTTTGGAAACCCTGGCCTAGACCATAAATTATGGATTAAAGCTCGATCCCTGTCTTTTAACTAAAAACTCAATATCCTGCCTGAAGGACAGAGCAACAGAGGAGCCTGACATCGAGTACCCAACAATGTCATCCCATTGGGATAGCCCCCAAGTCTGTGAGGAGGTCACCTTCCCATGGCATTGCTCTCTGGGGCCAGGCAGAAAGCCTGAGCTTGGCCCCTCACTCCATTCCCCTTGCTACCTTGCCAAGAAAAGCCTTAAAAGTCTTGGAAACATCTCTGATTTTCTAACTCAAGAGATTCTAGCAACAGAGGTCAAAGAGTCACATGGGAGTATGTGGAAGGGCAGATATATCTGGGCAGGAAGATGCTTATCCTTGGTGCATCATGTGAGTAGGGGAAGAAAGGGGCTGAAAGGACAGAAGGAGCATGGCAGGGCTTAGGGCTCTCAGGAGAGAGAAATAGTAGTGAGGGACATTGGCAGAAGAGGCTGAGAAGAGGAGTTTGTCTCGCTGGGTGAGAATCCAGGGCATTTTTGTCATGCATTTCCATTAGGAGTCACATCCAGAAAACCGCCAAGCTTCTGATCCAGGAGCTAGAGGATAAGAAGGCACAAGATGGCCCAGAGGATGAGTTGACATATTGATCGTTCAGTGGTAAAGGCTCAGGAGTAAGGACTGGGGTTGGAGCAGCAAATAAGCAGATACGAACCCAATGTGAGCAAATGCTAGCATGACAGAACAGGTGGGAGATCCACTGGCAGCAGATAGATATCCCGGGGTGATGAAGGAGGGAACTGTGCTCTCTTTCTGACAGGGAGGGCTGTATTCCTCCATCTTGGCAGAACATCCGACTTTCACAGGGCCCAGATCTTTGGGGAACCTTGTTTTGCCCTGTATCAGCTAAAAAAAAGTCCAGTGAAATGTGACTGACCAGAGAACCTTTAACCTCTTTCAGATTTAGCTTTTGGACAAAGTTAAGAGACTCTCTTCTGAGCCTTATTTTGGTAAGAACATCATTGTGGGCGGGGGCAGATGGGGTGGGGAGAAGCTCTGTAAGGGTAGGCCAAAAGGTGCCACATTTTCTTAATTTAAATAAGTAGGCATCGTCCTTGGTGGTTGGGGGACTTTAAGATAATTTAGAAGAGAGATAGGGGAAAGGTGTCAGAAAGAATGTAACTACAGCCTCCTAGAGTATTCTTGGCTAAAAAATTATCTTGAAATTAAGTAATAGAATTGACTGCCGCTCTAGCTAATAATGTAACAGTGACAACAATGCTTATTTTTTCTTACTCCTGTAGGGTGTGGGCAGATTACCTGAGGTCCAAATTCCCTGGAGGCCATAAATACGAAAACCTGGAAGCTTACTGCTAGCGTATTCTAGCACCAAAGCAATACCCTCAATGGTTACAGTCTGTCTTCATAACGATCTAGAATAACACGTTTATCAACTGCTTACAACGCACCTGATGCTAAATTTAATGTTTCAGAAATACACTCTCATCAAATCCTGACAATGAATTTGTAAGAAGGGATTGCCGCTCCCATTTTACAGAAGAGAAAGCAGAAGCTCAGAATTCAGTAACCATAGCTGAAAAGCAGTGAAAATCAAATTCAGTCCTGATCAGTTAGACCACAAATTGTGTGCCTTTAATTCTTAGGCTGTTCTCACCAACACCTATACTCCCTCCCACATCTAGCACTGTTAGGCCTGTCTTTAGGCAATGACTCAGAATATGAGTGTATCAGTCAGTGTTCTGGAAGGAGAGAGATGGCACACTTAAATGGGGTAAGTGAGGAGAATTTAGAAATGCAACTACTTGCAAGTTATGCATAAGGCTAAAGGAAGCTAACAAGACAAGGTGAAGCCCTCCAGGGTTAGCAGGGGTGGGGAACCTGAAGGGTAAAGGGAGAGAGGCATAAGAGAAAGTATCTGGAGAGAGCCACCCATCAGGGGCTATGACCTTAGACAGAGGGGCAGTGGAGAGACACAGCCAAGCAAGGCCCATTACAGTAGAGCCAGGAGGATAAATGAATATCCTGACCTTGTCCCACCCTCCTATCTCTCTCTCTCTGTTTTTTGTTTTTGTTTTTGAGACGAAGTCTCACTCTGTTGCCCAGGCTGGAGCACAGTGGCTCGATCTCGACTCACTGCAACTTCCACCCCACTGGGTTCAATTGATTCTCCTGCCTCACCCTCCTGAGTAGCTGGGATTACAAGTGCACACCCCTACGCCTGGCTAATTTTTTGTATTTTTAGTAGAGACGGGGTTTCACCATGTTGGCCAGGCTGGTCTCAAACCCCTGACCGCAGGTGATCCACCCACCTCTGCCTCCCAAAGTGCTGGGATTACAGGCGTGAGCCACTGTGCCCGGCCCCACCCTCCTATCTTTTGCTGGTGCCTCCCACTGGCAGGACCCAACTGAAGCCAGAGGACAAGGGTGCCCAGCAAAGTGGTCCATAAGGTCAGCTTCCTGGGGCACAGAGCAGCGGGGGAAGAGGATGCAGTGTCTGTAGAGGGGCAAATTGAGATGCCCAGCATAATGAGTTAACAAGTCCAGCTGTCTGAAGTTTTCTGCTTTGGACTCAGGGTTAATTTCTTTCATCTACAAGGAAAGGGATGGCTTATGAAGGCTTAGGGAAGAAAGTGATGATCGTTAGGAATCAGCTTGGATTCACCAAGAAAAAAGATGAGCTACTCATGGCACTTTTTTTGCAGGGAGGAGATGGGATTCCTAAGTTGGTAGCTCATGGCATTGTGGTAGGCAGCAGAGCACACACCTCTTGGCTCTCCTGAGAACAAGGAGGCTGGAGACTGTCACTGGGACAGCTGAGGGGTTGTGCTGAGTGACCGGCCCTAAAGCTGCAGACAGAGGGATGTCAGCCTGGACAGGAGGTACCGTCCATGTCCCAGAATCTCCCATGGCCCTTCCATTTCAACAATTCTATCAGAGACTAGGAAGACTCTCAGAGGCAGCTCACACCTTGGATAACAGAATTAGAATCTCCTAAGATCCCAACAGTTTGGATTCATGGTGGATGAATGTAACAAGATGAACTATAATAGCATTAATATATATATATCTGGAAGCCTGGGGGATAAAAAAATGGATTTTTATACATGCCCAGGATGAGGCAGGTATGAAAGACTCAGGGGTGTGTGTTGACAGTAAAGTTGATGTGAGTCAACCTGAACGATTACCAAGAAAATTGGTGTCATCGTAGGTGACATAACTGAACAAGACTGTTGAGGATGAGGGAGGTATTTCTCCTGCTGGCCTCTTTACTGGTCTGTCCCACCTGGAATGCCACTGCACTGTTTTTAAAGGAGAAGCCAAACGAAATAGATTGCATTTGCTGACAGCCATGGGGAGGGGGAGGGGGCCTGAGAGTGTGTCACACAAGAATGTGTGAAGGAAAAGCAGAAGAGATAAATAAGAGAGCTGGCAAATAACAGAGAGGTCCTCAAGTGTCTAGAAGGTGGTCACGTTGAAGAGCCTTGTTGGTGGAGGACAGAAAGAGAATGCAAAGACCACTGGGTGATGGCTAACAGGGCCAGCCTGGAGCTCAATCTGCTGGCAGTCACAGTGGGGCGTGAGGTGGTGAGTCAGCTTCCCCTAGAGATGTTTGCATCCAGGGCTGTTGGAGAAGAGACCTCCACCTGGCATGAAAAGGAGGGCTGTTGTCTCAAAGGATCTCTGTTGAATTCGAATGCCTGGGCACATGAATATGTTCGCACGCCACACCCCCGGCATGCTCACACTTCCTCAGGCATGGCGACCCATGATGGAGCGCACCCACTCATATTTTCAAACTTTGGAGCATCCGCCATTCTCTAAGTAACCTTTGGGAATCTATGGAGACGCAGATTTCCCCAGCATCACGGAAGGAGCGGGAACTTTGGGGTATACCAGATCTGGGTTTGAATTTCCCCTTGGCCACTTCTGGCTGTAAGATCTCAGACAAGTCACATTCAGCATCATCAGCTCCTGGTGCAGACCCCGGGGCAGGCATCAGGGATTGTAGAGCGTGAAGCCACAGACATGGTTCCTGCCCTCAGGGGGCTTACTGCCTCATGTTCTGTAAAGCAGAATTAATTCCACTGTCCTGCAGTGTGTTTGAGGAATATGTGGTAATCCCAGAGGTGGTTCCCTTTCCATTCTCTTCCTTGCAAGGAGCTCAAAGCTATAGCCATTCACAGGAAAACACGGACACTCAGAAACCCTGATGGGCCCTTGTGTGAAATCCGTACCCCTCTTTCCTTTCAAAAGGTTGCTGAACATCAGGCCCACCCCTCGCTGCTTCCTGAATGGCTTCCTCTGTGGCTGCAACTCTGCTCAGGCCAACCATTCACTGACTTTTCCCTGAAGAGTCTAAGGGACTTTCCCCTGGAGACACTGTACACAATTTGGTGAGATGTCGACGGCCGATGTGCGACGGCCCCTCTTTCTTAGCAAGCGGGACTCCCTCATTTCTGTGCTCCTGGGTCTGGATCCTGCAGTGTTCTCAATGTCTCGGCTGGGTGAGAAGTCATCCAGTTTCAGAATGCACTTATCAGCCAGAAACAAGTGGCTCTTCCTACCCATCTTTCAAGGTTAGCCCAAACACCACCTACTCTGGGAGCATTGCCTAGTTTTTCCCTTCCCCTAAACATTCTGTGCCACAAAACCAAGGCCCATCAAAGATTGTTCTCATTTCCTGTGTGTTCCCATTTGACAGAACAGGAGACAGATCAGAACAGTAGCTCTCTGAGGGCAGGAGCAGTGTCTGTTGCCATGTGCTCTGGAACCCTGTGCTTGCCCAGGCTGGGCACCAGGAGCTGCTTCTGTCTCCCAGCTACAGTGTAAATCCTCAAGGGTGAGACCAAGTCCTCTGAATCCATCCGAATGTTTAGCTCCATTTTGGGGAGATGGCAGATGCCCAGCAAAAGCTTGCTATTGGATTCTTTTCCAAGCTTCTCACAAATCCCTTTTTAAAGTCAAGAGCAGGAAGAGTAAGCATTTATACATTCAACCAGCATATTCTGCAAAAATCTCAAATCCATGATTCACAAACTAAAAGCCACTCAGCAGCACGTCTCACATGGCCAGCCCAGTATTTTTCTGTTTTTGTTTTTAATTAGTGAAAATATTTTAAAAAACAGGATACTTTATACAGAACTCTGGATTTCTAGGCTGTCTTAAATACCCAGCCAAAACTGGGTGCTGCTGCCCCCTTTAGACAGGTCGGCCTTCTTCAAGTCTGGGCAGTGCTCACCCAGCTTTGCTGGGTGGGTTACTTGCCAGCCCCCAACAGCATTTGAGTTCGTAATCCACGGCTTATTCGTTTAAAAACTACTGACATCAAAAGGAATCTCACAGAATGGTGAGTTCAGAGACACCTGATTTCCTGGGTTTATTTCTTGACCCACTGTAGGATATGCTCTTCCAATCCCCTCCAGCTCAAGATTCTTTCTCCCCTCCCCCCACTCACCCTCAGGGCAACCAAATCCTAATGCCCATTGCAGGCGTCTGCATCTCCTGTCAGTCCTGCTGACAGCTCTGTTGACAGCAGGCACAGCATCCTTGCCCCAGAACTTTCAGGGAGTGCTAAGGTGGGCAAGTATGTTCCCTGGCAGGGCATGGCTCCAGGTTGGGCCGAGAGGGCCCTAGCAGCTGCTGTCCATGTGTCACTTCCCAGGCAGAGGGAGGGCGTCTGGAGAGACCACCCACTCAAGGGCTGGGCTGCCTCTCCAGAATGTCCTTTCAAAGACACCCCGGGAAGCGACCCTGGGCTTGCCCTGGTGCTGTGTCCTGAGGTTGCCCAGGCTCTCAGAGCAGGCAGGACCCTCCTGAGGTCTTGCTTCCTGCCCTCTGCAGGCCCAGATTTCAAAGCTGTCAATTCACTCCTCCTTTCCCCTCCTGCCCGCCTCCCGCCCTCTTCTCCTCCCCCAACATTCTTTGCTTCTTGTTTATATTGCAGAAAACATCTGCGAGAGTAAATGACTGAGATGAAAGATCTTGGCAAAGGGCTATTTTTCTTTGCTTGGCTTAAAGGGGGCCAGATGAAGACTTTAGCCTTATCCTTGCCTTCCCCAGCGTGATTCCCTCCCCCCAGCTTCCAGAGAGGACAGAAATGGGATCTGAATGAAGACAGACCAGAAGGTGGCCCAGCCGGCCCCGAGGCCTCAAGTCCCCAGGCAGGGGAGATTGTTTTTCTAGTGGAACAGGCTGGCCTGGAGGAAAAGGCTCACTGGGTGGAGAGGAGGGAGCAGCATGCTTCTTCAGGGCTTTCCCCCAGCGCTGCCCACTCTCTGCCCTCCCTCCAGGGCACACGGCCACCCCCGCCAGCATCAGACCTTTGTCCTGGGCTTGGTGGTGTGTTACGGAGGAGAGACCACCCTACCAGCCTTTCCTCCCTCCTGCTCCTCTCTCCTGAGTGGCTGCGCTGCGCAGGGAGTGACATCCTGGGCGGCACAGCCTCTCTCTAACTCCAGGGAGCTGTGTGGCTTTAGACAAGTGAATCACGTCTCTGGTCATCAGTTTCTCCCTCTGTAAAATGGGGGATAAAGATACCTGCTTCACAGAGTTGCAGTGAGGAAGAAATGATGTAACAATGCGTGCTCCCCACAAAACCAGGCACTTAATAAATGGTGATGATAATGGTGGTGGTGACGAGGAGGAGGATGAAGATGATGATGATCCGGTGGGGGTGTCGGGCGGGAGGCAGGGAGAACCCTAGCAGTCTCTCTCTAGGTGACTGGACCTCCATCTTTCCCTCTGTGGATGGAATGGAGTTCATTCCCTCCTCTTCATTGTAGAGGGATTGTGAAGTAGGGCTGAGTGATTACACTTGGTGCAGATGAGATGAAGGGGTGATGTGGAAACCAAGCTTCACTATCCTCGGCACTGTGATGGCCATTTTCCTCTGCGACTCTTGGCTGCCCTGGCACTTGCCAGCTCTCCTGCCTGGCCATTGTCACCAGGTGGCAGGGGCTAGTGGCCCTCATCTAGAGGAGCCCCTGGCACCATGCACCATGAAGATAGGTCTGTTAGTGCTGGCCCAGGCTGATTGTCCTGGGCCCCAGATTCTCAGTCCAGACAGCCTGTACTGACATGGCACGGGTGGCACCAAGGTTTCCAGGGTGGCTGGCTCAGAGGCTCCCACAGAGCCAGGCTAGGGATGTGGCTGTCCTCAGAGAGCAGCTGGGGAGCTCTTCCCACCCCATCTCACCTGCCAGCCCAGCCCAGAGCCTCCCTTTTTCATGGTCCCTGGTGCTCCTGTGAGAGTCATGCAGTGGCCATGCGCTTCTTGGCAAGCGCAGGGCCAGATCTTAGAAAGACCTCAGTGCCCAGACCAAGGCAAGGCAGCTGTCACTTAGGAAAATAATGAGCAGATTCTTACCAGGTGGGACAGGTAAGTTCTGATTTGGGCGTAGGAGGAAGGAAGTCAGCTCATGGGCAGCAGCTTAGGAGGAAAATAGCTGGTGGCTGAGCTCCAGGGCAGGAGACATCCTCTTAGCCCATCATTGTCCAGCCTTGGTCCACCCGTCACTAAATGAATCCAGGGATGTCTGTTTATGAAGCATGAAGCTGGTGAGCTCCGAGCAGAAGAGCCACAGCCTGTCCCAGTCCCGCACTTCTGGACCTGCTCTGTGAAATCCTCTACATGCTAAGGAGAAACAACCTTTTCCTGCCTGCAGGCTTCCTTCAGAACACACACAGGAAGAAAAGCCTGGATCAGTCTCCTCCCAGTCACAGATGCCTGAAGCCCCCAGACTGATCTCTGCAGGGGCCGAGACAGCGGTCCTAATAGATGAACTATTGACTTCTATGAGCTGGACCCTGGGGCTTTGCCTCCTACCAGGCTCACTTAGTGTATTATTCAACTCTACATTTAATGATGGGGAGGCCGGTGCGGTGGCTCACACCTATAATCCCGGCACTTTGGGAAGCCAAGGCGGGAGGACTGCTTGAAGCCAGGAGGTTGAGACCAATCTTGGGCAATATAGTGAGATCCTGTCTCTACAAAAAAAAAAAAAAAAAAAATTTAATAATGGGGAAACTGAGTCCCAAGAAGTCAAGCAGCATGCCCCAGTCATGCAGTGCTAAGTTTTGGCTGCAGTGTCAGGATTTGAACCTGGATCTGTGTGGCTCCAAAGCCTCAGCACTCCGCCCCCCCACAACCCCTAGATCTGCAGTGATCAATACGGATATTGTTGCCACAATTTAAACTTAGGTAAAGTTTAAACTTAGGTAGTTAGGCTATTTAAACTTAGGTAAAGTTTAAATACTTCTGTTTCTCAGTCACGCCAGCTACATTTCAGTGCTCAGTAGCCATATGTGGCTAGTGGCGATCCTACTGGACAGTGCAGCTCCAGAACATTCCATTCTGTAGAAAGTTCTAGCAGGCAGCATTGTGACTAGGTTGTACTGAGGTTCTTTCCTATTTTAACTAGGCTGTTCAGACCCTTTTATTCAGCTACAAACTCATCTAGGCTGTGACATACACCCTGTCCCCTCCCCCTGTCTATCCTCAAAGAGAGGGTGGTAGTTCTTGACCCTGCATAGTGAATGGGAACAGTGGGGACAAGTGACCCATGGGGGCTGGGAGCCAGGAGCTCAGCCCAGTCCTCCCTGCCATGCTGCATTTTCCTTGCTGTGTCTGTGCAGAATCAGAGCTTGGCATGTCCCCTCAGGGGAGGGGGGCCTTGGGGCCTAACTCAGTCACCCGCCCAGGCAGGCCCAAAGGTCACACTGCCAGCCTGCGGTCGCCTTTTCAATCACCTGACCCTCTAAATTGGATCCTGAGAGCAAACTCTGGGCCAGAGCGCAGGAGAAAGGGGCTCTGTGTGGGAGTCCCAGAGCTGCTCTGCACCCTGCACAGACAGAGGCCAGCTCTATGCAGCATTGCCCAGAGAGGCCGGGAGGGCGGCAAGCTCTGGCAGCGCACAGCAGCCTCCCTGTTCCGATACCAGCTTCTGGATGATGGGCCTTGATCCTCAGTTACCCCATTGAGAAAAGGGGGAGAAGACTCTGAGAACTGGACCAAGGTTCTATACTTCAGGGTTCTGTGCAGGAATCCTACTTGAGTTTCTCAGCTGCCCTGGGAGGTGGGTGGGGTACCTGTGGTCATGTCTGTGGGTGGGCTGAGATGACCAGGCTCAAAGAGAACCCTGCCCCAGATGGCCCAGCTAGACGGCGGCAGAGGAGGCTGCCTGCTGCCAGGTGAGCCGGGGCCAGGCTTCTCAGTCACCGGCAGTGCTCAGATCTGGTTTTGCCTGGCCTGAGCCCCTTGCAGATGGTGCTGTCAGTGCCTGCCATTCCTGTGGGTTCTCCAGCTCCTGGAGGGCAGAGACTGTGTTCTGCTCCTTGCTAAAAGCCAGCACCTGGACCATGCCTGGCTCTTAGCAGACCCTCAGCAGATATCAGATGGTTGAATGAATGGCTGTGGTTGAATGTGGGCAGAAGGCTTGGGACAGCAGTGTCACCTGCTCCTGTCTGTTGTGAGGCAGTTACCTGTCTCAGAGAAAATGGGGAGATGGCAAAGGCTGGGAAATTACAGTCTTGATTTCCTCCTTAACCAGCCACTAGCAACAGAGACAAAGGACTCTGCTGATCTGTAAGATGGAACCTGGTGCTCCTGAGGTCCCACCTCTTAGGGCCGGTCTCCAGCTCCTCCCTGCCCTCTTGGCCATGGCTACTGGAAGCTAGAGGCCCACTCTGGGGGCTGACTTCCAGATGTGTGCCAGAGTGCCCTGCGGGTGGGTGTCCCTGGCAGGCCCTGGCTGGGCGGAGGCTATAACAGGAGCAAGAGCTGTGTGTCAGAGGGGACAGGGCTGCACAAGAAGACCGCAGCCAGGATGAAACAAATCTGCCCATCTCCCCCAGGTGCCTGCCCTCTCCCCCACGCGCCTGCCCTCTCCCCCCGACCTGCGCAGGTTTGCAATTCATCCGCCGTCCTCAGATGCTGTTCCTGCTATCAGATGATGAAAATGGAGATTCGTCTTGAAGAAAGAAAGAAGTAGCTCGCTTCCCCCACACCCCCCGGTCTATTTGAGCCCCTCCCCCTCCCCCATCACCATGTGTTCCTGAAACCTGGGGCTGTTCCAAGTCCTAAATGTGCTGGAAAGTATATCCCTGAGCAGCTGTGAACCTGCTCAGGCTGCCGTGGCCCCGGGTGAATCAGAAACCAAGAGATAGGCAAGCTAACAATGCAGCCCCTTGTTCCTGCATTGAGAGAGAGATCGCCATCAGCTCTGGGCTCCTGGGAGTGGGGGCAGCAAGCTCACACACACAGGCAAACACACACACACATTTACCATTTGCCTCCTGGAACAACCCACTCACCTAGCCCACCCAGAGTAAGTGCTGGGGAAAGGTGTTACATAGCAGGCCTGAGTCCATCATGACTGCCTGGCGGGGCCAGCCTCTCTCTAAGGTGCCTTCATCCCAGCCTCCAGTTCTCTCCTTTCACGCTAACTTACCTGGGAAGGCAGGGAGGGAGCTGGAGGGGAGGGCCTGCATGAACCTAAATGGAGTGGGATTGTCTTGAGGTTCTCCATTGGGCCGGGGGGTGTGAAGGGCAGTGGGAGGCATAGCCAGAGCCTGAGAGGGTTTAGGGAAGTCTGTTTACAGGAACCAGACACCCTAAAAAAATAACTTGCAGGCAAGTTTCGAAGCAGGCCTGGTCATGGAGCTGGCAGCCGCTCAAGGCCGAGGTAGAGTTGGGGGCCTTCCCATAGGCCTGATTACAACCACTCATGATCCTCGCCAACTGCAGGCAGGAAGTGCCAAGCACCCACGGGGGTCTAAACCACCCACAGAAACAGCCCTGTTCACACACACCACATCCTGGGAGATGGGGCGGAGTTCTCTTCCCATCACAAGTGTAGAAACTGAGGCTCAGGGCCACCTGCCTGTCAGGCACTGACAGTGACAAAAATTAGAAGCCCATTTCCTTAATGCAATTCCTAAAAGGGGGGGGTGGATTCTGTCTACCAGACACCTCCCATGAGCCTAAGCTAAAAGCAAATGAGGAAGGATGAGCAGAAACACTCCCTGACTTAAAACTGTCCCCACAGCCTCATCTTCCGAGACAAGGCGGGCACAGCCCGAACTCCAGAATGCTTCCAGGATAGAAAAAAGCCTTAAAGCCAAGACCATCCCAGCAGGATTCCACCAGCTCGGTAGCGCTGCGCTTGTCCTCCGTCTTCATCCTCACTCAGACAGCCTGCACGTTCTGCTTCAGAAGGAGCTTTCAAATCCTGCTCCTGCTGTTCCCTTCCCAAGCACCACTGCCTTCATTCAAGCCCACATCGTCTCTTCCTGGAGTGTTATCAAAGCTCCCGCTTTCATCATGCCATCATGCCAACCATCATGCTCCCAGCTTACAAATCTTCCTGCTTTCCCCAACCCTCAGGATCAAGTACAAACATCCGAGTCACACAAGGCCCTCTAGACACTGGGGCCAGCCCCAATTCATCCTCATCCTTTTGTTCCTACCCAGTAGTTGCCACATCAGGCAACTGAATTACTCTGTGATGCCCTTGTGCCTTTGCACGTGCTGTTTCTCTGCCTAGAATATCCTCTCTCCAGCATAGTCTCTACATCGAAAAATTGCACCCATCCTTCAGAATTCAACTCCAGGGCGCTCCATGCGTGGGTCTGTGTCCGTGTCTCCATGGTAGAGCTTCTTTGAGCTGTAATGATCATCTGCATATCTGTCTGTTCCGTCAGACCAGTGGTTCTCAAACTGGGGTGATTTTGGCTCCAGGAGACATCTGGCCATGGCTGGAGACACTTTTGGTTGTCACAATGTGTGTGTGGGGCGGTGCTACTGACACCTTGTGGGTGGAGGCCAGGGATGCTGCTAGACATCCTACAGTACAGGGCAGTCCACACAACAATTATGTGGCCCCAGATGTGAGTTGTACTGAGGCTGAAAAGCCCTGGACTAGTCTGTGTGTCTCTTGAGGCAATTCTTATTTGTATGTCCAATGCTAGGCCTAAAGAGGTAACCTATCACTTTTTTTGTTTTTTCAAAAGACAGGGTCTTGCTATGTTGCCCAGGCTGGGGTGCCATGCTCGTAGTGCGCTATTCCCAGGCATGCTCATAGTGCACCACAGTCTCCAACTCCTGGCCTCAAGGCATCCTCCAGTCTCAGCCTCCTGAGTAGCTGAAACTACAGGCATGCGCCAGGGCACCCAGCTTTCAATAACTGTTTTTTGAATAAATAAATGAACAGACTGACTTAATAGTTATATACTCCCCACCTGTGGGATGTGGGTCACCATGAGCCCACCAAGTTACAGCTTAAAAAACTTGATTAATAATGAGTGAGCAAGCATATTGACAAGGATAGAGTAAAATATGCACATGAATCAAATGCTTCACTTTCAGTGAAGAAAGGACAAGCCTGTTATCAGAGTGGACCTCAAGGTAGGCAAGAACACATATAATCACCGTAGCACTTCTTTTTAAATTAGGGGCCTGTGATTAAGAAGTATCAGTAAATTCCTTCAATATGCTCACAAAGCAGATGCCGAACCCTTAGCAGGACAGAGGACTCAAGGCGCAGCCCTACTTCCTACAGGGGATATGGCCAACTTGGAGACGGTACAGAGAAAATCTGCAGATGATTAAAGCTCTGGACACCTAGGCCCATGGAAGAAAGGCAAAGGAATTGATATTATTCAACTTCAAGAAAGAGATGGCTTGGAGGGTGTCCTAATAGACATTTTCCAGTAACACAGGAGGTTATTAAATGGAAGGAGTGGCCAGTCATTCTTTGGCATCCAGGACCCAAGAGGAAGAAACAGATGAGGAGGAAGGAGGATAAACGGCTTCTGGACAAAGTTGAGTAAGTAAAGTTTGGGCAAGAACCCACAGCACACATGACAGAGGATCCTAGAGGACACTGCCCCTCTGCCTTTTCTCTAGAGGAGACCTCTTTCCCACCGCTAGTGCTGTTGAAGGGCTGGGGGAGAGGGCTGTCCAGGCTTCAGGCCTTGCTTTTGGAACTTTCCTTTGAACTGGAAGGACAGGAAAGACCAGGGGAGCCTGGGAGGCAGGGAGCAGGAGAATCAGGGAGAAAGCAAGGGTAAGAAAGGAGAAAGGACAGCAAGAGCAAGAGGCGGCTGGAAACACACCAGGGGAACGTCAGGGCTGCATGGCCTCGGCATCTGGAGCGCAGACTGCGGGCTATATTTAGACTGCCATGACTTGCAATAATTTGTGCAAGGGGGGAAGAAAGGAAAATGTGAAGGTGGCGTCGTGTTGGGGAGGGAATGCATTATAAGAAAGGAACAGCCAATAGAGGCAAGCTGTGCCTGAGGCCCCAACCCTTGGCCTCTAGGAAAGAGCCTCTGAGCAGTGCGGGCCGTCAGGAGTGAGTGATGGTGTTTACTGAGCCTAATCCAACTCATGCCACCATTTCCAGATGCGCCCGGTGCTCCCCCCAAGAATGTGGGGTGCTGGGTGTGCCAGGCGGCCTGTTTACTGCAGCACCAAGGCGGTTCTGGGATAATTCAGGGTCCTTGCTGGAGAAGTGAGGGCCCAGGCAGAAGCTCTGGAGGGGGGGCTCAGGGCTTACGTGAGCAGCACTCTGTAAATTCTAGGAATTTGTATACATTGCCGAGGCCTCTCTCCAGCTGGATTATAAATAGAGGATTAGTTCAAAGGCAGGCAGCCTTTTAAAGAGATGGTGCCAAGCAAAGCCTGCAACCAAATACAGTCAAACGTTCTTCAGCCCCTGTTGCCTTCATCCAAATAGCATATAAGTCACATTGACGGCATTTCCCTGGCAGACCAGGCACCATGATGTCCTTTAAGAAGTGGTCTAGAGGGTTCGACTTCAGCTATATAGCAAAACCTCAGTTATCCAGAACAAAACACATCATTCTGGATAGCGGAGCTTTCCAGCTAGCTTAAGGGTTGTTCTTTTAAACATCACATGTGGCTGGGTGTGGGGCTCATGCCTGTAATCTCAGCACTTTGGGAGGCCAAGGCAGGCAGATTACTTGAGTTTGAGACCAGCCTGAGCAACATGGTGAAACCCTGTCTTTACGTAAAAATACAAAAATTAGCAGGCATGGTGGCACATGCCTGCAGTACCAGCTACTTGGGAGGTTGAGGTGGGGGAACCACCTGAGCCTGGGGAGGCGGAGGTTGCAGTGAGCCATGATTGCTCCACTGCACTCCAGCATGGGTAACAGAGTGAGACCTTATTTCAAAATAAAATAAACATCACATGTAAACATTTCATCATTTTGGATGGAAGTTTTTCTTAAAAATAGTCATATGCTTACCAGGTTTTAAAATAGAATATACTGATCTTAATTTCACATTTCTGTTTTGCTTAGGGTCATTTTTAGAAACTTCGGTTACTATACTGTTAACCCCATAGTGCCCAAACCTTTGAGATTTGTGTGGCCACTTGTATCCCTTCATACTGCTATGCTTTTGGGGTTCTTGGGTCTACTTTGTATCATTTTCTGATCTCTTCCTGTGGCAGTGGTCACTTTTCCATGTTGTGAGGGAGAATGCTACTTTATTTTTTTATTTATTTATATTTTTTAGAGACAGAGTCTTAGCTCTGTCACCCAGGCAGGAGTGCAGTGGTACGATCTTGGCTCACTGCAACCTCCGCCTCCCAGGTTCAAGCAATTCTCCTGCCTCAGCCTCCTGAGTAGCTGGGACTACAGGCACATGCTTAATTTTTTGTATTTTAGTATATATGGGTTTTACTGTGTTGCCCAGGATGGTCTTGAACTCCTGAGCTCAGGCAATCTGCCCACCTCGGCCTCCCAAAGTGCTAGGATTATAGGTGTGAGCCACCGCACCTGGTGAGAATGCTATTTTATTCATACCTGTAGCAACCTTAGGACGCATCTTTTATTCTGTTCTCGGTTGAGAAACCAGATATGCAAACGTACTAAAATTCTGTGTAAACAAAAAGTAAATAGGTTCTAAGAAACCTAGTTTTTCCTATTTCCAGTGGATTCATCCAGGCTTTCTTAAAGGGTGATGGGCCATCCAGCCCTCTGAGAACCCCGTTGTTTTGAATTATATTCTACTTTCAACATAACAATATGGGGCTCTGTAGATAATGTTAGCTGCTTACACAACTCTTGGCTCATTTCCAGGTTCTGGTCTGATTTTAGATAGTGAGGTGTCTGAGTAGCTTTGTTTGGGGTAGATAGAACCTCACTCTAAATTGAAGTCTAAGTTCTCAAAGCCCTTGCATTTGAGGCAATTGAGTTTTTTGCCCACCTATGTGTGAAGCTGGAACTGTGATTAAACCCAGCACAGGTAAAAGACCATACACAATAACCCCGCCCACTTGTTCATTAATGTCCCATTTTCTGTGTCCTGTAAGATGCTGGGGATTGCAGGCAGGATGCTGAGCAGAAGAGTCACATGTAGGATCAAGAAATGAAAAGTCAGTCACTCAGAGGCACTGGGCTGTGAGTTGGTTCAGAGAAGCAGGTAGAAGTTTGATATTCAAAATGGATGAAAATAGGTCAAGCCAGTCCAGGAGGGTGCAGAGGTCCTTGGGCAAATTTTAGTATCTTCTTTTTAAGCTGGGAAAATGTTTCTGTGCTTAGTCAGAATTAGTGCTTTGTAAAGCCTGCAAATAGCTAACCACCCATCAGCAAAGATCAGACATTTCTGATGGAGAAATTAGGCTCTGTTGGGGGAGTGACTTTAGCGTCTCCCAGACCCATGGGCCAAGAGGTGGCTCTCAGAAGCCCTGCAGCCCAGGCCGCCACCACAGCGAGGCAGCCCTTCGTCAGCCTGTCTTAAGGCAGGAGTCTCACCTGATTTCAAAGAGTGTCTTGAGAAGGGTTATTACATCTTACTCCTGTATAAAGGCTCAGGGTCAGACTGATTTTGTTCTCATATCACTATCAGGTTAAAAGACAGTCGGTCTCTTTGCTGAAGGTGTTCATCATGGTCAATCTGCTCTCCCAATGATTGGAGGAAATCTGCCTCACACAGCCCTGTCTGAGAGCATGTGACCCACTTCCCCTCTTCACACATGACTGGACCAGGGGTGGGCACTTGACCCAAGGGTGACCCATGTATTGGCTAACCAGTGATAACTAATGATGGATGTCACTTGGCACAAAAAGATAAGATTAAGATAAATACATCATTTCAGGGGAATCTAGACTTGAAAATGGAGAGAACAGGCTAATGGCCAATGGACACTTTGAAAAGTCATGCGAAGTATGGAGTGGGGCCATGATGTCCATCTGTGAGCTGATATTACAGAGAAGTGGAAACTGAGAGTACCAAGTGGAGAGCAGAGAACGGAGCAGAGGCTCAGAGAGAGAATGCTTAGAACATAAAGCTCCCAGGAGACGCCCAAGTTCCTGATAGCGTGTCTACTCCTGCAAGTCCCAGTTACCCCCTAGCTGTGAATTTCTGTGAGCTAGCTTGGGTAGGTCTCTGCCCCCTGCAACAAAAAGAACTTTGCCCAAGACTGTCACAATCACTATAAAGCAAGCTGCTCAACCGTGAGGAGCTCGGAGCTTGGAGCTCAGAGCTCGATCCATCTTAATGTGTCCTAACGTGTCCAAGGAATCCCAGTTCTGTAACTTTTCCTCAGACGACTCATTTTAAAAGGTTTTAATTCTTATGTTGTCTTTCTCTGATCACTCCAGAAGACCTCCACCTCTTCATGTTCCATTGCTGTGACATGCCAGGGTTGCCTCTGGAGACAACCAGGATTGATTTTAGTGCACACTGGACTCCTGGTCATCAATCCTAGGACTGCACTCTGCTTGATTTCTAGTAACAGAGCTTCCCTGCTCACTGACACGTAGATCTGCTTCTCCTATAACCTGATACTCCCCACAGGGTCATCGCCATCACAAAATGTCAGTGCAGGAAGGGGCTTGGCAAGCATCTGGCCCAACCCTGTCATTTTAGTAATGAGGAAACTGAGTCCCAAGGAGGCTACACAACTTACCCCGTCAGGCAAAGTTGAATAACTTGTTTTTCCCTCTCTCTCTCTCTCCTCAATCTCTGTGTGTGTGTGTGTGTGTGTGTGTGTGTGTGTGTGTGTGTGTATGTGTGTGTGCAGGTTTGTGTGCTTTTACCATTATTGGGTTTTGTCCTACTAGTTTTAAAATTCTTTAAGCTTCAGAGGCCATTTTGAATTCTGTATATTTAAATTGAAACGAGTGTGCAGATGTTGCACAGAATTCTGTATATGCTCAAGGTAGAATGAACCCACAAATATCCCACTAATACTTATCTTTTATATGAGTGGTCTCTAAAATAGGGTATGTGCAAGCTGATTTATTGGGGTAAGGGGAAAAGATTAGAATGTCTTTTTTATCATAACAAATGAAAAGTTTAAAGGATGAGATAAAAATAGACATTCTAATCTCTTCCTCTTACCTTAATAAATCAACTTGCACACACCCTACTTTGGAGACATGTGACATAAAAGCTAAGTATTAGTGGGATATTTGTGGGTTCATCTACTAAGAGCACATACAGAGTTTTGTGCAACGTCTGCACACTCATTTCTCAAACACACATGTGCTCCAATTTCTCATTCTCACATCTATTTATGTATATAGATGTGCTCAATTTTTAAAAATTAATCAGAGTGGCTGGGCTCAGTGCCTTACGCCTGTAATCCCAGTACTTTGGGAGGCTGAGGCAGGTGGATTACCTGAGGTTGGGGTTTGAGACCAGCTTGACAAACATGGAGAAACCCTGTCTCTACCCAAAATACAAAATTAGCCGGGCATGGTGACACATACTTGTAATCCCAGCTACTTGGGAGACTGAGACAGGAGAATTGCTTGAACCCGTGAGGTGGAGGTTACAGTCAGCCAAGATCACACCATTGCACTTCAGCCTAGGCAACAAGAGTGAAACTCTGTCTCAAAAAAAAAAAAAAAAATTAATCAGAGTGTGTAATCAAGGTTTTAACATGTACTTCAAGTTTAGAATTGCTGTTCACAAAAGCACCATATAATATAATGTGGTGAGGACTGTGTGTTAGTAGTACTTTACTTCAAAATGCAAAACTCATAAAGAAAAAAAAGATACAATAATGTCAATAGGCTCTACAAACTATATTTAATAAAATTAATGAAGTGTTCTTCTTTTTTTTTTTTAAAAAAAAACCTCTTAGAAAAATAAGAAAAGACAATTACTTTTTAAACACAAAATACCTCTATCTTACATCAAAAGCCAAGAAATTCTTAATGGCACAAAATGGGAGGCATTCTCTTTAGAGATAAAACAAAGGTATCAGCTATCACTTTTATTATATCATTTTATAATGTAACAATTACTTTGAAGTTTTTGCCAATGCACTAACACATGCTGTAGCAATAAGAGGTAAAAGTTCTGGAAAGGATATGAATAAAATTAAGCTTCAGTAGAATAGATTAATATAAGACAAAAAAAAAGTCAACAGGTGAAGCAAATTATGTCAGTTTCCTCCAATGATGTAAGGATAAATGAAGTTCTTTTACATTTAGAATTTTAGTGCTGGAAGAAATCTTTTTTATTTTTTCTTTAATCTCAGCTAAGTCTGCTAAGAAATCTTATATATATATATATATATATATATAACACACACATATATATATATATATATATATATATATATATATCTGACCTACAGAAAATGTTCAATAAATATTTGTTGAATGTATGAATGAATTATAAAATAGCCTCATTGTATAGTTAATATAGCAAGGCCCAGAGAGATTAAATGACAAACAAGGTTACTTTAAAGGAAAATGAATTTTTCTTTATGTATAAGGCTAAAGTGGTATCACAAGTCATTGCGAAGGAAGAGATTTTATTCATCAAATAGGACTGAAACAAATTAGAGATTTGAGGAAAAGAAATAATTTAGAAACTCACTGAACACCATTTCCAAAGATACTCCATATAGTTTAGAGAGTTAAATGTAGAAAACACTAAAAAAAAATCCACACAGATTTCTTAAAGCAAATACAGGTGAATAGATATATCTAATCTCTAAATAAGAAGGGGCTGTGGACTAACAGCAATGGAAGAATCATGAAAGACCTAGAGATTATAATACATGAGATGATCAAATGCCTTTACTCTGGCAAATAATATAAGCCAAATTAAAAGGCAGACAACAAGCTGAGAGAAATACTTGAAACAAAATGTGAGAGACACAAAGCTAATATCCTTTAAGAGTTGGTATGGCTTGACAAGAAACACAAAAAGATAAATGAGCCAAGGACAGGGACACATAGTTTACATAAAAGGAAGTGCAAAAGACCAACCTTCCGAACACGCAAGGTCAGTTTCATTCATAGTCAAAACTTTATAAATGATCACTTCCCACCTATCAAAGAAGCAAACTTTTGTTTATTCTTAAATGAAATAACTCAAAGCTGCCACTTTTGTGGGAAAGCAGGCATTCTCACTCACTGTAGAGAGAAACTGGTACTAGTTTACTGAAAAGCCCTTTGGCCATAGGCATCCAGAACCTTGAAAATGTGCATCAACTTTAACCCATTAATTTCACTCCTGGGAATAGTACCTATGGTTGGACTGCTAGATTTAGCAAATAAAAAAATAATAAGATGCCTAGCAAAGTTTAAGTTTCAGGTATATGATGAGTACTGTTTTAGAATAAATTTGTCCCAGGGAATATTTTCAGCATGCTTATACTAAAAAAGTATTCATTGTTTATCTGAAATTTAAATTTAACTGGACATCCTGTGTTTTATCTAGCAATCCTTGCCTATGTAAATAACCTAAAATGTAGCAGAAATTTATGCACAAATCTTTGTTGCAATTTTACTTATAATAGCAAAAATACTGAAAGAAAATTCCTAAATTTCCAACAATAGAGGAATTGGAGGAGGGATGTGTGTCTGGAGAGTTTTTAATGACAATGCTTACAATAAAATGTAAACTTAAAAACCCAAGCAAGCATCTTACACCCATTAGGATGACTATCATTAAAAAAAAAAGGAGAAAATAACAAGTGTTGGTAAGAATGTAGAGTAACTGAAACTGTTGTACACTGTTCGTGGGAATGTAAAATGATACAGCCATTGTGGAAAACAGTATGGCAGTTTTCCAAAACACTAAAAGTAGAGTTACTGTGTTATAATCCAGCAATTCCATTTCCGGGTACATACCCAAAAGAACTGAAAGCAAGGTCTTGAGATATTTGTATACCCATGTTTACAGCAACATTATTCATAATAGCTAAAATGTGGAAGCAACCCCTTGTCCATCGATGAATGAATAGATAGACATGATGCGTTATATACATACAATAGAATATTATTCACCCTTAAAAATGAAGGAAATTCTGGTACACACTACAACATGGTTGAACTTTAAGGACATTACTCTAAGTAAAATAAGCCAATCACTAAAAGACAAATGCTATATGATTCCACTCACAAAATACTTAGAGTAGTCAAAATCACAGAGACAGAAAATAGAATGGTGGTTGCCAGGGGCTTGGGGAAGGTGAGAATGGGGAGTTAGTATTTAATGGATACAAAATTTCTGGTTGGAAAGATAAAAATAATCTTGAAAGCCAATGATGGATTTCAGGGTCCCTCAGAGGGACAGAGGAGTGGCAGAAGGAGGTAGATCCTGTGGCCATGTAACTAGGAATAGGACTTATGGCAAGAGTCAGGAGCCGCTGCCTGGGCAGCAGAAAGGGGGCAGACTCCATGGCCCTACACAGCCCTCCTTGATCCCTGAGGTCATAGGAGCAGTTTCATGTCTGAACACTCAGTAGGTGCTCATTGTATGAATTAGATGAACAAGTAAATGCTTGTTGCAGGAATTAGGATGCCAGAAATGCCCAGGTCAAGCCAAAAACAAGGCCCCTGGAGGAAGAAGGGAGGAGAGGGAATGACTCCACAGAGTGGGAGGGAAATGATGGAGGCAGTAAGTGGGGGAGCATGAGGCAGAGTGTAGCAGAGTACCCCTACAACAAAGGGAAACACAGGTGACAGCCACCAGGGAAGGCGAAGCCCAAAGTGGAATTTGAGAGATGATGGCCTACTGGCTCCAGTGCCTTCTCCCTTCCAGAGAGAGGCCCCACCCCCTTTCATGACTGCTCCTCTCTCCTGGGAACCTGAAAAACTCTGTCAAAGGGGAAGCTGGGATCTGATGTTGCAGTGTTTGAGTCAGGGCCTTCCAGGAGGGGTGGATGATCCTCCCAGACCTCCTAAAAGGAGAAAACACAAGGAAATGCTCTGATTTCCTGGCACATGCTTAGCATTAATATTATTTTAAGTGAGTTATATGTTCTGAACACATCTATCCATTTATCAGAGGAGTAGGATAAAACGAAGTAATAAAAAGCAGGGAAGAGGAATTTTATCTTGGATCTGTGACTGCTCTTTTCTCCTCTCTGAAATGAGTAGAATGGTTTGGCTAAAACACTTGCTTATTTTATAGTATCTGGATCATTAGCTCCCCACCACTCCCATCCTCCTTTGGTCTCCCCTTAAATGACTCAGTGGATCAAGAAACAAGACGCAACTATATGTTGTCTACAAGAAATCTACTTTAAATATAAAAACACACATAGATTAAAAGTAAATGAATGGATAAAGACATACCATGCTAACACTAATCAAAAGAAAACAGGAGTAGCTATATTAAATTTAGAAAGAGCAGGCTTCAGACCAAGGAAAGTCATTAGGATAAAGAGGGGCATCCCATAATGACTTAAGGGCCAGTCCTCCAAGAACATAAAACAGTTCTTAACTTGTATGCACCTAACAACAGAGTGTCCAAATGTGTGAGGTAAAAACTGGTAGAACTTCAAGGAGAAACAGATGAATCCATTGTTACAGCTAAAGACTTCAATACCCCTCTGTCAGAAATGGACAGATCCAGCAGGCAGAAAATTAGTAGCCACATACTTGAACTCAGCAATACCATCCATCAACTAAATATAATAGAAATCTAAAGACTACTTTATCCAATAACAGAATACACATTCTTCTCAAGGTCACATGGAACATTCATCAAGATAGACCATATTCTGGGCCATGAAACATACCTAAACGTATTTAAAAGAATAGAAATCATACAATGTCTTCTCTCAAACTACAGTGGAATTAAACTAGAAATAGTCTGATAGCTGGAAAATTCCCAAAAACCGTGGAGATTAAACCACACACTTATAAATAACACATGGGTCAAAGAAGAAATCTTAGGAGAAATTTAAAAATACTTGGATTTAAGTGAAAATGAATATATAACTTAAATAAATTTGTGGGATGCAGTAAAAGCAGAGCTTAAGGGAAATTTATAGCACTGAGTGTATACATTAGAAGAAAGATCTAAACTCAATCACCTAAGCTTCCATTTGGGAAACTAGAAAAAAGAAGAGCAAATTAAATCCCAAGTAAGCAGAAGAAACAAAATAATAAAAATCAAAGGAAAAATAAATGAAATGGCAAACAGGAAATCAATAAAGAAATAAATAAAACCAAAAGCTGGTTCTTTGAAAAAATCAATAAGATCAATAAACCTTTTATCAGGCTAAGAAAAGAGAGAGGACTAATATCTAAGTTACTAATAACAGAAATGAAAGAGGGAACATCACTACAGATCCCATGGACATTAAAAAGATAATGAAATAATACTATGAACAACTCTATGCCCACAAATTTTTTAAACCTAGATGAAATGGACTAATTCCTTAAAGGATACAATCTGGCAAAAGTCACACAAGAAGAAATAGACAATCTGAATAGGTCTATATATATTAAAGAAATTGAATCAGTAATTAATAGCCCCCCAAAATAAAAAACACCAGGTCCAGATGGGTTCACTGGTGAATTCTATCAAAAAATATTTAAGGAAGAAATTATACCAATTTGCTATAATCTCTTTCAGAAGATAGAAGCAGACGGCATACTTCCTAATTCATTCTATGAGGCCAGCATTACCCTAATAAGAAAACTGGACAATGACATTACAAGAAAAGAAAGTTACACACCAATTATCTCTTACAAACATAGACATAAAAATCCTCAACAAAATATTAGCAAACTGAATCCAACAATGTATAAAAAGAAATATACACTATAATCAAGTGGGATTTACCTTAGGTATGCAATGCTGGTTCAACATTCCAAAATCAAGTAATGTAATCTATCACAGTAACAGGCTTTAAAAAAAAAAAAATCACAGCTAGGCATGGTGGCTCCCACCTCTCATCCCAGCACTTTGGGAAGCCAATGCAGAAGGATCACTTGAACCCAGGAGCTGGAGACCAGCTTGGGCAACATAGTGAAACTCTGTCTCCATATTTTTTAAAAATCACATAATCATATTAATAGATATGATCTATTGAGTGGATCAAGAAAAAACGTTTGACAAAATCCAACACTCATTCATGATAAAAATTCTCAGTAAACTAGCAGAGAGGAATTTCCACATCATGATACAGAATATCTACAAAAAATCTACAGCTAACATCTTAATGATGAGAAATGCAAAACTTTTCCACTAAGATCAGGAAGAAAGCAAGGATTTCCCTTGTTATAGTTTTTCAGCATCATACTAGAAGTCCTAAATAATGCAATAAGATAAGAAAAGGAAATAAAGAGTGTTCAGATTGGGAAGGAAGAAAGAAAACTTTGTTGTAAATGACATGAACATCCATGTAGAAAATCCAAAAGAATTAACTTAAGCTCCTGGAACTTCAAACGATTATAGTAGGGTTGCAGGATACAAGGTTAGTACAAAATGTCAATTGCTTTCCTATATACCAACAGTGAACAAGTGGAATTTACAATTAAATCCCTTAGCACAGGGCTGGCATATGGCACACGTGCAATACATGGTAGACACGAGTACAGTCTCTGCAGACCTTCAGCATCTTTTATCTGAACTGTGTCTTGGGCCTCCTTTCCTCTATTCTTTCCTTAAATAATTATCCAAATAGCAACCAAGGTAAACTCATTAAAAATATGAGTTCAAATATGGGCTCCTCATTGCCTACAGGGTAAAGACCATTAACAATGAATAAGGTCTCAAAGTTCAGGATCCTGGTTACCTTTTCCATTGCATCTCCTGCCACTTCTGTTTTAACTTTACGGTCAGTGACATTAAACTGTGAGATTCCCAGCTCAATCATTTCCCAGCACCCGCCCCAACATACACCTAGATGAAATGGACCAATTCCTTAAAGGATGCAATCTGGCAAAACTCACAAGAAGTCCAGTTGCTGTTCATTGCTACACATCCCTGCTTCTTTGCTCCGGTAGTTCCTTAGCTGTGGAATACTTCAGCCCATCTCTTGGTGAACTCTCTTCTCCACTATAAGTCACCTCCTCCCACAAACTAGGGCTGAGACTCCCTGTTATAAAAATACCACTATCACTGCATTTATCGTGCTATGTTTTAAGGGTGTGCTTCTTCTGTGTCTTCAGCCCTACCAGAGCACAAGATTCTTGAAAACAGGAATTTTGATTCCTTTGAATCCCCCAACACCTAGTAAGGCAGCTGGCCCTCAGTAGGTGTACAATAAATGTTTCTTACCTGAATTACCATGTATAAGCACTGAGCTAAGCACCTGAGAAAGCAGATTACTTCTAACCCTTCCAATGAGATGGAAAAGTAGCTACCAATCTGCCCATTTAATACATGAGGAAACCAGAGATTACGGTGTTTGCTGGAGGTCAAGGTAGTTGCTCCTGAATTCCAGATCTGACTTCAAAGCCCATATTCATGTTGCTGTACCACAGAGTGTCCCTGGAAAGGGGTCCCTTTTGGGGCCACCTTGGGTGTTTGGAGGTAAAGGTAATGTCATCACACATGCCTAATGCATGGATGTGCTTACGGAAAATACTAGGTACTCATTGCTGGCTGCTTCCCAAAGCCTTAAAACCTAGGCCGGGTGTGGTGGCTCACTCCTATAATCCCAGCAGTGTGGGAGGCCAAGGCGGGTGGATCACCTGAGGTCAGGAGCTCGAGACCAGCCTGGCCAACTTGGTGAAACCCTATTTCTACTAAAAATACAAAAATTAGCCAGGTATGGTGGTGTGCACCTGTAATCTCAGCTACTTGGGAGGCTCAGGAAGGAGAATCACATAAACCCAGGAGGCAGAGGCAGCAGTGAGCCGAGATCACACCACTGCACTCCAGTCTGGGCACAAAGGGAGACTCTGTCTCAGAAAAAAAAAAACTGGCTCTGCCCACTTCTCCCACAGGCCTTATGGAGGCCAAACCAAAGGGCTCTCTCTCAATACACCCCTCCTCAAAGTGTCTGCAGCGCTGTCCTTTTCTCTCTGTCCCCTCAAGCTGTCTTCTTTTGCTTTGGATCTCTGGCTTTTCTTCCTCCTAATTCCTAAATATAGATGCTCTCCCTGCTTTCCCACTTTTTATTCCTATTGCTGACATATTCCTTTGGCAGTCCCTGTCCCCTGTCCTCTGGCAGAGATGACCACCAGATGTAGCCCACCAGGGACTAGCCATCAGCCACCCTTGTATGCAGGTGGGGCCAGGTGACTGAGTTCTGGCCGGTGGAAGGCCTGGCTCATAAAAGCCTCCTGCCAGGTCTTCCATATTCTCCTGAGCCACATGAATGTCAATTCCAGGCTGACCTGGAGCCACCTGTTGAAGACAGCAGAGCCCCCCTCACTCAGGATTCTTGAATTACTTCAGAAGCAAAGCCCTGCTCCTCAGCCCTGTGCCAAATTAGCTTTAAGTGAGCAAGAAACAACCTCTATTGTGTCACATGGCTAAGATTTTGGAGTCTGTTACAGCAGCTAGCATCGCCTTACCTAACTCAGACCCCTTGCTGAATCTTGTGTTCTTGGGTGCTCCCCTCCCCCAAGGAAGCTCCACCCTACACCTCTTTGCCAAGTTAGCTTCCTTGTTTTCCTTCAGTCTACCCGGGGTTGCCGCCTTCCCCCTCAACTCTTCAATGGCTTCCCTTTACCTACAGACTCAAGGACAAGACCTCAGGCTCCAAGCAGCAACCCTCTTGCTCTCACATTCTTGCACTACTGTCAAATCTGACACACTTGAGTACCCCCACATGCATCCTGTCCACTCCTGTCTCTGCTTCCTGTTGTTTTCTCTCCATCTCCACAAAAACCCTTCCTTCTCTGAGATGGGCTGTTCAAGTCCCCCAGCTACACGGAATGGCCCCTCTGAAAGCTCACAGCCCTCTGCTTATATGTGACATGGGATCGATCTGTTGCACTTTCCTACAGTGCTACACAGGTTTGCTCGGCACCCATTTCCTCCCACTGGACTGTCAACTCTCTGAGTACAAGCCTGGGTCTTACTTGTCCCTGACTGGGCCAGGCAGATCCCAGGTACAAAGTAGATGCTAGCTCCCCCTCCTCCATCACCTAGCAATCCTTCATCTTTCTTCCTTGATGGTGAGGCCAGGGGACTGCAGAGTGTACACAACCAGCTCATCCATCTCCCTCCTCCCAGCACATTCAGAGGGCTAACTGTGTGACCTTTTCCATCTGTGGATTCCTCTCTCTCTCTCTCTCTCTCTTTTTTCCTCTCTTAAAAACAGGATCTTGGAGCTTGCTCAGGAGCCTGGCCTGGCTGGGAAGAAGTTGGCTGCCCAGTTTTATTTAAGCTAGCAGAGACATCAATCGAAAGCTCTTTAAAGTTCTGTTTCAGCTGGATCCCCCAAGAATGTCCTACCCACTCCTAATAAGAAGCTCATTCACCTCCTCCAGGCCCCCAGTCTCAATTACAGACCCTTCACGTGGCCTACACATGTGTGAACGTGTGAGTTAGGACGTCAGCTCACAGTTGCCCTCTTGACCCAGTTCAAAAAAGGATTTCTCTCTCCTCTTCCAGGCCTGCCTTCACTGGCCTTCTCTCCTTTCTGTCCCAAGGGACCTTGTGACTTTGAGGCCTCTTCCCTCTGCAAACTAGCCAGGGGAAAACCTGTGACTGAAGACACTGTCTCCTCCAAAGTATCTGGGCCCTACCCTTCTCATTCTCCATGGGGCAACATTCCTGGCTATGGTAAGAAGCAAAAGAGAAGACAAAGACCAAAGCCTGATGCAGAAAGAGAGGTTTGCAGTTGTGCTAAAATGTGCTGTGGGGGCCTCTAAATGAATGCTCCCAGCAGGCTGCCTGTGTGTGCAAGAGTGTGTGTGTGTGTGTGTGTGTGTGTGTGTGTTTAGAGGTCCTCGTGAATGCTGGGCCGTCCCTTCCTACTCCTGAACTCGGCCACCACAGTCCTGGTTCTTTTCCATCCCCACTGATGAAATGCTTCTTTATGTCTTATTCACATCCTGTCTTGACTACCACAATTGTCTCCTCGCCGGGCCCACATGTCTCTCATCACCAATGGGATCCAAATGTTGCTGACAAAATAATCTCACTGCCTTTGTGCTGCAATCACATTCTTCCACTTCTGCAAATTCTTCTCTGTCTCCCCATTACTAGGGGGAATCACACACAGACCACCATCTCACTCTGCCTTTCCTACCAGCTTGTTCTCATCCTCTGGCTGTTCCTAAGCTCACAGATCTTTCAGGCCTGCCCAGGATGCCTGGAACAAACTCCTTGTACTATTTATTCAGTCAGCAAATGTTGATGAAGGCCAAGTGAGTTGGCTCATGTGTGTAATCCCAGAACTTGGGAAAGCTAAAGTGAAAGGATCACTTGAGGCCAGGAGTTCAAGACCAACCTGGACAACATAGCAAGACCCCATCTCTACACAAAAGTTAAAAATTAGCCAGGCATGATGGCCATGGTTACGGTCCCAGCTACTCTGGAGGCTGAGGTGGGAGGATCACTTGAGGCCAGGAGTTTGAGACAACAGTAAACTATGATTACACCACTGCACTCTAGCCTGGGCAATGGAGCAAGACCCTGTCTGGAAAAAAAAAATGTTTATTCAGAGTGGCAGGCACTCTTTCTAGGCACTGGGAGATAGCAAGAAACAAAACTGAGGACAGCAGTCAATAATATAAAAGCAAAATAGAATATCAAGCATTATAAGTGCTCTGAAGAAAATCAAAGCAGAGAAAGGGGATAGAGAGCAACTGTTCCACAAGGTGGTCGAGGAAGGCTTCTCCCAGGAGGCCTGGAACCTGCTCACCACCTTCCCTCATGTGGGGCTTGGGGCCGCCATCCTCCTGCTTTGTCAGAGGACTCCCCTTCCAGCCTGCTCTTGTACGTGTTTATCTCGATTTGAAGATCTGGGAGGCGCTGGGCATGTCTGATTCAGCAGGAGAACTGTTAAATTATTAACTCATTCAAGACTCACTAGGACTGGAAACATCAAGCACATATACAAATCCCCAAACACAAACTCTGTTCTTTTCCAATTCCTGGTCCGGAACACAAAGGGCCATTTAAATATGGATTTTTTTTTTTTTTTTTTTTTTGAGACTGAGAATCACTCTGTTACCCAGGCTGGAGTGCAACCTCTGCCTCCCGGGTTCAAGTGACTCTCCTGCCTCAGTCTCCTGAGTAGCTGGGATTTTTTTGTATTCTTAGTGGAGACGGGGTTTCACCATGTTGGGCAGGCTGGTCTCGAACTCCTGACCTCAAATGATCCATCCACCTCAGCCTTCCAAGGTACTGAGGTTACAGGCGTGAGCTGCCACTCCAGGCCTTAAATATGGTATTTGATTGACTAGTGAACACTTATCTGAGTGTCCTGTCAAAGTCTGAATTGTGTCTCCACTTCCCCCGGAATCAGGGGGTGTCTACTGGCAGTGGTCACCCAAAGCTGACTGTCTTCCCCAGCCGGGCCTCCCCTTCTTCAGACAAAGTACAGTGGATCCATGGCATAGATGCTTGGTGACAATGTGCATTAACTTCACTTTTAAACAGCCCATGGAAAAAAGCTCCCATGGCTGGAGGCCTCAATGGACAATTTTATTAGCAGGCGAAATGACTACCATTAAATTAGCAGCAACAAAAATTGCTATCACTTAAAAAGAATGCTGTGTCCTGCGTGTTTTCCTTTCTGGGAGGGGGAAAGGCAAGGAGACGTATCAAGATGAAGACTAGATCTCCACTTAGACTCGGAGCAAAGTTGTAAATTGCTCTTCTTCTCAAAGGGTCTCTCTCTGGCTGCCAGCTCAAGAGTGGCAGCCATTGTGCCCATCCCAGTTTGTCTTTGTCCTAGGTTCTTAGTGTGGTCTGTCTAGATCTGCCCTGCCTAATACAATAGCCACTAGCACAGGGGCAACTGAGCATTTGAAACATGGCTAGTCGGAATCAGCATATGCTGTAAGTATATAATATACTCTGGATATTGAAGACTAAGTACAAAGAAGTGAAGGTGAAATATCTCACAAATAATTTTTATATTGGTAACAATTTAAATGATATTTTGGGGTCTAAGAAAATATAGCATATCTTAATTATATTAAATCACTATGATATAAATTAGATTTCAAATAAAATGTATCCTTCAAATTAATTTCATTTGTTGATTTTTACCCCTTTAGAGTGGCTATCAGAAAATTTAAAATTACATATGTAGTTTTGCATTTGTGGCTTGCATTACATTTCAATGAAAAATCCCTGAGTTAGCATCAGATCTCTGGTTTTTAAAACATAGTTTAAAGCAGTTCCATTTTGCTCACAAGAAATTTTATACAGAGCACCCTCCACTATCTAAAGCAGGTAAAAGTGGAGCTGCCCAGGTTGAAGGGGGTGGATATTTGCAGGAAAAGAAAGTTGGAGGTGCATGGCATGGGGCTGAGGAGCCCCATCCATTAGCAGAAGACTGTTAGGGTCATCTATTATTGGATCGGATCGCCCATTCATTTGAAATTGACGGGGGGATACTCAGAGGCTCCCATTCAATCACCCTAAGTGGAATCTGATCATTATCTTGGAATAAACATTCCAAATGGAAGGTGAGTGCTGGAAGATAAGGCAGATAAGGAAACCATATGGCCTTGTCACCGGAGGCTCCCAGAGTCTTATTTTTGAAAGGATTAATGCATCCAAAGGGGGATCATCATAGTTCCGTTTCTTGAGGCAGAGGCCCTAGCGCCTCATTTAGGGATGTGAACTGTCCCAGGCAGAAAGGACTAGGACTCAGGATGCATTCCTCCACGCTTACCTTTTCCTCCTCCCTCATACTCTGTTCATCTCCCTTCGCACCAAAGCCCCCCCAAGCTGGTGTAAATGGATCCCCCAATCTCTAAACTGTACTCAGCATCCCAGGCCTGCAAAGTTGGGGTCCTGGATCTCCCCTTCTCCTTGTTCTAGCACCATTGCCAGAGGCTCCACCTCTGTCTCACCCCCATCCCATTCCTGGCTGACCAGTGGTGGCCGCCAAGGTGGTATACAGGGGAGAGGCATTTTCCAGTCAGGGGTGGGAAGGTTTCGGTGGGTCTGTAGGGACTATGGAGCCAGTGGCAGGCTGAGAATCCCAGCCATGGGGGCAGGGCAGGTAATATGAGCCCTGGAGAAAGGGATCTGGGGCTAAGGGGAGTGGGAGGCGAAGGCAACGGGCTTTTGAGCACGTTCTCTCCTCCCCCACGTCACAAGGCACTTCATCCTTCATTCCTCTGGCGTTGCTGTTCTTGCACAGCTGTTCTCTGACCCACAACTGGAGGTTGTTGAAGACAATTGGTTTAGGTACAAAAGTGGATGCTTTAAGCAGAGTGAGTGGCTTCGGGATGATGTACTAGTAATCGTTGCTAACAGTAATAATACAAAGAATAGCCAGTATGTATTGAGGGCTTACTCTGTGCCAGCGCTTAACTTGATGATCTTGTTGATAATCAAGCTCGATGATAAAATAGCTTATGAGGTAGGTTCTATTTTACCCAGGAGTAAACTGAGGCTCAGAGAGGCTGAGTAATTTGTCCAAGATTGCACAGTTAGGAAGCGCTGAAGGCAGGAGTCCAACTCAAGAGGTTGGACCTTGGAGCCCAGGTTATTGATGCAGACAGGGAGGCCAGAATGTGCTTTTTCCTGTCAAACCTCAGCAGTCTTGGTCAGTGACAAACAACTGGAAGACAGTTGCCAGACTCTCTCTGTGCACATTTTGGACAGGCCCAGGGTAACTTGGGCAGTTGCCCCTGGCTACCAACCAAGTGAGCCTGAGCTGTGGTCTCATACCTCACTTGCTGGAACAATCCAGGCCCACTGTTGTCCAAACAGCCCTGGCCAAGAAGAGGTCACTCCTTTACCCCTGACCTCCAGCACGGTCACATCTTAGGGCGAGGTGGGAACAACAAAGGGTGTATGTGGGTGGGCGTAGCCCCACAGAGCTCCAGCCCACAGGCTTTTCTGCTTCAGGATCGCCCTGGCTGGTGGCCTGCGTTTCGGGATTTTCTGTGCTTTGAGTACATCTAAACATTTGGAGAAAAACAAGAAAGCGAACAATAGACGCTTGTGGGCTGGAGAACAGGGCTAACTTCCCCCCCAGGGACTAGAGCACTGTTCATAAACTGCCCCAGCTGCACTCTCACGGTCAGGATGTCACTGGAGCCTAGCTGAATTACAGCCTTGTCCTCTCCGGGGGCAGGCTGTGGGCTCCTGTTATACATCGTGGGGGGAATGCAAATGCCGTGGGGGAGCCAGCTGTTCAGGGGGAAGGCGTAGTCTCCTGCTTGAATTTTAGGAAATCACACAAAAACTATGCATCCGAGCCTTGGCGCTGTAGCTCTGCCCAATCATCCCCTGACAGACATGTCCTGATCACAGCTGTTTGCCTCACAGGAAAAGAATCAGGTTTCTGTCAAGTGGACTCTGGGCATAGCCCCAGACAGTCTGATGGGGTCCCAAGGACCTGGAGAGTACGTGGAACTAACTTGTGTGGAGAGCAATTTGGCGAGGAGGCAATGGCACTGGTGTCCTCAAAAAGAGGCTCAGGGCTGCGTGTGGTGGCTCATGCCTGTAATCTCAGCACTTGGGGAGGCCGAGACAGGAGGATCACTTGAGCCCATGTGTTTAAGACCAGCCTGGGCAAGATGGTGAGAACCTCTCTCTCCAAAAAAAAAAAAAAAAAAAGAAGAAGACAAGAAAAGTAAAAGTTAGCTGGGCATGGCGGTGCACACCTACAGTATCAGTTACTCAGGAGGCTGAGGCGGGAGGATCACTTCAGCCTGGGAGGTCAAGGCTGCAGTGAGCTGAGATCGTACCACCGCACTCCAGCTTGGATAACAGAGCAAGACCCTGTCTCTAAAAAAAAAGAAAAAAAAGGCCCACTGGTCATTGCATGGAGTAGGGTGGGCATGGTGGGCCAATGGTGGGCTTCTTGGAGCTGGCTCCCCTCAGGCTTTTTGGACAGTTGCTGCCCATCATCACAGACAAGGGCAGCACGAGCAGGGTGTGTTAGGTCAAGAACAAGTTGGTGAGTGGAGGGGGTGCAAAACAGAGCTCAGACCCCCTCCTCATTCACAGCTGGCCAGGTGGTGCCGACCAGGCCCTGTCAGGCTAAATTCCTCCATCCGGTGCTCCCAGACCCTCCCAGCTCCATCCCCCAGACCCAGACAACTTGTGAGGGATGTCCCTGTCTGGATGGCATCCCTGGAAAAGGCTGAGTGTTTCTAAAGATGCTGTTCAGACATCACATCACAGTCCCAGACGGCCGAGCGGCTCCTGTGCTCACTTGGCCGCTCTCCCTGAGAAACGCTTTGGATCAGAGAGCACTGCTAGGTTGTTTTTGTCTGAAAGAAGTAGTAACAATTCAGCAAGCACCCCACAGTTGAAAGAAAAGTCAGTTGCTTTACTTACTGAAAGTATTAGTAAAGAACCCCCCACACACTAGGTGGGTAAGAAGGCCCCAGATGGGGGGCCTTTGGAGCAAAGTGAGAGGAATTGAGAAACAAATGGTTTGGCTTCTGGAGAAGAAGGATAGGGTTTCTTAGTGTCTAAGAGGTTTAAAAGGGCTGTGCTAGGCCATGCCTGGAGCATGATCCAAAGGCAAAGGTCAAGAGTGTTTTGCTGAAGAGGTCTTCCTGAGAGCCCAGCAGTCCTTCCTGCCCTGCTTCACTTAGCAAACCCTGACTGAGGACTCCTGGGATGCACAGGATTGAAAGACGAACAAGAACGCTCACCTTCAAACTCTCCCAGGCCAGCCCTGTGTCCACGCTGATGGTTACACAGTGTGGACAGGGCAAAAATAGGAGGTGGGCAGCCAGCACACGGCGCACACACACACACTGGAGCCTGGGGAGGCAGGAGCCTGAGCGGAGTCTTCAAGGGCAAGCCAAGGCTGGCCAGGCAGCCAAGGAGGTAGGATAGATAATTCTCAGCAGAGGGAACAGACTGTGCAAAGCCTGCCAGTGACAGCACGGCCCCCAGGCAGAGCTTGGACAGTGATAAAGTGACAGGTGCTGCTTTTAACTCCCTTGATTTTCTTTTTTGTTTTTTTTTTGAGACAGAGTCCCACTCTGTCGCCCAGGCTGGAGTACAGTGGCATGATCTTGGCTCACTGCAACCTCCGCCTCCCAGGTTCCAGTGATTCTCCTGCCTTAGCCTCCCAAGTAGCTGGGATTACAGGCGTGCACCACCACGCCCGGCTAATTTTTGTATTTTTAGTAAGATGGGGTTTCACCATGTTTGCCAGGCTGATCTCGATCTCTTGACCTCAGGTGGTCTGCCCACCTCGGCTTCCCAAAGTGTTGGGATTACAGGCATGAGCCACCACACTCGGCCAACTCCCTTGATTTTCTATACACCTGGCACACAGGAGCTTCAAAACCTCGTAGCAGGAGGGCCTCTCTTGAATCAAGTTCCATCCCTTCTGGTACATTAGCTAAAGGTCTGTCTCTGGCTTCCGTGCTGTAGTGACTCCCACAGGGATCGGTCTCCAGGCTACTCCCTCCTCCCATACCTAATGCTTTCCTGAAAACCCTCTGGTCCACCATGCCAGAGGCAAGCAGTACACTTGCATGTTATGAGGGAAGGGTCTGTTCCCAGGAAGCAAAACAATATTATCACTGTATTTTCCTGATTTCCGGTCTCACAGCGTCTCCCCAGCCCAGTCCTGAAAAACTGCTATTAAATCAATACAGCTTTAGAATTGAGAGAATCCGGTAAATCCCAACTACGCCCACCTTTTAGACACAATCTTTGACCATATACATCCAGAATTTCATATATGCTCCCTAATTGTATTCTTTTTCTTCACAATTGGACACCGAGTTGACTGGCTTAACTCCAGTGAGCATCTGATTGAGGCTGAATAAACCCACTTTAAGCGCGCCTAATGATTCCCATCTTGGTCTCAATTATATGAAATCTGTGAGACCTGCCCTTCTTATCACTAGCATCAGCACTTCATTTTTCCATTTCCACTTATTCTTATACAATAATAGGGCTAAAATGCAAGAAAATATTCAAATACTTGCACAAACATTGCTGAACAGTCCAAAGGTGACGCTGCTGAAATGTAGCTGTTGGCCAGCAGGCAGCACTACCACGTGATGGCTTTGAAATGTTCCTTCATCTGCCAGCCTGGGAGTTCTTGAAACCAGGGGCTGGTTCAAGGGGTTGGGGTAGTGGTGGTGGTGGTGGTGGTATGGGTCAACGTAGAATGTATGAAAAAAAGGATGTGCCAGTAAAAGTTACAGGCTGAATGTTGTCTAGAACGACAGGACCCTCTGAAGCTCAGGGGGTTATAAATCCTGGCACCTACTGCCCAGATGGGCAAGCACTGCTATAGGTTGAGGCTGCTGGTGAAGGCTTCTCTCCAAGCAGCTTGCATTGCATCCCACATGTGCTCGAGTAAAGCTTCCAACATCTCCAAGTCTGGAGGTGCATGGGGGTGGGGTAGAGACTGCCATGCTATTTTATAGCTGGGGAGATTCTGCACACTCATCAGGAAGGGAGGTCAAGTTCTAGGTCACACCTTCCCAGACGTGGCTCCAGGCTGGCCTGTTGCAGGGGGGGGAGATAGTGGGGGAGAAAGAACAAGCTGCTATCATCTGCAGAGATAGGGGGCTTACTGGCCAACAGAGTGGTGAAAGGACACTTAGTGTTGCTTGAAGAAATTCCTCAGGAGGCTCAAGAGTGCCTGGAAACAAACACCCAGGATTTCTCTGCCACTTAGCAACCCAGGCAGTGGAACGTGACTTATGTCCCTAAGCCTGCAGTGAGTATGGTCCTGGCCAGGCTCAGCCTTTTTAGGGGCTATACTGAGAAGAGACTCCCTCTCCTCAAAGCAACCTGAATACCAAAAACCTTTCCTCAAAGCTTCTTACTCTGGAGTCAGAATCCTCCTTGATGTGGTAAGAATTTTGTAAGAAGTGGCAGGTGGAAACCTGGTCTTTTAGTTCATGACAGCATGTTAGAAGGGACTGAACCTGGTCATGGGGGCAGGAGACTTGGCCTCCAGACTCGCCTCCGTGCTTTCTGAACGGCTCTGGACAAGTTCCTTCATTTGCAAAATAAGACTGTTGGTCTATGATGGATTAGCTTTAATACTCGAGTTATTAGAGTATTGGTGAAATGTGACAGTATGTGAAATGCGAAAATCATAAACTATGATTAAAAATAAAGATCTTAGGAGGTACGTATCGTATGCTTTTCGCAGCTGGGAAATGTAAGTCCAACCTTTTGGGCTCCCAGTCAGGCCTCAAACAGGCATCACAAAAGGATAAAGTCAGTTGCTCCTGAATCCAACCCTCCCAAGCTGGTTCTTCCTTCATCTGCCCTGGATGGAGAGCGGCAATTTCCCTTCAAGATGCTGAGGGTATGAAAGCTTTGTTTGCAAGCTGGGGTATGGACACCTCCTTTTTAAGATTAAACATAAGACCAAGCACACTTTTCAGAGCTGCTAAGGCCCACATTTTGTGTTTAGCTTTGAGTTCCCAAGACCCAGTCTGAACGGCAGTGTTTTCTCTACCTTTAAAGAAGAAAATGGGAAAGAGAGGTGGGTTTGGGGATTTCTATTTTGCAAACCTCCCTGGAGACAATGCAAAAACTCCTCCTCTGCAGCAGCAGGTAAACACCTGAGCTGGGAAGGAAAGCTACCTGGTAGTCCCAATGAATACCAGCAAGACAAGGGCAGAGAAGAGGCGGGGCAGCTCCCCTACCAGCTGAAAGCTTACTTTTGTTTGAACCACGTCCCAACCACCCCCTGCCTCCTCTCTGGAGGGACCAAACCAAGAAGGGTGTGATTTTCCCGAGGGGCCATTGCTAAAATGAAGTCGGGCATCGTGTAGGGCTAGAAGCTGTGTATGCAGGAAACCAGGGCTAATGCCCTTCCCGCAGCCTCTCTCTAGCCCCGAACCTGCGGGAAGAAGAAGTACTCCCCCCCTTCCAGCCCGTTCGGGTTGGTTTGCGCTGGAATGCCACGCTTTTCAAAGTGTCTGAGTGATAGGCACTTTCTAAATATGTACAGCGATGGTCTGATAAGCAACTAAGCGTCTGGCTTCCTGGGTTCATGCCCCGAGGCCGTGTGGCCGGGGGAGGATTGGGGGCTCAGCTGAAACCTCAGCTCCAACCTCAGCTCCTCCTTACAGGCCCGGCTTGGAAACGGCCCGGTTCACTGCTGGGGTTCCCGTTTTCCAATTTTTACTTCTGGGACTGGAAGAACACGACAAGAGACACCTCTCCACCCCCATCTCCTGCAACCTATCCGCGACTCAGCCCAGGTGACCCAAACGGCTGAGTCAACTTGGTGCAACCGGAGCGTCCCATCGCGCCGGCCGCCCCCAGCCCCCTTCGCCCCTCGCTTGGCCCCACAATGCGCCCTTGTGCCGCGCCTGCAGTCAGGCCCGGGATTTGGCCCAGGGATGGGGGGAATATTCGTCAGATATTTAAAACAGAGCCGAGAGAACAAAGCAGGCCTTTGTGCAGCGAGGCGGCCGAGGAGCTGGGAGCCGGGCCCCCACCCCCTCCCTCCTCCGTGAGCACAGTGCTGGGCCAGGCGAATGCGCATGCGCGCAGCGACCAGCGAGCTCGGGTTCCGGGCCAGCTTCTACCCCAGGTAAGCGGGGGCGCTGCGTTAGCCCCTTCCCGCCCTGCGCCCCCGGCGGCCGGAAACAGAAGCTGGCTCTAGTCCGCTGGCGGCTGCATGTTTAACTGAAAAAAGAAATAGTCATCTTCCATGTTTCTATAGGATGCACAGATCAAGATAAAATGATACACCACTTGAGAAGCCAGATTTTAAATGACCGGAAATAATAGGACACTTGGGTCATGTAAAAATCAAGATATTTGGAAAATAGGCCATCTTGGGATGCTAGAAGTGGAACCTTTTGATAGGCACAGGCTTCTTCCGCGTTGTTTATGCTGGAAGACCGGCTCTTTCATTTTTCTGTTCACTGTCATTTGGAATTTGGAAGACGTGTTGGCTGTTGTCAAGGGCCCGGCTTTTGTTTTAGGTTGTGGGCTGACTGGACGGTGTTTATTTATTTTTTAAAAATATAACTAAATCGCTAAATACAAGTATGCATGGTACAAAGATGAGATTGTGTCATGAACCAAGAAATGTATAATTAATGAAATTTTATACAGAAGAAAGAAAGAAGAGGAAAATAGTAGCTATTAAATGCATGTTGTTGTTGGGGAAGGAGATTGAAAGTTTTCTCAAGTAGGAGACTAGGAATGAGTTGGTGGGGAGGTAGCATGTGCAAAGTACTCCCATTCTGCTTTAAACTGACAGTGATTGCACCCCATGGGTAATGGGCACTGGCAGACAGGTTGGGGGAAGCCAGTGGCTGGCTTAGAAGTGAGTTATTGTGCTTGAATTATTCAGATAGGTGAGAAAGGCCGTCCCAACCAGATGATTTCACAGGCTTCCAAACACAGCTCCTGGAGCATGTTCAATGAGGTTAGATGGACCTCCCCCATCAAACAAGTCAGGGGGCACGCAAGGACTCAAACGGGGTCTCGTGACTTGTAGGCTAGGTCTCTGTAGTTGCCCACCCTGCTCCGACTGTGGACATACATCTGAGGAATTTACGGCTTTCTTTTTCCTTCATAGCTCAATTAACTGGTGGTCACAAGAAAGCAAAGGGATTTTTATGTGACATCATCTTGGCAAGAAGCTCCCTTACCAACCTTGACCTCCAGGTCTCCATGGCAAATGCTGCTAGGACATCATTGGCACCAGATCATATCCCTTAAAGGCCACGCTGCAGCAAGGGCAGATAAACAATTGCGTGGCAACAGTCACGTAGCAAACTCATTCTTAAATGTGTGCTGGTTAGTTAGGATGATGTAAGTGGTTTTTTTCCACTTTCTTCTACATTCTGGCTCCAGAATTCTAGGCCTAGGACATAGTCAAAGAATGTACCTTGGGGTGTGAGGTAAGAAAACAGGCTGGGGTGGGACTTGAAGAAGTACCTTCTAGATACAAGGACAAACCCTCTTTCCTTTCCCAGGTGAGAGTTCATTTTCTGTCTCGGTTCAACAAAGGTGTAAGGCCGGTTGCCTCGCCAGGAGCTTGGACACGTCCATCCTTCCCGGCGACAGGGAATTACGTCACCACTGTGCACCCGACACCTAGCCCCCGCTGAAAAACCCCCGCCCAAAAATTTCAAAAAGCCACACCAAACCCTGCCCAATAACTCTTTGTCCCATTTAGGTCATTCTTCCCCAAGACGGCCCACTCACCAAAGATCCCGCCTACCTACCAGTAATAACTGCCTTCACTCCACTTCCTGGGTCCCAATATCCAGTCAAGTGCCTTATGCTTTGTCTCCCCTATATCCAGTCAAATGCCTTCACTCCACTTCCTGGGTCCCAATACCCAGTCAAGTGCCTTATGCTTTGTCTCCCCTATATCCAATCAAATGCCTTCACTCCTTATAAAACCCCTTGCCCTAAAAAGTTAAGTGCGACTTCTCTGGCCCTTACCTCAACCATAGAACCTCGACCGGAAGCTGAATAAATCGGATTTTCATTTTCTTATACTGGCCTCAGTTTCTTCATTTCAACTCAACAATATACCTTACAAAAGGTATGTAATCTTTATTTAAAGGAAGCTATGATAGACAGTCTCCAAGATGGCGACTTTAGTTCTTTCCTTCCTCAGATTCATGAGCTGCTTCTCACCCCTTAAATCTGGTCCACCTATAGTGACTTGCCTGACCAACGGAACATGGTAGGAGCAACATTCTGGAACTTCCAAGGCTTGGTTGTAAGAAGCCTTGCAATAATATGCCTGGATCTCTTAGAACCTCCAATACTGGAACACTTGCTCTAGAAATCAGCCACCATGCTGTGAGAAGTCCAAGCCACAGAGAGAGAGACCAGAAATAGTTGCTGCATTCAAGAGCCCTAGCTGAGCTCTAAGCCAACATTCAGCATCACTGCCAGCCATGTGAGTGACGCTGACCTTGGATGTCCAGCTCAGTAGAACCTTCAGATGACTTCAGTCCTAGCCATTCCACCTGCAAGATATCCTGAGTGGGAACCAGTTAGCTGAGCCCAGTCAACAGAGATGTGAGAGATAACGAAGCACTGTTTTGAGACACTAAGTTTTAGGGTATGTGTCATGTAGCAACAGGTAATTAAAGAGGAATGACATGCTAGGTGGGTTGTGGAAGACAGGAGAGGACCTCCTGATAGCCACTTTGAAAGGCTTTATTTCTCAGGATTTTTTGCCCCCTGCATTTCCCCAACACTGTTCCCGCTTTCTGAGCTGTGTCTGGCACATGGCACCACATAAACCTTGCACTGCTCACCAACTGTGCCATGTATATTAGTCTCCTCAGGTCGGTGGTGGACGCCTTGAAAGGAGGGACCTATCTGGTTTGATTCCTACCCTCCTTAGCACTGACAGATTTGTCAAGCTGTTCCAGTGGATAAATACAGAGGATGGCTGCTGGAACAGCATCTTGAGGTGCTTATGTGGCTTGGCTTCTGATCTTTGACATTTGATAGCTGATGAACATGCTATTTGGGCCCACCCAGGAGCCAGCCACACCATGGGGGAGTCTGAACCTCACCCACACTGTGGCTGCTCAGGGGAAGGAGACCAGGGCCAAGAATGCAGTTGCAAACCTTCTGCTTAGATCTGCCTCTTTGAGGGCAGCCCTGGAAACCTAAAGAAGAGCTAAAACTGTGTGGATGGGAGAACCCAGGAGAAGCTGAGAACCTATTATAGGAAGGAGACAGGATCAAGATCTCCCCCAGCTGCCCATCTAGGGATATGGATGTTTAAGCCATGCTAGGGTCAGAAGTGGGAACATAGGTTAGCTTGAGTAGAACCTGGTGCCTGTGCAGGAACCCTGCCTTCTGTGGGCTACTTGGGAGGCCAAGGAGGGAGGACAGCTTGAGTCTGGGAGGTCGAGGCTGCCATGAGCCATGTTTGCACCACTGCACTACAGCCTAGGCAACAGAGTAAGGCCCTGTCTCATAAAAATAAAAAGTCTGGCAAACCCAGTGCGTATTCAGAGCTTGGGAGAGAGAGAGAGGAGAAAGGCAGGACAAAGGTGGCTCGGGAGGCGGTGCTTCATTCTGCCAATAAACATGCTTTTGTAAATCAGGTCTGGCTTGAGGCACAGGGTAGGCAGAAAGAGCAAGGGAGACAAAGTCCCTGTCTCAGGTAAAATACCTAGAGGAGTTGTAGCTCCGATACACATCTCATGACATAGGCAGAGCTTAGCCGACCATGGGTATGGGGGAGCTGTGGTCTTCCCTCCTCCTTGCATCCCAGTCTTGCGGCTTTGTGAAATACCTGGAACTCCTATGCTATGAGGTGGTGACGAATGTGGGCATTAGAGCCACATGATCTAGTCCAGTTCCCGGCTGCATCACTTCCTGGCTGTGTCACCTCGGGCAAGCTACTTACACTCCTTTAGTGTCTCATCAGTAAAAATAATAACAGTAACAGTGCTTCATCTCAGGGTGGTCTGAGGATTTCATACGATCCTCCTGGCAAAGTCACCCCTTAGCTCCACGTGTAGCACCTGCAGGTGCTCCAGAGCCGCCTGCTTCTATCCTATGTACTTTCCACAAGGCATGGGAGGGCTCTGGATGTGAAATTATCTGCAAGGTCCAAGTAACTTTTGCTTAGAAAAAGCAAAAGGATGATGAGGGAAGAAGAGGAAGTCTCACTTAGGAATGAAATTGCCCAGGGCCCTGTTTCCTGAGAAGTTCACACAGGAGTCATATGACATTGGTCTGACTTTCCTGGTCAGGGTGCTTGCCTGTGCCCCACCACCAGGAACTGCCCACGCATGCGCTGAGTTTCAACAGCACCAAGATCCTAGGCTGCTCTTCCTGAAACTCCAGAGAAGCTTGGGCTTCCCTCCTGCAAGACCAGAGGCGGCTCCCAGGTAATTGCCTGGTAGATACAAGAGCCATAGAGGACTTGGAATTATGAGGGTAAGGAACTGCAGTTAGGGGGATCTGAGTCTCAGGAAGCATTTTGGTTCCATCCCTTAACCCCACTTCATGGTCTGGCGTATGGAGGCGCCAGAAGTGCCAGGAGAGCTGTGATTGGCAGGCCTTGCTCCCTGTCCATCTTCGCTCTTAGCTTCCCCAGAACCATAGCCCCCTTTAGACTGGGCATATGGGCAGGTAACACAGGATATCATGCTGGGGATGCATTTCTGAGAGGGGGCGACTGCCCTTGCCCATAAGTATGAGTTGCCTTTGCCAAATATCCCTGCAATGTAAAGTGATCGGCAAAGGGGACCATGGTCCTTTGTTCTACACCCAACAAATGTGCTGAAATCAGATTCTTTTCCAAGCAACACATCCACATTATGCCACCATTAGACGACACCAAGAGCTAATCATCCTGAGTATGAGATGTGTTCTCTGGTGAGATGCCTGGACCTCCATGGGGAAGGTCACTCTCTTGCGAAAATGCCCACTTCCCCTCATCTTTCAGGGACTCCCTTCCTGTCCAAAAAGCTCAAGGTAGGCAAATCTAGAGCCCAGTGTTTGGGCTGCATTCCAGACTCCTGGTGTTTCCAACCCAGAGGGCTTATGCTCACTGCAAATCTTTACTCTCCTTAAAAGTAGTTTAACAGAAAGAAGACATTTGATTTTTCCCTAGCACATCTCAATAGTTGGATTTGCACTGTCATCTGAATTCAAGACATAGAAAAACAAAGCACAAAGCCCTACTGGTCTTACTGGTTTCTCCGTCATATTCTATTACCTTCTAAGAAGTCTGCCTTATTAGCATATCTGATCACTTGAGGAACACCTGGCTGGAATGTTTAGATTGTAGCAAGGGAATGATTGGCTTATTTTCCTCCTCAGATGTAATTCTTTGGGCTTTCCACCCAGGGTCACTACTAGCCCATATGGCACCTATGTCTGAATTAGAAAAAGGCACCCCTTCCTCTTTGTGGATACAGCCATGCCAGGGCACAGCTTGGCAGGCCGAGTGCACGCTGAATTTCAGCCCCCATCTGCCCTCTGTGCAGGTTGGCCTTTTGCAGTGAACAGCCTGCACAACTGTACGTGGTGGCCTTGCCTATACTCAATGTTACTAGCTCTCATTTCTCTTGTGGGAAAGGTGGGTGTTGGAGAGGGAAGGGAAAGAAGATGTTTGTTGCTGTACATTACGGACAGGTTCCCCAAAGTACTTCAAAACTGTACGGGCATGTTTTGAAGTCTGGGAGAGTTTCAGGGCATTTTACAGCTGGGCCCACTTTCCCTGGGACTGAGAAGCAGGGCTTAGAAATTAAGGCAGTCCTTGGGGGAGGGAACAGCTGGTCAGTCTGCCCATAATCCTGCCCAGAAACCTGACAGCAAACAGCCCTGGATTTGCTCATTTGAATGCTTTAGGGGAATTTCCAAGAACCCTTCACCTTCTTCTGAGAAGAAGAAGGTAGGTCCATGGCGCTATACTCCCCGCGCCTCCCATGGAGATTTGGTCTGTGGTTAGGGCATCTGGGCACAGGAAGTATTAACCCGTCTCAGCTTTCAGATCTAAATCCAATCACCTGTCAAGGGGCTTGCCTTCCTCACTTTGATGAATTAATTTACAGAGTTCTCCATGGTGTGGTCTGGGGGTGTCAGGAGGGGCAAGTCTAGAAGACTCCCTGCGGGATCTCAGGGGTATCATCTTCCCCAGCTGGAACCCAACATAAACACCTCTAAAATTGAATGAACAGCACATAGCATGTCCCTAACATGAATAGACCTCGGGAGGAATCATGACATGTAGTTTTTTTTTTTGGTAAATGGATACATTAAATAGACTCAACATAATCCTGTAAGTAACCAAGGGCTATCAGGAAATGCAGAGATATTTGTTCATTTCCTATTCATTCATTCATTCATCAAACTACTGACTGTCTACTATGTGCCAGCCCAGTGTTAGGCTCTGGGGGTGAGGAGGTGAGTAAGAGAAATGCACTCTTGCCTTTCATTTAAATGCTTTCTTCTCAGAAAGGCCTTCCATGACCACCCTCTTCCCAGACTTGGGACCTCCTGTGAACACTCCCTTTTGGTAAACAGCCTCCTGCTTTAATTACTTGATCCATTTTTGTTTTCCCCACTAGACTCAACCTCAGGGAGGAGAGAGACCATGTCTGCAGGAATCAAAATGAATCAGCACCAATCCTGGCCCAGGATGATATGGGTTGACTGAATCAGTTGTTCCCCATCGAGTGTCCTGGAAGTCAGAATGGCTCTTCCCCTGTGATGCCCCTGGGCCTAGGCCATCTGGCCCCTGTGGAGGGTCTAATCCCAAGTGAGGATTCTGCTCCTGAGAGGGCCAGGACCAGACAAGGTCTCTTCTAAAGGCAGTGACTCTAGGACAGATGGGACTCTGGAGGCCTGGATGGTAAAGGGGTAACTGGAGCTCAGGGATGCAGGCCAGGTTAGAGGCATGCTCTCCCATCCATTCCAGGTACCCAGGTTCCAGGCTGACCTCTCTTTAGGAAAGAAGTAAAGACATGAAGAGTAACCCTCTGTGGGCCTGTGCTGACCTATCTGCCACCTCAACCCCCGGGTCTGCCAGAGGCATGAGTGACAGGGGAAAGGGGGAATGGCATGGGGGCTGCTTGGCCTGCCTCCTGCACCTCAAAGCTCTGGGTTTGATTACACTCACTGTCATGGTGCACAGAACCTGCGTCACCACTGGGGAGATCAGCTGGGTCCTGATTGCTGACAGCATTGTTTTATTCTTGCTAAGCCACTACATCTTGGCTCTGTTGTTATGTTTCCAATAGCAACAGGAGGAAAGGCAACTTTTTCTACTTGGAGAGCTTATTTTTCCTCCTGTAGGATGGGCAGTAAACAGCCCAGGGCCCCAGCCTGAAGACTTGATGCCCTGGGGGCCCGTAAGGAGAAGGCCAGTTTAGCTCTGCCCCAGGCAAACGGGGTGGCTGGGGTCATGGGAGGAGCCAGGAGCCAGGAGCTATCAGCTCTTCTGGAACTGGGCTCAGCTGCCCTCCTTAGTTTTGAATGGTTACAAAATATCCACGGTGGCTGAATGGCAAGAGAAGAAAGGTGGCTATGGAGAAGTGCAGTGACATCATCAGCACCCTTGGGCATCACTTGGGATGTGAAGACAAAGAGGATTACCCCACAGGCCTGGATGAAAAATATAGGGGTTCTCTCTGGCAAGGGGCTTTTGCTTCCCATTGAGAAGGAGCTGCCATCATGAACGGATGGATGTATGCATGGACAGGTGGGTGGATGGATGAATGAATGAAATAATGAGCATGGGATGGGATTTTCCAGGGATTGAATGAGTGACAGAGGAATGAAAAATAAGTAAAAAGTGAGGAAATGCAATGAGGCGGTTAAACTATCTTAGGCAGGGATTGTCAAGGAGTGGTTTGGAAGGGCCTTACCCCCTCCCCTCCAGTCTTCATTGGCTTTCCCTAAAGTCATTCTAAATAAATAACATGCAATCTAGGTGAAAAATACAGTGTTTACTATACAAAACAGCCTGATGAAGGCCCCCCAGCTCCTGCGTTATCCAACATTCCATCCATAGGTTCTCCTTTACAGAAACTCCTGAGCTGCCACTCATCAACTGCAAGGCATTGTGTCTGCTTTCTCCAAATCCTGTCCCAGACCAGTTGTATTCAGGCTGTGGACAGACAGGTGAGGGCCTGAAACATGATTAGAGGACATTGGGAAAATAAACTTTAGATTCACTTGAGAATAGGAAGAGTTAAGGAACCTTAAGCCTTTCAGTCACTCCTACTTAGGGATTTGGGTATTAATTAACAATAGCAAATCACTGGGTAGATTGTCTCTGCTCTCCCTTCAGTAAAAAATGTTAAGTACAGGCCTTTCCCCAGGGAAGGACCAGTAGGAATAGTTCACTGGGGCCAGGGTCAAGGGTTAGGGGTCAAAGGACTATACTCTCTAAGCCTTGAACCAATAGCGTGAGCAGCTAGCACAGAAGTGAGCAAGGCTCTTCTTTCAGGGAAGGTTCTTATCAGAAACCAGAGCTGTCTAGAGGGCCACAGTGAGTTAGATTACAACAGCTACCCATGGTGGGGGATGGGTCAGAAGGGGTCATGTAGAGGCTGTAGGTAAGGTTGCTATTCTTAGGCCCCTACTACCTCAGGGGTCTGCTGACTCACTTGGGAATCTCTGGACTCCTGGGTAGATCCAGTCCAACAACTTGCCTAGTTCTTGGGTAAGCGTGGATTGCCTTTAATGCTAATAAATAATAAGACAATATGGAGTTTTTCTCTAAAAGAAAGATGCAGTATCATTTTTAAGCCAATGCAAGAGGTAAGGTGAGGAAGTCTGATTCCCAGAGAAGCATCAATCTTACCCCAGATCTTAGAAAGACTCCTGGAGGGAAAGGGAGAGAGAGAGGGCTGACCCTAGAGTAGTGGCCCTGGAAGCTTTGGTACTGAGTCCCAACAGGGGTAGGAGAAAGGTACATTATATTTGGGGCAAGGATCAAATGAAAGTCTAGGAAAAACATCAACCTTGGAGACTGAATAGGCTTGCCACATTAGAAGCCTCAAAAAGGGTCTTAAGTGTCCCTTTGATCAAGGAGTAGACAAAAAAGGTGCCCCACGCAGAAAATAACCTCCTCAGGAAGGCAAGTAGGTTTAATGGGTTTTCACAGAAGGGTGGGAGACCATTTCATTTTCTCTTTCTTAGGACAGGCATCTGGGGATGCTTGCCCGAGAGGTTATATGTTCACTGTGGCCTAATGTCTTTCAGAGTAGACTGTCACTAACTCTGACTCCTCCTGCTCATGGATTCCTTCCACCAGACCTTTGGCTTCCATTTGTAAATGTGCTTCAGCCTGAGGGTGGGGATTGGAGGGAACTGCAGTACCTGACTGTCTAAGTTGCTTCCTTGACTTCAGGACTAACCTTTTTAAAACTCATGACTTTTCCTTCTTTATTTAAAATCTCTATCTTTTAACATTTTAATTAACTCATATTATTGATCTATCTTTCTAGCTAAAAAACAAAAATAAATCTTCTCCAGGGAGCATGTATCAGAAGGGAAAAGAGTTCCTACTGGCTAGGGCTAAAAGCGGAGTTGCTTGTGTGAACTTGACCTTGAGCATGACCCCCAAATGACAGTTGTCTCCATGTGAGTGGTTTTTATCTGGTCTCCTGCTCTCTTAGCCCTGACCAGGCTATATCTGTTGCTAAGACCTAGAGGAAGAGACTTGGGTTAGCCTATGAAGCAGAGCAGCTAAGCTAGGAATTCTAAGAACAAGGGACAAAGAAAAAACAGGTAGGGAAGGTGGAGGGGGCACTTCTTTCCCCAGGTCTGCTGCTACGGTACAGCCTCTTGAATTTGAGTTTCTTAAGTAGTCAGGGCTAGGCTAAGGGGCAAACTGAGGCTACAGTTAGTAAAGTGATCTGCCTAACGCCTTACAATTACTGGGCACTAGATGTTTTACATTTAGAGGCAGCATCAACAACCCTGTAGTATCAGTCAGAATTCTGGTGGAAAAAAAACAGGAGAATTTAATGAAGGGACTGTTTATCAAGCTATAGGCAGGGTTTAGGGGAACTAACAAAGAAAGGTGCAATACTTTTAGCTTAATAACATTGAGGAGGCATTACCATCCCTAAATCCAAAGAATCAAGAGGAAGGAACAGTTAGGAGAATCCACAGAGAATACCTATAAGGAGGGGGCTTCCTCATAAGATGGTGACAGTGCAACTTTTGGCAGAGGGGCAAAACTAATCCACAGTGATTTGGCAAAAGAGGAACTAGGGGAATAAACATCTCTTCTGTTATGTAGTTTCCTGTTTGTATCTCTCTTTCTCTGGGTACAACTAGAAACTAGAGGTCAAAGGCACCCATTGATGAGTCTAGAGAGGTCGACAGCATAAAGGGTGGCGAGTGAATCTGGAGAGCAAATGTAAGATAGCCAGCCTCCCGGGAACACAGATGAGATTTGTTTGTAGTAACTTTCAAAACTGTTTGTTTCCTTCTCCATTGCCATACCTGTTCCTGCATGGCTTGCAGATGCTAGAATTTATCTGCTGCTTCCTTATATCCTGGAACCCCCAGCCAGGTTATCAGTGTCTAGTTTCTGGACCTGCCTGCTATCATTCCATTTCTTTATCAAAACCTGTTCTTAAGATTTTTACTTCTGACCATGACAAAGCAACAGGATCCAGATTTACCCTCCCCCTGTGCACAACTAGAAAACAACAAAATAAATGTACTGATGGCTTCAGAGACTGTACAGCACACAGTGCAGAACTATGACCCATGAGATAAAGAAAACACATGTGGTAAGTGATCACCACAGTTTCTGATTGGAGGCACATTCTGGACTTTACAGCAAGGGAAAAAACATCCCAAGCAGAATATAGTAGTCTTGCTGAGTTAAAATACAGAAGTGAGGCTCAAGGAGACTATAGATTGAAGTTGTGGGACAGAGTTCTAGAAAAAAGGGGACTATGTTAAAAAAAGCTCCAGAAATCTGCGCAAGTGCCCTACTGCGTGATTAATACTAAGATGTTCATACCCAGAGTGAAGCTTTGTAAGTCTGGGCAAAGAATGACCAGGAGCTATAAGCTGAAAAATTCAGAGTTCACATGGGATTCTGAGATGTACAAATATCAACCAACTTGATCACCTGAGGCTTTCAGCAGAGATCCAATAAGGGTCATATGCAAACAGTAGGACTGAACTATCCCTAGAATAAAAAGAAACTTCAGGCTCATTCTAACAAAGCTGAAAATAAGCCTCTAAAGGAATAATCTTATTCATGAGTAACTGCCTGCCAGATAAAAACTCAATACTCTTTAAAGGAAGATGTAAAAATATACGGACATTCAACAGGGTAACCTTTAAAATATCCAACATCTAAGCAAAAATTACTAGACTCACCAGGTAGCAGAAAAATGTGACTAATATCAAGAAAAAAGTCAATTAATAGAAACATGCCTGAAAATGACAGAGTTGAACAGACAGGAATGAACACACAGGTACATTAAAACTGTTTAAGTATGCAAAATATACTCCAGGATTTTAAGAAAAACACACATAAAATGAGGAAGGAATGCACCTCTAGTGGTGAAGAAGACAATATCTGAAATGAAAGGTCAGTGGCTGAAATTCAAAGCAAATTGGATGCTACGAGGAGAAAAGTAAAACTGAAAACAGCAACAGGAACTATCCAAAATGAAGCACCAAGAGGAAGAAGACTTGAAAAAATAAACAGAAATGAACAAAGTCCCATTAACCCTTGGGCAATATCAGGTGGTCTAACATATGTGTAATTAAAAAAGAGAAAAAAGGGAGAACAAATTTTTGACAAAATCAAGGCTGAAAATTTACAAATTTGATAAAAACTATAAATACCACAGATCCAGGAATCACAATAAACCCCAATCATAATAAACAAAGAAAATCATACCATCATACCAAGGTATATCATAATAAAATTACTAAAATTAGTGATAAAGAGAAAATTGTAAAACTAGTCTGGAAAATGGTGTATTTTATAGTATTATAGAGATAGGATATACTATAGACTTCTGATCTAAGCTATGCAAGCCAGAAGACAATGGAATGCTATATTTGATGTACTGAATAACAAACAAACTCAAATTCTGTATCCAGTGAAAATACCTCTTAAAAATGAAAGCAGACTTTTTGAGTTAAATGAAAGCTTAGAGAATTCACCACCAGCGGATATACATTAAAGAAAGGTTAACATAACATATATTTATCCTCAGGTTTACCATTTCTGGTGCTCTTCATTCTTTTGTGTAGATCCAAGTATTATTTTCCTTCTTCACAAAGAAGGAGGAAATTGTAAATATAAAAACACAAATAGTTTAAAAGTGAAGAATGAGAAAAGATATATTGTACAATGCTTATCATAAGAGAGCTGGAGTAGTTATGTTAATAATAAAAAAAGAAGACTTTAAGACAAGGAATAGCACCAGAGATAAAGAGAGACAATTTTATAGTGACAAAATGAAAAATTCAAGAAGATTTAACAATTCTAAATGTTTGTGCACCTGCTGGTAGAGGTTCATAATATTTGAAACAAAAACTGACAAAATGTAAAGAAGAAACAGACAAATCCATAGTTATAGTTTGAATATATACATTTCATCATTCCTCTCTCAGGAATTAATAAAACAAATAGGCAGAAAAATCAGTAAATTGGTAAGGATACAGAAGATATGAACACAAGTATCAATCCATTTGACCTGACACCTACAGAAGACTCCACCCAACAATAGCAGAACACCTATTTATTTTCAAGTTCCATGGAACAGTCACCAAGATAGACCATAATTTGGGCCATAAAAAACAACTAAGCAAATTTTTGAAATTTGAAATCTTACCACAAAATTATTAAATTAGAAGTAAAACACAGAAAAATGTTCAGAAACACACACAAATATTTGGAAGTTAAACATTATATTTTACATATTCTATGGGTCAAAGAAGAAAATGTGAAGATAATTTAAAATTATTTTGAACTGAATGAAAATGAAGACATCACCATTTTAAAGTGTACAATTCAGTGGTTTTTGTGGTAGTCACGTTATACAATAATCACCACTAATTCCAGAAAATTTTCATCACTCAAAAATTAATCCTATACCTATCAGCAGCCAGTCTCAACTCTCTCCTCCCTGTATCACCTGTAAATTATGAATCTATTTTCTGTTTTTACATATTTGCCCATTTTGGATAGTTCATATAAGTGGCAGAAGGAATTTTAAAGTTTTAAATGCTTACATTAGAAAAGAAGAAAGGCCATTTTTGACTTGATTACCAACATAATTCAATAGGGATAGAATAGTCCTCTCAATGAATATCCATGTGCTGGAACACATGGATGGTCATAAGTAAAAGAATCAAGTTGGAATCTTACCTCATACCATATACAAAAATTAAGTCAAAAGGGATCAAACACTTAAATGTAAGAGCTAAAACTATAAAACTTTTAGAAGAAGTATAGGTGTAAGTCTTTGTGACCTTGAATTAGGTCATGGTGTCTTGGCTATGACATTAAAAAAAAAAGTAATATTCAAGAAGATAAATTGAAACTCATTAAAATTAAAATGAAGTGAAAATAAAACCCGTGGCATGGGAAAATATTTGCAAATCATATGTATGATAAGTGACTTATATCAAGAATATATAAAGAACTCTTACAATGCAACAATAAAAAGACAACCGTTTTTTAAAAACAGGCAGAGGATTTGAATAGACATTTCTCCAAAGAAGACACACAAAAAAATGGCCAATAAGAACCTGAAGAGATACGTATACTATTTCACACTCACTAAGACAGCAATAATAAAAAAAAAAGAGACAATAATAACTGTTTCAAGAATGTAGAGAGATTGGAAGCCTCATATGTTACTGGCTAGAATATAAAGTGGTGCAGCTGCTTTTGAAAACAGTTTGTTGTTTTCTCAAAAAGTTAAACATACGAGCTAGGTCAATTGCTCATGTGACTAGTCATTCTGCTCCTGATATGTACCCAAGAGTATTGAAAATACATGTCCACACACGCTGTTTACGAATGTTCATAGCGGCGTTATTCATATTAGCCAGACAGTGGAAACAACTCAAATGTGCATCAACTGACGAACAGATAAACAAAGTGTGGTCTATCCGCACCATGGAATATCACTCAGCTATAAAAACAAACGCAATTCCAATGCATGTTACAACACAGATGAACCTCTGAAACACTATGCTTTGTTGAAAGAAGCCAAACGGAAAAGGTCACATATGGTATAATTCCATTTATATGAAATGTCCAGAATAAGCAAATCCATAGAGACGGACAGTAGAATAGCGGTTGCCAGAGGAAAGGGGGAAGGAGTGGGGGAGTGACTGCCAATGCATATGGAGTCTCTTTGGGGATGATGAATATTCTCAACTAGATAATGGTGACAGTTGCACAATTCTGTGAATATACTAGAAATCATCAAATTGTACACTTTAAGAGGGTGAATTTTATGGTATGTCAATTATATCTCAATTTTTAAAAATAAGTATTTGGTACAAATGACTTTATGCCCCAGTGCTGATAACTGATAAAGGCTTAATGAGAGCCTCTTCTCAGCAATATGGTTCAACTCAGACCAACTCCTCCCCCACAAAGCCTACAGAATCTATTTTTTCAAATGAAAAGTCCAGCTCTTGGGACCTTTGTTCTTAGCTGTGGTTGCTACCAGGCTGCCTTTGAAGCCTGGAAAATCCTGTAACAGGCAGCAGAGGTTGAATTTTTTATTTTAGTATCTATGCTGACTTTCCTGCAGTATGAGTTCTTTAAAGTCTGTTGCTAACTTGCACTCATAGGCTGAATTGAAAGAATAAAAGATCATAGTGAAGCACTTTACAGTTTATAAAAAAGCATGTTCACATTCACCACCCTTCGGATCTTAGCATTTAGATTGAAATTGGGCATTCTGAATGGCTACACAACAGCAGGCCCTAACTCTAGCCCCAACTTCTCTGACTTGAAAAGTCGAGTTAGAACAACTAAAATGTTCTTCTGAGCAAGTTATGGGGAAATGGCCTCCCACTCACCCTCCCAAGAATATTATGAAAGCTCTTGGCCATTTAAAGAACAACTTACACTGACAATCTTTTTTTTTTTTTTTTTTTTTTGAGATGGAGTTTTGCTCTTGTTGCCTGGGCTAGAGTGCAATGGTGAAATCTCAGTTCACTGCAACCTCTGCCTGCCAGGTTCAGGCAATTCTCCCACCTCAGCCTCCCAAGTAGTTGGGGTTACAGGTGTGCGCCACCACGTCTGGCTAGTTTTTTTTTATTATTAGTAGATATGGGGGTTTCACCATGTTGGTCAGGCTGGTCTTGAACTCCTGACCTCAGATAATCCACCTGCCCCAGCCTCCCAAAGTGCTGGGGTTATAGGCATGAGCCACGGCACCCGGCCTCCACCGACAATCTTATATTGGTCTGCATTATGCAGAATGACCTCGACTATTAGTCATGGGTGGGCCCAGATATTAAATGGCTTGGTCCAGTATGCTCACCTTGTTAACTATGGTGTTCGTGGATCCATTTTCACTCCTTCACAGACACACACACACACACACACACACACACACACACACACACCTCTACCTCTCTTTACAGCAGGATATTGGGTCACCTGTCTATCTTTTCCCAGCAGTGCTATGACCAGGGCTGAGTTCCCACTTGCATTTCCTTCCTCCCTCTTTCCCTCCCTCTTCCTCCCTCCCCCTCTCCCCTCCCCTCCCTCCTTTCCTTCTTCCCTTTCTCCCTCCCTTCCTTCTTCCCCTCCCTTCCTTTCTTTCTTTTCTTCCTTTCTCTCCCTCCCTCTCTCCTTCCCCCTTCCTCCCTCCCCCCCTCCCTACGTTCCTTCCTTTTGTTCCTTTTTTTAAAAAAACTTATGGTCAAATATACATAACATTTATCACTGTAACCATCTTTAACTGTACTGTTTAGTGGTGTTAAGTACATTCTCACTGATCTCCAGCCATCACTATTATCCATCTCCAGAACGTCTTCCTCTTGAAAAACAGAAACTTTGTACCCATAAAACATTAACTCCCCCCATTCCCCTTTCTCCACCCCAGCCTCTGGTAATCACCATTCTACTTTCTGTCTCTATGAACTGAACCCCTCTAGGTATCTCATGTAAGTGGAATCACACCCTATCTGTCCTTTGGCCACTTGTATTCCTTGAGGGCAAAGAGTCATCTTGTTCCAGCACTGGCCCATGGGACCAGGTGTTTGATGTGGTAGCCAGGAAGGACAGCAAGAGGAAGAATAGCAGAGTCTGGAGTGCAAGCACATCTCCAGACAGAACGAGGAGGGCTCCCCTCACCCTGTCAACAGCTGGAAATTCTTTCTGCTATTCTACAAGTTGAGTGTTACAAACAGGAGACTTTTCAAGCCCAATCCCAAACACAGGAATTCATCCCTGGTCAGTCTGTCTCCTGGGCCCCATTGAGACAGCTGGACTTCCCACGCAAGCGAAAGCATTCAACTGGGAGTGCCTTTTCCCGGGTCAGCCTGTTCCAGCTTTCCCTTGAAGGAGACCATCAGCTCCTTAAGAGCAACGGCTATTTTTCTGTCCCAAGTTGTGTAGAATGCAGTGTGGAGCACTTTTAAAATGCCCAGTTCTGCTATTAGCAGCAATCAATGCAATCTATGCCATCCCAGGCTGGCATGATAATTGTATTTACTTAGCCAGCCCTTTGAAATTCACAGCAAGGATATAAGCCTCATGCTTGATCCTCCCACTGGCTTTTGTGAAGGTGAATGAACCAATTCCTTATTGCTGAAAAAAAAAAATTCTTTCACTGGACTTGGACTCAGGCCACAGCTAGACTGGAAGCAAGGAGACTAGAAAACAAACGTGGGCTGGGCGCAGTGGCTCACACTTGGAATCCCAGCACTTTGGGAGGCCAAGGTGGGCGGATCACCTGAGGTTGGGAGTTCGAGACCAGCCTGACAACATGGAGAAACCTCGTGTCTCCTAAAAATACAAAATTAGCTGTGCATGGTGGTGCATGCCTGTAATCCTAGCTGCTTGGGAGGCTGAGGCAGAGGAATTGCATGAACCAGGGAGGCTGAGGTTGCAGTGAGCTGAGATTACGCCATTGCACTCCAGCCTGGGCAACAAGAGTGAAACTCCATCTCAAAAAAAAAGAAAAAAAAAGAAAACATGTGGACCTAACAGGCTCTGTGATGTCCCAGGCGTAATCTGGTGGGAGTTCTGAGAACAGCCCATGTTGTGTGCGCCCAGGTGCAAAGAATAGGTAAACCTTTCCCAAGTGAAAAAGCTTAGTTTTCTCCAAATTCCCATTTGAGACTGTCTGTGTGACTACACAGTGTGCACAGTCATGCAAACAGGTAGAGTCCTGTTCAACGTCTACAAAACACGCTAATTTATTGATCCGTTTTATTTCTATATGGTACCTTTCCTCCTAGGAGCTGCAAGGCTTAACAAGCTTCAGCAGTCCTTTTACAACAGATAGGCCGCAAGGAGGACAGACGCTCTAATCACTCTGCAGAAGACCCAGCTGGAGGAAATGACATCTAGTGTGGGTATCAAGGGTTGTAGGAGTGGGAGGAAGATTTAGAGAAGGAGAGGTTTTTCACTGGAGACACTGTAAAACAATGACACCCTTTGCTGAAAGACACAAGGAAGCAATTCCCCCTGGAGGTTCAGAAAGTAGAATGATACTTGCTGTTGGATGTTAAGTGTAGATCTGGAAGTCGTGGTGGACAACTAGGCTGGGTAACACTGGATGCTCACCCAAAGTCTCCATTCTGATTCCGGCGGCCCAGTTTGTAGGAGGAGGAGCAGAAGAGAGGACAGTTGAGCGCATCCGTGGAGGGCATGAGACACTGGATAACAACCCGGGATTCCTTGTCTTTCTGAGCACCACATCAGGTATCAGGAAGGTGGAACTGGGATGTGAGTCTGCTGCTGACCAGCATTCTGAGCTGGGGCTCACCCTGGCCACAGTTCTAACACCTGTGAGATGAGAGAATAAGATCTGATTTAAATGCAACAAAGTTTTAATAAAGATGTGTAGGACACAACGTTGAATAATAACCGTTCGTGGCCTGCAGGGTTACACGACTAGGGAGACGAGATGAGACAGACACACGTACACACACACACATTCAGATGTGGTTGTAACAGGGAACAGACAGTATTCTAAGGGAGAATGAGGCAGGAGAGCAATTGTTTTCACCTTTGCAGGAGGTGGCTCTTGAGTATGGTTGAATAAGGTGCTGCTGGGTGGATATGGAAGTAAAGAGGAGGAGGTGTCTCTGGAAGATAAAACAGGTGAACACAAAGAGGGAGCAGAAGACTGGGCGGGTGCAGAGGGGCAGCTCTGGGAGTGAGCAGCAGGTGGCTATATGTGAGAATAGGGACATATCACAGAGCAGGGACCCGGGCAACATCTGCTGAGTGACAGTGGCGGCAGTGAGGTCGTACTAGAAGACAGGGGAAGCCCTGTTCCTAGCAGGGGAAGCCACATGCATGTGGAGTTCATATGGGATTCTAAAAGGGAGACAGGCCACTCTGATGGGCTCTGTGTCCAAGGACAGGGAGACCACAGGAGAGAGGCCCAAAGGCTGAGAGATAAGGTCCAGGGAGGAGAGGGAAAGGACTTGAATTCAGACAGCAACAGCGGGGTGGGAAGGATCGTAAAAATAGCGCAGAAGCTCCTTCAGGCGTCCAGAGGCGGATCAGACATGGAGGGAGTCAGAGAAGATGGAGAGAATGTTGGGGGCTTTGAGCCTGGGCAGTGGGGAGGGTAGAAATACAGAAACAGACACAAGCCGCCTCAAGGAGAGGTTTGGGGAGGAGATATCAGTTCAGTTTTGTGCAGAAGTTCTACAGGGTGTCTAAGCAGAGACGGCTGGCAAAGCAGGCAGGCAGAAGTGTGGGGGATTTTGGGAGCTGGAAATTGGGGGCTTATGGAAGCACTGGCTGAAGATGTGGATGCAGAGGAGATAGAAGGGAGTGCTCGGAGAGGAGGCCGGGCAGGCAGAGGAGCAGGTAAAGAGCACTGGGATGGAGAGAAATGGAAGGCTGGCAGGAGAGCCACCAGGAGAACCCATGGAGGGGGATGCAAAGGGTGGGTGGGAAGCCCAGCAACTCTGAGGAGGCAGCTAGGGGTTGGCTCCCGAGTCACTGCTGTGAGGAGGACCACTGAGAATAGGCCCCAGCAGCAGCTGATGGCCAGGGCTAGCGAAGAGGAAGGAGAAAGAACCCTATGAGAAGTGTGTGATAAAGGGGACGAGAGCAGAGCTGGTATGCTGAGAGAAAGCCGTCTAGGGGAAGCCCTTGTAGGACGAGGAAGAGGACGCCATGCTTGTGGCTGTGCACCGGAAGCGCCGGAGATGCTGCCACACAACTTACGGTCCAGGCTGAGGACAGCGGCCACCTGGTGTGGAAGACACAGGAGCAGCTGCGTTTGGACCCAGGTATGGAAGTTAGTTTTGCAAAGGAGGTGAGGACATCCTCTGTCTCGAGGGAGGGAAGGGCAGTGGTATGAGTGAACAAAGTCTGAGGGGGCTGAAAGGAGACTCCTGGGGCCCTGTGGGAAGGTCTGGACCTCAATGAGAGATTCTACAGGTAGAAGGTAGAGGTGGGGGTCTGGAGCATCTGAGGAGAGTGACAGTGGACAGCTGACTGTGGCCTGAGGGGAGAGCTGGGGACTCAGCCAGTGCTGGGCCTGCAGCTGCACGTTCTCTGGGGCCCACAGCCTCAGGTGTGGAATGAATGGAGTGGATGGCCATGCGGGGCCCTCAGGGCAGGCCTCGGGAGAGTCGAGAGTGAGGGCACTGAATGCCTGAGATCAGGTGGGCAAGGGAGCCCAGGGAAGCTCCTAGGGGGAGAGGCGGGGCACAAGAGCCAAGGTGAGAGCAGGAGAAAGGACAGGTGAGGGGGAGGAAGCTGCGGCCAGACAGTGGACATCAGTAGCTGAGGTCTCAGGATGAGTGGCTGCAGGTTCTGAGGGAGCCAGGCAGGTAAGCGGAAGACAGTGCAGGGGCTGAGAAGTAGGGGCCCCAGAGGAGGGGCTGCAGTGTGGAGAAGGGAGTGGCTGGGCCGGCTTCAGAGCTGAGGAGCGACTGAGAAAGAAGCACCAGCAGGGCTGGGGCCCAGAGCCTTGGAGGGGGAAATTGCTGTGCACAGCCCTTCTCTTCATTAAGCAACTGTACCTGTTGGGAAGCCAGGTCAGCTCCCAGAGGCAAAGGGGGGCCTGCCCTGTTCATGCTCACTGAACCTAACTCCTTGAGGGCCTGGGCTGAGGTGCTGAGGCCTGAGTTTCATACCTGGGGACTGTAACGCCAAGGGGAGGGCATCAAAGGCTACTCCTTCAGCTGACCCACGGCCCTGCCCAGGAGCACTCCGCACGGCCGCCGGCTACCTGCAGCTGCTCTCCTTTTCCAGGGAGGTTAAAGCCCCATTCTATGTCAGGCCCTTAGGCATGGAGAGTCCAGCCGTTCCTCTTTCACAGCCCCAGGACTACCTCATCATGCGCAAGCAGGGCCCCTCTGAAGCAAGGAGCATCTCCAGCATGCTCCCACACCAGGAGCCAGGGAACTGGCCTAGGGGAAGGACTCCGGGTGGGGGCGGACAGGCCCTCAGCACTTCCCCTCTTAGAGAGACAAGCCAACAGCACAGCTGGACGCCCCACCCTCAATTTGTTCGGCTCAGTTAGATTTTCTTTCTCTCCCTGGTGAGCTTCAGTTTGGAGTTGTTTGCTCTTTATCAGCAGTTTCTGGAAATGTGGTGTTTGGAGAGGGTTGGGGGAGGCCTAAGAGAAGGGAAGGGAACCCTGAGAGGCTGTGCGGGTGCCCAGCCACGCCTGGTGTGATCTCCTACGGGCATGTGCCGTGCCTGACCCTCAGGCCTGCTGCCCTCATCAGACCCAGGTGTCTGTCCTTAGGCCTCTCAGGACCTTTGGCCTCATACCACCCCCAGCTAGAAACTGCCATGGGCTCCTTCCACCCAAACCAGAACCTTCCTTTCTTGATTCCTTCCCCCTGAAGTCTGAGCTTTCTTTGACTTTCAGCCTGGCTCTTCTTTCCTCTAGAGGCCTGTGTGAGAAGGGGCAGGAGGTAGGCTGGGCCTGTCCTCCTGGGCGATCGACACCCCATCCTCCTGCATTGCCAGCCCCCCTTCCTCCCCCAGCACCCCACAGGACGGCCCTGGCCCTCCTTAAAGTGCACCTCCCCCGGGGGCCGTGTGCTCCCTGCCCTTCCTGGTGCCCTGTGGTATTTGTCCTCAGCAGAGGAGGGAGGCGCCAAGGCTTTGTGCAGAGACCCCGGGCAGCAGAAGATAAATGGAATTTGCAATAAATCCAGGAGCAAAGTTGTAACTTGACTTAAAAACAAACAAAAGGGCCAGAACTGCACTTAAGCTCAGCAGAAGCTCATCTCCCAGTGTAAACAGAAAAGGGCGGACGTGGGCTGAGGAGCCTCTTGGGCCTGGGCTGGCGAGGGAGGGGTCTGGAGCGGGGCTGGCCACAGACTTCCTCTGGAAAAGATGGGCTGTGGGGGAGGGTCTCTGTGGCCTTGTGAAAGGAGAAAGAAGGTGCTGGCATTGCTGTTGTTTGCCAGGCATTTTTCCATGACTTACCCTTTCGAAAGGATACTCTCAGGATTGGGACAAGAAGATTGTTTTCAGACTGGTGCTGGGCAGATAAAAGCTGGGTCTAATGGAGAGAAAACAGAAGTACTGCCCTGAGCTCCCGGCCTCAGCCGTCCCTGGAACTGGAATACCAGAGCTCACTGAACCTCTTCACCGGTTCAGAGGGGCTAGGTGCACCACAACGGGCTTCCCTCAGTGGCCCGCCCAGCATGACCCTGGAAAAGTCACTCTCGCTGCAATCACTGTGCCTCACCTAGCAGCATGAGGCTGGACTTAAATTACGGCACCTTGTTTTTACATGTGACACTTTATATATGACACTCCATAATTTACATATGACACGCCATAGTTTACATATGACACTCCCTAATTTCAATGTGCCTCCACATACCTGACCCTCCTCAACTACTCAAGGAGTTGGGGGGAACAGGTAATATCATCATCTCATGGGCAGGAAAACTGACACAGAGAGGTAAAGAGACCTAGCCAAGGTCACACAGCAAATTAGCAGTTGTCCCAGATGAGTGCAGTGGGAAAGGTGGGTCCTGAGGTACAGTTCCGACTCAGTTAATAACAAACGGTGTTATCTTGAATGAGGTGCTTAACCTCTCTGGGCCTAGGCTTTCGTCTAAGGTGATTCCTTCCAAAGGTTAAACAGATTGGCCGCCACCCTCTTTGACTCTTTGTGGCTGGGTTTTTCAAAGTCAGGAACCCCAGGGAACCCAATCGTGTGTCAAGGACCATAAAAAACCAGTTTAAACATGGCATATCTTTCCAGAGCTTCATTTCTACACTCAGATATTTTGGGAGGGAAATAGCCAACATAATGAAATCTTCTTTTAGGTTCTGAAACAAGACGGTTATATTGTAGAAGAAGATGCAAAAGTTCCAATTTTAAAGCAAAACAGAAAACGTCAAGGACACGCAGTGCTTGCTGCAGTCTGTGTTGGTTCTGTAGAGGATGTCTTTGCTCTCTCCCGCCTGCTGGGAGCTTGGTGGGAGAGTTTGGGAAGTACTGCCAGGGGACCCACCCCGAGAAGCCTGGCTTGGCTCTTTCTAATGGGTATTCGAGCCTCACTAGGCAGTGAGCTGCCCATATTCCTGGTGAAGGTGAGATGGAGCTGTTTTCATAGCATCTTACACAAGGCTTCTGGTCTTAGGCTGCGCATTAGAATCACCTGATGAGCTTTCAAACAAGACTCATGCCAGAGTCCGCCCCCCGGCCCAGGTGCACCAGAGTTCCTGGGAGTGGCTAGAGCACCCTGTGTTTTAAAAGCTCCCGGGTGAGTCTAAAGTGCAGCTTCTGCTGCCGACACTGACAGTTTAGACCTCAGAGTTCAGGGATCCCAAGGGTGTCTGTGTCTCTGGTGGGAAACAGTGGCACAGACAGCTTGCTCCCTACCCCTACCTACCAACCACACTTAGACTAGTGGGCAAATGAGACTCCATTCCACCCCCAGCTAAAAAAGGGTGCGGAGATTAGGGGGCGGGTGGAGAACAATACGAAACTTTGTAGGGGGCGGGAAGGCTATACTGTGTTGGATAGCATCCCCCCAAATTCATGTCCTTCCCAGAGCCTCAGAATGTGGCCTTATTTGGAAATAGGGTCACTGTAGGTATAATTAGTTAAGACACAAGAGTGGGGTGGGCTCTTCCTCCGATCTGACTGCTGTCCTTATGAGAAGAGGGAGAGAGCACACGTGCAGACGGAGGTACAGGCCCAAGCAGAGCAGGAACTGGAGGAGGCCTGGGACAGGCTCTCCCTCAGGGTACCCAGAAGGAACCCCCCTGCCGCAACACCTTGGTTTCGAACTTCTCGGCTCCAGAAATGGGAAATAATGAATTTCTGTTATTTTAAATAAAACTTGACCAAGTCAGCCCTATGGGAAACAAATGCAGAGGCTGATGGCAGTGAGTCCTCCCTTGAGGGCTGGAGGAGGAGGGGGCTCAGCACCTTCCTGGCCGAACTGATGGGCATCTGGGGAACCACAATGTCGCTGGCTTGATGCCAGTGGTTCTGTGAAGGAAATGAACATTGGTGGGCTCATTTTGCTGAAAAGCTGAGGGACAGAATAAACACGACCTGTCCAAAGCATCACTCTCTGAAGAAAAGACAAACACAGGAGCCAGTTCACGCACCCATTCGCTCATTCACTCACTCACTCACTCGCTGACCACCCCCTCATGGAGCCCTACCATGCGCTCCCAGAACACACAAGTACACGAGACCAGAGCAGCCTGGCCCTGTCCTCAGGGAGCCTGAGCCGGTGCTCTGCTCATCAATGAGGAAGCAGGCCCATGGGCGCTAAGATTTCTCCAACCTGGACATTCGGTGACTTAAAGGGAGGCAGAAGGGCGGCCCCAGGGACCATGGCGCTGCCACTGGGGCATTTTCCGTGGTCACAGCTGTTAAGAGGCAGGGCGGAGGAAGGGCTGAGGGGCTGCACACCCATGAGGATGTGGAGCTGGCCCCCTGCTCTCCTGGGGCATCTGGCAAAGCACACTTTACTGGAGAGCTGGGGGGATCAGTGACAAAAAGCGGCCCCGCCTGGCTGGTGCAGCCACTGGCAGGACACTGCGGGAGGTGAGATGGGCTCAGCGGCCACCGATAATTGTACAAAACTGAAAAATCTCTAGAATATTTCCAGTCCTTTGCACTTATCAAACATCACACTGGAAACCCTGGCAATTTGTGCAGGGCCCTTTCTAGAAGGAAGGGAACTTCACCCGTGTGGCCTTGTGCAGGGGGGAGTTTCTTAGAGTTTCAGCCTGGGAGTAGGCTGGGCTTCCTGTTCCGGGCTCACCCTACCTCCAGCCACTCTCACGTGCACCTGGACTCACCATGAAAGGCGACTTTCTAGACGGACTCTCCAGCCAGGAGATGTCTCTGCTTCTCAGGCTCTTTGGTTTTCCCTTCACATTTTTGGGAGTTACATGACACCCAGCAGCCAGCGATCCTGATGGACTAAGAAATATAAAGTTCAGGGCCTGAGGCCACTACGGCCTCCACTGTGGTTTTCTGGAGCTCCATTTCATTTGGGCTAGAGGTGAACGCTTCCCTCCAGAGACCCCAGCAGGCAGGGGCTAAAGAAAGTTGAAGGAACAGTTGCTTCCTCCGTGGCAGGGTATTCTTTGTCTGGCATGGATGCAGCCTGACAGCATGGGGACACGTGGCCCAGGGCAGCCGCAGGGCTGGACACACTGAAAGAGCAGCCGGAGGCGAGACGCGTGTGCCATGGGCTCCCTCTCAGTCTTCGGGACAGCCTGACAACAGCAGGAATCATTAGCTCCGCAGCTGCTTTCACACTATAAGTCCTTGTTGACTGACACTTAAACAGAATTAAAACACAACAGTTTGCAGTTAACTTGGCCTTTTATGACCTCACAGACTTTTACGAGGAAGTCTTGGGTCGCCTTATTTTCAAAGGGAAGCCAGCAGGTATGATGGGGACCCCAAGAAAGAGCTGAGAGCAGACCCCAAATCAAAAAGGTAAATGAAAAAAGCAGATAACATGTTTTATGTTTGTAAAAGCAACACGTGGTCACGGGACAATTTGGAAGACACATAAAAGTTTAAAAAATAAAGTAGAAGCCACCCATCCCTACAGACAACCGTCAGTGTTCTGGGCTATATCTACCCTTGCTGATTGTGAAAATATGTCTTTGCATGTGTGCCTTAAAAACAAAAATGGAAGCAGATTTGGCACTACAGGTTTTGATTTCATACATGAGGGTCTAAAAACCTGTAATATTTCAGGTAAATTTGATATAGGGATCAATAAAGAGAATAAAATTAACCTACAAGCAGTTGAGGGCCTAATCCATAAGGCACTCCATTAGGTAGTATGCCAGATTAGAGATGTCTGACGTTCAGACCCTGGCCTTAACACACTAGAGGGACGGGAGAGGAACAGTAAGAACAGCACTGATAGTCACATCCTCAGCTCCAGACACTGGGCCCTCAAAATGGTTTGCTGCATTAAGCAGAGTGCCGCCCATCCCAAAGGCTCCTCGTTATTTGTTCACTCAACAAATATGTACCTGTGCCTACTGCGTGTCAGGCATATGGTGTTTAGGTTTTGGAACAGGGAAGGATTGTGGTGAGAGCGGTGTTTCAGGAGATTTATACGAGCACTGCTGACCAGATGGAAAGGCATGATGGGTAATGTTATGTGTTGACTTGCCTAGGTCATAGTACCCAGATATTTGGTCAAATACTAGGCTAGGTGTTGCTGTGAAGGTATTTTTTAGATGGTATTAACATTTCCATCAGTAGACTTTGAGTAACCAGATTACCTTCCGTAATGTGGGTGAACCTTGTCCAATCAGTCGAAGGCCTGAAGAGAAAAGACTATGGTCAGATTTCAGATTTGCCAGCTTCCACAATTGCATAAACAAATTTCTTAAAATCTATTTGCCTGTCTATCATCTAATATCAGTCTATCATGTATCATCTATCCACCCATCCATCCACCCCACCCCCAACCCATCCACCAATCTATCTACATTCATATCCTGTTGGTTCTGTTTCTCTGGAGAACCCTGAGTCATAGAGATGGGAATGGACAAAGTCAGGAGGAGGGAGGTCAGCTGGGCCAGTCAAGATGCTGGGAGGGGTATGTGAATGTCTGTGTTTGTGTGAACATCATAACTGTGTGTGTATGTTTGTACATTTGTGTGTCAGTGTGTGTATGCTTATGCCAGCATATGTGTGTCTGTGCCTCTGTGTCTGTGTGTCTTTGTGTTATATCTGTATGTGTGTGCCTGTCTGCACATCCACATGAGTATGTCTGTGTCTGAGTATCTGTGTATTGGTGCATGTCTACATGAGTCTGTGTGTCAGTGTGTGTGTTTATCTACATGAGTGTCTGTGTCCAGTTGGGGATGCAGGCAGTTGAGACAGCTTACTGGGAGGGAGAGTACAAGCTGGGTCTGGGGACCAGACAGGAAGGTGGACACGCAGGAAGGCAGGTCACATGGTGGGCAGAGCTGGAGCAGTCCACAGAAGGGAGCAGAAGACCCAGGCAGCTTAGGGAACAGGAGGGCCACAGGTCACATGTAGTGCAGAGAGGTCTTTGGGGGCAGGTTAGGGACATACCCATGCCATTCTGGCCCAGGGATGGGTTTTTCAAAGGACCAAGCAGGTTGGGACAATAAGGTTTGTACAGAGTGGGTGGCAGTGGAGAAGAAGACCTGGAGTCGAGGCCCATGAGAATGGTGAAGAGAAATAGGGCAGTCAGGGTGGGAATTGGTTTGGAGTCAATGATGACTTTAGTTTTAGAACTGTTGGGCTTGTGGGAACCACAGAATAAGACTTTCAAGGGTGAGGAGGGGTAGTGACCAGTGTTGTGTTCTAGAAAGAACAAGGAAAATGTAGAGTGAGAAGAAGCCATTGGCTTTGACAAGAGGGAGGGGAGGCAGTGGGCCTCCATGTGGAGGGCAGCATTTGTGGGCCCGCTACTATGAATATATAGAAATGAAAGAACAGGAGAATACCACATGAATGGCGGCAGAGCTGAATGACGGGAGCCCTGTGCAGATCTGAATGAAGAATGAAACTCAGTCGTCAACACATTCAGGCCTGATCCCATTAAGAACTTCCTCTGAGAGCTGGCAAACTGATATCCTTTAATCATGCCTTGTATTTATAAAGGCCTTTCTCCAAAGAACTCCAAGTGCTCAGAGACATTAATTAATGCACTTTCCCAGCCTGCTTTAGGGGAAAAGTTGGTGGCAGGTATCATCACTATGTTTGTAGGCATGGAAACTGGCAGACATGAGAACGATGCTGCCAACCAAGTTCACAAAGCTAGTCTGTGGCCAGGAAGGAAGAAATTCAGGGAGATGTCCTACCTGGCTCTCCTCCTTCTGCAGCTAGGCCATCCTACATCACCCACATCTTGCCAGGACCCTCCTCCCCCATCCCCCACAAATTACTAGTGAGACTTGGCTATGAGACCAACTACAGGGTCTGAGGCTTCAGAGAGTGGCCGGACCAGGTGTGGGGCTTGGGGACCAGGTCTTTTGTCTGCTCCATCTTGGACTACATGGGAACCTAGGCAGCTTACTTCTGCTTACTTATTTACTACCAGCAAATGCTGAAACCAAACGATAACAACATTTCCAAACTCAAGAAAGCATGCCGTCACTCAGTTTATGTTTCACAGGTACCCTCACACAAGAATTCTCTAGCACTATAAAGTAAGGAAATACCCCAATCCTTATACTTCAGGCTGTGCAAACCCAAACCATGTGCCCAGAAGCAAAATGCTCTCTAAATGCAAAGAATATCCAGGACAGCCCACTAAGAAGATACTTTGGTCACCTCTGGTGGTAATGATGACACCTGCCACCAACTTTTCCCTAAAGAAGGCTGACAGAGTGAATTAATTGATATTTTTGAGCACTTGGAGTTCCCTGGACAAAGGCCTTTATGAACATAAGGCATGATTAAAGGGTATCAGTTTGCTAACTCTCAGAGCTAGGGTTTTATCAGGTTAAGAAAGGAAGGGAATGCCAGGGGTCCCAATGGCGGAGGTGATCTGCAAAGCCCTCTACTGTGGCCCCGGAGGGTGCAGATGTAGGGACCATTAACCTAAAGGCATGCAGTCCTCCCTGAGACTGTACCTGCCAATGCCTGCCGAGCCCTGTGGGCTGCTGATACCCAGGCTGCTGGATAATGAGGACTGGCTCCTGTGGGATCAGTTAAGCAGTACATATTCCCAGTCTAGAGTTTAATACCCTAGACATGGGTGGACATGGGAAACTCAAGGGCCACCAGCATGCTGGCCCAATGCCAAAGTTTAATTAGGCCCTAAATCTCCAGTGATTACACTGGGGGGCCCAATCCCCTGAGGCCAGCCAAAGGGAGAAGCATCCCGAACAGTATTGCATCGGCCTCCTTTGAGTCTTTCCCCCTCAACTCATTGTTTGCTGAGACGTTGCTTGTTAGTGCAAAGAATCCCTTCCGAGTCACTGGGTAGCTGTACAGAAAATCAGAGGGCCACTGCCTAACGATCTCAGCCGTCTCCTTAGGTAGGCTGTTTCCCACACCTACCTGCTGCATCCCGTAGAACCAGGAGTCCTGTAGGGGACAGGGTATAGATGAGCACAATCACACTTCCATTCTTGGGTTTCCATGGGTGTTTGGTCAGAAGTCAGCAAAACTATGACTTGCTGAGAAAACAGAATGATTAGGCTCTTTGGGAGACCCCAAAGGCCCAATCACTCTGCAGGGCCAGGCCCTGGGACCTGCAAGTGAAGCCTAATCTTTTTGGGAGCCCCTGGGAAGGAAAAGGGTTATGTGAAGTGGTTCTGAAAGGAGGAAGGACCTGAGAATTTCAAAGAACCTCTGTCTTTTCCTTCCTGTCTCCATCCTTCTTGCAGAGCCTTGGAGGGGAGCATTCCAGCTTCTTACAATGATGGTGAAGAGGGCCAGCACCAATATGTCACTCAAGGCCCAGACCCATTTCATGATCTGGGTGGGCATGGGTGAGAATAACATCTCCACAGAACTGATTGGAAGGACATGGGTACAAATTTAACGTAGGTGGGGCTGATCTGAAGGAAGGTCGTGAGAAGAAAACCTTTCTTGTCCTTCTCCGACTTTCTGTTTTTATTCGAAGAGAGCAGGATTAAGTTCTCAGGTCTTGGAGTCACATGGCTGGAGTCTGCAGCTGGAGGAGACCACCTGGCAATCTGGTCCTACCCATTTGCTCACCCCATGGTTCCTCTACTAGCGATGCATTTCCTAAACAGGGCCTGGCCAGATTCCTACCTTGTGCAACTTCTGCTGTGGCTGGAGAAGGAGCATTTTAGCCTCCTTGGTGCTCATGAAATGAGTTCTGGTGTGTTAGAATAACGTCCAGCACATAGTATGTTTTGTATGCCAGCATCGTTTCCCCCTCTTCAGCGGGGGGGTTGGTTGGCTATGGAGATGTGCCCACACTGCCACAACTCCTGGCAGCCCCCGTGTTCAAAGAATGTGGGAATAGGGTACTGGCCGATGTCCGATGGTCAGCACCGCAGTGGGCCATAAAGCAGCAGCAAAGGGAGCAGCCAGCTCAGATAGGGCGCAAGAGATGAAAGCCGGCCGTGTTTTCTTTTCCTAAGTGCTGCCATGTTCCTGAAGGCCTGCAGCTTCCTCTGCCCTGCTGGGTTTTTTTTTCTTCCCAGTTCCTCTCAGTGATATCTTAAGAGGCAAACTTCCAGCACTAACAGGAGGTCTTTTGTTCTCCTTTTCTCAAAGTGGACTTTAACCCAGTTACTACAGACTGAGTCACTGTAAAAACAAACAAATAATAATAATACTCCATTTTCTTAAAGGTTCTTCCATGCCTGCTGACAGAAAAGGGGTAACCTGACACTGTCCTGGGCCTGTGGGGCTCCTCCCCACCTCCGCCTTCTGGAGGCACAGCCCACAAGAACCTTCCAGAACACACTGGAGCCCGGCACCGTGGAACTGTTCAGCTAGGCTCTGGCTTGTTGAGAATTTCATCTGACTTGGAGGGGCCCACGGACTCTGAGGAATTTGGGTCTCAACATAGTCCTGGTGGGATTGACCCCAGACCGAGGAATGCTTGTTGTACTCCTGGATCTGCCACACTCTAAATTTGAGGCTTGTGTCCCTTCTCCACCCTTTAGTTACTTTATATGTATGTGGATGAGGGTATTAGACACTCTACGATTTTATCAGAAAGGACTTTACGATGGTAGTGTCTTCTTGCTCTGTAAAGGACGACAGGGCAAACTAAGCCTACTAGTGCAGCCTGAATCCATTTAATAAAAGTTTCACCAGGCACTTAGTTAGGCATGGGGGTTACAGAGATGAGACCCCCAGACCTATACGTAAATGAGCATGGTGACTTCCCATGTAAGTAACATGGACATGTGCTAAGGGTGTGGGTACAGCAAGAAGAGGATGGCCATCCGGCTGGGGAGTGCTGGGAATGTCCTCTTGGAGATTACGTTTGAGCTGAGTCTTGAACCATGAGTAGATGTTCATGTCTAGGGCAGATTGAGGGAGAGGGGGGCATAACCAAGGGATGAAGGCCATGGTAAGCTAGGACCCGCCATTGTGCAAGCCCTCTCTAATCATTGTCCAGGCGTTTTTGCCTCCATGCTTCTATTTCCTTAGGAGGAGCAGACCCTGATGAACATGCCACTGGCTTCAGGACTCTGGTCCCAGATGTTAATGACATCAGACATTAAGATTTGCTTTGGGCCACTACCCTCTGGACTCATGCCAAAGAGCATAGCCATGGCTCCGAATGGGTGCCGTTGCTCGTGTTCTCCAGTAAGTTGTCACCTACTGTGTTCCTGACTCACTGGAGCGCAAATGCACAGTGCAACACATTCATGTCTGCAATGAAAAACCAGTTCAGTTGCCTGGAAAATGCCTACTCACCTCCGACCCCCACTTAGAAGTCTCCTTGACTGTGAAGTATCCCCAGAAGCTGTGGGCAGAGTTAGCAGCACTCCCCCTTGTGCTCCTGTGGCTCATTCTTCTAACCTTGACTCAGGCTCTAACTGTCATGTAACCTGTGATTTCTCCTTTCCCCTGAGTATGCCTCCTCCTAGCTGAGTTCCTGGCTGGGGAATGACACCTAACACATTTCTAAATCCTTGGTCTTAAGCATGGTATTTGGTTCATGGACATACAAGGTGTCCAGTAGACATCTGTTAAGTGGACACATGAATGAATGAATGAATGAATGAGGTTTGAGTCGGTGTGCTGTGCTTGGTTTGACCATGATATCAGCAGGAGGCTTGGCTTCATCATCAATAATAAAATGGTAAGGCTTAGCTTAAGGAATTCCTACTGATACCATCTCTTTATGTAGAAGTAGATTTCTCTTCTTGGAAGCTACTTGTACTTGAGAATTTAGATAAGTCAGACTGAGACCACCATGGGTCTCTAGGACAGTCGTCAGTTTTTCTAAGCTGGTCCCCCACTTTAGCAAATCCCAGGAGTGAAAGCAGAAGGATCTTCATTTACTCTGTTGGGTTTGTGCCCCCGAGATACAGTCCTTTCCATTTCCGCATCAATCATTTGAAAAGTAAACACCTCGCCTTCTTGTGACCTGGCAAGAATAGGGTAGACTTCTCTCCATCAGGGTCAATTTATATCTGTGTCCTTTTTTTTTTAACTTTTAGGTTTGGAGGGTACATGTGAAGGTCTGTTATATAAGTAAACTTGTGTTACAGGAGTTTGCTGAACAGATTATTTCATCGCCGAGGTATCAAGCCCAGTACCAAATAGTTATCTTTTCTGCTCTTCTCCCTCTTCCTCTCCCCTCCTCCCACCCTCCACCCATGAGTAGATCCCAGTGTTTGATGCTTCCTTCTTTGTATTTATAAGTTCCTATCATTTAACTCCCACTTGTAAATGAGAACATGTGGTATTTTGTATTCTGTTCTTGAATAAGTTTTGTAAGGATAATGGCCTTTGGCTCCATCCATGTTTCTGCAAGAGACATGATCTTGTTCTTTTTTATGGCTGCATAGTATTCCACAGCATGAAGTCTTATCAAGGACAGGGGTAGTGGGAGTCTCATTTCATAGGGAAAATGTTCCTTGGCTGGTCCTTCCTTCCCAACGCTCTATTCTGTCATCCTCAATGTCCCCTAACAACCAGGAGTGGATGACAGTAAACAGTTTCAGTGTGGGGACTGAGTTGGCCATGCCCCACTGGGTATGGTTCCCCAGACAATGCACAGCTCCTGGCCTAGCCTCAGCTCATTTTTCTGCTGTGGAAGAGCACAGGCCCCATCCTCAGATTGCCTCTTCCAGATTATAGCTTTAAGAGGAGGAGTAAAAAATTCCAGGAACAGGCTTCATCTCAATGACAGTAGTTGGTTAATTTCTTCTGAGAAAACGGAAAACTTGGTCTCCTGATGTGTGCAATGACAGGCACAAGAGGAATTTTCCAATACAACAAGGGAATGAATTTTCTAAGGACAGCCTGGCCGAGAAAAGCCACCATCTGTCCGTGAACCAGAATTGGGTAATGTGGCACCCTTGGAGCAGCAGAGGTGACTGGCTGGAACAGTCAGCCAGGAGGACAGCTGCACTCCCCACCACCTTCTGGGTGTGTTGCCAAGGTCTGCCCCTGACAGGATTAGCGACTTCACGACAGCTGGAACATTCGCAGTGCCGTTTCCTAATGGCGGGAAGAGCATATCTTGATTCTACTTCTGTAGGAGGTGGTAATGAGGAGTAGCTGAAAGCTAGATGGGTTCTTTAAAACCTGTGACAGAAATGGCACACACCAGGCCTATCTGTTGTGTAGGAGCTTTTACAGCAGCCCAGCTGTTTCCTTCTATGAACTCATTTATTACTCTCTTGGTCTACTCATTGGGCACTACTCTACGGGGAACACAGTCCTATGAACCAGACAAACAAAGCTGAATTGTCTTAGTCCCTTAATTTTGTTCTTCCCAATTCCCTTCATGGGGCCATTGTTCTCCCTAGCCCCTTTCTTTCTCATCCCATTTTCAAAACTCTGAGCTTAGGATACTGTGAAAAGGCCTAGGAGAAGGGATGAATCACCCCCGTGGTTGAAAACCCACTGAAAAGGTGTCAAAGTTTATAATTGTCCTCCAGGAACCCCTGGAAACCTTCTAGGACCCCTTGGAAATGCTCATTACTGATTGGAAAAAAAAAAGGTTTGGTATGATGAATTCTCAGTGCCAGGTAGAAACGAAACCTTTCCAAAGCTGTTACTGTCGGTGAGAAATTCACGCTGGTGGTGAAGTTTAGGATATCAGACACTCTGTGCTTTTTGCCCCGTAAGTATCTGTTGTGGAAAGGGCTGAAGAATTTGAATCTCCAAAATAAAATGGAGAATAGACATGGGATAAGAAACAGGAAACACAGCTGCTGGTCTCTCAGATCATCTTTTTTTCTTAATGTATTTTTCCCCTGATTTTGGAAAATGCATGTTAATGGGAGGAAACTTGAAAAAAAAATATGATTCCACAAAAGAAATAAAAGTCCAGTATAATCTTATTGCCCAGAGATAGCACTGTTGACATTTTGATACATATTTTTCCAGTTAAAATGTACATAATACTTTTTTTCTTACAGAACTGCTACATTGTATGCATATTGCTTTATAATCTGTTTTTTCTCTTTAATGATGTGGTGTGATCATCTTCCCATGAGACTAAGCCTTCTTCTGACACAAAATTTTAATGAGTACCTAGTATTCCATCATATAGATGTTAATTTAACTAATACCATATGGTTGAACATTTAGGTTGTGTCCATTTTTGCTACTATAAATAACACGATGCAGACACTGGGGGAGACTGACTCAGCCTGCTCCCTTGTTCTGGTCATAAGTCACTTAGTCCTTCCTTAATAGTCATTGGCCATTTGATGGGCCAGATAAACTTCACAAGCCTTGCTCTAAACACAAGGACAAATTTAATCTATTTGAGCTAGGAGTGGCCTTGGATGTTCTTTTAATTCCGCAGAAACACTGATGTAAAAACACAGTTACACTCAATTCATTTATTCATAGATGCCTCATTTCAGACAAAACAGGCTCCCCTGACTGATTTCCCTTTGGTCCTGGCCATCTTTGCTACAGGATAGGCAAGCTTATTGTAACAGCAAAGGAAGCAAAATGTCTTTAGCAAGGTAAACCTGTAGAAGCAACTGGAAACATGTCTTCTAGGGTGAATCATTTTAAAATTATCTTCCATGTTTAGGATTTTCCATGTAAATGTTCTGCTCCATTAGAGTAGATAATTGGGCGGGGAAGAGAATAAAAGTTCCAGTGCTCCTAGTATACCGAGGTGTTTACCGAAACGCTGTGGTTTGTCTAGGCAAAGGGGAAGGCGTCGGCTCAGACGCACTGAGCTAGTACTCAGCGGAGAAACTGGGCAAAATCTAGGCTGCTGGATCCTAGTTTGTCTCAGCCTCAAGAAACTCAAGCTGCTACAGAGGGTGGGGGGTGCCTTAGTTCACCTCCTGTTTCTACATCCCTGGTCCTTTAGCCCAGCAGCAAGCCAGGGAGAAAATGTACTCCACAGTGGAGGGGCACGGGCCCTGTGCCTGGGACATCTGGTCTGGGGAGGGGCACCTAAGCAGGTCAGCTGTCACTTCATTGCCCCCTTTCTCATTGTAGCCGTATACACATCTCCAGCAGTCACTGGATGAGCCTGCTAAGGACAAAATTCTCATTGGACTGCCAAAATCTCATGCCTGTAATCCTAGTGCTTTGGGAGGCTGAGGTGGGTGGATTGCTTGAGGCCAGGAGTTTGAGATCAGCCTGGGCAACGTAATGAGACCCCACCTCTACAAAAAATTAAAAAATTAGCTGGGCATGGTGGCATACCTGGAGTCTTAGTTGCTCCGAAGGCTGAAGCGGGGGGATTGCTGAAGCCCAGGAGTCCAGTTCAGCTTGGGTGACAGAGCAAGATGTCTCTACAGGAGAAAAAAAGAAAGAAAGGGGTATGGCGTAGGAATGTACATAATGGTAGACATGTGCAAAAAAATATGGGTGGGGAAGAAATACTCATGTGTGCACACACAAACTCTCTTGCTCTCTCTTTTCCTTTCTCTCTCTCCCCCACCGCCTCACTCACTCATAGTTTAATGGGGTTTCTGGGAGAGGAAACTGTGGTCTTAAATGTGTATGAAAAGTCCTGGAACAAGCTCTCAAAAGCCCGTGGGGGTGGGGAGCAGGAGGAATCACAAGATTGCCCTTAGGCAAACATTTCTGTCCCACCTCTCTTTCAGCTGCCCTAATGTGTCATCAGACACCCCTGCCCAGCCTGACAGGCCCACATACACAAACAAAGTGCCCCCGTGAGCCATTCCTTTCCCAAGCCGCTGAGGGGTCTTCTGGGAGTTGGAAAGGATTCTTTCTGAGCTGATCCGGCACTGGCTGATGAGCTCAGCTGTCTCCTCTTCTAGGAAAGATTTACTGCAGCAGAGCATGGCTACCTTCCATCCCCCTCCCCAGTCATCTTTCTTCCAAGCCAGAGACTGAGGCTGGGGAAGTTGACAGAGGGAATGCTGGGAAGAGATCAATATTTCTTCCTTGGGTGGTTGAGGAGCTGCACAGACAGTGGGAGCCTCTCTTCATGCCCATAATGAGACAATAGTGGCATCACTATAAATGCCAGCCCTGATACATTCTCCACTTCCAGCCAGCCCAGGTGCCAGGCACCTGCATCTTGGCCTCTGGAGACTAAGAAGGAAGGGCCCCATGCCCATTTGCCAACATTTTATACTAATGATGTGAATTCTCTCTTGTCCCATTGGATTTCATCTCTCCCTCCCCATCAAACCTATAGAGACAGGCCCTAATCGGTTCCTACTACTATTTTCTTCTCTCTGCCACGAGGACAGCTTGGCCCCTACCTGCAGCTTCTGCCCTCTCAGCATCAAAGGGCCCAGTGATCATCGGCTAGTGAGAGCTAGAGAGCCCTCTGTGGGCCCGGCCCTGTTCCAAGGGGCTCTCACCTATTAACTCATTTAGTCCTTAGAAAAATTCCATGAAGTGGGCAGTTACTATCCCAGTTTTCTAGATGAGATTCCTGAAACCCAGAGAGGTTCATTAACTTGCCCAAGGTCCCACAGCTAAAGAATAGAAAATCTGAACTTAGCAGCATAGCTCTGGAGTCCTGCCCTCAAGACCGTGCTGTGGGTGGGAATAAAATAGTTCCAGTTCCGCCAGCCCTTGCTGCTGGCCCAGTTCTGACCTGGAGCCTCAGTCTGACAACAGGACTCTGTCTTGCTTCTGTGCCTAGATTCCTTCTCTAGAGATCTGGTGTGTTCCTCTTTCTAGGATACCCTAGGATGCAGGATTCCTACCATCCCTCATTTCAAGTTCTGGAATCCCACCTTGAGTCCATTCTGATGGCCATGGCTATGGACCTTGCTGATAGAGCCTAGACAATAAGAATGACGTCTCACTCAGTCCTGTATCCCACGCAGAGCCGAGAGCATAGTACCCTGCACACCCACAGGAGCTGTTCAAATCACATTTGCTGAAGGGAATCAAGGCCAAAATGCTCTGGGCCTCAGTTTCCCTATCTATACAATGAGGCAACAAGAATATATCCAGACTTTTGTGAGAATGAATTAAGTGAATCTATGTGTCTAGCATGTGGCCACTGAACAGTGAGGGTCGGCAGTTACCATTATTGATGTAGCGGTCACTTGCATTATATATGGGCAGAAGAACTTTGAGCTCTAGGATTCTAATCCTGGCCCTGCCACTTCTCAGATCTATGATCTTTGGCAATTGAACCAACTTTTTTTCCCATGCATGTTTTCCCATTTGAAAAGTTGCATAGTGATACTTGTATCTCACAGAGATTTTGAGAATTATGAGATAGTATGTGTGAAGTCGGGTGCCTGGCACAGAAAAGATCTCAACAAATGATAGCAAAAGTTACTAGTATTATGATTGTTATTTTAAAACCAGGGTGCATATGCTTACAACATTTGGGGCCACTCAGTATTCCTGTGACAGACTCCTCTCTTTGATACACACACACACACACACACACACACACACACACACACATATCATTGCATACACCTTTGCACCTCGCTGCTCACATTTATGGTGCAATTAAGACGTCTGGGGTTTAGCCATTCCCCATCAGCCCATGAAAGCAGGCCTTCTGCTGCAGGGGAGGAGGTTTAGCAGCTTGTATCCATGGAAAACATCCATTCCCTCCCTTCTGATACTGAGGGGACACAATATCACAGCCATCTGGAAGGAATGGCTTGACCAGATCCTTCAGGGACTAGGACCATCAGAGGACAGGGAGTGTGAGCTTCTCTTTGACCACCTGGAAGCCACCTGCCTCCTGAGTGAGTGCCCAGCTCCACACAGTCCTAGGTGGTGAGGTAGTTTCCCAGCTCTCCATTCCTCCAGCAGGTTCCAGAAGTGAAAGGAGAGAAGAGGAGTGACAGCAGGACTGTGTGGCCCATCCAGGTGGCCGGCCAATCACTTCCACTCCCAGGGGCTCAGGACTGCAAGTCCAGCGGCTGCTCCAGATCCCTAGAGATCTCTCCAGGCCCGCCAGAGCACCACATGGTAGCAGGACCCCACTACTCCTTAGCAACGGGGTGAGAGATCCTTGTTGCATCTGGTTGTGGGAAACCTTTCATTTTCATTCACTTAAATAAAAAGAAGCAACTCCCCCACCCCACCTGCCACACACACACAGGGGCCCTGGCTCTGGCAAGCTGCAAATGCCCAGGGAAGAAGACATCAGACCCACGGGGCTCCTCAAGTTGATTTCATTTTACATTGGAATGATATCGATTATGATATCATCATATGGTTGTTTCTTGAGAAGCATCCAGAGCATCCATGTTGGGGGTGTGTATTCAGAGGGATTTATTTACAGATGGAAAAGGCAATGAGGTGGCTCCCCTCTTTGTCTTTATGAACGAACATGTGACAAGTAAAGCAAACAAGGGGCGTCCTCAAGTCTCTAGCATGGCTGTTCAGCGTGTCCAGCGTCCCTGGCAGAACTCAGCATGGAGGACATCACTCTTCTTGCTCCTACTTCTGGGACTTCTTCCAGCTTCCATTTCCCACTGTCCCTGTGTGTGTCACCGTGCCACTGGGGACCCAACTCACTCTACTGTTGCTGTCTTCTCCAGCCAGCTTCCCTTAGCCCACTATGGGAAAGATGATGCTCCACCTCAGCCACCCAAAACATGAACTAAAAAGAACCGGAGTTTTGTTTAAATAGGAAGAGGGAAGAGACGAGTCACTGGTGAAATTCACAAGGCCAAACCATCAGAATGAAATTGGGATGGGTGGGGGAGGGGAGGGGAGGGGAGAGGGAGGGGAGGGGAGGGAATCATGGCTGCCTGGCCCATCTCAGGTAGGGGCAGTCACCTAGTGAGAACTTCATGCAGCCATCTAGAAAGGCCTCTCCATGGTGAGGGTGTTGAAGAGGGACATTCTAGAGATGCCACTCTGCCCCGCCACCCATGGTCAGCATTGGGAGGATCATGGGCAGACAGAGTAGCAAGACAGTTAGCTGAATTATGCAAATGCCATAAGAGGTGAGTCAGCATCACCACCCTCCTAGGAAGAAGGGCTGCAGAGACACAGAGAATTTGAGGTTGGATGGCCCCTTGTGGGTAATGGGTCTAACCCCAGGTAAGACAGCCAGGTGGTGTCAACATTTAAGATTCCAGATCTATTTATACCCTCAATGAGAAGTTCAGTTCCAGTCCTCAGGCTTAGGAGGTAATAAAGAGGCCCCAGCCCCAGGCACCTTTGCTGTAGATAGACTAAAAGCTGAAGACCTGACATTGCCAGGGTTTCTTTGCTCTGAGAACCAGACTGATGGGACAGGCAACCCCCAATGCTGCTGGGGAGGTGACTGGAACACCCTGCCATGCTGGCAAGCTGGGGGGGAGTTACAGGTGTAGATCTAAGAGGTAGCCAGACTGGTTTCAAGCCTGCTCATGAAAAACTGGTTCTATTTTTTTTAACAACTGTCAACTTGGGCCCCTGAGCCTGAGTAGACTGGCTGGCCAGGCAGAGCTCAAAGACATGCATGGCAATTGCAGTCTCAGCACTCACTCCATCAGTCAGCCCAAACCTTGGAAGCACAGAGCCGGACTGGTGAGTTGGTAAGGCTCTTCACATCTTGCTGGAGACCGAGGCCAGCACTAATTTTTAGAATCAGCATCTGGGTGACACCCCAATTGGCTACTCAGGGTGACCTGTGCGAGGCTAGGCAGAGGATGAATGTGAGGTGTAGGGTGAAGGCAGGGAGGAAGGCTTTGAAATGGGCTGGGTCTGAAGTGGCAATAAATGTCAGTGCAACATTAAGAAATACACACCACGGGTACAGACCTGAATGCATATGGAATGTGTGTGTGGTGTGTGTATACGTGTCTGTGTGAGCTAACACAGACATACCCAGCTTGATGAGCTAACAAAAAAGCCAAAAACTGAAAAAGGGGGTGGAAAAAAGCCCTTTCTATCCCTGTAAGCATTAGAAAGAAAATAAAGTCCAAATTGCGTTAGGGCTGCTGGGACAGAGGAAGAGAGAGGCAAGAATGGAAAAAACAGGCTATAAAGATGCCAGGGCTCCTTAAGCAGAAACATCTGTTGAAGTCATAAGACTAGGGGCCTGGTCAGGCTTCTAACAAACCCAGGAAGAGGAGAGTTTGTACGGGATCAGGAGTACCCTCATCTGCCCTGTGCAGGGCCCCTGGGACCAGCATACGTGCAGAGGAGATACCTTCTCCAGGGCACAGCCAAGGCCTGGCTTCCAGCAGCAGAGAAAGGAGAAGGAGGAAAAGACGTCCCCAGGTCAGGAGGGGCCTGTGGCAGTCAAGGGGGCAGGGACGTGATAGCAGTTTTCAGTGTGTATTTATTTAAAGCTTTAACTCACTGAGGCAGCCTGGTGAGCCACATGTCTCAACTCCTGCAGCTAAAGAAAGAAAAAGTGAAGGCGGGGGAGGGGAGGGTCAGTTGCTGGCCTGCACAGGAATGGGTGGCTATGCTTGCTGTTTGTAAATGTAGGCCACTCTCTCGTTTGTAACTTTCAACAGAGGCCAGCTGTTCAAGGCTCACCTCTTCTAAAGACTTCAAAAATGGCAGCTACCATTTATTGACCATATTCCACTCTCTGTACCATGTTCCTTGTATCCCTTAACTTAATCTGCCAGTAATTCTGTCATCCCCAGAATGGGTGGAGACATGCATGGCTGTCTTCAAGGAGATTCTCATCTTAGCATTATCATCCTAGGAGGAAACTGAGGTTTAGAGAGGTTAAGGGACTCACCCCAGGTCACCCAGTCAGTACCCAGGAGCTGACCCTCCCTCCATTCCTCTACAAAACTTGAAAAGCAGCTTTAGCCAAGCCCCATTGGAAAGCAGCTTTGCAATATCAGCACAGCATTTATGGAGACATCAAGGTCCCTGCAGACCCTCCTGGTTTGTCCATCCCTGTGTTCCGATACATTAGCTTGGAAAAGCAGGAGGGACTGTAGTGACAGAACACACCAACCCCAAACAAAGGAAAGCCGGTTAAAACTCCAACCCCCAGGACAACGAGAGAGATCCTACTGTCTCTCAAGGAAACTCACAGACAGTGAAATAAATGAAATCCATACTTGATACTACTTGCTTGTGGGGGACCGCCAAGGGGCTATTTATCCATTATGAAAGTTACATGTTGTATCTCCTCTTCCTGGAACGCCCCTGTCCCCAGACCTGACCCTGCCAGACCACATTCATTCAGCTCCTTCACCCACAGTGATCTGTTCTACACGAGACAGCTTGGTCCCTCTAGGGGCACTCCGGATCTTTATTTCACATGGGGGTAGCTGGAATGAAAAGCTACCACTGTTGGCTCTGGGGTTCATGGTCAGGGAACTATAAGTCCCCCAGAAAATAAAGAAGTGAAATAGCAAGAGGACAGACTGAAGCTGCATCTCCTGGGAAATAAAGGATTTTGATGTTCCCTGAGCAATCATCTCTGTGCTGCTAACATTGACTAGGGTAGGAGCCTGCTGGTACCAGGCCAAGCCTCACATCAGCCCTTTATAATAGGTTACATTATCTCTGCTGTAAAGGGGAGGAAGCTGAAGCTCAGAGAGGGAGCTTAACTTACCTAAAGTCACATATTACAAGTGACAAAGCTGGCATTAGAATCCACAAGGCTGGGCTGGGTGTGGTGGCTTACGCCTGTAATCCCAGCACTTTGGGAGGCTGAGGCGGGTGGATCACCGGAGGTCAGGAGTTCAAGACCAGCCTGGCCAACATGGTGAAACCCTATCTCTACTAAAAATACAAAAATTAGCTGAGCGTGGTGGCGGGCACCTGTAATTCCAGCTACTCAGAAGGCTGAGGCAGGAGACCTGCTTGAACCCGGGAGGCAGAGGTTGCAGTGAGCCGAGATTACGGCACTGCACTCCAGCCTGGGCGACAGAGCAAGACTCCATCTCAAAAAAAAAAGAAAAAAAGAATCCACAAGGCTGGAGCTGAAAGCACCCACTGTGCTCCACTCTGCCTCAAACTCTAACGTGCCTGTGTCCGCTGGCCATCTTGTTAAAACCCAATCTCTGATTCAGTCAGGCCTGAGATTGTGCTTTGATAACAAGTTCCCAGGTGATACTCCTGCTGCAGGTTCCAGGCCTGCACCTTGAGGGGCAAGGATCTATACCACACTGCCTTTTTAAATGCACCCTGTCTGCCATTTGGGCTGGCATTTCTCTGCCCCTTCAATGCAGCTTTCCCACCAGAATGCCAGAACTGACCAAAAAACCACACTGTGCAGCCCAGTCAGCTATGCTATGTACCCAATTATTGTAACTCTTACTCTTCCCTGTGACTTGGCTGAGTGTTAAAAACCCAACATCAGCCTTGGGTAACAAAGGCTGGCGGAGGCCTGCCTCAGTGCCGCTCAGAAGCTATGGAAGAGGAAGCTGCTCTATGGGGCTGGGGTAGGACTCAATATGGCTCTGGATCTCGGGGGGGATGGATGTGATGAAATCTCTCTCATATGGCCTCTCCCACAAGCTGACGGGAATTTCCTGCTCAGACCAGAGAAATTAGGGGTTTGCTCCTCCAGGGCCAAGCTCAGTGGGAAAAGTAGGAACAAGCAAGAAAGCAAGGGGCTGGCTTTGTGTGAGCCCAGCTGTCTTGGGTTCCTGGTTCTGCTCCATTTGTAGCTGGGGGGAGGGATCTTCTCCAGCTCATAGTTACAACCTGAGATTCTGTGTTTCCCCAGGGCTTGCTCAAAGGTTCTGAGTACAAATCTTTCAGGAGGGCTGGGGTGATTTGCATTCCACAGAAAGGAGGGGCTGGCTGGGGCTCAGATTTGCTTTCCAGCACAAAGACAGGGTAGAAAGACAACCAGGAAACCCAACCCCAACCTCTGCAGTGCCCTGACCACTATCCCCGTCCTTCGCGTTGACAGAGGGATTCCTTCTTTCAAGACACTACCGAGGGCCCCTTATGTGCAGGTGCTGTGCTGGACACTGACATACAGTAGAGAGCAGGATCCCCTGGCTTCTGGCCCCCAGAGCTCGAAAGCTGGAAGGAGCCGACTTTTTTTTTTTTTTTTGAGACAGAGTTTTGCTCTTGTCGCCTAGGCAGGAGTGCAATGCCGTGATCTTGCCTCACTGCAACCTCCGCCTCCCCGGTTCAAGCGATTCTCCTGCCTCAGCCTCCCGAGTAGCTGGGATTACAGGTGCCCACCACCATGCCCGGCTAATTTTTGTAGTTTTAGTGGAGATGAGGTTTCTCCACGTTGGCCAGGCTGGCCTCAAACTCCTGACCTCAGGTGATCCACCTGCCTTGGCCTCCCAAAGTGCTGGGATTACAGGCATGAACCACCACCACTGCACCTCGGCCATGGAAAAGCCAACTTTTAAAGGGGTAACTGGATTTCCATGAGGTACATGCTGAGAATGGGAGTGTCTGTGAAGCCGAGTTACGTGTTGTGTGTACATTCCCTACCTGGCTGTGTTCATGACACCTGGCCCTCCTGCTTGGGCCCAACATGGGTCTCCCTTTACTCCCTGGCCTGTCCCACCTCCCCTGACATCACCCTTTAGAACCCACTGGACGCCTAGGTTAAAACCAGAGAAACACATGGGCTTGTACTTCCATGGGCATCTGGAACTGACTGGCACAAGGGCCGGTGAGGTTGTTCCTTGGGAGCTGTGCAAATGTTTGCCTTGGTCAAAAATAAAGGTGTGTGGAGGGGAAAGGTCAGGTCAGGCAGGGAGGAGACAAGAATCGAGGCTGAGTGTGCACCATGGAAGAAGACCGAGCTAGGGAGTTGCTACAGGTCCATCTGGTTACTCAGGGCTCAGGACTGCCCAGCTTTGAACAGTCCTCAGGGTGAATCACTGCCCCCGGAACGGGACTATCACAGCTCTGCCTCTCCACGCCAGCCTCGGAGAGTTCTGATTGCAGTTTTTCACACCCCCACCCCCCATCTTTAATTATCTTCTCTTCCATAGGCTGGGAGGTAATGGGGGTAAGGGGAGCTGGAGGAAGACTGATTGCAGCCGATTCACTGTGAAACGAAAAGCGTAACGTGCCGTGGATGTTTTGCAGGGCCTTGATGAGATCTGCAGCAGATGAGCCATTGCCTTGGCGACGCTAATGAAAAGCAGGCCTCAGAGAGGTCCAGGAACCCCCGTGGGCTGAGTTATCTCCCCCCTTTGCAGCTCTCCTTGCCTCCCCACCAACAGCCTCAGATCAAACTCCCCGAATATTTATAAAATCTCTACCAGAAACAGAGAAAGTCAGCCGCCCAGCCAGGCGTCTGCCCACGTCTTTCCGGAGCTGCTCGGGTGACACTCTCCAACGTGGCTCATTATTCTGTTTTCATCCTTGCAGTGAGCAGGACAACCGGGGGGGGGGGGGGGGCGGGGGGGGAGGTTGGGGGGGGCGGAGAAAAAAAATGTTTGCTCTGCCCTGTTCCAGCTGATTTTGACTTGGGGAATTTACTTAGCGTTTAGGGGCCTTACCTGGGACAGGTCATCCCCAGCCCCTCCCTACCCTTCTGCCCTCTAGTTTGTTTTTCACTTTATCCCACCTTTGTTAAAGATGGGCTCTGACTTACAGCCTGTTTGGCTATTCCTTGGTTGCTTGTTTAGCCCATCAGCCTCCTGCCTGGGGCTCCTCATCAGCCCCTGGGAAAGTCCGGGGGGTAACTCACTAAGAAGTTCTCTGCACTTCCACAATGGAAATGCCAGGGATGATGGGGATTGGCAGCAAAAGGAGCCAGCCCCCCTGCCATGGTGAACCAGGAGTTGGGCTTATTCCCTCTGAAGAAAAGGGAGTTCCTGAAATTCACCATGGGGGAGACAGCAGGGAATCGAAGCTGGTCTGAGAAAATCTAGGTGACCGTCACCTTTTTTTGCCTTCTGGTTACTAAAATGCAACGAACGTGAAAACCAGAGCATACAGAGATGGGATGCACCTCTCTGGGCTTTGTCCTGCCAGAAAATGGGAAGACTCCATTTGCCCAGCTGAGTATGTCCCGAGACTGCCCTTTCCTGACCGCCGCATCCTATGGGTGACACAGACTTCTATGTAGAGAGGTAGCCGGGGCTTGTGAGGAAGTCCTGGATTGGGCTAAGAGGGTTGAGTGTAATTTGAGTGTAACGCCCAGCTCTGCCAAACCCCCAAGGGCTTAGCTTGGCAAGTTACAAAACGTTCCTCTCTCTCAGTTTCCTCATCTTCAGAAAATGAGGATGGGAGTAGGTAGTCCTTAGGATCTCTTCTAGTTCTATTATTTCTACATAACAATGGAAGAATAAAAATGCCATGTGGTATGAAGCACTAACATGGACAGAAATCATGGGCCAAATGTGGGGTCCAGGTGGTAAATAATACAGGTGATAAAGCAGGAGAAGAATTGATGGAAGTGTTGGGAACCTTTTGTGGAGGTGAAACCTCAAGTCACCTTGAAGGACGAAAGGGAATTGGACAGAAATAAGAACAGTTGGCTGGGTACAGTGGCTCAGCCTGTAATCCCAGCACTTTGGGAGGCCGAGGTAGGCAGATCACCCAAGGTCAGGAGTTCGAGGCCAGCCTGGCCAACATGACAAAACCCCATCTCTGCTAAAAATACAAAAATTAGCCAGGTGTGATGGCAGGCACCTGTAATCTCAGCTATTCAGGAGGCTGAGGCAGGACAATCACTTGAACCCGGGAGGTGGAAGTTGCAGTGAGCTGAGATTGTGCCACTACACTCCAGCCTAGGGGAATAGAGCAAAACTGCCTCCAAAAAAAAAAAAAAAAAAAAACAATTGGGTAGGTGCAGATGAGCAGACGTTGGGAGCAGGCAAGGAGCGCAGTGGAAAAGGTGAGCTGGCTGGAGGTAAGGAAGCATTGGGAGGTAAGGTTCTCTAGGGAAGGCTGATCAGGGTGGGGGGGTGGTGCTACAGGAGCATGGGCGTTAGAGAGAAGCAAAGAGGCTTGCTCGACTGTAATAGGTCCTGCTTAATGAGTATTAAGATTAAGATTAATGAGTCTGCTTTGAGTGACTCCCCACCAATACCCTGGCTGTAAGAGGTGGAAGGAAACCATATCAATAACAAGGTAAGGACCCTCAGCCGCTGGCTCACGTGGCCTGGGTTCCTGCAGCTGAGGGATCTGACTCTCCAGAGACATGTCCTTTGTCACCTTTCTGCCAAGGAGGCCAGCCAAGTGGCACAGGCTGGTGGGGATTAGAGTCAGGGAGTGTAAGAGGAGGAAAACAAGCTCTCCACTGTGTCGGGAGCGTGAGACGGTGACACCTGAATGACCCTGAGGCACGAGGTGTTGGACAGACACCCAGCTCCGGCGTTGGGGGAGGCGCCTGGGCATCTGGAGGGCTCTTCTAGGAAACCGCCAAAGCACCTCCTTCCAGTTTTCACTGGCTAAGCTCACCCCACCAGGTCCCTCCACTGGTGTCTGGAGTGGCCAGTGCTGTGGCCCACACGTTAGGTAGTCTGCTCTGGCTCACCTCCAGCCGTGGTGAAGTGTCCACAGGTTAAAGGAACATGGCCCCTGAGCCCCACACATGCCCTGCTGCTGGACGTTGGACCGTGCTTTGCACATTCTGATCCTGGACCCTGAGCCTAAGCCCAAGGCCATGGTGCGGGTGGACCATGTCACTGGTATGCACACCCATAGGTCTCAGAAGGTGACCGGGGGTGGCTTGGGGGGGCACTGCGAAGCTTGGACATGCGAGCTGAGTGCTCACACATGTGCGCTCAAGGCCCTTCCCAGTGCTAAATGAAGCCAGGGTCTGAAGCCAGCCCAGGTGGGCTCCTCCTAGCCCACCAAATCCCAGTGCAGAACTCTGAGGGGTCCGTGGGTTCTAAATTCAAGCTTGGCCTTCACCATATCAGGAAGGTGCATTTGTCAAGGCAAGAGGAGAGAACATTCTATGTAATAGTTTGTTACACAGTAATAGTTTGTTAGCTTGATTTGTAACTTTCAAATATTTGGACATATGAAAGCTGGTCATATGTCCAAGTATTACATAGAATGTAACTATTACATAGAATGTTCTGTCTTCTTGCCTTGTAAGAGGAGAGAACATTCTATGTAATAGTTTGTTACATATAATAGTTTGTTAGCTTGATTTGTAACTTTCAAATATTTGGACATGTGAAAGCTGGTCTGCACTATACGCTTACCTGGACCCCCAAAAATTTATGGGGAGTCTCTATATCCCAAACTCATTTTACAGCTTCTCCTCCCATGTACATCACTATTAAAGGATCACCCTGTCTCCGAAGAGCGTCACCTACTCCTGGCAGGTCTGCAGGTGCTGTAGACAAACCTATCAGGTAAAGCTAATGGACCTGAGGCCTTAGCGAGCCATAGCGCCTGCCACCACCAGCTGAAGCCCGACATTTTTTTTCTTTTTTTATTATACTTTAAGTTCTGGGATATATATGCAGAATGTGCAGGTTTGTTACATAGGTATATATGTGCCATGGTGGTTTGCTGCACCCAGCAACCTGTCATCTACATTAGGTATTCTTCCTAATGCTATCACTCCCCCTAGCCCCTCACCCTCGACAGGCCTGGGTGTGTGATGTTCCTCTCTCTGTGTCCATGCATTTTCATTGTTCAGCTCCCACTTATGAGTGAGAACATGTGGTATTTGGTTTTCTGTTCTTGTATTAGTTTGCTGAGAATGATGGTTTCCAGCTTCATCCATGTCCCTGCAAAAGACATGAATATCCTTTTTTATGGCTGCATAGTATTCCATGGTGTATATGTGCCACATTTTCTTTATCCAGTCTATCATTGATGAGCATTTGAGTGAGTTCCAAGTCTTTCCTATTGTAAACAGTGCCGCAATAAACATACAGGTGCATGTATCTTTATAGTAGAATGATTTATAATCCTTTGGGTATATACTCAGTAATGGGATTGCTGGGGGCAAATGGTATTTCTGGTTCTAGATCGTTAAGGAATTGCCACACTGTCTTCCACAATGGTTGAACTAATTTACACTCCCACCAACAGTGTAAAAACATTCCTATTTCTCCACATCCTCTCCAGCATCTGTTTTTCCTGACTTTTTAGTGATCAGCATTCTAACTGGTGTGAGATGGTATCTCATTGTGGTTTTGATTTGCATTTCTCTAATGACCAGTGATGATGAGTTTTTTTTCATGTGTTTGTTGGCCACATAAATGTCTTCTTTTGAGAAGTGTCTGTCATATCCTTCACCCACTTTTTGATGGGGTTGTTTTTTCTTGTAAATTTGTTTAAGTTTTTTGTAGATTCTGGATATTAGCCATTTGTCAGATGGGTAGATTGCAAAAATTTTCTCCCATTCTTTAGGTTGCCTGTTTATGCTGATGATAGTTTCTCTTGCTGTGCAGAAGGGCTTTAGTTTAATTAGATCCCATTTGTCTATTTTGGCTTTTGTTGCCATTGCTTTTGGTGTTTTAGTCATGAAGTCTTTGCCTATGCCTATGTCCTAAATGGTATTGCCTAGGTTTTCTTCTAGGATTTTTATGGTTTTAGGTCTTAAGTTTAATTCTTTAATCCATCTTGAGTTAATTTTTGTATAAGGTGTAAGGAAGGGGTAGTTTCAATTTTCAGCATATGGCTAGCCAGTTTTCCCAACACCATTTATTAAATAGAGAATCCTTTCTCCATTGCTTGTTTTTGTCAGGTTTGTCAAAGATCAGAAGGTTGTAGATGTGTGGTGTTATTTCTGAGGCCTCTGTTCTGTTCCATTTGTCTATATCTCTGTTTTAGTACCAGTACCATGCTGTTTTGGTTACTGTAGCCCTGTAGTATAGTTTGAAGTCAGGTAGTATGATGCCTCCAGCTTTCTTCTTTTGCTTAGGATTTTCTTGGCTATACAGTCTCTTTTTTGGTTCCATATGAAATTTAAAGTAGTTTTTTTCTAATTCTGTGAAGAAGTCAATGGTAGCTTGATGAGAACAGCATTGAATCTATAAATTACTTTGGGCAGTATGAGGCCCAATATTTATTTCCAGGTGCAAAAGCCTCTCCTCTGTGCCTTCCCTCAGACTGCTTATTGTACAGATGCTCCTTGACTTACATTCGGATAAATGCAGGGTGAGCTGGAAATACCGCAAGTAAAAATGCACTGAATCCACCTAACCTCCTGAGGATCACAGCTGAACCTAGCCCACCTTCAGTGCACTCAGAACACTTCCACAGCCTAGAGCTGGGCAACATCACCGAGCAGCACAGCACACTGGGGGGCATTGGCCCTTTACCCTCACGACCGGCTGGCTCACCGGGAGCCATGGCTCATACCACCACCCAGCATCACAGGAGAGTGTTGTGCTGCTTTCTACTGAGTGCTTATCACTTTTGCACCATCATAAAGTTGAAAAATCACAGCTAGGGGACCATCTTTACTTTGAATGCCCTCCCCGTATTTTGTCTTAAAGGCAGATTACTTAATAAAGAAAGCCTGAGAGCCTGGTCAAAGACAGTCTATCCCTTCTACTAAAAAAATTATACATTACGGTTTCAATTATATTATATTAATAAAAGTAATTAATGCTCATGAAAAACACTGAATCACACAGGAGGGAAGAAAGTGAAAGGCAAGAGCTCCCTCAGCCTCCTGAGCCCCAACCGCCCTTCTCCAGAGTCGACCAGCAAAGCCCGGCTGCGTGTCCCCATGTGGGAATGGCCTGTGCACATCCAAGGCTATACTGTATTGAGGCTCCCATCTGTTCCTTGAGATTTCCAGGGGAAAAAGGATTAAAGAGAGGTGAGAACAGAACCTTGGGGAAATGGGGCTGGTTGGATCTGTCTGAGAGAGGAAAACAACTGAAAGGAACACAGAGAGTTATGGGCACCCAGGGAGGGGACAGTGAGAGGTGTGGGGCAGGGTATGCACCCATAACAGTGGAAGGTGTGGGGGGGTCAAGAAGGGCTACTGCTAAGAACAAAATCAGTGGAGGTGACTGAGGAACACCTGAGCGGAATAGCAGGGGGCAGAATAAAGCCACACGTATAACAGTGTCTCTTCCATGTGAGTCACTGTCCCAAACACTTCCCCCTCAGTGACTCACTTCATCTTGTCCAGAGTGCCCATTTGCACATAAGGAAGCAGAGGTGCCAAGCACTAAGTAGTCCAAGGTCACACAGCTACTCAAAGGCAGGACAGGCCTCCTCCAAGGTCACACAGCTACTCAAAGGCAGGACGGGCCTCCCCCAAGGTCACACAGCTACTCAAAGGTAGGACGGGCCTCCTCCAAGGTCACACAGCTACTCAAAGGCAGGACAGGCCTCCTCCAAGGTCACACAGCTACTCAAAGGTAGGACAGGCCTCCAAGGTCACACAGTTACTCAAAGGCAGGACGGGCCTCCTCCAAGGTCACACAGCTACTCAAAGGCAGGATGGGCTCCTCCAAGGTCACACAGCTACTCAAAAGGCAGGTCGGGCCTCCTCCAAGGTCACACAGCTACTCAAAGGCAGGATGGGCCTCCTCCAAGATCACACAGCTACTCAAAGGCAGGATGGGCCTCCAAGGTCACACAGCTACTAAAAGGCAGGACAGGCCTCCAAGGTCACACAGCTACTCAAAGGCAGGATGGGCCTCCTCCAAGTTCACACAGCTACTCAAAGGCAGGATGGGCCTCCCCCAAGTTCACACAGCTACTCAAAGGCAGGACAGGCCTCCAAGGTCACACAGCTACTCAAAGGCAGGACAGGCCTCCCCCAAGGTCACACAGATACTCAAGGCAGGACAGGCCTCCCCCAAGGTCACACAGATATTCAAGGCAGGACAGGCCTCTAAGGTCACACAGATACTCAAAGGCAAGATGGGCCTCCAAGGTCACACAGCTACTCAAAGGCAGGATGGGCCTCCTCCAAGTTCACACAGCTACTCAAAGGCAGGACAGGCCTCCCCCAAGGTCACATAGATATTCAAGGCAGGACAGGCCTCTAAGGTCACACAGATACTCAAAGGCAGGACAGGCCTCCAAGGTCACATAGCTACTCAAAGGCAGGACAGGCCTCCAAGGTCACGCAGCTACTCAAAGGCAGGACAGGCCTCCCCCAAGGTCACACAGATACTCAAGGTAGGACAGGCCTCTAAGGTCACATAGCTACTCAAAGGCAGGACAGGCCTCCAAGGTCACACAGCTATTCAAAGGCAGGACAGGCCTCCCCCAAGGTCACACAGATACTCAAGGTAGGACAGGCCTCCAAGGTCACACAGCTACTCAAAGGCAGGACAGGCCTCCAAGGTCACACAGCTACTCAAAGGCAGGACAGGCCTCCTCCAAGGTCACACAGATACTCAAAGGCAGGATGGGCCTCCAACCCATGTGCTAAGCTCTGTGCTCTGGCTAAACCACAGCTGGCCATGGGGCGAGCAGGAGGCAAGGAGGTGGGGCAGAGTGGTGGGCCTCCCTGACAAGGCTTACACTGAGAGAAACTTCCAGAACATGGAAGAGGGGCAATACAATGAAAGAGGAAATGAGGGGGGAGCTGGGAGCCCAGACCCTGTTTTGTCCTGGGATAGTGGGAGCCAGTGGGGGTCTCAGGGCGGGCAGGGAGGATGGCTGCTCTGGAGGAAATCAGTACTTTACAGGCAGCACCTTTCAAAGCCCCCTTCAAAGCTCCATGCTGGCCCTACAGGCCCTTCCCTTTACTGTCCCCCAGCTCCACTTGCGGGCACCGCCCCCTCCCACGCCTCCTCCTTCTGAGCAGATTGTTGTGACAAGGCCCCTGGCAGATCCGGGGCCCTTGCTTGATTGGGCCTGGGCTGGGGACATGGAGGCATCCACCGCACTGAGTCCCTGCCTCAGCCTTGGTGCAGCAACAGTGGGGGCACAATGCCCGTGAACCCTGTGACCATTTTCTCTCTCTTTCATTTTTTTTCTGGGCACTCTGACAGTGGGGCAGCCAGCCTCCTTGGAAGGAACACGGGTGGGGAACAGAAACTGGGACCGTAAGTTGTGCCCCACGCACAGGCCCAGCTCTCTCCAGGCTGATTTGGGAGCTGCCGGTGTGTTTAGGAAACATGCAAATAGGCTGCCAGGTAAAATACAGACCACCCAACACAATCTAGATTTCAGACAAGCAAGGAAGCATTTTCAATATGTGTATGGCTCAAATATTTTATAAACCACACTTATACTAAAAAAACTGTTCACTGTTCATCTGAAATTCACATCTAAATGAGTGTTCTCTGTTTTTATTTGCAGCATCAAACACAAACACCCAGCCTGGCTCCTGGGACGTGCTCAAAGAGAAGCTCAGGCTGGTGCTGTGCCTTTGATCTGGCGGACCTACACTACATCCTTGTGCTCCAGGAATAAAAGAAATCTCTGAGCTCCCTCAGTTCACTGAGACGTTAAGTCCCTCCTCTAAATCTCCATTAGTAATGGAGGGGAGGGAGAGAAGAGTTTGGTGATTTGGAAGCAGCTGGACAGAGGACTTGAAACAGAATACTAGGTGCTTCTGGGAGGTCTCTAGAAGCAGAAGTGACTTGCTTTAGACCCTGGAATTTTCAAGGTGAGTGAGGCCATGTGTGCAAGGGGAAATTGGTGGTGACCTCACCATCATGGAGAGTCAAGAGGGCTGAATTCGACATCAGTGACTGCCAGGAGACCCTTCTGGACCCTAAGGTGTGCCCTACCTCTTTACTCTGCACAGAACCATGGACAGGGTCAGAGAAGAGGCTACTCAGAGTAGATGGATAAGGCCAAGAAACTTATCCAGGTCCACACAGTAGGCCAGAGGGAAAGCAAGCCTATGACCCAGCCCCTTGAACCCTTGAATACTTCCAGAGAGCTAGGTCTTGGGAAGGTTGAACGGCACACCCACTAGCTACCCCTGAGCATGCTCTCCTCCTTTGTCTTGCCACCTCTCTGTCTGCCACGTGTTAGAAGGCACATGGATCTGGGCACGGTGCCTGAGTCCAGACCACCTTCCCTGAAATTCCGTTCTGGATTTTGGGCTCCACCCTCCTGTGATCTATTCCTTCCAACCTGGCCTCCTTTATATCATTATAAGGGCCCTTGGCCTATGAATCAATATATGCTTCAAGGAGAGGGGTTATCCAAAGACATTCAGGACCTGGGCCTCAGCTGTGAAGTGTGGTCTGTTGTTTATTTCTTTTACACTAATTGCATAGCAGGTCATGTGTAAGGTGGGCTGGCAGATTTGGAAACCTCCATGAAAGCTGCCATGTCATATCACCCATGGAGGGAAAGTTACTTTATCTTTGCTTCTCTTTGCTTTCACTTCTGTTGGCAACGAGTTCCAACAGCCATTGCCACATAGCATTGCGGAGGCAGCAACCTGCTGGACAATGCGCCATTGACAAGCACACACCACAGAATCAGGAAGACCAGTAAGTCTTTCAGGAGTTTGCCTGATGGAAATGACTCAAGTCTGGGGCCAGCTTGAAGTCCTACAAAGCAGTACTATGCACATCCACCATTCTCCTTGATTTGAACCTACCCTTGGGGACATGTCTGACTTCATTCATTCATTTAATAGGTACTCATTGAACACCCACACCATGGCAGGTAGGATTCTAAGTGCTGAGGATACAACTTTGGGAAAACAGACCAAGTCCCTGCCTTTAACTGTGTGTGTGTGTGTGTGTGTGTGTGTGTGTGTGTGTGTGTGTGATGAGTGAGGTGATCAACACAAGTGTATCTGGTAACAATAAGTGCTATATAGAAAAATAAAGCAGGGAAGAGGAGATAGAAAGTGCTTGGGTTGTGCTATATAAGGCAAAACGTCTGTCTTATATAGAGATGAGAGAAGGCTTTTCTGATAAGGTGATGTTTTTGGAGATCCTAAGTGAGGAAGCTAGACATGAGGGTTTAGGGGGTAGAGCATTCTACTGCAGACGGGCAGAGGGCTCAGCAAGGACAAGGGCCCTGAGGCGGGACCATGCCCATCTCATTGGGGGAACAGCACAGGGGCAGTGTGCCTAGCACATACAAAGGGAGAAGAGGTGGAGGAGGAGTAGGGTCACATTATGCAGGGCCTTGTAGCTGTTGTAAAGACATTGGCCTTGACTCCAAGTGTGGCTGGAAGCCCTTGGAGAGCTTTGAGCAGAAGTGTGATATGACTAGCTTCTGTTTTTAAACAATTGCTCTGGCTTCAGTGTCGAGAATAGACTGAAAGGCGGGCATGGGAAGGCTGGAAGCAGAGACCAGCTGGAGGGTCTTGCGATAATCTAAGCAAGGAATGTGGCTGGCTTTGGCCAGTGAGGTCATGATAGTGGTGGTGAGAGGTTGCTGGATTCTGGATTTATTTTGAAGGAATTGCCAACAGGATTTGCTGATGGCTTGGGTATGGAATATGAAATTCCTAGAGGAAGTAAGGATGACTCCAAGACTTCCGGCCTAAAATTTGGAAGGATGGAGTTGCCATTTACAGATATGGGGGAGACTGAGGGAGGAACATGTGTGGGGAGGATGGGAATCAGGAGTTTGATTCTGGATATGTTCATGTGGACACGCCCAGTAGATATTCCAGTGGAGATGTCAAGCAGGCAGTTAGGCATACAATTTTGGAATTTAAGGGAGAGGTCCAGGCCAGAGACCCAATTTGGGAGCCAGCAGATAGATGTCATATAAAGCTACATGATGGCATGAAACCCTGTAGGAAGTGAATGAAGATAGAAAAGAGATGAGGTCTGAGGATGGAGCCACGAGCTCCTTCTCTGCCACTCACCAGCAATACTGAAGAGCCATGCTCAGGGTAAAGTGGCGAGCCAGCTCACCCACAGCAACGGCTACTGCCTTTTCGGTGCAGGCCACCTATAGCACCTTCTGGGTGCAGACTTTTAAAATCAAGAATAGGCTCCAAAATAATCTCTAAGATGAACTGTACACCTGTTCACGTCCCTGAACGAGGCAGTAAGGGAGATGGGCAGATCTTGGTGTCTTTATGAGAAACAATAAAAAATATATATTTTGTGTTTGTACTGGTTACTGGCACACAGCTCCTAAAAACCTTAGCATCTCCAGAATTATAAGAGTATCTTTTGTATGTGAATGAGATGACTGGTGGTCCCTAAATAGCTTTAGGATGGGAGCTGGTTGCCAGAAAGACCAAGGTGTGATTAGAGGGTTGGGACTTTCAGCCCCACCCCTGAGCTCCAGGGAGAGGAAAGGGGCTAAAGATTGAGCTAATCACCGATGGTTCATGTTTTAATCAATAATGTTGACACAACAACATTTCCATATACACCCTAAACCACAACAGGGCTCTGAGAGATCCCTGGTCGGTGAAAACATCAAGGTGCTGGAGAGGCCACAGACATTCTGAGCCCCTTCTCCTACATATTTCTGTAGGAATCTCTTCCGTTTGGCTGTTCCTGAATTGTATTATTTATAAGAAACCAGAAATAGTAAAGTGTCCTGAGCTCTGTGAGTCTTTGTAGCAAATTATCGAACTTAATGAGGTGGTTGTAGAAACCGCCAAATTTACAGCTGGCTGGTCAGTGAAGGTGGCAACGTGGGACTGTCACTAGTATCTGAAGTGGTGGCAATCTGTAGGACTGCACCCCTAAACCTATGGGATCTGTCTCTAACTCTGGGCAGTGAGTGTCAGAATTGAATGGAACTGTAGGACACCCAGTTAGTGTCCAGAGAGTTGGATAATTGGTTGGTAGAAGAAAAAAACTCACATATTTGATGTTAGAAGTGTTGTAAGTGAAAACAATTCAGACCCTATAGCCAAGGTTTCACCCAGAGAAGCAGGTGGTGAGACTCCCTCTGCATACCAGAAAGCCCGGCTGCATGGGTGGGAGTCTGTGGGCATCGCCACGTGAGGAGCTGATTGTGTGCTGGTGACTGACCCTGGGGCCTTGTGAACCCGAGGTGAGGGGTGGGCCAAGCAGTGTCTAATGAAGTGGGTCCCAAGAGGCTGAATGCTTCATTGAGGTAGGGAAGGGTATAGGCAGATGAAATAAGAGAAGGCAGAGAGGACCCTTTCGATGTGGTGGTTAACAGAGTGGGCTCTTAAATCAGACAGACTTGGCCTCACTCCTTCAGCAAGTTACTAAATCACACCATAAATAAGGAGTTTTGGCCAGGCCTGGTGTCTCACGCCGGTCATCTCAGCACTTTGGGAGGCCAAGGCAGGTGGATCTCTTGAGCTCAGGAGTTTAAGGCCAGCCTGAGCAACATGGTGAAACCCTGTCTGTACCAAAAATACATACATACATAATACATATACATACATACACAGACACACATACCTACATACATATACATACATGCACACACATATACATACATACACACATACATACATATGCATACACACATACATATACACACATACACATGCACATATGCATACATATACATACACGTACACACACATATACATGCATGCATATATATACACATGGCTTCTCCTCCCTTCTTTCTTTCCATACACACATGCATACACATACATGCATACATATACATATGCATACACACATACATACACATACATATGTGCATACATATACATACACGTACATACATACAGCATCTTAAATATACACACATACATACATATACATACACATATGCATACACATACATACATACACATACATACATATGCATGCATGCATATACATACACATACATACATATACATACACACATACAAATAAGGAGCTTAGCACTATGCCTGGCAAATGACAAATTATCAATAAACAAAAGTTTCTAAAATCATAATTATTTTTCATGATTTAGGATAATCTGCCTCTATCCAGGCCTATTCAGACCAAGATTGGAAGACAGATTTCAGAAAAAGCAACGACAATACATTGTCCCTCTAAGAGGGGAAATGAATGTTTCTAAAAATGGCTAATTTAAGAGAAAATAAGGATGAGATTTTGCTTTTATAAAGTGGGGAGCAGCTCCCCTGAGAGAAGCACACCTCAGAAGAACCTGAATTTCAGAAAGAACACACTTGCCTCCGAGTGCAACAAGGAAGGAACAAAGGCAGGGTGAGAAAGTCCGAAGCACAGAGCGAGAGGGTGGGGGAGATGGACTAAGCGGGTCACCATCGAGCAGAGGGGCTGACCTCAGCTGCAGAGCACGAAGGAGGTGCTGCCCCGGCCGGGAACCAGAAGTGCGATCTGGGACCAGCTGGCCTCACCTTTTCCTTTTGTGGAGAGGAAGCAGGGACCTAGGGCAGGGAAATGATCATGACAGGCCATACGGGACCAGGTCCCAGGCAGCTGCAAGCTGCCGAGTGGGATCCAGGCTCAGTTGTGAGGAAGGTCTGAAGTGAAGGGTGAATGTTGAACCCCGGCTCGTGGCTTGTGATTGAGAATACCATTCAATGACCAGCCTAGGATTCCATTGCTTTTTACTTTTTAGGTAAAAATCAGATGAATAATGAGTAAAAGCACGTGAACAGTAATTTTACGTTTGACTATGGAAGCATCTAGACTGAAGGAGGGGCAGAGGGTCATTCTTGGCTATTCCTTTTCGAGGCTGGGCCTTCATCTTCAAAACCTCCATTTTCAAAATAATGAAAATCGTAGACAAGGCCACAGGACAAGAAGCATCCAGTGGCTTGGCTCTAGTATCCTGGGGAGGGGCAGCCAGTTCCTTGGGTTTCCATGAACTCAGAACATGCAAACCTAGCATTGCCTCCCCAGCTCCCTCCTACACCCATGTGTCTCCTCTTGAGTTACAGTAATAATGGAGATCAACTGGGCATTCTGCTTTTAGGCTCAAAGTCAAGGCCAGAAAAAGACAGAACCGAACTAGAAGTTTTGCTTCCTTCTCCATACCTCCCTGTCAGCTTGTAAGCACCTTCTGTTCACCCAAGTTTTGGAGAAGGCATTGGTCTCGTATTCTGACACAGACCCTGGCCTCCCAAGCTTGCTTTCCAGGGAATCTTAGCAAAACACAAACAGAATGGCCCTGTTGGTTTTTCCTTTATCTAGCATTTTTTTCTAAATAAAACACAATGAAATATTTCCCCTTGATCTTGAAATACTTGCACACTGGGACCTGCTGTAGAAGATCTCAAGGTAAGAGAAAGTTCAGCAAAGAGCATAGAATCTGAGTCAAGAGCATGGAACCCAAGCCAGGTTCACATTTGACCCCTTACTTACTTACTTACATCACACCCCTGCCCCAAATCAAAGTCCAAACCAGTTCTTGCCTCCAGCACAGCCAATTCAATGACAGAGGTCAGAGGGGTACCACTGATCTGATTGTTAAGAGGTAAAGATAGCTCCTACCCTAGAAGCTGTGAAGTACCAAGGCCTAGATCCGTCCCTAAGAATCTTTCCCTGCATCCCCCCGGGCCTAGTCATGCCTGGCTGCTTTAGCATCTCTATCTGGAAACAAGACTCATTCCTCAATAAGTGCCATGGAAAGGCTGCCAAGAGACTCTCCCTAGAACAAGGGTTTTCAGTTTTATGCATCCTCAACCTTTACTTTACTTTACTTCTCATTCCCCAAAGCCTCAAGGTCCTCTTGGGGTGGGGGTGGCAGGCAGGTCTGAGACGGTTACAATCCCAATCACTAAAAGGAGGGAGGTGTCCCCCGTGCTTATTTTCTCCATTTGCCTTCTCCCTTCAGGTTCATTCTCTTCCCTTTGCTGCCTTGCTCTGTGCCCCCTGGGACCGAGTGCTAGGAGCTGAATCACCAGCTTCCTTGCCCTCTGGCTTACTTTAGTGTCCACCAATGTGAGGTACAGGCAGGACGCTGGAGGTCAGGCGAGTGTCTCTTCCCCCGGCTCCCTCATGCTCTGGCGCTTGGCTACGGCAGGGGCTGTGGCCCTTGGGACCACTGCTCCCATCAGGTGGCCACTGCCATGCTTCCAACGCTCACCAGTTCCCAGTCACACTATTGCCTTTCTTTGCTCCTTTGGCTGAAGGCTGGTACCATCTTCCCGCTATTGCTAGTTCCTGGGTGCTTCGCCATTCCTGTTGCTGTCCTGAACCCTGCCGGCCATCTGTAAGTTGTGCCTTCACTGCATTCTTCTCAGTCAAATCCTTTTGAAAATAATTCTGTTCCTGCTAGGACCCTGATTAATGTATCTTTCTATATGTATTTCAAAATAAAAACTACCCTAAATGGTAAGTATGAGGCATTCTGACGCTCTTTTGAAGCTGTGTTGGTGTCCAAAGATGAACTTGGCTGCCAACTTGGGAATGAGCCTGGGTGCAGGGACTGCTGCTGCTGCAGCTTCTGGAATGACAGGTGGGGGCCCTGGCAGTTGTCGAGCCTTCCTCATTGGAAGAATCTCCGTTCACCATGGGTGTGTGGCTTTTGGGGGAGGGAGAGGGGAAGGAGATGGAATTGTTTTACAATCTACCAGGCAAGGCTCTGGGATTCAATGGTCCATTTCAATTTTCCAAACAGGGCCTAAGACTCAGGGAAGTGGCCACAGAGTCCATTTCAGTCCAAATCAGCCAGACCCCAAACCTTTATAGATTCTCATCCTGGGGAAAATAGTATCTGGTGACAGCCAGAGAAATGAGGGGCAGGGGGAGCAGGGAGCAGCAAGGGAGCTTGTCATGTAAGCCCCGGCATCAGAAAGAGTTTGAATTCTGGCCCTACCCTTTAGAAGCTATGAGAACTTGGGAAAAGTCACCTAACCACTCAGAGACTCAAGTCCCTCATTTTCCAATTGGGAATAAAGAAACTCTATATCCTCTAGTATTGCCAAGTCAGTATTTCTGACAGAAAACCCTGACTGAGCAGCCCTCATTGAGAAGCGCCATCTGAAGGGCTTGGCACAGTGCCTGGCCTGCCAAAGACGTGCAGGAAATGGGACTTGGTATTACCTAAGTCCATCTCCATGGCTTCCTGCTAGAGAAACAGTCATTGTGGAGGAGCTCCTTGGATGCATGAAGGCGATCAGAAAACCAGTCAATGACGTCAATGCTTTCCTTTTCTCTAACCTCAGAGTGGACTTGGATGAGAAGATTGCTCACCCCCAACCTCTCTTGCTGCTGGGCCTATTTCCCCAAACCCCCCCCACACCCTCCATAGTTACTTGAGACAAAAAAAAATCCTTGCTAAATTGGCAGGCTTTCCCCCTTCTCTGAGGAGCTCTTAGAATTGACTAACGAGGTTACCACAGGTGCTGCCTTGCTGCCAGCCACCAAAAAATAAAAGTAAACTATTCTCTGTTGGAGAAGTGTGATGGGGGACACATGCCCAGAACTGCTACTGCAAGGATCTCAAACCACAGGGCTGTTGCAGCAATACATTTCTGCTTTGCTGGCCCAAGGTCCCTGTCCCAGTAGAGCGGGCCTGGTAGATTCAAAGTGTAGGCATGGGGGCCCCAGATGTGGTGGGCTGGCCCGCTGGGTACCCCTACAAAGGCTGATAGAGCAGTGGGTGGGAGGACAGAGCTATCTTTTTGGGAGAGATCCACAAAGATGTCTCAGTTGGATTATGTTTAAATAATGTCTGGTGGGCTGGACAGGGTTTTAAGGGCTGAGAATTAAGACCTATGTGTTCTGTAATGCTGTTAGTGATGAAGTGGCTGTGGCCGGGTGCCGTGGCTCATGCCTATAATCCCAGCACTTTGGGAGGCCAAGGCAGGAGGACTGCTTGAGCTCAGGAGTTCAAGACCAGCCTGGGGAACACAGTGAGATGCTAGCGCATACCTGTAGTTCCCGCTACTCAGGAGGCTGAGGCAGCAGTATTGTTTGAGGCGGGGAGTTTGAGGTTGCAGGGAGCCAAGGTTGTGCCACTGCACTCCAGGCTGGGTGACAGAGTGAAACCCTGTCTCAAAACAAAACAAAACAAACAAAAAGTAGTAGCTATTTCTCACCCTCAGCTTGCTGGAGTTGGGGTGGGGGTGGAGGGTAGAGCACTGGAGTTCCTTCAACACGTGAGTGAGTGCGCACACCCCCCACACACACATATGCCCACACACCCCACACCCCCACACACAGCAGTCAATGAGAACAAAAACTCAAGCGGAGCCCAAACACACGTGCTGCATGTTCTTGTTTGCTAGGCTCTGTAGAGGGAACTGAGCACCAAGGTGACGCTCAAGTTTTAGTCCGTGGGCTGAATGGAAAGTCTGCCTCCTTTGAGGCCCAGGGACAGATACAGGTTGGACGGTGGCCTGGAGCCTCCCAGAACCATAGGCTCCTGAGGGGAGTCCTGGGGCTTCATCCACTCATTGAACAAAGACCTGCTAGGCACCCTACAAAGTACTGGATAGAGAGCAGGAGGCAAGGGTGCTGCCCTCCTGAAGCTTTATTCCCCATTGGAGAGACAGGTAATAAACAACACAGGCAGCTCTTGTGTGTTATTTGGTAACAAATATATGGAGAAAAATAAAGCCAGGTAAGGGGGATAGGGAGACTTTGGGTAGGGATGTCAGCAAAGGTAGGTGTTAATTTTCTTAAATGTAGAGCATCAGCAAAGATCCCGCTAAGAAAGGAATGGGTCAAGTACGGGCAGTGAGGAGGCGGGGAGCCATCCAGGTGGAAGGAATAGCAAGTACAGGGACACAGAGGCAGGGGCGAGCCGGGTTTCCCTGAGAATCAGTAAGGAGTCCAGTGTGGCCGAGTGGAGGAGAGGGCGAGGGGGCACAGCAGGAGGCGGGGCACAGAAGGAGCAGGACTCGACCACGTGGGCCTGCGGACCACATCAGCCTCTGGCTTTTACTGAGTGAGGTGAGAGCTGCTGGAAGGTTCTGAGCAGTGGAGGACTGATCCATTGTATGCAGTTCACCCTGGCTGCTGGGAGTTGACTGGAAATAGGATAGAGTAGTATGAGGCGACTGTAGCAGAAATCCAGGTGAGAGGGATGATGACACTCCCTGGCCTGGGTATGAATCCCGACTCCATCACACATGCCCTGTGGCACCATGGGTAGGCTGTTTCATCTCTCTGTGCTTCTGTCTCCTCACGCGTAAGATGGGCTCTTACCCTTTCTTGATAGGGTTCTTTCTAGGGTTGTGATGAGGATTAAATGAGCGAATATGTGTACAGTGCCTGAGGTGTAGCAAGAGCTCAAGAAACATTAGCCATATGCTGTGATGCTGTTGATACAGCACTGGCAATTTGGAGATGGAAAGTCAAGGTTGGCAGGGGCAGAGGATATCGAGATTGAAGTCACTACCTGGAAGGTCAGTGATAGAAGCCAGGATACACCGGGAGGTCAGGACAAGCCAGGGGCCAGGGATCAGTGGACAGTCCGGGATCAGGTGGGGGTGGCCTTGGCAGGTGATCTGTGGTGGCTGACTGGAATCAGAAGCCCCAGGCAAAAAAGAAAAACAAAGAAAGAAGGAGTTGGGCCTCAGGCAGAGTAAAAACAAGGGGTTTTGCCAAGAAAGCAAACCAAGGAGCCCCCAGCTGCAGGAGCGGCTCAGGGCAAGTGAGCAGTGCGAACATCTCATTTCAAGAGTTTTGATGGGCTCCTTAAAAAGCAAGTTTAGGTTTCTAGCAAGATAGAAAGCAAGGCAGCTGCTGAACAGTCCAGCCTGCAACATGTGAAATCTGGGAGGCAGCTGGGAAGGGCCCATGACACAGGGTTGGGGCTGATGCCTGGGAGAGAGACTGAGGCCCACCGTGGGTTAGAGAGACACTAGGGACCAATGGACACTTAGCAGAGCCCAATAGTGTATCTGGATTAGAGATTATATCTCAAAAGGTCGGCCAGACAACCTTTTGTTTGCAAATTACCAACATCCTTACTTCTAAGCCAGAGGACATGAGACAGAGAACAAGGACTTGCTTGCACGGAGTATGAAACAGCCATGCCCTGGGGTCTGTGGGGTCCGTGAGCTAACACTTTTCCCAGAATGGCGTATGCTCTGGTTCTGGGGGATTGCGCTTTCTAGATTGGTAATGTTGGATGGTGAGAGAAAATCGATGCCCACTTTCTGTGCCGCCTCTTGCAGCTCCTTCTTCCCCTTAGAGGCTGCTCACTCTCATTTTTCTCTTCTTTTAACAAACTTGATCATCTGGCTCTCAGGTAAGAACCTGAGCCAAAGAGATTCTCAAAAAAAAACAACCAGGCAACACCAAACAACCAATAACCGAACAACTAACAATCAACCAATTAACTACATGTGGTAGGGAGAGTAACGGCCCCTCAAAGGTGTCCACGGCCTAATTCCTGAAGCCTATAAATATGTTCCCTGACAGGGAAAAGGGAATTAAGGCTGTTAATTAGCTAACCTTAAAGCAGGCACATTGTCCCGGCCAACGTAGTCACAAGGGTCCTAACAAGAAGAAGAGGGAGGACAAAGAGGAATCCGAGTCAGAGGGAAAAGTGGCAGTGGAAGAATGACTGGCCGGAGAGCTGAGATGTTGCTGGCTTTGAAGATGGAGAAAGATGGCCATGAGTCAAGGACTGTGGATGGGCCCTAGAAGCTGGACAAAGCAAGACAACAGATTCTCTCTTGCAGCCTCCAGAGGGACGCTGCCCCGACGACACTGATTTTAGCTCGGTGAGACCCATGTTGGACTTCTGATCTCCAGGATTATAAAGCTCATTGATTTGCACTATCGAAGCTACTAAGTTTGTGCAGCAGCAATAGGAAATGGACATATTAACCAGCCACACTGGATCTGGTTTGAGCTGACATGGTTAAGTCCAGTGCTGCAGCAGGCAAGGCCTTCAGCCTGGTTGTGTCGTCTTAGCTCACGGGGTCTCCTGCCCTGTGTTCCAGCCAATCACAATTACTGCTGCCTGACAGTTCCTGCCTCTCCCCCTCTGCCAATGCTCTCTTTCTGGGAGGGTTGTTAGGACTTACATTTCAGGCTTACAAAGCCCCTTCACTGGTCGATGTGAGGTTTAAAGGAAATGCTGTGCATGGGAGCGGTCTGCAAACTGGAAAGCTCATGAAGACATGAGCTAATATGTGATTTGATTTGATGTATATGTGTGTGGCTCTCCAGCCTTTGAGTCCAAGGCCCCTGAATGTCCTCAGAGCCTTTTCCTTTAGGTTACTGATCACAGTGTCTTAAATTACCGTTTCATGTATGCACATGTTATTCTCTTACTAGATTTGCAGCTTCTCTGAGGGCAGGGCTCTGGACTTCAGTATCTACCCTGGTAGCCCCCATAGGGAGAAGCTTAGCTGGAGGTAAAAATGGGGATTGGGACTGAAAACAAGAGGGTCAGAATGTTACAGCAGGCTGCCGAGGGCACTGGGCCACCCTCCTGCCTCAGCTGCAGCCCCCAGACTTAGACTCCCTGATGATAGGACCTGGCCATGCTTTTGTCCCTTTAAATAGCATAGAGTATTTAGTAAACAGTTGATGGGAATATGTTTCTCACAGTACCCTCCCCTGGTATTTTTAAGGTCCTACCGTGACCTTCAGATGCCTCCAATCTTGGCTGCCACTGGCCTATCCTATGCAAAGTGACAAGGCTGATTTCTCGTAGACCTTGTTTGATTTCAGACCTTCTAACCTTGCAGTCAAAGGACCCCTGGGAGAGAGTCATAATTCTGGGCCCTCTCCTAATCGCAGGCTTCCCCCACCGCCAGGTCCAGCCAGTGCTTGGGTCCAGGCAGGACAGCCCTCTGGGTACTCCTGTTCCCACAGGTGGGGCAAACAGATGCAACACAAGGAGCTCAGGGCAGAGGGACCCAGGGTATGGGGACCCAGGGGCCACTGGGGAGGCTCATTCTTCCCCTCTTGCTGGCACAGCCTGTCCTGTTACTCTGGGCCACATTAGGTAAACAGGGGGAAAGAAAACAATGTGTGTCAGCTACAAAATGAGCCCGTCAGGAAAGGAATGTTATTGCCAAGTGTTCTCAGAGGGCAAGACAAACAAAGAAGGTGAAACCTGTCTCTAACATCAGGCCCGGCTCACAGCCATGCCCTCCAGCAGCCTTTCTATGAGCAAAGGCCCGTGCCCCTCAAAGAGGGACCCTTCCTACCTGCCACTCCTCACTTTTGCGGGGTTAGCTTGGCCTACTTCCTCAGCCCCTGGGTTGAGCGGGCTCCCTACTGAACAGCCAGTGGGAAGGCAGAGGCTGCTGGGTTGCAGGCTGCTGTCAGGCCTGGCTCCATGGCAAACCCAAGAGCCCACGGTGCTGTCGGCTGCTAGCTGGGCCCTTTTAGAGGGGCATTCCCATCTCCAAGGAGGCAATCACATCAATAAGGGACGTTCGGCATCTTGCCCTCTCTGCGGGCAGAGGTGTCCCATAGCAACTGGGGCTGTGATCTGCATATGACAGCACATTGCAGCTATTCAGGACTTTCTTTCCCCTGCTTTCTTTGAAACAAGCTTGCCCTATATCCAAGTTCCCTGTGAGCCCCATACAATGAAAACAGCAGTTGACAGGTTCCCTGTAACTTGTGAAATTTGAGTGCATCCAAGGGGAGAAAGAGTGCTCATTACTGAAACACAAAACGAGCCTCTTTCAAGGCGTGGTGCGTTGGCCCTTCCGTTTGCTGCTGCTGACCCTGTTGCCCTTCTGAGCACAATAAGCAGAGGGAGGAGAGGGAGAGAGAGGCCTTTACTCCTTGAGTTGCCAACTGATCACCCTCCTAACCCCTATGGGGGCTGCTTCTCCTAAACAATTCGGGTGACAGAGGTCAGGGCTCTGGCCCATTCCTCTGGGGGAGATCTTAGCTCTCCCTGCAGGGACTTTCCCAGGTGAAACAAAGACAAGCTCCAGAAGCCTTAAATAAAATCCTGCTGATGACGCAGAAGGAAAATACAGAAAGGGGAAATGAGAGTGGCCAGAACCACAACATTGGGCCTCAGCTGGTTTATTCAACCAGACCTCAAAGCCCTTTACACACTCTGAGGCTGGGTCATGCATTGTGGAAGCCCAGCCACATCTGAATTCCAACATGGTGGCCAACGACCACTAGCAACTGGGTTGGGGAGAGGAAGCCATGGAGGGGGAAGAAACAACTCTATTTTTGCCCACGCTGGATTTTATCTAATTAACTAGACTTCTTACATCCAAAATATCAAAAGAAGATGAGAAAGAAGACAAAGAGAAGGCAGAGGAAGAAGAAAGAGAGGACAAGGCAGAAGAAGAACTGATGAGGTAGGCCAAAAACAGTGCAAGCTTTGAAGGAAAGCCTGTTGAAAATGGCTGCCCATTCCTGAGGTTGCCCAGTGAGGGTTCTAGAGGGATCCAGTGCCACTGCTTGAATGGTACACCCTATTGTGCACAGAGCAACACAGGGTAGTGTACATGAAAACAATGCAAGGAAGATCTGTGTCTTAACTCCACCCAGCCCTTGGAAGAGCAAGGGATGGCCAAGAAAGATAGGGCTCTATTCTTTTTTTTTTGATTCCAGAAGCAGTAAGTGCAGGTGATACAATCCTGTTGTGCCAATGATCGGGTACAGGTTTGCCTGGGGATCACAGGCACTTTAACCATTGGGTTCTGGTTTTATCATCAGAAAATAAGCTGTACCACTTGCAGCTCTCTGAACGTACCGTGTACTTTCATTTTGCCGATGATGTCCCTTCTTGCTGGAATACCCTTCACCCACTCATCTACCTGGCAAATTCCTGTGGATCCTTCAGGCTACGTATCCAGTGCCATCTCCTTTACCCATGTTTCTATCTTGGCACTTTTCACATTGTGTTATGGTGGTCTGTTTGCTTGCTTTTCTGTGTCATAGACTAGTTTCTCGGAGGGTAAGAATAACCATTTCATTCATTTTTGGTATCATTGGTGGTTAGGATATAGTAGCTGTTCAATAATCACCTGAATAACTGAACTGAACCATGATCACAATAATTGTTTCTTTTTCAGGTCCTGGAATGAGTTTTAATCACCAAGGACTTGTGGACAGGGTTATAACTTCTGTACTCCAGGGACCCCATTCATATCCTGTGAACAGGATCCCTGGAACTATGCAATATGGCAGCTCTGCACATGAACTCTTGCCATAGGCCAGGCAGCATGGTACAATCCAAGTACCAGGAGGTTGAAATCTAGTTACAGAGGCAGGACTAATATGAAAGGAGGAGACAATAAGGGCACCGCCAAAGGTGTTCTTCTTGTGGGTACAGCAGGGATCCTGGGAAGGGGGAGGTCTATCCAGACTACAGTCATTGGAAAAGACTTCATGAGGGAGGTAGAACTTGCATTGTACATGATGACTGGGGTAGAAAACAGATGATAAAAAGAGGGAATACACAGAGCACAAAGGATTTTTAGGGCAGTGAAAAACTACTCTGTATGATACTATAGTGGTGGATATGCGGCGTTACCATGTTTCTCCAAACCCATAGAATGTACACCAAGTGTGAACCCCAACATAAACTATGGACATTGGATGATAATGATGTCAATGGAGGTTCATCAGTTGTAACAAATGTACCACTGTGGTGTGGGATGTTGAGAGTGGGAAAGGCTGTGCATGTCGGGGGGACAGGGGTATATGAGAACTGTCTGTGCTTTCTGCTCTATTTTGCTATGAACCTAAAACTATTCTAAAAAATTAAGTCAGGCCCGGCACGGTGGCACACGCTTGTAATCCCAGTACTTTGGGAGGTCGAGGTGCATGGATCACTTGAGGTTAGGAGTTTGAAACCAGCCTGGCCAACATGGTGAAACCCCATCTCTACTAAAAATTCAAAAAATTAGCTGGGTGTGGTGGTGCATGCCTGTAATCCCAGCTACTCGGAGGGCTGAGGCAGGAGAATTGCTTGAACCTGGGAGGTGGAGGTTGCAGTGAGATGAGATCGCACCATTGCACTCCAACCTGGGCAACAAGAGTGAAATTCCGTCTCAAATTAAATAAATAAATAAAGTCAAATTTTAAAAAAAGAAGGTATAAGCCTATTTGGGATATTAACAAAAACAAGCATATTGAAAAAGAAGCAAGCAAAATATATAGGGAAGGCAATAAACCATGGCCTGGCCATTGCTGGTTGAAGGGAGAATGCACTAAAGAGTAGTAAGAAAGAAGGTTCGATAGGCAAGTGCCAGATAATGAAGAATCTTGAAAGCCAAGCAGAGAAGTTGAGATTTGGTACTGGAGAACACAAGGACGTCTTGTAGCTTCTAGGGCTGAGAAGCGACATAATGAAAGTGGGATTTGATGAGACTTCAGAGAGACAAGCGATCCAAACATGCCCCCAGTCATTGAGGCACCGGGGGAGTTTCTCCCAACTCGGTAGGTGCATGCTGTGAGCCCTGGACTATCTATGAACAGAGCTGCGGAAGACAATGGTCAATCTGGCAGCGGTGATGAGTTCCTATAGTGCTTCCTGAGTACGAGCTTCATCAGGTGGATCAAGGTCACAATTGGAGTGAAGCTGGCATAACAGGGCATACAAGACAAGCAGTGCTCAGGCTTGAGGGGTTTGCCTGGATTTGCTGCTGACTTGCTGTTAGAAATTTGACCTTGATGTTCTTCTAATTACTAACGAAGGTGATGAATCAGACAGTTCTATGGGAAATAGGCCAGGTTCACCTTATTAATTCTCCAGATTTTCATCATAGAGTGTGAGAGCTGAAGATAGGGTTTCATCAGCTACATCTGGGAAACCAGTCAGCAGTCATTCAACAAATACTTACAGACTCTGAGGACAGAGCAGCAAAGAAAACAGACACACTCCCCGCCCTCACAGAGCTAACATTTTAGTAAAAAGCCATGTAAAGTTGGTTTCTCATCAGGTATAGAGAAGGATGAGTCCCAGAACCGCTTAACCTGGAGAAATCAGGAGTGAGGGTGAAGGGTGACAAGGCCCAGGGAAGTGAGGTGGCTTGGCACCAAGAAGAGGGAGCAAGCTTAGCTTATTCTAGAAGAATGGTCCTCAAACTTTCTACCCCCAACATCCCCACGGGATATAAGCAGACACACATCCTTCAATGTGGCTTGTGGCCACATTGGAGCCAGGGAGAAATGAGAGTGGCCAGACACCTCCAGGGAAAAGATCCAGATACCCTCCCCGGTTGCACTGAAAGAACCTGATGGAGTGAGACACCATTCTCCAAAATGCATCTTTTCGGCAGTGTTTTATAAGATGATATCGACCTGAAGATGTTAAGTCATTCATGAAAATACATTAGGGAGAAATCAAGAGTCGGTCTGTTCCACATGTAATCAATGTATTAATGATCGGGCATGGGACAGAGACAGCAGCAAGGGTGAGGTAAAGGAGGTTAACTCCCTTTCTGTGTCTGCTCTCCCTGGTATTGGAACCTGGCTATACTTCTGCCCAGCTCTTAAGAATTATTACAAAACTGGGTCAATGAATTAAAGTCGTTGAATAGCAGATTCCAACTCAATGTTAGAACTTTTTTTTTTGAGACGGAGTCTCACTGTTATCCAGGCTGGAGTGCAATGGTGCCATCTTGGCTCACTGCAACCTCCACCTCCCAGGTTCAAGCAATTCTCCTGCCTCACCCCCTGAGTAGCCGGGATTACAGACGTACACCACCATGTACGTCTAATTTTTTGTATTTTAAGTAGAGACAGGGTTTCACCATGTTGGTCAGACTGGTCTTAAACTCCTGACCTCAGGTGATCCACCCGCCTTGGCTTCTCAAAGTGCGGGGATTACAGGGGGTGAGCCACCGTGCCCAGCCAAGAAAGAACTTCTTGAGGATGAAAATTTTCAAGGAGTGGCTCAGATATCTTATAAGGCAGTAAGCACCCATCCTGGAAGAATGCAAAACCCAGGATGGTCATCTGTTTGAACATCCTGTACTGGCAGGGATATTAGACTCCATGAGCAACCAGAGCCCTGTGGTAATAGAAGGCAGAGGTTTGAAGAGAAACAGGAGGAATCCGAGGGCCAGCCTTAAACAGAGCCCAGAGAAACACCCTTCAGCAACAGTCACAGGAGCCCCAAATCCAATTCTTAAAACTGAATGTCAACAGAATTCATTCCCTGCTGCATCTTCATCACCTAGGGCCATTCCCTGCACCATTATTCGCCATATGGAGACATTTCAAAGATGACTGCAATTGAGATGTGAGACAGCGAAGGGCCTGGTCTAAGAGGAGAGACTTGCGTGGGAATTAGACACATTGAGGTCTCCTCTCAAAGGGCTGTGCAAAACTCCAAACAGAAAGGCTTGGCTGTGAGTGAGCCAGATCCCAAGTGCCCCAGGGTTAGAATCAGTCCCCTCGCATTACTGAACAAACGCCTCTAAGTCACCTTTTGCTGGAGGAAGCTTGGTCCTTGCAGGAGGGCCTTAGATTGGGCCCTGATAAGGCAGCGCATCCTGTCTGCCTCCCTGTCCACACCCTCACAGCTGGGCCTGCTGCGGTTGCTGCCGACTTCAAAGCACCGCTTCTCTTGGATCTACATCAAGGATTGGAATGAGAAAAGGGTCCTCTGACCTTCTTATAGTGAGTGCTTAAACCTTTGTGTTGTGTGCATGTGGGGGAGTGTGTGTGTGTGTGTGTGTGTGTGTGTGTGTGTATTTTTCCTGTCACTATTGTGTTTTTATGCACTGGATGGAGAATGTTTGAAAACAATGATCGGAAATTGTCTTTCACCTATGGCCAGAGGCTGGAATCTGGCCCAGTGAGGGGGAGAGGCCGTGTTCACCCAGTGGGAATCTGGTGGCCCACGTGAAGAATGTCACTAGGGTGGATGGCAGGGCCTTCCCAGCCCCCGCCCCAACACTGGTGCTCTGAAGTCCCCTCAGCCAGCCAGGCCACGGGCACTTGTTGAGTGTGTCTCTGTGCCCCAGCTTTCTCAGTGGGAGACGTCAGCCTGGAGGCCAGACCTCATCCTCAGGCCCATCATCTGCCTCACTCTCAAGGTTTTTCCACTTCAGCTTCAACCCGGCCTGATCATCAACACCATGCCAGGCCTGAAACCCAGCTCTCTCCTGGGCTCTTGGGAAGGTGCCCTTGGGCTGGTGGGAAGCCCCGTGAGGAGACAGCAGCGTTTCCACCCATCCCGAGGTTCAGGCTGCGGGTACTGGTCATGGGAAGCTGACGAACTCTGTGGCCATAAGTAAGGGACAGGGAAGCTCCTCCAGCCCGAGCTGCCCGCTCAGGACTGCACCCGGCCTCCTCTCTGGGGAAGAGGAACACAAGCAGCTCCTTGTCACAGGTCTGTCCCCTGCTGGGATGCATCGCGCAGCTTCAGGGGCCTCTCATTACCAGAAAGCACCACAGCAGTGCTAACAGGGGCCGGTCAGGCCTCTGCGGCGTGACCTCTCCCGAAAGGAGCCCAGCCAAGCTGCGGGCCAACACCCACAGGCTGAAAAGGAGATGGGGACTGTTGATGAGGGAAAAAATGAGAAGCAGGAAGATTTGTGCTGAAGGCATATTGGCCGCAGAGAGCCTCTCTTCAGGCTTTCTCAGCCATTCTCGGTAGGCCCTGAGGTTTAAAGGATCCAGTGCAGAAAAATCAGGCCCCAAACTGATTAGGGCCTAGCCTTCCAAAAAGACACAAATTACCCCTTTCCTGCCCCAAACACCAGGCAGAGCAAATGCTATTAATAACCCCAGCCTCTCCCCCGGCCCATGCAGGCCCTCTAGTGCGGCCAGCTGTTCCAAACAGGTTTGGGAAAGTGATCTTTGGCACATAATGAAAAGGGTGTGTATGTGTGGGGGAGCACCCAAGAGTTCTCTATCAGGGCCAATATTATTTTTAATTGCCGAGAATCAGCCTGTGGCCGTTACTCAAGGCTACAGAGCACAGGCTTGCCAGGGATCAGAAACCAACTTCAAGAGGAGGTGAAAAAGCGCGTTCCAAGCACTGCTCATTACCGAGCTGTCGTTTCTCATGGAAAATCAGGTTACGCCTCAGAGTTGACACAGTCCTCTCCCCCACCACCTCTCCCTCTTTTGCTCCCATTTAGAAAAGGAGCAGTGAATTTGAGCAACCTGGGAATTTTGGTTTCTGCCCTTCCCCCGAAGCATGACCGATGGCCCATTTTTCAAGCCAAATCTCACCCCTTGCAGGCAGCTGTCAGGAAACCACAGAAGGTGCTTGAAGGCACACAAGAAATGGCTGGTTCTAATCTGGAGAAAAAAATGAATTAACAAGGCAGCTACTTATGGAAGAATGTTTTCTTTTCTTCAGCCCCAGCCTGCATATTTTCACAACATGTGTACTCTGTTACCTTGTCACTTCCCTGTTTTCTTTGGGTAAATAACTGGGCTCTGGACTTGCAGTGGGGGAAGAAAGAAAAACCCAGCTCGGAGTATCACTGGGAAGGCCTGGCTGGCTGAGCTGGAGGGGGAAGAAGGAGCATGCCTGGAGGAGAGAATGGGCCCATTGCAGGCTCGGCTTGGCCCATGCTGGATGGGGCTTTTCATGGAACTCTGCAGGTAATGATGTGGGAATCAGAGACGGAGGAGAAAACTGCTCGCCTCAGCCCAAAATCTGGGCTTGGCAGACCTGAGGCTGGGGGAAATAAAGAACTTCTCTCCTTCGCCAAGTCAAATGTGAAGCCCTCTCTGAACCCGGCAGAGTCAACAAGGCAGACTGAGGCTTTTCTGCCAGCCTCTGTCCTCCCACTGGCTAGGGTAGTGGCCAGGGTGAGAGAGGTCGGTTTCATCATGCCCAGCTGTGAACTCTGGAGAGACTGGCAGCAGCGCGGAACTTCCGTGGAGCACAGGAGTAGGATCTTCCTTTGCAGCAATACATGGTCTGTGTTTGGATGGGGAGGCAATGGGCTCCATCCAGAAGATGCCCAGAGGTTTCTGAGTTCCTCTCTTCCAGAGCTGCTATGGAGAACTTCTTCACTTCTCTTGCCTTAGAATACTTGCCTTGTGATGTCTGTACCATACACTGGACGGGTATCTAGCAGGGCATCTTTTAGATATGCCCTAGTGATGAGGGCACCAGGTGGAGGAATAGTTGGAAAACAAATGTTCACTCTAACAAGTCGGGGTCTTTCTCCCTAACACTGTAACAACTCTCCTTTGCTCAGGTTCTCATGGCTGATCACTAGAATAGAGAATCAACAATACTAAGGCTGCCTCATTGCTCCTAAGACTGCACAGCACACAAAAGGAGTTAGTTTGCCACATGCCAAAACATGGCTGTGGGTGCTGGTTCCACTCTGCAGAGGGAAACTGAGGCAGAGAGCACTCAGAGGCTGAGACTAGCACAAAAGCCCCCACAGCTGACTTGGCAAAGGCAGGACTGACCGGGTGATGTCTGGGCCTCTGCGTATGTCCATTTCCTTTCTAGATTTGTTCAAGAGCCTTTGGGTCCCACCTTGGACTCCCTATCTCACCCTGTAGATCACACAGCCTTCGTCAGGCAGAGGTTTGGAGTTCAAAAGCAGCATTTTCAGTTGCAAAGATCTGGTCCCCATCTGTTGAGTGGTTCTTTCAGTACTGCTGGAAGGGCCACAAATGTCCCATGAGGCCAGGTCACTTGGAGAGAAAAACTGATGCTGTTGTAAGTGTTGCCTGTTCAGAACTGGCACTTCCAGGGTGACAAGGGCTTTCTTAGGGCGAAAAAGGACACACCAAAAGCTTTCTAGGATAATTATGGACTCTTCGAATTGTTCATGTGGTCTAATTCTGCAAAGACAGCCCCAGAGATGTGCTGTGAGGCAGACCGGAGGAGCTCTGAGGACAGAGACAACAGCTCGTGTACATTGCTGCCACGAGGACCAGGCTGAGAACTTTGCACACATCACCTCATTTCATCCTCACACTCACCCTCTGCATGGAAGACTGTTCTCTTTTCCGGGGGAGGAAAGTACAGAGACCAGACAAGTTGGGCCCCAGACCCACCAGTGTGACTCCAAAGCCTGTGTATGTTCATTCACCAAGCTGCAGTGCCTTTGAGGACAAAGAGAAGGAGCTCCCGTCTCAGAATGATGCCATTTAGCTCGAGGGCCTGCTCCCTCTAGCCTGATGGCCTGTCCAGAAGGCTCTGCCAGTGCCCAGATACAAACGTTTCTCCAGCAGCGTTGCCACATGGAACCCTCCCACTGCTGGTCCCTGAGAAGCCACACTGGGAACTCGCCTTCCTCTGACCTGCTCCTAGGCCCAGACCCTGGCGTACCTGGTTTATATTTATACCTCGGCCTGAATCCTCACATTGCTAGTCTTTTCTTCTTCCTAGTCACCTCCCCTAAGGGTCCCCAGCAGTGCCTTGCAGAGCAGAAGCCCCAGGTGAGCATGCCTGATGAAGAATTAAGCTGTATTTCTCCAAGGGGGCCCTCTAGATGCCTAGCATCAGAATCCCCTGGGGGGTGCTCCAAGAATGCAGATTCCCAGGCTCTGCCACAGACCTCAATAAGACTTTCAGTGGTGGGGATAGAAATAACTATTTTTCATAAGCCCCCCTAAATGATCCTTAACTTTGAGGTCCACAATTAAGGCTTTCCAATGAATTAGGATATATTGATCACCAGATGCTGTGGAAGTGGGCACTGTGCAAAGAGCTCCTTGTGCCTTTGGGTATCAGCATGGGAGTTCTCAAATGGGGAGGCTGGGAGTGAAAGGAAGACGGGAGTGGCAGAGGAAGGTGTAGGAGGCTGGGTAATATTTCTGCCAAACTGTTTGGAACTCCCGGATGGGTGAAGGCCCTGGCAGAAATATTCTCCAAGAAAGTTCCAAGCAGAAGGTTTCTAGAGTCCTATTTCAGGCATTCCTGAATCTGGCCCATTTCCTGCTGGGAAGCAGTATCCCTATGTTCCCTGCTGGATGATCCCAGTGAGCAGGAGGGAGAGAGAATCAGGCCCTAGGGCTTCCAGAAGTGAAGTCAAGTAGCCTTGTGGTGTGGAGAGAGCAGGGTGGATACTGAGAGAGGAGGGCAGAAGAGTTAGGGGGCCATGGGGGATGAGACCAGTTCATTGCTTCTAAAGGTCACTTTCAAGTAGATTTAGGGGAGCAGCAGCCCCCAACCCCCAGACTCATTAATAAAAGGCCTCCCAGGTGGGCCACTGTTTGCCGAACATGAGATGAACCTTTTGGTGAGTCAGTTTGGAGTCTCAGAAAATGAAAACAAAAATCCTTTATACAACTGAAAAAGAAATATTTTTTCCCCCGCCTCACCAACAACTCCAAAACAACTGAACACAAAGTACTTTAACCTTGGCATGTGAGGAGACCTCCACAGAAAATCGTTTCTCAGCCCATTTGATGGGAAAAGAGTGCCATTTTTATGACTACCTGTAACATCTGGGTATGCTCAGCAGAAGTCACTCCAAGGAAAAATCTGATTATTAGCTGGAAAAATGGGGCAAGGAGGGGATAGAGAAGGAAGTGGCTCTGCTGCATGTGTGGCAGTGTGACTTCTAGAACTGTCTGTGCCCATGTGGACTTGGACAGGGCACTTCAGGACTCTGGGTCTGGGTCTTCTCATCCAAAACGAGGTAGGGAAGAGCCGCGCAGCCAGCAGAGCTGCTGCCTTCAGCACTGGGGACCCCGGGGCAGACACGGGGCTTCTGCCTTCTACCCGTTCCACACTGGAGTCCTCTTGGAGTGTAGCCCTGGCAAGCACGGGTGTCTGTGGCAAAGACATCCTGCCATCGCTTCAGTGGAAAAATAGCAGAAAAAGGGCTACAAACACCTCTGCAGTCTTCCTTCTTTGATGAATGAAATCAGGGCATTACTCAGAATTGCTCCTGGGGCCAGGCGTAGTGGCTCACTCATGTAATCCCAGTCCTTTGGGAGGCCAAGGCAGGCGATCACCTGAGGTCACGAGTTTAAGACCAGCCTGGCCAGCATGGTGACGCCTTATCTCTACTAAAAATGCAAACAATAGCCAGGTGTGGTGGTGGGGACCTGGAATCCCAGCAACTTGGGAGGCTGAGGCAGGCGAATCACTTGAACCTGGGAGGCAGAGACTGTAGTTAGCCCAGATCATGCCACTGCACTCCAGCCTGGGCAACAGAGCAAGACTCTTTCTCGAAAAAAAAAAAAAAAATGCTCCTGGGATGTGTATTAATCACAGGTTAATGACTGACACATTCATATAGTGTCATACATATGACAGATTATATTTAGATATGTTTATGTCACATGTATGACACTATGTAAATACAAATTACAGGTGTTCGTATAGATATTTGTGTATTTATTACAAATATCTATTATAAGTATACATAGGTAATTACCTACTATTTTAAAGGCACTTGTCTCTATAGATACATATATGTACAGGTTTTGTGTGTATGTATATATATATATATATATATTGTATATATATGCATACATATGTATAACACTATATCAGTACAAATCACAGGTATTTGTAGACATATTACAAATACCTATTAAAGATATATATTAGTAAGTATCACATTATAAATATTTCTATTATATACACATGTAAATATATAGGTATTTGTGTGTATATGACACTATATAAATACAAACCACAGGCATATATTTGTGCGCAGATACAGAGTAACCCAAAGCTTCCCTACAAGGCCATGGACAATAAGCATTTGACTCCTATGGTGAACTGAATTGTGTCACCCCCAAAAGATAGACTAAAGTCCTAACCCTACTACCCTAGTACCTGTGAATACGACCTTATCTTTGAAATAAAAATATATTTGCAGGTGTAATTACAACGTAGGTGAGATGAGGTTATTCTGGAGTAGGGTGGGCCCTCAATCTAATATGACTCATGTCCTTATAAGAAGAAGCGAAAGGAACAGAGACAGAGACTGTCATCCACAAGGAGACCACCACGTGAAGACACAGACGCACAGGGAAGGGCCACGTGAAGACGACAGCAGTGATGGGAGCAGGGCAGCCATGAGCCAATGAATGCAGAGGAGTGCCGGCCACCACCAGAAGCTGGGAAGAGGCAAGGAAGCACCTCCCCCCAGCCTTTAGGAGGAACATGGCCCAGCTAAAACCCTGATTTCATACCTCTAACCTCTAGAACGGTGATGTAATCAATTTCTGTTGTTTTCAGCCACTCAGTAAAGTACCCGCTTGGCTACGGCAGCCCTTAGGAAGTGACTACAGCTCTCGTAGCCAAATGGAATAAAGTGCAGCCTTCACGTCAGTGTTGGGTTTGCAGCTGCTGAGCCCCCTAGATGGTGGCCCCTCTTCCCAGCTCTCTCTCAGGGCAGGGGTCGGGTGGAGATATTCAACTATTTCCAACTGAAACCAACACTTGGAAGGTTATGAAGGCCCCTAAACCTCCTGCTCTTCCATGGTGACGGCTGACAGCTAAAGCCGCACTGCGACCACCCTAAGCCCACGGTTGATCACCTGGAAATGGGGACTGAGAGAGGGCGAGAACGGCACAGCCTTTGAGCTCTCATGGGGTGGCATAAATTTACGGTCAGTATGCCTCTGGATCAGAGGTCCTGCTGTTAAGGAGAGTTTTCTTTTTTTTACTTTAATGGTACACAGGAATTCTTCCCCAGCCCCCTCAAAACACTCACACATCTTTTTAAAATTTGCACCTTTTTTTCAGTCTGGTTTCCTATGGTGAAGGGAAGGCTAGGAAATGCCCAATAAATCATCTGTCTGTCCTCACTCAATTGAAAGGCAGGAAATGCAGAGAACAGTCATGTTACCTTTCCACTTTGCATATAACAAGAGCTATCAGGACCTGTTCCTTTGAAGGGGAGGCCCTTCTGACAGCAATATTAAGTTTTCAAGGCCACTGGAGTTTGTTTCTAGGGACTAGACCCAAAGTGGGCAGGCATGTGGGATGCTGGTTGTTTCCCTCACCAGCCACTTCTAAGAGTAACTTCTTGGGCTTGCCCTGGGAAATCTACTCAGTCAGCAATGATTTAGGGGCTCCATGTGCACAGCACCATTGGAAGTCTATGCAGGATTAAAGGAATTCTACTCTTGAATCCTAATTTTTAAGGAATTTACAGACAGTCCTGGACTTACAATGATTCAACTAAATGATTTCTTGACTTTATGATGGTGTGAAACTTGCAATTTTGACACAATGTACAGTATTCAATAAACATGAGCTATTCACTACTTTATTATAAAGTAGGCTTTGTGTTAGATGATTTTGTTCATTGTAGGCTAATGTAAGTGCTCTGAGCACGTGTCTGGTAGGGAGGCTAAGCTACGAGGTTTGGTAGGTTGGGTGCATTAAATGCATTTTCAACTCACAATATTCTCAACGTTCAATGGGTTTATCGGAACTTAACCTCATTGTGAGTGGAGATGCATCTGTAGTTGGTGCGACAGCTAATTCATGTACATCAAAGAATGACCCAGACAAGGAAGTTTATAAAAAGTGTTCTCCTCAAAATGTAGAAAGGAGCAAAAGGGCTTCCAGGTGGCCAGCCAAAGCTTCTCAGAAGAGGCAAAGGCTCTGGGCCGAGGCTTGAAGTCTAGGTAGTGCTCCAATGCCAGGGACTCCTGAGGACACCACGGAATGGGGTCTGAGGAGGCTTATTCAGGGAACACTGAGAAACTCAGGGTGTGTGAAGGTGGGGCAGGGTGGCAGGAAACAAGGCGGGAAGGGTATGCAGGAGCCATCCTCTGGGATGTTTTGTGGATGACAGATTAAAACTGTGCTTGCGGTCGGTGTGATGAGGCCAGCCCTCCCTGGAAGATGGCCTCCACTTGGTCTTCTATTCAAAGGAACATATGTAACTGCAAACACTTTCAGGCCTAATGTGATCTCCATGGTGGGGTTTCATGAGAGGCCACACAGGGGTTTCCTGCAGTGCATTTCCCAGTGAACCTTTCCTCAAACCTTCTGGGACATTTGCTCCTCAGGTTTCACACCGTTAAAAAGACCCCTCAGTCTTGTTCTTCCTCGCTTTCTCTTTCTAGCCACCTCCTCTTCTCCTCACTTGTCCTCTGGGTAGCCTGAGCTGTATTCCACCTGATGGCTTTAGGAGCCATCTGGGAGCGATCTGCAGGAGGAAGGGCATGCTGAGGAGGCTGCAGACGAAGAGAGCAGCTGGAGGCTGTTGGTCTATGGAGAGGCCTGAGCAAGGCCCTGGGAAGGAAGAGAGCCCCAAAGTACGACAGACAAGTCTGACAGGCATCGGGGTGCCCAAGATGGCTCTGGTCTGGGAGGGCTTTCACGTTTGAGGTCTGTCCCCCTTGCCTGACTGTGGGGCCATGTGTTGTCCCCTGCTGTTTCCCCCATGCCTACAAGATGTCCAGAATATAGCAGGTACTTAAAAAGTAACTGCTGAGTAAATAGCAGCTGAGGTATTAGAAGAAATATAAAAGATTTATAAGAAGAACACTAGTACAGTGACTTGGCTCATAATAGGAAACCAATGTGCCAATTCTCTTTCTTCTTCCCTTCTTCTATGTTAAATGTTTTGTGCTCAGCACATCCATCTTTAGAATTGTTTTTTGAAAAGATAGCACTCGAAGCCCTAACATCTAGTCCATGAAGCAGGTATCACAGCAGAAAAAACCCACACTGGCTCCCAAGGAAGTGGGTGAGTTGTACACAGAACAAGCCAGTCTCCCCATGTGTCTAATGGGGGAATGGGATGCATGGTCTTGGAGGATATTTCCAGTGCTGTCTTTGATTTCACCCAGCTGTCAATCAGGGTCGTTTCTGTTTTATTCAGCTCAGCACTGAGCACACCGGGGATCTAATATGTTTCTACTGAAGAAATGAATGCTGGGATGGATGAGTGAGTAACTCAGCAGTGTCCCGGCTGAAGAGAAGGGATCCTTTGCAACCCCATGGCCGTCAATGAGCAGACAGCCCAGGGTTCACCTCCCCTGCTGTCCCCGAAGGCAGGAACACCAGCGGGTGGAAGAGGGGAGACTGCGATCCACCTGGATCCCTCATGCCTGTTTCCAGTTTCTGCCTACCCTGATTCACAGTTGGAAATACCCTCCAAGATCACGTGTCCCACTCCGTTAGACAGACAGGGACACCCTGGCTTGTTTCATGTACAACTCACCCACTTCCTTGAGACCCAGTGTGGGTTTTTTCCCCTGTGATACCTGCTTCGTGGACTGGATGTTAAGGCTTAATGTGTTATCTTTCCCAAAAATACTTTAATTCCAAAGATGGCTGTGCTGAGCACATAACATTCAACACAGAAGAAGGGACAAGAGAAAAGGAACCAGCACATACAAATGTCCCACTATGAGTCAGTCACTGTGCTAGTGTTCTTCTTAAGAATAATTTTTGGCCAAGCACGGTGGCTCATGCCTGTAATCCCAGCACTTTGGGAGGCAGAGGCAGGCAGATCACAAGGTCAGGAGTTTGAGACCAGCTTGGCCAACATAGTGGAACCCCATCTCTACTAAAAATACAAAAATATAAAAAACAGCTGGGAGTGGTGGCAGGTGCCTATAGTCCCAGCTACTCAGGAGGCTGAGGCAGGAGAATTGCTTGAGCCCGGGAGGTGGAGGTTGCAGTGAGCCGAGATTGCACCACTGCACTCTAGCCTGGCGACAGAGTGAGACTCTGTCTCAAAACAAAACAATACAAAAACAAACAAAAAAAACCTCAGTTTCTTCTAATACCTCGGCTGCTATTCATTCGACAATTGCTTTTTAAGTACCTATTATATTCTGGACATCTTCTAGGCATGGGGAAACAGCAGGGAACAAACAGACAAAAATTCTGACATTATGGTGGAGAAAACAGAAACAAGAAAATGAATGAAATACTAGTATATTAGAAGGTGATAAATGCTATGGAAGAAAATAAAGAGCAGGAAAGGAAGACAAGAAGTGCTGGAGGAGGGAGTTGGCTGTTGCGGGGTGTAGGGGGGATGCCATTAAGGTAAAGGGGCCAGGGAAAGCACCACTGGGAAGGTGACCTTGAAGCAAAGACTTGAAGAGGTTAGAGAATAAGCTGTGTTGGCCCATGGGGGGAAAGAGTCCAGGTGTAGAAACCACTTACCAAGGGAAAGCTCCAGCAGGAGGATTGTGAGGATTTCAGAGAACAGCAAGGACACCAGCCTGACAGTGCGACACTGAGATCACTCTTTTCTTTTCTTATTTATTTATTTATTTTTGAGATGGAGTCTCGCTCTGTCACCCAGGCTGGACTGCAATGGTGTGATCTTGGCTCATTGCAACCTCCGCCTTCTGGGTTCAAGTGATTCTTCTGCCTCAGCCTCCTGAGTAGCTGGGACTTCAGGCATGTGCCACTATGTTGGCTAATTTTTGTATTAGTAGAGACAGGGTTTCACCATATTGGCCAGGCTGATCTCAATTTCCTGATCTCATGATCCACCCACCTTGGCCTCCCAAAGTGCTGGGATTACAGGCCTGAGCCACCACACCCAGCTTGAGACCACTCTTTACATCTAGGAAGAACTGGCTTTTCCTGTTAGCTAGCTTGGTTGATTCTCTTGCTTAGGAGGTCGAGGCCACAGGTGTGACCTTTGTTTTGTGACTTTTGTTTTCCAACAAAAGTCATCTTGCAAGGACAGAAGAGATGGTCACATTAATAGATTAATTATCACAAATCTGTCCTTGGAGCTGGTCTGGAGCCTGACTCCACAGCCAACTACCTATTTACACTTACACATATCATCACCTTTTCTGAACCTCAGTTTTCTCCTTTGCAAAACGGGGGACCCACTTGGCAATACCCTATGAGATTGGACTCATGTATTGTAGAAAGCACCCTGTAACTGTGATCTGCTGTAGAAAGTGTTGATTGTTGTTATTGTTATACCATAGAAGTAACTCAGGGTCTATGTCCAGCTCATGTGGGTCTGTAAAACCATTTTAGTAGACAAAGCTCATTTCTTAGCTCTGTATGCTAGGTTGCAGAGATGATTTTTACTTATGTGTTATAGTAATCTTATTAATTTGGGTGGGAAAAGATTTCACGAGGCTCTCACCAGCCCCTCTGACCTTTGCCTGGATCTGTCAGGCCATTTCCTTAACCTGAGATGATCCTACTATCTCCAGCCTCCTCTGCCACCCCCTCTCCACCTCTGCTTTTGACTCTCAGCCTCACTTGAGAGAGCTGCACGTCTGTGCTAATGGCCTCTATTACCAAATCATACAGTGTGACCTAGGCGCTCAATGCTGCCAAACAATTTTCATCCTTTGGTTAAGCCCTTGTTTGCTTCCCGTGCTGGGAGCTCCAAACCGACTCCACCCTCCCCAAATCCCCAGCCCTACCTCCCCTCCTGCTCGCAGCAGATGGCTTGTCTTCAGTGGCACTAGAGGAGCTAGCTCAACAGCATGAACCTCTTCCTGCCTGGGAATTCCTTAACCAGACCTCAGTCTACACTTGACTCTGCCCATCTCTCCTAGGGCCAGGACTAATAACATCTCCCCTGTGGAGAGGATGGTTTCTTCCTACACTGGCTACCATATTATTCTTTCTATAGAAATCATCCGAATGATGCCAAAAGATTTATGAATAAAGAAGGTGATTGCTGTCCTGTTGGTCATAGCATCAACTGGGAAGCTACCATGTGTTCAGCAAAAGGGGACTGGTTAAACTGATCACGGTACAGCCACGCAATGGCGAGGAGGGCTTTATCCACAGTATAATCCCAGTGTCCTTAGAAGCAAAATGAAATCAGCAACAGTAAACACAGATATGTGTGACTGGGGAAAAAGACTGGAAGGAAATATACAAAAATAGAAATAGTGATTATCTTCAGATGATAAGAGTATGAGGGAGTTTTACTTATTCTTAGTACTTTACCATACTTCGAAATTTCTCCTTTAAGCACATAGTATTTTTATACTTAGAACAAAAAGCAAATATATTAACAACACTATTTCTCCTTAGAAAAGCTGCATGTGACTCAGTTCCTCTTACTTATCCTTTTAAATGTATTGTTTCCTGGGGTGATGCCTGGCTGACAGCTGCACATGTAAGGACTGGAAGCAAAGAAAACCATAACCAATTAACATTACAGCGGGAACCGAGGCATGGAGAATGGAAATGCCTCCACAGGAATGTGTTATTACTAACTTTTTTTTTTTCTATCATGGGACAGGTGTTTCAGGGAATGCACGAAATTTGCTTCAGATAATTTATTTTTTAAAAATGCTATGATTATTGCATTGTTCTGCTTCTCCTTTCATGGGAACTTTCAACATGGGAACTTTTTGGTAATGGATGTTGCATTTTAGGTCTTTTGCATCTATTTAAGGGAGGCCCTACTGTGTGCCAGCACTGGTGAGACAAGGGGTTATCTGCCAGTGGGTCTTGAAAGGGAATGTGGCACCCCTCACTAGGGGCTTTGCAAATGTTTGGGGGAGTTTCTGATTGTCAACATGACTGAAGGAAAGGTGCTGTTGATTTAGTGGGTGGGGCCAGGGTTGCTACACACTCTGCAATATATGGGGCAGTCCTATATAACCAAGAATGGACCCACCCCAAACGCCAGTGCCTGGGAGGTGAAACACAGAACTGGACAGTAGAGTGCGGAAGATGCAAACTCGAACGCTCCCCTCCCCCCAGGCCAGGCAAGCAGAGGCTGTGGTGAAGTGGGGACAGCTGTTTCGAGCAGTGGCCAGCATCGCTACGCTCAAATCCAGCGTTACTGTATCTCCCAGCCTTCCCAGCAAAGTCAGAAATCTAGATGTAGATGTAAAATTTCTTGATTAAAAACAAACAAGCAAACACAGAACGGGCCAAACAACACGTTATCTATGGGCCAGATCTGACCTTCAGGTGTCCACTTGCAACCCTGCCTTAGGGAAAGACATAGTCCCTGCCTTCGTGAGAGGAATAGAACAGAACCCTTATGAGTTCAAATTCAAGTCCTAGAGGGGACAAAGATGGGTTCAAATTGCAGCTGTCATTTACTACCTATGATCTTGGCAAGGGAAATCCACTGAACCCTACTTTCCTACTCCATAGAATGGAACTGGTGGTAACACTCTTTGGTTTGTGCTGAAGACGAATCTGGGGAGAGACCCCCAGAGCCTGCGCATGGAAAATGATTAATAAAGCAGAGCTATTCTTATTATTAAGGACATCACAGTCTAAAATAAGCATCTGCTATGTACAGCATTCTGTTAGGTGCTGAGGGGTTGTAAATAAGTGTGAGAGAAAGCCCTTGACCTGGAGGTGTTTCCATTCTAGAAAAAGAGAGAAACCCTGGGTGTAAATATTGTGAGCTGGTCAGATGTAAGAATATGACTGATGTCAGACACTTACTGGCGACCAGAGGCAGGCACTTGTTGAGAAAGGGGAATCCGGCCAAGCAGAGAAGGAGGCAGGGGAATGGCCTAAGCAAAAGCAAGGAGACAGATGACAAAATCATAGTACTACGTGCTTATCACAGCCAGGCACTCTCTGAGTCCTACGTGGGGGGATACATCTGCTGCTTGGGCATCAAACCTGCAAGGGAAGCAACATGGGGCTGGAAGGGGCCCTGGAGCCAGGTCAGGGGGCTGCTGACGGCCAGGCTACAGCATGGATATTTACGTGTGGACAGGGAGTGGAAACAGGGAAGTGAGCTGTAGGGACAGTGATCTAGGGTCCAGGGATAACATGGAAGTAGAGATGGGGACAGTGGCCTTACAGGGAGAGCAAGCATGAGACCTGGGACTGGGTACGGAGTGCTGAGGAGGTGCTTCCCCCAGGCCTCCGGAAGAAGGGCATTTGGGGGTGGTGGGGTATGCCGTTAAAACTGACTGCCTGGAGGATCATGGGGATTTTATACAGGGAAAACGATTTTAATCTGTTGTATCCGTCCACGCGATTCTGGATTGCTTTCTCCACCCTCTGCCAGCATGCTCATTCAGCGGCATGTTTGTTTGCTCTGTCGACTACTCCTCATGGTTATAAATGCCTCTCTTTAACTATTTTTTAAATTTTTGGAAGGAACTCCTTCTCTGGAAAATTTGCTGTTATTTCCCAATCTCTAGAAAATCTGGACTCATCCCCCACCCCTGCCTCTCTAGAACACAGAACACAGCTAGGGTTATTGATGGATTGGGTAAACTTCCAGAGTTTTCGCCTATCTAGGCTGGCTGATAAGGAATCCCATATTGCATCTGAAGGAAGGATGTGCTTAGCAAATACTGTGAAACAACATTTGCAGGGGAAATTGCTAATCCACTAAAAGAACAAACTATCTCCAAGCACTCCAACAACATTCATTTACATTCCAACAGGCAAAATGCTGTTTACACAAGATGTGCATCTATTTTTAAAAGTAGACCAGGCACACCTCTCCTAGGGAAGATCTGTAAGCTGTGACTCTGATGGATTCTGCAGGATAAAGAGTAATCAGACTGTTTTGTTGGGGATGTCCCATACCTGAGATTCTTCAGACCATAACCAGAATTGGTCCAAACCAGTGAAGTTTCGCTGCGATGCATCTTTAGCATGAAAGATCCCATGAACAATCACTTAAGCTCTCCCAGCAGACAACTGCCATACAACCACTGGAGGGTACTTACACCTAAGGACTATAAACTCCTCCAGGAAAGAAGCCTTTGCTTTGAAAGTCAGTATAATACCCTCATGTCCACATTTCCAGAAGGAAAAGTAAACAAATACAAGTGTGCAGTGACTGGCACCTCACGGGCCAAGAGGGAGCAGGGCGCAGCATGTGCACAGGAAGTGAGTACTCCGGTGAGGGAAAGGGGGCAGGGCCTGTCTGCAGGGGGGTGAGAAAGTCTCTCCATGCTGCTCCTTCAGAAGAGTCCTGCTAGTTCTTATTCTGTAGCAGGACAACCTACACCCTCCTTCTGAGTCCCCCAGTCCTCCTCCACTGCTAAAACAGATGTTGGGGGACAGCTGGGAAACCTGCAGCAATGAAGAATTACTAGACAACAGTCAGAGCTGACCGAAGCTTTAAAAGGCTGCCTTGTAGATGGGAAGTCTCCTGTCACCAAAGGCAACCAAACGTGTTCACCATCAGTCAGCAGGGAGAGTGGCAGGATTTCCCTGTAGCTTCCTGCAGGACTTAGTAGAAAGAAATACCTAACAGATGTTTTTTCCCTTCTTCTGGATCTTTCTATAAAAATGTGTCCAGGGCATAGATGAAGCACCAGATAAGAGCTAACATTCCTGTGGTTAGCTGGACCCATGGTTTGGTACAAGCCACTCCTCATTGGTCAAATGAAGTCTGAGGCTCAAAGAAATGTGAGTTGTGGCCCCCATCCCTTTTCTTTCCCCATCCCTCCCCCCTGGAACATTCTGTGACTACAGACAGTGGCTCAAAAATGGAGATGTTCCAAGTCTGACTCAGTCACCAGCCTTGGAATTAGGGTTGTCCTGAGGAGATGGGACAGACAGCGGGGAGCCTATCTGGTGGCTTTTGAAGAACCTGACCTACTCCTGGTGCTCAAAACCCTCATCTCCCACTCTGACTCCCAGGGCCTGAAATGCTAGCCTCACAGTCACTCCCTGGGGATCTGAATACACCCCTACCCACTCAGGGGTCCTGTAATCAAATGCAAATTAGGTATTTATGCAACAAAAGGGTGGAAGGAGGGATTAGCTGACAACCCTGGGAGTGCCTGGCAGAAGGCCCTGGGGACTATGGCCCCCCATGGAGGGAGGTCAGGAAAGAAAGGAGAACAGAAAGGGAGAGATCTCAGAAGGGGTCAGAGGCCTTGGGCAGCCCCCAACTTCATCCCCAGTGGGCCCTGGGTGGGGAGCTAATCCTGGGTCATCAGCCCTGGGCATTGTCTCAGCAGGGTCAGGACCCCCACCCTGTGCATCACTGACTACAGTTCTGGCCTCCTTGCCTGTGATGCTCTGTGCTAAACAGCAATTCTCCAGGCCCAGGACCCAGAGACATCCACTCTGTCCCTCTGATCTCTCCCAAGACCCCAAGAAGTCAGGACTCAATGCCAAGTGTGGGGCCTGATGGGGCATAGCTTGGAGAAGAGGCATGCACAGAGGGTGGAGAGCCACCTTGGAACCAGCTCCTGCGGAGTAAATCAAACTGCCCTCCTCCCCCAACAACCCGCTCTGCAATCCTTTCCAATCAGGGAGTCTAAAATTACCATATTTACAGCATCTGCAGCCAAGCCAAGCACTAAACAAGATGAATAGCGGTGACGCACGGGCCTGAGTGGGAGCCTGGGTAGAAGCATGCAGCCGGCTGGGCAGGGCAGGGCTGGGCTGGGCTGGGCCCTTGGGGCGAGTAAGCCACAGAGAGAGAGTGAGGACAGTCCCGGGCAGGGGCCTGATGGGTGAACTCACCCAGCACTAAGGGGAGGTAGAAGGGGGTGGTGGGTGAGGAAGCCTTGGTATCTCAGCCTTCTGGAAAAAGAAGAGAGGAGGCATAACAGAGGGAGAACATGAGAATATGCTGCTGACTTCCTCCTCTGCCTCCCTCTCCTTAAACTCTCCAGGAGGAACCCACTGAGGCCTCCAAGACAGGATGCCTTCCATGGAGTTTCCTTGTGTGTATGTGGGGTGGGGGATTTCCAGCAGGATTTTGCTCTGAATTCTTCCAGTGGGGACACCCATTCATGCCTTGTGAGTTCTCTTCCCAAGCAGCCTTTTCCAAGGACACTCTGTCAACCTACACAGACCAGTGACTTTATTCCTAAAAAGGGCCTGCAGGTCTGGGTGCTTTCATTCTGGAGGAGACTGAGGCCAGGAATGACGGGGAATGTTCTGCTTCAGGGTGTCCCAACACTTTTTGTCCCACCCTGGCTGTTCTCTCCCCGGGAGGAAAAACGCCCAGGAAAGGAGGCTGGTGACTCATGACCTGCTCACTTGCACTTGGAAATTTCAGAGCTAGGAGGGAGTCACAGACAACAGAGAGGCTAAGAGACAGGGCCAAGGAACGGGGCTTGCGGAGCCTAAGGCCAGTGCCGTGACTCCTGCCCTGGCGGTTCACCATAGATTCTGTGATGCTCCTGGGTGCTGAGGAGTGAGCGGGGCTCCTGGACCCCAACACTCCTTCCTTCAGCCACAGCATCTCCACTTTGAGCTGTTTTGTGGACTGGGCTTCTCTTTATGTTTTCATTTCATTTCCCCAAAATGTTCAGTGACTGGAGTAAAGTCACTGGCCTGCACGAGCCGACAGGAAGTGGGAGGTAACCGTGGGTGGCTGGGAGGAAGGCAGAAGGAGGTATCTGTAGAAACAGCTGGAATATAGCAGGGATGCCGAGAAAGGAGGTTAATCCTGACACAGGTCATGATCCGCACTCACGTGTGAACCAGCCCCCAGAAGAAAACGTCTCCCCTGAGAGATTGAGAGCCAGAAGCCACCTGCACTAATCCTGCTGGGACCTGAACCCAGACCCCAAAGTGTGGGCTGTTTGTTAAGCACCAATCTAGTCCATGACAGCCATTTGTGGTAGGAGGTGAGGAGAGGCTGGATTTGCTGATGCTTGGAGCTGCACAAAAAAAAATGTTTCCAAGCTGAGGACATCCTGAAATAGGCAGACCATTCAGCCCATGACTAATTCTGGCCTCACCCTCAGGGTGTCCTAGAAGGAGATAGTCCTGATAAACTACACAGAGGTGTTTCTGCTCTTCTTACTTTCCCAGAAATGGCCAAGAGTTTGCCATTAACATTAATATGGTAAAAACTGAGTGGAGTTGGTCACCTGAGATAGCAGCTCCCACTCCCACTGACCTCTGTCCTGTCCTGGGTAGCGCCCATGCTATTCCATAGTATCCAGAAGTCCTTCTCTCTTCCCCTCCCGCCTTTCAGAGCACACCTCCGCCTCCTCCCCCGGCTCTGCTTTCCCATCCTCAAATGGTATTCCTCCAGTTTTGGGCTTCTATTTTTAATTCCAACTCTAGCTGCTCTCCTTGAGTGACTTTACTCTTGGTTGGCTTCATTTATCACCAAAAACCTGTGACCTCAGCCCCAGCCATCTTCCAGAACTGCCCACATATATTTCCAACTGTCTACTGGACATCTCTAGTTGAACATTCTACGGTTGTCTCAAGTCACACATGTCGAAGACTGATCTCACTGTCTATGCTCCCTTGCTTCCCATGACAAGCCCCTCTTCACCGGAAGGTTCCTACCCTATCTCCTCTCTGTCAGTCACCGATATCACCAGCTACTCAGACATCCAAATGGAAGCCTCTAGGCCCTCCCTCTCCCTCACCAAGGCCTGACAATGTTAACTCTGATGAGTCCTCTAAATCTCTCCCCTTTCCATCTATGCCACCATAGCCCCCAGTTAGGCTCTCAGTACCCTCTCTGCTGCCACCAGTCCTTCCTCCAGGATCTCCCAGCCTTGGATCTCCCTCCGTTCTACAAACTGGAGACAACTGTCTAAACACAGACCTGATTATTCAGTAAGTAAAATATTTGCGGGTGACCCACTGTGTGCCAGACTGTGTGCCGAGAACTGGGAATACAGCGGTGGATATGACTAGCAGGGTCTCTGTCCTCATGGAACTCACATCCCCGTTAGAAACCAAAGAAGAAACAAGTTCAAAAACAGATACATGAATAAAATACTTCTAAGTTGCAGGGTAGGAAATAATGGGGTGGAGTGACTATCTGTGCCACCCCCTGCAGAAAGACCTTCAGAGGCCCCTTATTACCTACAGAACAAAGTTCAGACTCAACTTGGGAAGCAAAAGTCTGACTAATGTGGCCCAATCTATTCTTCAACTCCCTCTCTCATCCCTACCTTCTTCCCCGCAACCCCCTACTCTGTGTTCCATGTTCTATTCATCTTTGAATCCCAAGCCCTTCACTCTTGGCAAATAACAAGCAGATAATGAATATTTAGGGAAATCAATGTATGGACAAGTGGATGATGGATAGGTGTCGATAGGCATGCCCTCTCCCCTTTCTTACATCTACTCTGGTGAAACTTCTTTACAACGGCCCCTTCCTTTGGGTCTCCAAAATGTTTCTCACACTGTTTCTGCCCCAGGTACTCATAATAATGTCTTTCCTGCTAGACAGTTAAGGCATTAAGGACAAGGGCAATATTGTTCCATTCTGAAAAAAATGCCTGGCACACAGCAGGTGCCTGAAACATGCCAGTGGAGTTGACAGTGAAGAGTCCGAAGCAAGGGGAAGTGAGTGTTGTCTTTTTTTTTTTTAGACTGTTTCCTACAAATACTACAGTGGCCATATTTGGGTGGAAAAGAAGTATGAAGATATCCACTGCCAAGTGGGCAGACAGAGGCATACACCTGAACAGCCTCAAAGAGCCCCACTTTGTGTCTTTGCCTTCGAACATAGTTTTGCACAAGCAAAGCAGAGAATAATGAACCAGATATGTGCCCATGGAACCTGGTGCTCAAAGATATGCCCTTATCCACCTGAACAGAAACTCATCTGGATTAGGAGTTGGTTCTAGGGCTAACCTTATTTCTACACATGATCTGTGAAGAACCAACCCCATTCATCCTAGCGACAGAATATTTATTTATTCCCAAGGACCTTAAGTGAAATCTAACTCCTTTGCTGCTCCCACATCCCATCTCTGGAACTCCTTAATCATTATTCCCTAAGTCCAGAATAATTGAACACAGGGATCTGTTGGTTGGCAAATGCATTAGGAGTCCCTGCCTTCTTTGGCAGGATGGGAGGAAGGTGGACAGGTACCCAACCATGAAAAACTTCAATTAAAAAAATCTGATTAAAGGTAAGAATAAAAATAAAAGGTAGATTTTGTGAATTTTTTTAGGCTTGGTGCCTGCTCTCGGAAAAGTACTGGGCACGTGCCAACCTCCCGGCTCCCCTAGGTCATTGTTGACTCTTGATTTTCACAAATGGTCACCTAGTCCTCCTTTCTTTTCCAGTCTCCCCAGAAAGCACCCCACCCCTGACCTGAGCATTTCATTAGTCCTATCTCTTTAGGGGCCATTTAAGATTTCTTGAGAGTCTTATTTTATTCACTCTGGTTCAATGTCGCCAACCCAATAATTCTAGCCAAGCCTCCAACGGAAATATGATCTGCTTGCTGCGTCAGATCACTTGGAAACAGACGTGATTGGCTTGGAGTCACTCCATGCGGGGGCTGTAAAACTGTTCTCTCCTTCTAAGTGGGTTGGGTTAAGCCCAGGCTGAGGCAAGAGATTTCCAAGGAATACACAGCACAGGACTGTAGCAAGTGGTAGTGATTCAGTCAGTGGTCTTCTTGCTTCTGAGTCAGTATTAACCTTCCTCCAGCAAGCAAGGATGCGTAGGCAGCCTTAGCCGTCAAACAAAACAGTGAGGTCTTCAGCACTGGGGTTCATGAAACAGTTTACAAGAGTAGTGGGGGATGCAGGCTTAGTGTAAATCTCTTTATTCTTGCCAAGTTCTAGTCAAATGTTTGTGTTTCCAAGATAAATGAAGGTTAGTTAAATTGATTTCAAGACTTATGTATCTCATGCAAAGCTGGCAGAGTGTCCACACTTCCATTGGGCCAACTCCACCAAATACCATTGAAATTCTGATACATATTTGTCCGAAGGTCTTCTTGGACTTTCAAATGGGGTTAATTTATTCTTTAACTTATTTTTTCAATGTGTCGTTTTTGTTCTAATGACCTGAGAGGCTGTCTGGTGTAACAAAAAGAGTTCTAGATTAGGAATCAGAACTCCTAGTTATATCATTCATAGGGCAAGCCATTTAATGTACCTCAGTTGCCTTGTCTACAAAATAGGAATTGTGCTACTTGCTTTGAAAACCATAAAGCATCATACAAATGTAGGGAGCAGTTGGCCCAGCAGTGGCTGTGTGGTTGAAAAGGAAGCAATTCTCCTGGTCCCATTGAAGCTGTGGGCCAAATCAATGTGGCAGGAGTATGAACATGGGTGGTCAGGTGAGCAGGACACTGACTACCCTTTTAGAGGACCTAGTTCCAACTCAAGATAAATCCTTCCATCTCATTAATTTGTATTCTTATATAATCTTTTGTTTTAGATAAATTTTAGAAGTAAACCATTCATTCTTGTACCCAACAGAAGAATTTTTCGTCATTTTTTCCACCAGGAACATAATGATAATTCTTGATATTCAATAATATTCCTTTAATGAATCACTTCTAGTCCCAGATTTCTAGCTTCTAGGGAATAGGAATAAAAATGTTTGACCTCAAAGGATTTAGTCTTTTGGCAAGATGTGCTTGTGAAATAGACAATCATGAAGAAAAGCTAGGATAGCAGTAGTAAGAGAGTGACAGGTTCTCTAAGGCAGGGGTTGGTAAACTACAGCCCAAAGGCCAAATCCAGTCCACTACCTATTTTTGTAAAGAAATTTTTTTAGAACACAACCATGCTTATTTGTTTACATATCGCCTATGGCTGTTTTTTCACTATAATGATAAAATTGAGTAGTTGGCAGAGATAATATGGCTTCCAAAGCTTGAAATATTTACTATTTAGCCTTTTACAGAAAATTTGCTGACCTCTGCTCTAAGGGAATGAGGAATCTTACAAAGATTTAACCTGGGTTAGAGAATGGGAGAAAGGCATTCCAGTTGGCTGGAATAGTAAACACAAAATAATGGAGTTATTAAAAAATATTTCATGATTAAAAAGCAATGGAAAGTCTCATTGGTAAAAGACAGGGAGCAATGGGAGATGAGGCTGGAAAGATGGGCTGAGTTTGGGTGGAGAAAGACCCTGTAAGTCAAGGCTAATGGGTTTGAAATGCATCCTGCAGACCTTTGGTCTCCAAATGGGATGCACGCCCCAGAGTTCCACAAGGTGATCTACTAGAATTTAGTAGTCAGGAAGTACAAGAATTTTAACTTTATTTTTTCTAGGAAATAAAAAACATGGTCTTATAATATTTGACATAAATATTGACAATGAGGTCCTCACATCCATTGTCATGTGTCATGAATTGTTCATGAGATATCCTGTGGCAAGATGAGGATCTGCACACTGCAGAGTGGGCAAATGGTGTCCTCAGTCCTCACTCCCCTGGGGTTTTCAACGACATTCGAATCACTACAGCTTGCATGTTCCTGACTCATTGGATTATGGATATTATCAAATTTAACCTAACATACACAAAATGGACAAGTGGATTAAAATATTCCCACGTGGAAACAATGGATCAGAGATCATATTAGTAGCATAAGCACAAGCAAATTAAGAATAATAGCATTGACACTGCCCTTAGAACAAGTTTTCTTCAGCCATATTACAAGGTGAAGACAATGACCAAATATTCGCATGTGACAAGAAGTCAAGCCAAAACAAATAGAAATTTTCATAAAAACTATTAGATATAAGGATTTACATCATTTGTGACGGCTCTCCCCGGACATATTTATTGTGCTTTGAGATATTACCTAATGACAGTTTGAAGCCATTAAAATTGACAAGACATTTTAAGCCACTGCTTACTTCATCTTTATCTCAGCCTTTAAAAAATTAACTTTCTGTATGTTTTATAACATATATATTAGTAAAGTAATACATGTGTATAATTTAAAAAGAAATATATGTATATTGGGAGTACCTATTCAAAATTTTTTACTGATAAGGTGTCAAATCAAAAAAGTTTGGGAACCACTTCTATTCAAAATAGAGGACCAACGGGGATCTCAATAAAAGATGAGATGAGGTTCATTTATCTCACAGGCTGCCACATAAAAGATAGACTCTTGCAGGGTGGCCACTTAAAGCCATTTTTAAGTGCCCGAAGATCTTGAAAAAAAAAACTTGTAAATACTAAGAACTGTTCTTGCACATTCCACTTTGCCAGCTCTTTCTTCTTTAAGAAATGAATGGCTTCTTCAAGCTCACACAAGGCCCCAAAGGACGGCATGGACAATACAGCTTTGCTACAAGCAGTTAGTTGGGTGACATGGGCAAATTTCAGGGATGAGGAAACATACCCAAGGAATACCGCATGCCATCTAGACTCAACTTTCCCCTCTCTGACCTGCATGAGTTTCCAAGGCAAAGGGGTCTTCAATCACGAGGGCTATAGCCACTGTTTCAGCCAGCGGGGCCATTCCTCCTCCTGACAGGCATGATTAATTGATTCTGACACACAGACACACTCTGTGAGGACTGTGCATATAAGATGTGGCTTCTGGGAAGGACTACGACATTTCTCCTCTGGAAAGGGGCCAGGTAGGCCATTAGCCTGTTACAGACAGTTCTCCTTAGTCACCTATTCTTTGCCACAAAGAACCCAGTTGTCAGATTTGAAGAACTTAACCAATATCCTGTCAAATCTTCAAGAAAAGAGGAGCCTGACCTGAGCGAAGTGGAGAAAGGATCTGCAGCCTCTCCCTGGGGGATGTAGCTTGGGCAGTCCCAGGAAGGTACCAGCACTGGTCTAGAGCCGAAACCTACACAGACAGCTTCTTTGGAAACTGTCTGTGTAGGTTTAGGAAACATCACAGACAGCTTCTTTCTCTGTGCTCCATGAATGAGGGCATACCCTCTTCTTTTCTGCCTGTCTTCTTCAAGAACTTGAAGGGGGAAAAGTGAAAACAAAAACAAATGACAGCAACAACCACCACCTTTTATGGTCCAAGATGTATTACCGTTGTGGGTGAGAAAGCACGCCCTGCCTGTCTTTGCAAACGTCACATCATCTGGCCCTACTCTTCAGCTCAACCTTCTTCCCCACATGGAGTCTTCATTACAATTAAGTCTGTTTCCTTCTCTCGAACACACCATCCAAGTCCATTCTTTGATCTTTGTTGAAACTGTACTCAACCTTGGGGCACTCACAAGCTGTCATTTCTTCACAAAGTGTCCCTCACTACCCCTAAACCCACCCTCTCTCTCATCTGGTTAGCTAGAGAGATTCACATCCAATTAGGGTCCCCTTGTATGTTTCTCTAATTGTTTCCAATCTCCCCCAGCTGACTTTCTTTGGGTTGGGGATGTCATTCTATATTTGCATAGCACCTAGAACATGCAAATACTTATTGTTTGACATCCACTAGTAGCAATAAGTAAGTCATTTCCACATGAAGAGTCAGATTTTGGGAGGGTGACAGGTAAATCAAATTGAATAAGGGAGGGCTGAATAAGTCATATGTAATGACTTTCATGGTTCATGTAAGTGGAGCTTATCTCAATTGTCAAGGATTTCTCGCTAGAAGAGGTCTAATGATCACACAGTGTTGTGGTGTGGTCTGCAGTAGAGAGAGTCCTAGGCTCTTGAGCCTTGAACAGGGTACAAGCAGATGAGCCTATGTTTGCCTCAAGCAGATCATTTGAATTCTCTAGATCCTGTATTTTTTTTAAAGGAGCAGGGGTAGGATTCCCTCATGTCCTGGAGGCATCTGGAAAGGGGCTGAGCATGGGCAGCTCTGTCTAGTGGCTTCTCTCTGTCACTCTGTTGCTTTGGTACAGCTGCTCACAGTGGATGCCAGCACAGACATGCTCTTCTGAAGACACATCCTGCCAGGATGACAGGCCCTAAAGGAGACACTGACACAGAAGAGAATCCTAACACTCTCTTACAGCATCGATAAAGAACAGCAAGCACAGGGGCCAACAGCAGCCTGGAGGATGCTGCCCGTTAGAGGCCACAGTTTAGCATCCTTTCACCCGGAGGAGGAAGAAAAGTCCCTCCTTTCTCACCCCTTCCCCAAAATTAAAACAATGAAAATCAGTTCTCATTATCCCGATAATTAAGTCCCATTCAGCCAGCTGACAGCGGCCAAAGAATGATTTTTCTGTGCTGCACTGTGTGGCTGCCCTCCATGGCCTCATTCATGGGCCACTGTGTGCATTTAATCACCCTTAGCTGGGCCGAGCTAATGAAATGCTGGGGCCTTGCCCTGCCCTGACCCTGCTGCTATTTCTATCTGAGCTCAGCACGTCCTTTGCTTGACAGTTGCAACCGAACAAGCAGATTTTTCTCTCCCATCTATGGAGTGTAAAGAGCCTATTTTGGCAGCCTGTGGGGCAGGAAACCCCTCTGGAAACCCAGTGAATGCCCCTGGAGGTTAACGTGCAAAGCTGTTTTCCAGACTGAGAGGCGGGCGGAGGAGGGGTGGAGGGCTGGCGACTTGGAGGCAAGGAGGCTGTGGCTGGGGGCTTTTCTGGGGCAGAAGGGAAGATGAACCTGGAAGAAGCATGGGGCCATGAGGTGAGGCTGACTGAGCCATCCTGTTGCAAACCTGAACAAAAGCTCTTTGTCAGTTATGAAAAATCTCCCTCCCTCACTGGGGTCAAAGTGAGAAAATCCATTGCACTGGGTTTCCAGTTCGCATGGCATGGAGAAAGGGGGGGATCCCTGCGGAGAGAGACTGCTCTCTTGAAGCTCCTAGCTGTTGTTTTAATGATTTCCCAAGACTCAGAAGTTAGGGGATAAGATGGCAAAATTATAGGCATTTATCCATACTAAAATGTAAGGATTTTCACTTAGCTAATGGGAGAAAAAAACCTTTCTTTGAGGGAAGTCGTAGAAAAGAGGCAAAAACAATGTGTTAAATGTGATGGCATGGTGGCTTTATATAGAAAGGACATAGCTAAAGAAGGACTTAAATCAGGGGTGACAAACTCAAATGCCCTCAGGGGCCAGAGAGATCAGAGGTCACCGAAATGAGAGAAGGGAGACAGGTGGGAACTGTGGCCAATTAGAAAATGCTGGCCCAGCCCCACCCAGGGCAGGCTGATTCTGCTCAGCTCCAGCTCTTTTTTGCCATACAAGTAGGCAGGCCCACGATTTTCTGTAATTTTAAAAAAGAGAAATCAAAAATCTCTATTCTTATATGAAATCTCCCAATTGTTGATATTGGAAACTAATTTGAGATGTAAAAAGAAAAGCAGCGTGCTAGCCAAACAAATCATGTGTTGGTGTACTGCAAACCCATCCCTAACATTTGCAGGGCCTGGGGCAGGAGGACACATGGAGGCCCCCATTTCATATATCTAAATATTTAAAAGGTATAAATCAAGGCTGCTAACTGTTAAACCAAACATATTCTGTCTGCCTACAATGACAAAATATGCCTTCCTAAAGACCTGGAAGCCAGGTGTGAGAATTCAGAGTTCTGGGACACCTTGGAGTTGCACACAGACACAAGGCAGCAGAGAAGAACTGGCTCCTGGCCCCCAGTCCTCCCCTTCCCACCCCAGCTCCAGCCTGCACACCTGTGGGAGTCAAGCTCTGTCTAACCCCGACACCTCAAATAGCCTCCCCTTCGCTGCCCCCCCTGACTTAATGCTACTCACATCAAAGGTAGACTGCCCGTAGGAGGCCAGACTCAAATGGATTTGGGGACATTTGACAGGACTCTGGGGATCTGGGACCCAGAATGCGAGGTGTCTTGGCATTTTGGCCCATGGGACTGGAAAGAGCCAGAGTTAGGCTCTTTAAAGTGTGGGGTCCAAGTTAGGGTCCCCTCCTAGCAAGACCTAAGTGTGTTACTGGCCCCAGTTTGAGATCGCTGACTTAAATAATCAAACACCCAGAAATGAAGACGTCTTGATGCTTAGCCTGGTTTGTTCACCAATTAGCTACATGACCTTGGGTAAATCATAATCTTTTCATGAACCAGTTCCTACACAAACGGGGATAAAGTATCTCTTCTAACCAATTTATTTGAAAACTAAAATGAGATTACACATGAAAATATTTTGAAGTAATAATTAAATAAAAAAATTAAAAGACCGATTAAGAAAAGACTGCCACAGACACAAATTTTATCAAAGGGAGCATATATGTGAAGGTCTCACTCAAAATATCCTATTAAGAGTCTTTCTAATCTCAAGATATGGGCTAAGTCTGGAAGAACTAAAATGATAGTACTTTTCATTAAGCGTTTTTTCTCTTTATTAACAGTCCCTTAGGATGGGTCTCCTATCACACTAATCTTAAAAGGATATTGCAGAGGTAAATAAAAACAAAAGTAAAACCTATTTCAGTAATTCATGGCTCCTTTTTAAGAGCAACCCCCCTTAGCCATCATTAAGGTGGTATCTCTGTTTACGGACATGTGCTATTATTGTGACAGTCATTCTGAAAATGTTGGGTGCCATTTTTTTTTTTTTTTTTGGGAAAGCATTTCAGTCTGTCACCCAGGATGGAGTGCAGTGGTGCAGTCACGGCTCACTGCAGCTTCTTCCTCCCCAGGTTCAAGTGATCCTCCTACCTCAGCCTCCTGAGTAGCAGGAACACAGATGCTCACCACCACACCCAGCTAATTTTTTCAATTTTTTTTGTAGAGACAGTATCTCTGTTTTCAGGCTGGTCCTAAATTCCTGGGCTCAAGTGATCCTTCCACCTTGGCCTCCCAAAGTGCTGGGATTATAGGCATAAGCCAGTTGCAGTTGACCTTGCAACTGGCTGGGTCTCAATTTTTAATGAAATAAAACCAATATGAAAAATAGCAAAAGGGAAAAAAAGACTATTTAAAAGAGTAATGAAATACTAAAGAAATTCCACAAGAATCTAAATCAGTAACAAGACCGAATTTTATTTTTAAAGACTTAAGGAAAATTAACTTTAAGCCGTAGAGTAGATAAAATTTTACAAAGGATAACTTGAGTTACCAGGAAACATGTATGTGACAGTAAATTTAAGAGCTCTTTCCAAAGAAACACAGTTTGATATAGATATTATGCAAAAGCATGATTGGCTTCGTACTGAAAGATATCCTTCCATTTAGACCAATCTAGGGCTCTGAAAGTACAGCTGGAGAAGAAATACAGTTCTATATATTCTTTGTTTAAAAAAAATGCAATCAGCTTTTTCAGGTTGAAATGTTTTCTATATTCTTAAACACCCAGGGAGGGGTTGGGAATGGCGGCTGTCAGAATGCCTAGCACTCATCTCCCTTTCTTAATAACAATCTAATTTCCTGTTGGGGGATTTTCTTTTCCCAGTAGGATACGGTCTGTGGATATTGCTGGCAATCAGGAGGTTTTTGACCCAAGTTGGGCCAATCAGATGCTCCCTTCAATGGAAAGTGAATTTTGAACAGAGGGACAAAAAGAATGGAGATGTCAGAAGTTTCATCCCATCCAGGTGGAGCGTTCTGACCAGACCTGTGGGACTCTTGTGACCCTTGTGGTTCCTGCTTCTTAGTTTCTGGAATTTGCCTGCTTCTTACCCATTTCTAAGACTGGTTCTTCAGCCTTCCCTTAATTCTGTGGGACCCCCTTTATCCTTCTTTTAATCTCTGGCTTATGTTAGCCAGAGGGATTTCCATTGCATGCACCCTGAGAACCTTAGCACAGACAATAGCACCAGTGCACCGTGGTCCTGATCTCTGTCCAAATCACCAAGTGCTCCTGGAGGCCTTTTGTGTGCCTGACCCTAGTGGGCATGTGTCTCACTGAGGGAAATGAGAGGCTTCACACAGAAATAGTGGTACTATCCCAGGCTTCCTCCATCCAGTTACACATGTTCATTTTTTTCCTTGGTTTTCCTGAAATGTTGGAATGTTCCTTTACTTTTCCACTTGATAGTATGAGCTGTTCATAAAACAGCCAGCAGAATCCTAGCACTTTGAAGGGCACTCCCAGAATGACTTTGTAGTTGGAATGCGTATGACAGTGAGTCAGCTTGGTGCTCCTAAGGCCTCCTCTAAGATCGATGTGTCAATATCACATGCTTTGAAATTAGGTCCCAATGCACCTGACTGCCTTTAAGAAAAGTCAGTGGAAAAGACTGGCAGATTTGCCAGGTGTCAGGACGGGGATATGCAGCAACTAAAAATAACAAAGAAGAACAATATGCAGGGTGGAGGCGGGGAATAAAAAGATCCGGGAACTGCTGGTAGAAAGTGCCCAGGTCACAATCACAGTAAGAGATGAACAAGGGTATAGGACATTAGAGGCAGCAAATGCCCTAAGCTAGCTTTTAGACTAACTTTTGAAATTGGAAATGTGATAAACAATTATATTTATTGTTTAACTTTCACTCATCACTAGAGGTCAAACCTCTTTGGTCTTTTGCCGTTACCTGGGCTTCTACCTTGAGATTGTTCTGTACATCCACTAACCTAGGAAGGTGGGGTAATCTGGAACTTAAGAATATAGAGGCTGTAGAACCAAACCACAGCTGGAATATGTTTGAACTTTAGCTCTACAACTTGTTAGTCCTATGGACTTAGGCAAGCTACTTAACCTTTCTGTGCCTCAATGTTCTCATCTATAAAATGGGGGCAGTAATAACAATAATACATATAAAGCACTTAGTAGTACTCTTGGCACATTAGTGCTCTATAAATATTAGCTACTGTTAGTCAATTGAAAAATATATATTGAGCACCCACAGTGTTCCAGGCACTGTTTTAGTCCTTGGGATGTATCAATGAACAAAACAGGCAAAGACCTCTACCCTTGTGGAATTTACAATCTAGTGGGGGTGGCAGTGGGAGGACAGATGATGAAGTAACTTGGTAGTGTTAGTAATATCTGACCCAATATCCACCCACACCACTCAGCTTTCTGGAAATCCTCTAAATCTTTACCTTCTTCTTTGAACATTCTGTTCATCTTCGTGCCTTCACTGAAATCTGATTGGCCCTGAAGATGTGGTTTTCCCCATAGCACCCAAAAATGTGGTTGGTTTTTTATCTCACTGTCCCATATCCCAGAGCCTGTGTATAGGAAAATGGGCTTCCTTTCTTTCCACTGCTACTTCCAAACCCTTTCTCCTCTAAAAAACACAGCCCTTTGGATGCTCATTCCTTCACATTATCTAAGTCTTCTCCCACTGAATTGCTGTCATCAACAACCTGTTATTCATTTACTAAACACTTGAGCACATAACTCTTCTGTTTCAATCCTATTTTTGCCATCGTTCTTGGTGACTTTAATATCCTTGGTCTCTGAGTTCCTTGACATTCTCACTTCCAATAATCTATTCTTCCCCTTTCTTCAGCTGTGTTAAAATGGCGATAGCCTAGCCTTGTCATCACCACCTTTCAAGCTGAGATTTCAGCTGTCATATGCTGACCACCATTTTCACCCTTCCAGCCAACCTTCTGTAGTATTTCTACTCTAATAATTTTTCTGATCTCAACAATCAATTAAGCTCACTTGCTTGTCTGCTTTTATTGTTTGTTTTGCTCTATTTATCACCTCCTCTCATGTCCTTGTTTTCCCTTTACCCATGATCAATTCCATGGTCCACTATTATCACTGCCTTATACCCCTTTGCCCCTCTGTCCTCATGCCAAACTCCCCTAGAAAAATCTTCAAATTTGGTTAAACCCAGCTGTTGGCTTAGGCTGAAACAGTCCTGAGGCAATTTAAGATTAATGGAGAATGTAATTCCATTGAGTTGACTGATTACACTTTTAATCCATGACTGCAGTCCTCAAAGGAGTACTCAACATTGCTCAGAAATGCTACATATTTTCTTTCCCTAATAAGTTTATTTTAACTTTTCTAAGGCCACTATTTATGTCTTCTCCCCTCAGACCTCCAGTGATCATCCCTTCTCAACTGATGATCTCAATTCATGTCTTACTGAGAAAACAGAAATAATCAGACAGAAACTCCCTCATCCCTCTGCTGTGACATCTGTAAAACTATTGGCATAGGAATTGTCTTCCTTCCCATTGCAATGGAAGAAGTAGCTCTGTTCCTTCTAAAGGCAAACACCTCTACTTGTGCTTTGGATCTCATCCTCTCTGGATGTCTCCAGGACTTATTTCTAAGGTTATCCACCTCTCTTTCTGCACAATCAACTTCTTTTACTCTACTGAATTATTCTCAACAGCAAACAAAGTGCTCAGGAACCTCCCATCTTTTAAAATCCTACTTTGATACATTCCCCCTCCAGCTACAATCTCAGTTCTGTCTCCCTTCCAATTAGTTTTACCTAGTACCTACAGAATGCTGTTAACTTTTGTATACTAATGTTGTATTCAGCAAACTCAATGAAATCTCTTATTATTTATAATAATCTTCCTATACAATGGATTTTCTGTGTAAATAATCTTATTTTTAAAGAAAGATAGCTTTGTCTGTTTTCAATTCTTATACCTTATTTCTCTTTCTTTTTCATTGCACTGGTAGGACTATCGAACAATAGGGGTGATAGTAGGTATCATCTTTTTTCTGATTTTAATGAGAAACCTATAAAGTTTTACCACTGAGTGTGCTGTCTATAAAGGTATTAGTTATATATTTTTTATCAAGTTAAGAAAGTCCTGCCTATTCTTACTTTGCTAAGAATTTATATAATAAAGGAACTTTGAATTCTATACAATGATTTTTTTCTGCATCTATATTAAGATAGATCATAAACACTTCCTACTTTAATCTGTTACCATGGCATATTACATTATTAGTTCCTGATGCCGGACCATCCTTGCATTTTTTAGATAGATTCCACAAGGTTTTAAAAACACATGCACACACAGACATGTCATCTCTGGTAATAATCTAGTTAGAAAATTTTCATCTATGTTTATAATGGATTAGACTATACTTTTTTTTCTTAGGTTTGGTATCAAGTGCCTCAAAAAATGAGTCACTTTCCCTCTTCTACACTCTAAAACAGTTTATATAACATAGGGGGGGGGTTAGCTGTTCATTCATAGGTTGGTCAACACATCCCAGAAATCCACCTATGCCCAATGTCTTTTGGATAGAAGATTTTGATTTCGGGTAGCAATTCATTTCCTTCATAGGTTATTGGTTATTTTGGATTTTCTAGTTATTTATTCTTGATTCAACTTTCAACATTTACTTTTCTAAAAAAATTATTAACTTCATCTACTGGTATTAAGTTTTTCGTAGACTTGCTCATTCTATTTTTTATGATTTTTTAATTCCAATTGTACCTATAGTTATAAGTTATGTTCTCTTTTTAATTCTTAATATTATTTATTGAATTTTCTTTCTTTTTTATTCTGGAGCAGCCCTGCTAGAGTTTTATCTATTTTACTAGTAATTTTGAATAATCAACTTCTGAGTTTATTCTTTTGTTGTTGTTTCTTTCCATTAATTTCCGATATTTTTATTTTGTTCTGCTTTCTTCAGGCTTAATCTATTGTTTTCCTTGCTTCTAGATTTAAACACATCTTTTAATGAGTTTTAAAATTTTAATTCCACTGTGATCAGAAAACATGTCTATAAGTTACCAATTCTTATAGATTTATTGAGACCTTCCTTTGTGTGGCCTATGATGTCAACTTATGTAAATTTCAACATATTCTTGAAAAGAACATATGTTCTCTATTGTTGGATTTTGGCTTTCGTTTTTGAGACAGGGTCTCACTCTGTCACCCAGGTTGGAGGGCAGGGAGGGGCATGCGATCATGTCTCTCTGCAACTTCAACCTCCCAGGCTCAAGAAATTCTCCCTCCTCAGCCTCCAGAGTCACCAGTCCATCTGGCTACTTTTTAAATTTTTTTTGTAGAGACAGGGTCTTCCTATATTGGATAGGCTGGTCTCAAACTCCTGAACTCAAGTGATTCTCCTGTCTCGGCCTCCCAAAGTGCTGGGATTGTAAGTGTGAGCCACCATGCCTGGCCTATTGTTGGATTTTGAGTAAAGGATATATCAGTTTGTGGTTGTATCTTTTATGTTTTTAATAAATTTCTGTAAAAATAAATTTAAATCTACCACAATTTTACATTTTTACATTTTCTCAGTTTTTGGTTTACATGTTTTAAGTTTCAAGGTTATGTTTTTAGAGGCATATACGTTCATAAATATTATCTTTTCTTATATCATTATATATCTTTCTATGCTTATTAATATATATTTCCCTAGATTCTATTTGCCTTACTGTGATACCATCTTTATTTTTGTTAGCATTTTGTGGTATACCTTTTGCCATCTCTTTATTTCTCAGTTTCTGTGTGGTGTAGCCTAAGTATTTCTTTTTTGTTTTCTTTTTTGAGACAGAGTCTTGTTCTGTCATCCAGGCTGGAGTGCAATGGCGTGATCTCAGCTCACTGAAACCTCTGCCTCCTGAGTAGCTGGGACTAAAAGTGTGTGCCACCACACCTGGGTAATTTTTTGTATTTTTAGTAGAGACGGGGTTTCACCATGTTAGCCAGGATGTTCTCAATCTCCTGAACTCATGATCCACCTGCCTCGGCCTCCCAGAGTGCTGGGATTACAGGCATGAGCCACCACGCCCAGCCCTAAGTATGTCTTTTGAAAATAGCCTATAACTGAATACTTTAAAAATTCTAATCTGATATTCTCTAATTTTTAATAGATACATTTAATAAACTTACATTTATTGTAGTTACCATCATATTTGACTTAAATCTTCCATTTTATTTAGTTTTCTATTTATTTTCCTTCTTTCTTGTCTTAGGTTTTTTCTTCTTTCCTGTCTTGTTTCATTTTTTTTTTTTTTTTTTGTCTTTCCTGTCTTCTCTTAGGTTGGTGAGATTTTCTACATTCTATGTTTTTGCCATTGTTGGTTTAGAACCTATAGATTGAAGTTCTTTTCTATTCATAATTGCCTTAAAGTTTTACCATACACATTTAATTATATATGTTTCAAAGTCTAAAATTTTTAATATCATATCCTCCTCCTGAACAAGGCAAGATTCTTAGCACACTTTACCCCGTAAATACTCTTTATACTAACATATTATCTCAACATATTACCTTTTAACTTTTAAACTCCAGATTTAGTTATTTTACAGTCAGTTGAAGTAAGTCTATTTTAATTTATTTATTTCTGTGCCCACTATAGTTTCTTGATTTCTATGTCCTATGTTGAAACTGAGTTTTTTTCTTGATCTTATAATGGTTCTTTTAGTGAAGACTTGAGACTGATATAAACTTTATTTTTAAAAAATTCCTAAAAATGCCTTTATTTTAAATCTGCTCTTAAAAGTTAGTTTAGCTAGGTATAAAACTCTAGCTTTACAGGTGTTTCCCCCCCACCCTTCAGATATTTGAAGATACAACTGCACTGTCTGCTGGAATCTACTGTTGTTAATAAGATGTCTATTATCAAGGTAGGTATCATTCCTTTATAAATAACTCTCTTTTCTCTCTGGTAACTTTCTCTTCCTTTTCTCTCTGGTAACTTTCCCTCCCTCCCTCCCTCCCTTCTTTCTTTCCTTCCTTTCTTCCTTCCTTCTTTCCTTCCTTCCCTCACTCCCTTCCTCCCTCCCCTCTCCCTTCCTCCTCCCTCTTTCTTTTTCTCTTTCTTTCTTTTTCTTACTTTCTCTCTGTCTTTCTTCTCTTTTCTTTCTTTTGACAGGGTCTTTCTCTATCACCCAGGCTGGAGTATTCATGGCTCATTGCAGCTTTGACCTCCTGGGCACCAGCAGTCCTCCCACATCAGGCTCCAAAGTAGCTGGGACTATAAGTGCATACCACTATGCCTGGCTATTTTTTTTTATTTTTTGTAGAGATGGGGGTCTTGTCATGTTGTCCAGGCTAGTCTTGAACTCCTAGGCTCAAGAGATTCTTCTGCCTCTGTCTCCCAAAGTGCTGAGATTACAAATGTAAGCCACTGCACCCAGCTGTAACTTTTAATACTATCTTTTTTATCCTCGAGGTTCTATAGGTTTTGTATTTCATATGTATGTATAAAAATTGGAGCTTCTCAATATATCTTCATGCCCTTAACTCCAACTTGGGCTACATTTTGGTGGCTTCTTAAATACTATCTTCCTATTCACTAATCCTCTCTTCATCTATTTCAGGTCTAGAATTTATCCTATCTATATATTATTTTATCTTTTTAATTTGTTCTTTTTTATATTTGCCAGTTCTTATTTCTGTCTGCTTTATTTCACAATATCCTTTTTAAAGTAGATGTTATTTCTCTTTGAGTATTTAGACAAATTTAGTTTAAAGTTTTAGCCAGATTGTTCTGTTGTTTTAACTTCTTTGGACAAAATTAATCTAATGAATATTGATTTTGTTGACTGGTTTTCTTACTGTTGAATATTTTTGCTTGGATACTAATTTTGAGAGTGAGTATCTTCTCCTCATTTTCTTCCATCCTAGAGGTTTTGTAGAGGTCTTCTTTCTCCTTATTTTCTTTCATCCTAGAGTTTTTGTAGAGGTCTCTAGTTCAGAATCAAGTGATGATTTGAGAACTTTCCCAGTCATGGTGTTAGTGATCTCTCCCTCAATAGTGAAAGCATCCTAGTTTCTGTTTGCTGGGCTGTGATTATTTCTCCTGCCTACATAGGCCTACAGTTTCCTATAAGCAATAATCTCAGATATGATCATCAGCAGCTGTTTTTCAACATTCTTTCCTAGTAATAAAGCTCCACCTTACAGATCACCTGAGGTCAAGTGTTCGAGACCAGCCTGGCTAACATGGTAAAACCCCATCTCTACCAAAAAATATAAAAATTACCCGGGTGTGGTGGCACGTGCCTGTAGTCCCAGCTACTGGGGGAGGCTGATGTAAAAGAATCTCTTGAACCCAGGAGGAGGAGGTTGCAGTGAGCCAAGAAAGAAAGAAAGAAAGGGGGGGGGTGCGAGGGAGGGAGGGAAGGAGGGAGGGGGAGGGGGAGGGAAAAGAAATGGGGAGGGAGGGTAGGGAGGGAGGGGGAGGGAAGAAGAGGGGAGGGAGGGAGGAAGTGAGGGAGGAAGGGAGGGAGGAAGCCCCACTTCAGTGTTTCTAATTTTTTTTTTTTTTGAGACGGAGTTTTGCTCTTGTTGCCCAGGCTGGAGTGCAATGGTGCAATCTCGGCTCACCGCAACCTCCGCTTCCTAGGTTCAAGCGATTCTCTTGCCTTAGCCTCCCTAGTAGCTGGGATTATAAGCATGAGCCACCATGCCTGGCTAATTTTGTATTTTTAGTAGAGACGGGGTTTCTCCATGTTGGTCAGGCTGGTCTGGAACTCTTGACCTCAGGTGATCTTCCCACCTCAGCCTCCTAAAGTGCTAGGATTACAGGTGTGAGCCACCATGCCCAGCCCAGTGTTTCATTTTAAGAAGTGAGCCTAACCCCAGTAATCCACTGCACTTGAAGCAATTTTAGTCCCTGTCACTCCAAAGGAGCCTCTAGCTGTGCTTCAGGATTTAGAACTCAGCCAACCTGTAGCTTCAGCCTGGTTCACCATTTCAACATAATCTACCTAGAAAAGGAAAACCTGTATTTGATGAAACAGAATAGGGTTGTGAATTCCTTGGAGTTGGACAGACCAGGGTTTCTTTTGCAGACTTATCGCTTACTAGCTGGGAGACTGGGAGCAAGCTATCTAACTTGTTTGAGTCTTAGTTTTCTTTTTCTTCAACTAGAAATGATAATGCCTACCTCACAAAATTAAGGGGATAAAATTTAAAACTGTGCCTGACACCCAATAGATGCTCACAGGACACAATTAGAGTAAGTATTATTTTAAAAGGTAGTCAGTTCTGAACAAATCCATATTTGCCAGGATTTTTTCCCCCCCTAAATATGGACCTTGACTCAGAAGCCTTCTCCTTCTTGCACTTCATGCCTCCCTCCTGACATTTACTGGTCAAGATGTTTAGTATATGAATTTTAACAGGCTGATCATGAGTTTTTACAACAGATCAGATAAAGCTTCATTTATTTATACTTTATGATTTACGTCCAACTTTTAAAGTGTACTTGAGGTAGTTTACAATGAAAGTCACATATGCAATAAATTAGTTGAATAAGAAAGAGAAAATCAAACCATAGAGGAAGGAGGGAAAATAATTATGCCCAAAATCTGAGTTAATCATTACTGTAATTGAGCATTACATTTGTTTAAGGTTTCCTGGCAGCTAAAGGGAAAGAAAGAGGAAATATGATGAGTGACATCATTCTCAATGGCTGAAGTTTTTCTATGAAATAGCGTAGCAAGGTTATGATGGGCTAGAAATCATACAGGGTTATGCTCCATTCAGGATGTACGAAGCAAAAGAGCAGAAGGGATTCTTTACTGGTTGGTGTCAGCTTTTCTCATGGCTTTAGCAACAGGTTGGACGACTGTGGTTTTAGACGGCTTAGTGCAATATGACTGGCACCTGCAAACTGAGATTGAAGACTTAAAAAAAAAAGTTTAAAAAATTTGGGGTATAAAAAATACACATTTACTAAAGATTTGGAAAATTCGAAAGAATATAAAGAAGAAAATGCAAATATCCTTACAATTCCAGTGCTCAGAAATAATCATTGTTAATATTTAGTAAGCTTCCTTCCAGGCTTCTTTCTATGCATACTTTATTAGCTGACTCGTTGCAGTTCTTTCTGGCTTGATGATTCTACAAGTTAGGTGGCCTTTGGCCCAAGTGGTTGTTTTATTTAATAATACAAATAGCTGCTGCTCATATATCATACATCTGATGTGCTCCAGACACTCTATCGGTGCATTATGTCGTTCCAGTCGTTCCAAGGAAGTTCTCCCTATTTGCAGAGAGGTTATGTAATTTGTCTAAGTCACATGGAGTGAAAGGAGCAGCAAAACACAAATCTGGGTGTGTCTGTGCAGCGTATTCTTTCTCCTACAAAGTGTGATTTCTCTGAGATGCAGGCGTGCCCCTGATCCCTGCCACTTTTTTGTGACTCCTGGAAGTGGGAGTGCTGGAGTCTGACATCAGCTCAGTTGGTTCACGGGCCTCAAATGGCCAGCCCAGAAAACAGAAGGAGCTCACTCCTCCCCTACTCACGCTCTCCTTTTGTCCCCTTCCCCCACATGCCAGAGGTCAAGAAGCTAAACTGTCTAGGTTCCCAGGTTAGCTCAGGCAGCTGTTCAGATGGTTTTTGCTTTGATAAAATATTACAACTCAAACCTCTTTCATGGGGATAAGGTTAAGAAAAATCAAGAAACCCAGCTCCACTGTTTTCAGTCCCAATATTACCAAAGGGCATGTAGGCTTTTTGTTGTTGTTGTTTTGCTTTGTTTTTGTTTTTGTTTTTGTTTTGTTTCGGTCATCATTATTACTGTGGTTTATAATTGAAACTTAGTGCGGATGTAACTTTCTTCTCTCCTGAGCTCCCTGTTCTGCCCAGAAACTTCTCTCTTGGGCAAGTCACAGACCAGAGTCTTGCAGCAGTCCCAAGCAGCCACTGAGAGTCACAGATCCAGGCCACACTGTTGTCAGGGCAGGCTGGCTGCCATACCCAGAAGGGGCAGCCTGTTGTGAGTGGCCTTTGTCCAACGCAAGCAGTGTCCCATGTGCCAGGGGCCACTCCTGGCTGAAAATGAGCTAGTCTTCTCCCCTCTCCTTTATCACTTTTGGGGACCTAAGAACTGAGTCCAGAAGAACCAAGAAGAGGCCTGAATCTCAGAGGCTGTTGGTGGGCCATGCAGTGGGCTAAGATCCTTCAAGCAGAGGTCTCCCATGCAGAGAGCTCTGCAGCAGTCTCGATGAATCAGGCTGGGTTGCCAGCGGGCATGAGTCAGCAATAAGATGCCCTCTCCCCACTACACTTGCATAACTCTAAACATAGGCTCTGTCTTCCCTAACAATCACTCATCTGGCTGTGGCACACCAGAGGCTGCTTCCTGAAGGACATGTTCATGGGAAAAATATTTTAAAAGAGGGTGTCCACACCTGAGCTTCAGCATTGTGTGCAACGGTAATTCATCTCAATTGCTGGAAGAATAATACTGTCACATGTCACTTAACAACCAGGACACGTTCTGAGAAATATATCATTAGGTGGGTTTGTCACTGTATATCTTAGAGTATACTTATACAACCCAGATGGTATAGCCTACTACACACCTAGGCTGTACTGTCCTATATGTGGTGAGTTGTTGACCAAAATACTGTTATGTGGCACATGATTGTATGTGGCAAACCATTAACAAGCTGGTTTTCCAAATGACTTGCCTCAAGACGTGGGACCCATTTAATAATAACAACAGAAACAACAGCAGCAACAACAATGAACACTTTTATAGCACTGGACATGTGGCAGACAGTTCACTAAGCACTTGATATATATTAACTCGTATATTTTCCCCCATTTTACAGATAAGAAAACTGAGGCACAATGGTCTTAACCAACTTTCCCAATGTCACAGAGCTAGTAAGAGCCTGAACCAGAGCCCCAGGAATTCCAGTTTCTTAACCCAGCTCAGAAGTTTGACTTGGATGTTCATGTTATGGAACGGTAGAGGATGGAAGAAAATTGTAAATCACAAGTATTTCCCAGTTGATAACCTCTCAGACCTGCGGATGGCTCAGGTTGGCTCTTGGCACTCGGCATGTCATGGTTCTATCACGCAAATTCCATGTTCCAGAGCTCATAGACGTTGTGGCTGGCTATCTGGAAGGGGGAGAAAAAATCCTCCAGACTCTATGCTAGCTGGAAATGTTTGGCACTTTGGGAGAGTGAGGGTGTGAAAAGCAGCTTGTTGTAATGCTATAGGATGTCTGGACCACACTGAGGAGGGGATCTGGCACCACTGCTAAGAAATGGAACATCGCTTGCCAAGAAGAGACCCCACTGCAGATGTGGCTTAGCCTGGAGAACCATGAGAATTGCTACACGGTCAGTGGGGAAGATGCTAAGGTGGCCACCATGTTTTTCACTTTTCAGCTCATGGTCCAATGTCCTCCAGGTCCTACGACCTGGGGATTGAAAACCATGGTAACTGAATGACTTTCTTGTTGCCGTTGTAACAAGTTACCATTAATGGAGTGGCTTAAAGCAATGAAAATTTATCTTATAATTCTGGAGACCAAATGTCTCACATGGGTCTCACTGGGCTAAAATTAAGAACATCTGCAGGGCAGTGTTTCTTTCTAGAGGTTCTAGCGGAATATCCATTTGCCTTTTCCAGCTTCTAGAGGTGGCCCTCAGTCCTTGGTTCGTGGCCCCCTCCTTTTTTTTATGCAATGGAAAAGCACTGGAAGTTTAAGGCAGTAGAGTAAAATAGTCTGGTTTAGGTACAGAAACATAGAACTGTCTTTTTTCTAAATTGCATTTTAGGTTTTGGGGTACATGTGAAGAACACACAAAATTGTTGCATAGGTACACACATGGCAGTGTGATTTGCTGCCTTCCTCCCCATCACCTATATCTGGTATTTCTCCCATGCTGTCTCTCCCCCCCCAACTCCCCAAAGACTCCTTGGCCCATTGAGTCTTTCTTACATTGCTTTACTGACATTGACTTTTCCACCTCTCTCTTCCACATTTTGGGACCCTTGTGATTACACTGGGCCAAGGACAATCTGTCTATCCTGAAGTCAACTGATTAGTAACCTTTTTTGCTTCCTTAATTCTCCCTCACCATGTAACATATGCACAGGTTCAAAGGATCAAGACTTGGACGTCTTTGGGAGGCCATTACTCTGCCTATCACAAGCCACAGACGGAAAGGGTGGAAACCCCTATAATGAACATTCTTGGCCCAGTTGAGGGCCTGATAAGCAGATGGTGGTCTCTGCCACATGCTAGAGAGAAATCCCTGGGGACCTGGCTCAGAGAAAAGACTGGGAAATCACACAAATGCCTTTTAAAGAACTACAGATATGTCCATCTTTTTGAGAAAACCCAAAGTCAAAAAACTCACTTCTGCTCCCTGTCAGAACCTAAAAAAGAACCATCCTGTGGGGTCAAATCATTGACACAGGCAGCCTGGAATCCTTCTGAACAGTGACCACAAGGGAGAGTTTGTCGGAGAACGTGAGTTAACTCGGTTCTAAAATCTCAGAAGAACACATCCAGAACATTCCTTCATCATGCATCTTAGATCTGTTAGGCCCAGCTTTAAAGCCATTTTGAGCCTGTGGGTGTGTTTAGCCTGTGTGTGTACGAGGGCAGCACGCGCAGAACTCACAATGTGTTTCTATTACTTGGTCCTGAAGCAACCTGTCAGGAGTGTGGAGGAGTAAGGCCCGTGATTTCAAGCCTGTCAGGGTTTACTCCGTCCATAGATTTATCTGTCATACTCTGCTCTGGCCATCTCTCAGTTTTAGTCTGTCCAGCCTGAAATGGTTTAATTTTTAAATTTTATGCATCTTTTAATATTTTTTAAACTTTTGACATTTGTAGCTCATGTGGGGATCTCAACAGCAGCTCTCCCTGTCGGTCGAGTCAGGAGCAGTGCAGACGCCATGTGCACCCTTGGGAAGGTTGCTTGACCTCTCTCTGTCTCAATGTCCTTGTCTGCAATGTGAGGATAATTACAGCACCTACCACCTAGGGCTGAAGTAAGGAGCGAGTGAACCATGCAAAGCCCTTAGAACAGTGTCTGGCACTTGGTAAAGCTGTAGTATCCCATAGCTGTTATTATTATAAAAAGATTAAATAAGACATGAACCTCTTCTCTTACTGTCACAGAACTGGCCATTTTGATGCCACCAGAACATTCATATTCACTCCATTTTGAGCATGGCAGACACATTCCTAAGCAATATGCTTCTTCATTTTGCTTTATAGGAATATAGTTGACTCTTGGACAACATGGGTTTAAACTGTCCGGGTCTACTTATATGTAGGTTTTTTTTTTTCCAACCAAACATGGATTGAAAATACAGCACTTGCAGGATCCGAACCTGTGTGTATGGAGGGCAACTTTTCCTATACAAAGGAACAGTCCCTCACACATGCCAAGGAGCATTCCCACAAAGGCTGTTTCTTACAGACATCAAGGCCCACTGTTGAGTGCGAAAATGATAGGCAGATGGAAAGCTGGGTACTTATGCCAGGGCCAAGAGAAAGCTCCTCTATCCAGCTTGGGTTAGGGACATAAATAAGGCAAAGTGGATTCTCCCAGGGCTCTTTGGTGCTTGCTGTTTTCCTGACCCTAACCCAAACCCAGAAGGGAACCTCCCAGACAGTGTTATGTTGCCCTGACAGTCAATCAAATCCTGTTCATCCAAAAGGCCACCTCAGACATCATGAGCAGATCTTGGCCAAGTCCATTCTAATCCAGCTTCAAGCTCCCGTGCCCCAACTCCGCTTTCCACTCTGTGCTTTGTGGCAGTGTTGAATGTTACGGAACTGTCCTTGGGGGTCTGTTAAGAAGCCTTCAGGCTTCCCATCCTACGGCAGGACTGCTTGCTGTCCTCTGCCCTCAAGCCTGGAATCTGCTTTCCACTCTCATCACAGCCTGCCTCTGAATGGCCAGATTCTCCCACCCAGCCTGGAAGAACTTAGGGACCAAGAACCTTAACTCCAAATGGAACACGGGCCACAAAAATTCCTCAAATATGTACCCCCAAAACAAAAGGGTCCCCCAGGGATTCACTTTATCTTACCAAGTTTCAGCTGAGGGGGAAACATTCTAATGGTGAGTAAGAAAAGCTGTCAGAGAACTGTTTTGTTCAACAGTAAATGCATTCCAGGCCTTATCTAATCAGGGAGCCCTTTTCACAGCTGATGCAGAGGTTGTTCCTGCAAATTGTTCCTGAGTCAGGGAAAGCGGCCTCGACTTTAAATGCAAAATCATGGCCTTTTGGCACAGGCAAAGGTGGTTGGCAGCTGGAGGTTTGGGGTGACCTCTGACCCTCTCCCACAGTTCCTCCCAAGTCCCACTGCACAAAACTAAGCCACCCTCAAATCCCAGGCTCTAATTGGCTCTGGTTTGTTTTGCTTTTCTCTTCTATCCAGAGCTTCAAAAGGCACTTCGATAATTGTTTGAGGCATGAAAAGGGCAGGTTTCGGCTTTCCTAACTGGAATGGAGGTAATTACCATCTTCCACACACGAGCCGGTACATGCTTCAAATCAGATGGCTCTGGGTTGTTTTAGAAAGTGTAGCTGGGCCTCTGAGCCAGGAGAGGGAGGATTATGGAGCCTTCCAACAGCTCCATTCCAGAGAGGGAGGAATTCAGACATCCCAGAAACAGTGATGGAAACTTCCATATTCTTTTGCAGTCTCTTCAAGTCTGCCCAAGAGATTTGGCCTGAAAAGATTGTGCCTTCAACCTCATCCTGGAAATTCAGGTAGCAGTTTTTTGGTCTTCTCTCTCCAGGAGGCAGAAGCTGACACCCCCACGTGACTCCCATCTTGTCTGTATTCAGCAACCAGGGCTTTGACCTGGGCTGTCCTCCTTTCCAGCCTCAGAAAGGGGTCAAACTGAGCCGGGTCTAGTAGAGAGCTGCCTCAGAGAACCAGAACACAGATTTGCTTAACTCTCTCAGGACAGCAAACCCAAGTCGGGGGCAGAGTCAGGCTGATATCCCACTCACGCGGCCCTGAGTGTGGACTGGGAGCAAGACCCTGCTTCAAATTTCAGCCTGCCAGCTGTGTGTCCACAGGCAGCTAACACACATCTCATCCAGCCACAGCCTCACCCAGAGAAGAGTAACTGACCCAACCTTACAGGGTTGCTGTGAAGTCAGTTAACATAGGGTTGACTTCACAGCAACCCTATGGTAAACTACGTTAAGGTTAACTTCATTTAACATAGGGTTAACACAGGTTTAATATGAGGGGCTAACAATTACGTGTAACAATTACATATAAATGTTAGCTATTGTAATTGTCAGAGGCATGGCCACTGGTGCCAAAGGAACAACTCCGAAAATTCTGGAGGTTTTCAAGACTCTGGGGATTCAGAAAAGGGGGGAAAGAAAAGAAGCTGCTGCAGGAACAGTGCAGGGAAGCTAGAAGGGAACAGGGTGGCAGCCCCAGCTCAAAGGGCTTTCCTCTCAAGGACACACCTGAAACGTATTAGGTTGCCTGAAATTCCACAAATTAGAGATTTAGTTTTGCTTCTTCACAATAATATATCTCAAAGAGAACTGGCTGGTTAAACATTATTCATACATCTGTGTGAACTGGTTTATTTGCTCTCTTCCCAATACCTACACACTTAGAAGCTCCAGAGAGCAAAGAGCTTGGGTCTGGGTTAGGGACTAGGAAAGGAACAGAGAGTAATAACGTAGAGTCACGAAGCACTGTCCAAGACATGGCCAGCTGTTCAGATTCTGAGAGCCCCAGTTCAAATCACTGGTTGGCCTGCAGACAGCCTGCCTGGCTCATGAGAAGAGAGGAGTGGGGAGGTCAGGTATGTCCTGGAGGGCCTGAGTTGCTTTTCTGATGTTGGTACTTTCACATTGCCCACTTGTAAAATACCCTTTGCAAATGGCTTCCGGGACTCCCTCTTTTTGGGAGTGCCTCCTTCCCGAGCTCTGCAGATGGGTGGCCCAGGGAGCAGGCCCCAGCTGCTACCTCTCCTCAGACATTCCATCCCTATGACCTCATCCAGGTACAGGGTTTGAGTCACCTCTCCACTACAGACTCTCTTGATTTGGATATTCAGTCGCCTACTTGACAGCTCCCTTTCAAGTATGTCACACAGAACTCTCCACGTCCCCTTACCCCTACCCCATGCCACCCAAAACAATCCAAACAAAAACCCCATCAGCACCGTCTCCACGGACATGTTCTTGATGCAGTCAACCTTTCAGGGCTATTGACATTTCTGTTTGTACCTTGTGCTTTTCTTTCCCAGCCCTTAAGACAATGCATAATCACTTATTTTTATACTGACTTGTGTAATACCTGTTTCCCAATAGACTATAAAATTCATGAGAATGAGACCAGGTGGTTTGTCTCCTGTTCTTCCCCCACACTCTAAGTGGCACATAGTAGGTCCTCCCTATGTATTTGCTGAATGAACAGTATTAAAGTGGAGATAGGTCCTGGGGTGAGGAAGAGTTTCTGGGCACAAAGAAAGGCCATGAAACCTGGCAAAAAATATGTGAGCTCATATCTTGTTTTCCTGAAGGGTCATTTGGTTTCTTTCTCCTCCCATCTGATGAAGTTTTATGTTTAACTAAAGCCCTGAACAGTTAGAACAAATGTATAGGAAATGATCACATGATCATGAACTTAGCAAACTCCTACAAGCTTAAGTGTCTAATATGAGGAGTACCTAAATTATATGTATCAATATGGTTGACTCTCAATTATCCATTCCAGTGGATAATCTAATAGCCAACAATCTAATCGTTTATAATTTACTTGTCTATAACCCCTTAAGTTTTACATGTGGCTTTGGATTATGTTTCTGAATTTGCATCAGAATATAGGGGGCTCTGATGGTTTAGGAATTCACAGTACTTGGAGCATATATATGTCCAATGTCACTACCCTAGTTGTCCATTAAGGATTCCTCTGTGTTCCAACTGCATGTAGAAAAATACTGCATTGTGCTTGGGAGGAAAGTACATTGGTTTTTGTTTTTTTGTTTTGTTTTGGAGACAGAATCTCGCTCTGTCGCCCAGGCTGGAATGTAATGGCACGATCCTGGCTCACTGCAACCTTTGTCTCCCTCAAGTGATTATTCCGCCTCAGCCTCCTGAGTAGCTGGGATTACAGGCGCACGCCACCACACCTGGCTAATTTTTTCAAATTTTTGTAGAGATGGGGATTCCATGTTAGCCAGGATGGTCTTGAACTCCTGACCTCGTGATCTGCCCCCCTCGGCCTCCCAAAGTGTGGGGATTATAGGCGTGAGACACCACACCCAGCCTCATTGGTTTTTTTTGGCCATAAAAATTGGGGTCCAAACCCCAGCTCTTGCACTTACTAGCTCTGTTTTCACACTACCTGTCCCAGTCTAAACCACTCCCTCAGGCAGGTGCAAAACAAGTCAAAAGCAGAGTTAAGCTCCTTTATGAGCTTTCTGTTTTACATCTAGGCAAAGAAACTTTCTCTCTTCTCCTTTTCTTCTCTTTTCTTTCTGCCTTAAAAGACCTTCTCTTCCAGTTCAGAGGGATGAAGCCAACAAGGTGTTTGTTTTACAAAATCATGCCTGGTTGTGAAAGCTGATAATGTCTAGACAAATCTGAAAGAAAAACACTGTCCTGGGCAATCTAATATGGAAAACGAACTCTGGTCTTCCCTGGGCTCCACTGGCCCCACCAATGGTGCAAACGATGGCGACTTTCTTCACTTTGTACATACATCTGGACATTGCTCATGCTGTCTTGGGTCAAAGTCTCAAGTTGGAAAATGGATTCATCCTGAGTTCCAAGGCAGAACCAGTCGTGTTGTCAGTGGGTAGCTGAGACCCAGAATTCCCACCTCTTTTTCCTGTCATGAAGTTTATATCTCAAGGGAAAACAGCTGTCCATTCTCAGGCCAACTGGGACTGCAGCCGGCTGTTCCTTCCAGATGCCAAGAGTCAGATGCACACCCACTCTTTTCTCCTGCTCCCTAAGGCCGAAGTCTCAAACTTTATTGAATTTATTAATAACCTTAGGGACTTGCTAAAAAGCATTTCCCCAGGCTCTACCTCCAGAGAATCTGATTCAGTTAATTCAGGTTGGCCAGGAAATCTGCATGTTAAATAACAACCCTCCCACCCCACCTCATTTCTCATCTCTAGGAAATTCCTAGGTAATTGGTCTGAGAATCATACTTTGAGTGACAATAGCTACAGTGGAGGCATTGGTGTGCTGGTAAAGGTTTAACAACTGGCTCTGGAGGTGGAAAAGCCTGGTTTATAGCTTGCTGGTTTCTGTGGTATAAATATTCCCACCTTGGTCAACTCAAGCTACAAATACGACATCATGATTGTGAAGTTGGGAAAAGGTTTGTGCAATCAGTTCTGATACGCCCACAGTAACTGATTTCAGCACACCCACTGGGTGGAAGTGGCCGGATGCCTTCAAATGCCAGTTCCTAGGCTCTGGCATAGAAGGGTCACTGTTGAGTCCAGAATGTCACATCTCCAAAGTTTTTTCCCTAAATCCTTCATTTTTTGAATGGTTTGTTTTGGTTACTGGCTCCCAGAGACCGAGGAAGGGGGAAGATGAGCTCCAGGAAAGAAAATGCAATTAGTGTAGGATGTTGGCCTGAGCTACACTGCTAACCTTGTTCAACCCAGCTTTCAGCAGGGAAGGGGTTTCAAACACCTGCCTCTGCCTTCATTTGATAAGCTTTCTGGTCAACTCACATTAAGCTGATCCTGCTAACCTGGAGAAGGATGAAAAGGCTGAGTGTCGGGGACCTGAGGGGGATGAAAGGGGATGGGGGGAAGCCTGGGGTGGGGCTCATATGACCCAGGGTCGCCATCGGCTTAAGGCTTCCCTTTTGTCTCCCTGCTCTGGCCCCAGGTTTGAAGGTTCTGGTGATTTCCTCCCACCCCCGACTAGGCGAACAGATGTGGAAAGATCTCCAGTTCCCAGGGCTCAGGACACAACTGCCTGTTGTTTCCGCCTGCAGACCGGGGCCAGCAGTCACAGGCAGAACAGCTACGCAATCACTCGCTAAAGAGCTGAGCCCAGTCAGGTGTGGGTGCAAGCCTACTCTGCCTGTCGGGAGTGAGAGGATGTGTAAGCCTAACTGAACAAGAATGGAAAACAATCATGCCCCCGCCCTGTCTTGCTTTAAGTCCACTGTGAAGGAATTTGGAGGCACTTTAGCAGAAGCAATGACTTGAGCTCTTCCACGGCAATGCAACGCTCACAGGTGCCATGACCATTTGAACAAACACAGCTTCTGGGCCAGCTGCTTCTCTTGTCCCATACTGCAGGTACTGCCAACATGAGAACTTTGCTCACTTCTAGACGGGAGTTGAGGGAACCCTGCTCCTCTAAAAAGGATGTTTTCCTCAGCCCACTGAACTTTTGGGGCTCACTGGATCAAGGTGGTAGAAGAGTTACAAAGGAAGGGGTGTAAGTGTTGGCTTCCCTATGTACCTTATTTATTCAACACTGATAGTTTCAGAAATGGCTTAGAGCCTAGCTTCCTCACCATCCATATACCTTTGACAAGTGGGACAAATAAAAGCATAAAAATATATCCCTTAAATGAAATACCTGTCTCATATCTAGTCCGTCTACAAGAATAAGCTGATACCTAATGATATGTTTTCTAGTTTATGCAATAAACAGTGGTGATTACAATTTTGCATGAAGACCCGGTACATATACATCTTAGCATATAGCACATTTACCTGTAAATGCTACAAGTAGTAGAATGTCAGCCATCTCCTAAAGCACTGATTCTCCAAGTGAGGTCTGCAATCCCCAGAGATCCCCAAGACCCTATCACAGGTGTCTGCAAGCTCAAAACTATTTTCATAATAATGCCAAGAAGTTACTTGCCTTCTTCTCTGTGTTGACGTCTGGTTAAAATTGCTGGTGCTGGACTATACTGGCAGTTATGGTATTCTTCACTGCTACAAACTTACAGGGGGGAAAAAAAAGCCAGTTTCACTGAAGAATAAAATGAAAGGTTTTTGCTTTACAAAATCATGCCTGATTGTGTAAATTAGACAGTAAAAATTATTACTTTTATGAAACCTTGCCCAAAAGTGTACTCCTTCCTCCCTTTTTTTCTTCCTCCCTCCCTCCCTCTCTCCCTCTTTCTTCTGTGTGATGACTTGGAAAGAAAGTATCAAGTATTTCTGGTGCATCCTGAAATATGATGGTCATCTGGAGGAAAAGCACTTGGTCAGTGTCCTGAGCTGTGAGCGGCACCGGCCACCTGCATGGAACACAGTGTTTACCCAAAAGGACCAAATAACCCATGGTTATTCAGATTTGGTTACTTGACAGGCATTTTCTCAAAAATGAGCAAACTGAGCTCATGACTTCAAGAAATACAATAATTGACAGTATTTTCTGCCAAAATAGAAATATAAAGCAGAAATTAGAAGTTTTAAAAACCTTTCTCTGCCATAGTGAATGTAACACCTTCCCAACACTTATAGAGGTTTTTGATGAGATCACTGGTGATATTAACAAATAAGAACTTTTAGTTTTCATCATGAAATATATCAAATTAGAAAAATCTGCATGACTTAGTGAAGCAATATTTTCCAAATGACCCATGCATAGTATTACAAAATCATGCATAGGCAAAGATGTATTCAGAGTACAAGTCAGACAAATGAATTTTAACATAACAGCATAAAAAGTTCACTGATACAGTTTCAGATTCCACACTGCAACTAACCTTAGTAATCCACTATTGGTTGAGTTTTGGTATAATGTCAAAGAAGAATATTCACAATTATCTGAAAAGACTATTAAAATATTCCTCCCTTTTCCAACAACATATCTATGTGAGGCTGGGTTTCCTTCACATACTTCAACCAAAACAACATTATCACAGCTGATTGAATGCAGAAGCCGATATGAGAAACCAGCTGTCTTCTATTAAGCCAGACATTCAAGAGATTTGCAAAAATGTAAAACACTGTCACTCTTCTCACTTGGGTTTTCTTTTTTAAAAACACAGTTATTACATAACAAAATGTTATTTTTAATGTTTAAATGAATTAATACATATAGGCATTTAAATAAATTACTAAATGTTAATTTATTCATTAATCATGAATAAATATTAAATGAACAAATATTATTTTTTGGTTTTAGTTTTTAATGTGGTAAATTATTTAATTATCTATTGCTGTATAGCAAAGTGCCCTAAAACAACATTGGCTTCAGACAACAGTAATCATTTGTTATCTCTATGGTTGCTGTGGTTCGGCAATTCAGGAGTGGCTTGGCTAGGCAGTTCTGGGGAGGCAGTCTCTCATGAGGTTGCAGTCATCTGAAGGCTTAACTGAGGCTGGAGGATCTGCCTTCAAGATAGTTCATTTGCAAGTCAGGCCAGTGTTGCTGGCTGTGAACAGGAGGCCTTGGTCCTTCTCCATGCAGGTCTTTCCCTGGTGTACTCAAAACACAGGAACTGCTTTTCTCCCAGAGTGAACAAGAGAGGCCAGGTAGAAACAAGTGGTCCCTTTATAACCTAGCCCCTGAAATCATTTACCATTACTTCTGCTGTTTTCTACTTGTCACACAGACCAGCACTGAGTCAATGTGGGAAGAGGCTACACAAGGGCATGAATGCTAGGAGATAAGATCTTTGGAGGCTATTCTAGAAGCTGGCTACCACGGGATCTATCAACAGATACAACCCACATAAACCAAGGCTCTTCAGGATCATCAATAAATGTTAAGCATATACAGAAGTCCTTAAAGCCAAAATATTTTAAAGTTGCCAGCCTAAAGAAATTGGTCCAGCTGGGTGTAGTAGCTCATACCTGTAATCCCATCACTTTGGGAGGCTGAGATGGGATGATCACTTGAGGCCAGGAGTTTGAGATGAACCTTGTTTTAGAGATGAGTGAGACCCCATCTCTAAAAAAAAAAAAAAAAGAAAAGAAAATTAGACATGGTGGTGCACACCCGTATTCCCAGCTACTTAAGAGGCTGAGGCTGAAGGATCCCTTAATCCCAGGAGGTTGAGGCTACAAGTGAGTTGTGATTGCACCACTGCACTCCAGCCTGGGATGACAGAGGGAGACCCTGTCTCTCTAAAAAAAAAAAAACATTATTGGTCCATGTCTCTAAAATGTCTTTGCTGTCTATCTTTGTCCTGTTGCTCGCAGTTATACCATCATTTAGACAACTTCTTGCCCACTCACCCTCCACAAGCTTGGACACAGGTCCTTCTAGCTCTGTTTCTTCTGAACTTGGGTTTGCTGGAGACTCCTTTATGGGTTTTAACACTCCCCATAACCTTTGTCTGATTTGTACATAGAAAAATATCCCCAAAATTACAAATAAATTATTAAACTAAAGGTCAGTAAGATTACTGGACATAAAATATTTGAAAATAAATTATATTTCAATAAGATACACAAATAACCAACAAACACATAAAAACTATCTTTAGTTAAACCTGCTCTCTGCAGATTCCAGCCACACCTCCCCAGGAGCAGAGGTTTTCCGGGCTAGGTCAGGCCCCCCCATTACCTGCTTTATAGAAGACAGGGAAGAAAATCACTCACTGTCTGTAATTTTATTTAAGAGAGTGCAAGAATGTCGTATTTGAGCCTTTCACTCTTTTTTATTTGTATTTCTTATCGGAAATGAAAGAGAAACAGCCAGTGGAGATAGGATCTCAGGTCTAGAATTCCTAGCAGGTAATTTGGGAGTTGAAAACAAATCTCCCCCTGAAATGCATTAAGCAGGTGAAGGGGATTCCAGTTTCAACTCTTAAACCACACCTTATCCTGGCCTGGCAAATAACTTCCTCTCGAGCCCCAGGCAAATCCCAACTTCCACCCGCCAAAGCCTGCAGTTAATAACGTTTAAACAACAACAAAAACCCAAGTGGAAAAAGGAAGACTGATTGGAGGCCGAGATACTAGAAGGGCTGCTCTGAGAGCCCCCTCTCTGAGAGCCACTCCCACAGGAGGAAGTTTAGCCAGGGAAGCCGGAGCCTGGAGCCGAGGGACCCAAGGCATGGTGTCTTTCAGAACATCAGAGCAGGGTAAATTTCTGACTTGAATCAAATGATTACTTTTCTTGATCAGATTTTTCCACTTGTTTCATTAGAACTCCATACCGCTAACCCTGGTCAAACCCTCCAAAATGGCCAAAATCTCCAGGTTGCATGATTGAGCCACAGCATGTCCCGCTTCCCGCTAAGTGCTGCAAGACTAGAGTTTCTGAACCCTGGTCTAGATAAGTCAGCTGAGGGTTGGTAAGGAAGTTCTCACGTGTCCAGAGAGAACTGAGAAAAACAAGGATCATGTTATGTTGTGGGAATGTGCTCCGCAGTATTTTTTATTCCCATTCGACATATCAGAAAATGGAGGCTCAGAGAGCTAGAATAACTTGCCACATAGCTAGTCAGTAGCAGAGCAAAGATGGAGATTCACACGATCAATCACGGTGACTACCCCTCTGCTGAGCACCTGTCATGACACAGGCAAAGCACCTTGTGCTTTGTGTGTGTTAACTTGTTCAGTTCTCATGGATTGCCTCCTATTTTAAAGAAGTGAAACTGTTCAACAGAGCTTCCTGCCACAAGGGAAATCTTCTCCATCTCACTGTCCGGTAGGTCACCACCAGCCCCATATTGCTATTGAGCCCTTGAAATTTGGTAAGTGAAACTGAGGGACCAGATTTTAAAATTTTATTTCACTTAAATTGATTTAAATGTAAACAGCCACATGTGGCTGGCAGCTACTGCACTGACCAGCACAGCTCTAGGAGGTTCAGTAGCTTTTCCAAAAGCCAGCAAAGTGATGGGGTGAGGGTAGTGTTGTGGGGCTGATTGAGCCCAAAATCCACGCATTTCCCCTTTTCTCTCTGCTCCCCCTGTGAGGTGGCCTGCCTTTTCCAAAGTGAAAGACCCTGGAAGGAAACTGACCAAACAGTATACAATCAGCCAAAAATTAAGCCAGACGCCCTAAAGGTGGAGTCCGTATTTGAGTCTTCTTCTGAATGTGTCTGGAAGCCCCCATGGGTGGCCAAACAACCCAGCTGGGGGCTTGAGACCCTGCACCAGTAACTTCCCAGAGCCCACCATGGCCTGTTTGGCTGAGAGTTCTGTGACTCACAGGTTCCAACCCTACAATTTAAACAGTAGCATTTCCTTTTTCTGGGCTTAACACTAATTGGTAGAGAGGTGGTGTGCTCCCAGGCCCAGCCTTACCCTGTCAAAACATGTAGCTCTCAAAGGTTCCTACTGGAGGCACCACCCATGAGGTACGGCTACCACTGCCATGTGTCTGAATGCCAATGCTTAACCCAAGCTGGCCCACTGTTGTTCCATGAGCCTCTCTACAGCCTCCGAATGTTCATCTTTGCTGCATCACTCTCCTCCAAAGCCTCCAAGGACATCCTGTGAAGCTCAGAACAAAATCCAAAGTCACGACTTCCATGGCTGGCCCCTGCCCCCTGCTCTGACCTCATGTACCACAGTTGTCCCCTCTGTTCACTCTACTCCAGTCCCTGGCTTCCTTACTGTTCCCCAAACACATCACACTTGTCCCTGTCCCAGGGCTTTGCACTTGCTATTCCTTCTGCTTGAAATCTTCTTTCTGTGTTAAGCATTGCTTACTCTCTCTTCATCCAATCTCTTGCTCAAATGTCACCTCTTCAGAGAGGTCTTCTTGACCCCACTGTGTGTAAAATAGTGCGCCCCCTCACTGCTATCTCTTACCCTGCTTACTTTTTTCAAGGCACTTATCACTAGTATGTATGTTTGTTGGTTTGTTTGCTTACTATCTATCGCCCATACTAAGATGCAAACAGGGTAAGAAGGAACAGCGTCCTTTTTTCACCCTGTTATCTCCAGTTTCTAGAATAGAGTCTGCCACATGTGTGCTCACTGAATATTTGTTGAGTGAATAAATGAATGCATGCATGCATGCATGACTGCTTACACAGAGTGTGGGGGGCCAGGGGCAGAGGCAGGCTCAAGCTGTCTCCCTCTACACAGACCCGCACTTCCATGAATTGGATGCCAAACCATGAGAAACAAAGAGATTTGCCAGTTTAATTTCTTTTGCCCTGGGAAAGTTAAAGAGCACAGATAATCCAGAACTCAGTGCCAAGTTCTCTGATTTATAATCGAGGAATTATCCACAGAGGTAAACAAGAGCAAAGGACTGACAAGCAAACTGTAGGAGGAGAATGATGAGAAACAGCCTGAGAGACCCATGCACTCTGCAGCCTTCAGCTAGCCTGGGTTCCCGCCAGCTCTCACTCAAATTTCGATCCAGAGATTCTCTGCTGATGTTCGCTTCCAGATTCCTCTGGGCCACAACTGTGGCTGTTGGGCTCAGGGTTCACTGCAAGTGGGGGCAGCCTAGCCAAGTCACCTCTCTACTTGACAATGATATTTTGCACTCATCTTAAAGGCATACCCAAGAGGGCAGGCATTTCCCAAAGATGCCCCAGGCCCACAAACGTCACCAGACTTTCCCCAAACCTAGATTTTGGAGGGGAAGTCCTTTCCTTCTTTAATGACAGAAATGTGTCTCTTTATTCCACCACTAAAAACTTCAAAGAAACAAAATTAGCAGTGCCTAGAAGCATCTGACACATAGGAGGTAGTAAAAACTGAATGAATGAATGAATGAATGAATGACAGTATCAACCCAAAAGGGGAACAGTGGTCTCATGAAGAATGGGATAGTCAAGCAAATCCTGGACTCCCTATGCCTGCTAGATCACTTTGGATATACCCTGAGGCCTCAGTTTCCCTATCTGTAAAATGAAAGCCTGGCCTAGCTGAACTGCAATTTCCCTCAGCTCTGACACTCTCTAATTCTCTGAACACGCCTTCAGAGCTTCTTTATTGTAGACTAGTTCTTACATGTGTCCTGCTGAGAGCAAGGCCTGCTGGTCTGGCCTTGTTTTTTAAGAATTTAATAGCAATTCTACCAGAATATTTTTATGTCTTCCATGAAAGAAGGTTCTGGAAGGCAGCCATCATCAAAATAGGAAGTAACACCAGGTTGGTGTGCCATTTATCAGATAATACAGGCTTAACCAAAATTCCTGTCACCCCCTATAGTGATTCTGGGAGCTTGACCAGATTTCAGAGGTTTCCTATTCAAAGTGGTGAGAAATCATCTCTGTGGCTTGTGGGATTTGATACCTGTTTCCCTTCTTTCCATGGCTCAGGGCTGTGGGTGCCAAGTGAAGGCTCCAGTAACCCGTCTCCTCCTCCTGGGGTCTCAGGGCAGCCCTTCCAGCCTCAGAGGAGCGCTCCGTCCTGTAGGCCATGGGAATGCCTATGCAGGCCCAGATCATTCCTATCTACTTCGCATTTCACTTTACGCTGCCTGTAAATCTGACCATTTCTTCTACTCCTAGAGGTCCCAAAGCACTAGTCCAGCAGAATTCAGACTCCTTTCCCTTTCCCAACTCTACCCACGGCCTTGACTCACCAGGAAGAGAAAGAGCATCTGACCGAGAGTGGGACCAGGATTCCAGACCGGCTTTAGATGAACATCTCTCTGGGCCTCAGTGTCCTTGGATGGGTGGGAGTTGGGGACTGGGTGTGGCTGCTTGTCCCGTCCCTTCCAGCTTTATGATTTTCCCCAGCCCAGAGCCAGAGCCGGCCCCTCTCCAACAAGGAAGCCATGGTTTGTATGTTACGTAGTGGCTACAAATGCAGGGGCATTTTTTTCCCTTTTCTTTTAATGATCCTAGGTACTCTAGGAAGAGACAAACATTTTTATGATCCCAGGAACCAAACAACATAATGAAAATCATGGCAACCATCAGCCCAATAAAACCATGGCAAAAGCCTCCACCTTCTCAAACAAGACCCTGGGAATTTAAAGCTCTCAGAAGCCTTAAGTGGCTCAGGCCTTGCTGAAGGCCTCCGGACGCCAGCTGATGGCTGATGAAAGGATTTTAACGCGCCACTGAAATTCTCTTTTCCTAAATAACCACTTTGAAACCTGTTAATTACAGACACACAACCAGCCCTAGCCCCCCAACAGGACCCAGGGCTTCTACCAGGGAGAGCTGGGCTCCAGAGGCTGGCCGCTGCCTTGGCGCTACACACGCTTTGTGTTGGGTGACTTCGCTTCAGGAAGAGAATCCAAAGTAATGAAAACCACATGGCCACTCCCCTGCCCCCCAGCCTCCTACTCTACCTCCCTTCCCTGGAGACAGAGGCCGGCTCAGTCTAATTTGGTCCAGTGTTTTTGTTTCCTAAAATCTGTCTTGGGCCCTGGGCCATTAATAGGTTGCAGCTGATTTTAATCTACATGAATCAGAGACTTAGCTTCTTTAGTTTTAAGGAGATTGCAAATTGTGTGTCCACAAACTCAGGATAGAGGGAAAGGACCTGGGTGGGGAGTGGAGTGTGGGGGGTGGGGGAAGATCCTGGAAGGCACAGAAACTGTTCCCCCACTCAGCAGCGGGCTTGAAGGAGTCTGGGATCACTCAAAGCTGGGGGAGGGGGCTAAGGGGAGGTGAAGGTCTTGCAGCTGTGACTCAGTGGCAAGAGCACAGAATCTGGTCCTGTATAAACAGAGTTAAAATCGAGGATCTGGACTGGCAGAGGCCTCTACTCACCTATCTTCAACAAATTAATTTCCTAAGTGCTTGTTGGGCACCCCCCCACAAGCTAAAGCAGGGGGAAGCAAACCATGGCTGAACTGGTCAAATCCGGCCTGCAGCCTGATGTAAATAAAGTCTTCCTGGAACAAGGCCATGTCCATTTGTTTACGTATTGTCCGTGGCTGCCTTGCAGTTGTGGTAGAGACCCTGTGGCCCATAAAGCCAAAAATAGTCACTATCTGCCCCTTTTCAGTAAACGTTTGCTGACTCCTGGGCTAGAGAACTATCTGAAATCTTACTAGGCAGGAATTCGACTTACAAGCCTGTTAACAAGGGACGGATTTAGGATTTGCTCCATGCCCACCCCATACCAAAGTCTAGGTTCCTTCCTTCCAAACGTCACTCTTCAGGGAGTATCATCACGCTTATTTGAGCAATGACAATAAAACAGGATGCCCACACCATTCCACTCAGTTAAGCTTCCAAGTACTGGCCCTGACAGCCCTACACTCCCATTTCACAGACGAAAAAACAGAGTCACTGCGATAAAGCAACTCACTGAAGTTCTCTCAGGGAACAGCACAGTTAGGAAGAGCTGGGCCTCTGAGTCGCGGCATGGTCCTCTGTCCGTGGGATGCAATGAAGGGAGCTGGGGAGCTTTAACATAGCAAGGCTCCCTTACATGTGCCACACGGCCACTTGACAACTCAGTGAGGGGCTCAGGGCAGTGTGTCTTCATTTTCAAGGTGAAAAACATAGCACTATCAGGGAGCGGGGATGAGAATCAGGCCAGACTACACTCACCCCTTGAAAACCCCCTTTATCCAGGCCCAGTGGCTGGTGAGCCCAGGCCCCCACTCAATCAGGACCCACGGCCCCCTCTTCTCCCAGTGTGCCTCTAAGTCAGCTCTTGCCTTTCAGGCGCTTCTAGGCTAGTGGGGCAGAGACAAGGAAGGGGAGGATGATGCCTGCATGACAGGCACAGTGATATGGAGGCACATGTGGTGCTTCAGGAAGACAAAGCAGGGTCACCTTGCCCTTCCCCTAAAAGCCAGCCCTTTGTAGGGAACCCTGGGTGAAGAACCTCCAATGCAAATGCTATTCATGGGAAATGTAAGCAGGCACCCTCCCTTCCAAAGCTTTCAGGGGCTAAATAAACGTTGGGATCATTCTGGGGACAGGCGGGGACAGGCAGGGAATCCAGCGAAACTAGTGCCCTCCGAGGGACAAGACTGGCAGGTAAACTGATGACACTAAGGAGGCTGCTGTCTTGAAGCAGTAGGAGCTCTCCCCACAGGAACCATTTCCTGGAGGACCAGGCCTGGGGTGGAGACCCTTCCAGCCAAGGTAGGATGTCACCCCAGGCTGCAATCTCAGTGGTCTGGAACCCCCCTGAAGGCTGGTTATGTCTGGGCCTTGAACAGAATCACAGACCAGCAGGATGCCACGCTGGCTTACATAGAATGTTGACTCTGAAAAGGTCTCTAGCTAACAGGAGCTGAAAGTTCCTGTAAAGGATAGTGAGTGGCCTGTACCTCACTGTCTCTATTTCCATTGCTGTCCCAAAATCCCCTTTCCTTGGTAAGCTTCTCCTCGAATTTTAGGCAGCACCTCAAAACAGTTTCAGAATTCATCGAGGAGCTGTGGGTCCCAGTTTAGAGTTTTGCTTTGTTCAGAGGTCTCCAAATGACTAGAGGTTGTGAATGGCCAGAAGGTAGCAGAGGACTCCAACTGAGCAAGGACCAAGTATAAAGCAAACTTCCATCACCCTCAGCAACTGAAGGCCTGCACTGGGCCAGGGCAAAGCCTGCGAAATGACCCCATCAGCATCTTTGGGTCCCCTCATCATGGGGACTCTGCTCAGAAATAGTCATCAGCAGGATTAAGCCCTTGGCTAGATGGAGAACGGCACCTCTGGCTTCTGCCTCCCAGGGAGCCTCCAGTGCATCCCCTGGTACCCTCTGCTTCTGACAACACAAAGGTTGTGGGTGTAAACCTCAAAGCTCTATTTTGTCTAGATTTGGTTTCCGGGTGGATTCAGGCTCTCTATTCCATGGAACCCAACAGCCAGGAGATTTCTGCCATTGCTTCCTTGAGTCAAGACTGGAGGAAGAGCAGAGGCTCATGACTATCCCACAAATGTGAACCGTGGACCAAAGTGGGTGTTCAGGACAGCTGACTGGACAAGGTCCTGAGCCACGCTGAGGAGTGACGCTGGCACTTTGTAATGCAGTGGAATGAACCACACCATGGTGAATTAGCAGTCACTGAGTGTCTATTGTGAGCTGCTCACCATTTGGATGAACAAACTGGCAAGGAGACTCTGAGGCGGTCACGTGCCCAGGAGTTTGTTTAGAGTGCAGTTTCTTCCCATATCGAGGTGTGCAGAATGTTCGCTTACAGGTGTGTGATCACAAGGTTGGGTCAAACTCCTCAACTTTCCTACGGAACGCCAGTCCTGGGACCCTCTGCAATCTGAAGCCCTCACACAAAGAACAGAGGATTTATGTCAAACGCTATCCTTCTGTGCTACCAAACAAAGCCGAGTCAGAATAAAGCAAAGTGAAAAAGCTCATAAACACTTCCTGGGGCTGGGCTCACAAACTAAAGCTCAAAGCAGAGCCAGCTAGATGCATTTCAAACCCATGAACACACACAAGGACACCCAGGCTGCCACTGGCCCGTGCAGACTGGGTGCTGAAATGGCACTGGAGCAATGAAGGAGGGCGTCATTCTAAAATTAGAGCTCTGCTTTGTCTCCCCCTCTGAACATATATGAGCGGAATTATGGATTAATGTTGAAAATCGATTTCATTTGTACTTTAAGGGCACCTGGGCGTGATGCCCACACTCCTTCCCCAGCCCCTCTGCAAACGCACTCGCCCTCAACTCACCCCGGAGACCTGGAGCTTTTGCTACCAATCACATTTTGTGTCCTGTATAAACAAGGGCTGGTAGCTAGTACAGGAAATGAACTTCACAAGCACTGAATGTGTACCCACCTGTGGTATGGGGAGTTGCCAGATTTTTTTCTAACTGAGATTGTTCACAGAATCTCGAAACTTTCTTTCAGCTTCCCCCTCTGCACACTGGAGTGTGGGCACCTGCCATGCGTGCACACATACCCAAGCACAAAATTTCCCTCAATTTCCCCCAAGACACATCAGCTGTGAGATTTGCCCATACACACACGGGCACACAGCCATTCCCAAACCTTCTCTTTTGTCTCCCCACCCACATTTCGATACATAAACGAGAGCACCTACGTGTGCTGGGGTTGCCCCTCCCCGCCTTGGATCCACGCAGAACTTGTACCTGCTCAGCACAGGCCAACACACAGGAGCTGGGGAGCCAAGGATGTTTATATTCCCATGTGTGCACCAGCGTGCACGCGGACACACAGCCACATTCCAACTGGGCCCAGCACAGCTGTGACAGCCCTGGGTCTGTTTGCCATTGTCTTCCTTTGCTTCTAACAGGCATTCATGCAACAGAGAGGAGGTCATGAGAGGTTTCCACCCCATTTTGTAGCATTTACCTCAAGCCTGAGTGCTGGGGAGGGGGCTTTTGAGAATGAGGTATGGGCAGCAGGGTGGAAAGCAGAGATAAAGGCATTCCTTCCCATCTCCTGCCTGAACTTCACTCGCTAATGTGCACTGTTCTGGGTTGTTCAGAGCTTTCTTTCTGTGTCGCCCTGTCTGAAACCTGGCTGGAAGAACGGAGGCTCAGCTAAAGAATCTCTGCAAGTTCTGTCTCAAAGTCCTGCTTTGTCACCTCTTATTACTACAATCGTTCTAGGCCCAGCCTACTTGGGGGACAAACTGTGTCCTGAGAGCCTGAGTGGGAGGCCCCAGCCACATAAGCAAAGACAAATTTGGGTAGAAACTGAAGGAGATAAAAATGGACCCCAAGTGGCTGCTATTCCTCTAGGAATTTTGGCCCACAAGAAAGCTGATATATAAAGAATTCCCCACCCGACCCTCAACAGCAGTGAATGTTCTAATGATTCCCTCAGCAGTACATAGGCAAAGTGGACACTGTCTTTGCATTGACAATAAGACTGGCTAGTCTGCAAGCTCATTTGCTATTTCTAAGAGCCAGATGGGACTTAATGCATCTAAGACACTAACAAACCCAGGGTTCTTACCATGTGGATCTGGACAGAGAGAATGTCTCTGTTGCATCACTCACCCACCACAGTTCCCTCATGGTGTACACCCTGGGGCGGCTGACAGATTTCTCATTGTGCCCCACGGAACTGTAGCAAGGGACTGGCTAGAAATACATGTAGTTTGCAGCCGTCACTTGCAAACTCCATCCCACTCACCTCCCTGGTCCTTTCTTCAAATAAAATCTTACTAGAAAGCCCAGTGTACAAAATTGATCAAAACAGTCTCTCTGGTTACAGGGATAAGTTAGTTGTGTGTGTGCGGGGATGGGGTGTCACCATCTGCTCCTGCTCCATCCTCGTGCTCCCCCATCTATACTTCAGGGAATCTCTGAGGGGGTCCTTGGATCCCAGGTTGAAAACCGTGATCACAATGCAGGTCTTTTCTTGCAACAGTTGTCAAACTTTGTACCCAAGAAAACACATGACAAGGAGCTGCTAGAAATTTGACAGCCTTTCAAATTAGCCTGAGTTTTGCTACTATTGATTTCAGTTACTGCCCATGTTTGGCGTGGCATTCAGAGTTATGGACCCCTTGCTGAAACTCCCTGTTCTCTCACAGGTCCTCAGTTCACAAATTGGGAATAATTATACAGAAATTAAGAATAAGAAATGAGACCGGAGTCCCCGATGGAGCCACACCTTCAAGTGTGGAGACTGGGCTCCAGTGTCTAGTGAAGAAATTTGTGCTTAAATAGTATTTGGCAATGGAGAGCCATTAAAAAGCCATATGCTATTATTACTATTAATTTTTTAGGCCGGGAAATGATTGAAAATGAACTAGCAAAACAAAAGATTACTCCTTCGAAATTTAAGCTCCCTTTCCCATCTCTAGCTGTCTGAGCCTCCAAATCCTGGCCCCAGAGTCCACTGGGAGAGTTTCCCTCGTGAGTGTCATAATGGGCCCAGCCCAGATACCCTTCTCCAGTCTTCATGATCAGAGGCACGGATTGTCTGGTGTGGCATTACCTAAAGTGAGTGGCCAAGCTCAGGCTTTGGCACCCTTGTGACTGTGAGCAAACTCATTGATGTATACAAATGAACACATGCCTAAATTAAAGAATGTGCATATGGGTGAACAAAGCAGGGACATGGTGTGCAGGCCAAAATGGAGACCTAATTCCTTGGTTTTGCCTACCTTCTTTTCTAGACCTTCAGATCCCCCTACCCCCAAATATCCAAATATCTCAATCAAGTCCTTGGTTTCAGCTGCGGAGTCAGGAAATACAACTGGAGGTAGCATGGAATGCTGGCTTAGGGAAAGTCACTGCTCCCGATCCAGCTCTGTATTCTGCTTGCCTTGGGGAGAACTCCTGAAGCTTTTGGTACTGGAATGTGTCCATACCTAAAGCGAAAGGTGCTATTAACGTGCATCTACCAACTTCAGAAGGGACTGTAGGGAGGAAGATATAATTAAAGCCTGTGAAGACTTTGTGCTTCCTGATGAAAGATAACACCACCACCATGAAGTTTTATTATCTACCAACTCTGTTTTTAAAATGGTTCCAATTCCTTTCTGTTTTTCCTTTTGGCGTCTGCATAAACTCTATTAGCTATTAATTTCAAAAAAAAGGTCTCCTTGTACCTCAGAGCATGATTGTATTTAGCGCCTCAGAGAAATTTCTTTCCCATACCCCAGACCCTCAAAGGATTCCTCTTGGTCAGGGTGGAAGAGGCCTGCATGTGTTCAGCTGCTGAGTTCAGTCCAATTTAATAAACGTTTATGGAACGTCTGCTAACTCTTCTTAGCCCTGAGAGGCAGGGAAGTGCTGAAATGAGTACGAAAGGCTGTGAACTTTGGAGCCAGGCTGCCTGAGGGTTGAATTCCAGCTCGACACTTCCATATGGGTCCTTGACGAGGCTCAGTCACCTCTCTGAATCTCTGTCACCTGTAAAATGGAGGTAACCCCATCCATCTCCCAGGGTAAAGTAATAAAGAGAGAGAAATCTAGTGAGTGGTGGGTAGGCGCTCAGTGAGGCCTTGCCGCCTTCTCTCTAGCATCAGCCTCTGGAGGAGGGGGAAGGGAGATGCCTCTTCCTCAGCAATGTTTATCCTCCCTGAGGCCCTCTGTCTATTCCTAAAGACTTGTCCATCATTTTGGAAAGAATGTTAGCTGGTTAAACCAGTGGTTCTGAAATGTTCTCATGTCAATTTCCCCTGTGCTCTGGGCAACCCATTTCCTTCATACACACCCTCCTCCACCAAAGCACCTCCAAGACCTCCCCATCATTATGCCCTCCACCCTCCCTCCAAACCCATTCCCAAGGAAGAGAGAAGAGCTTTCCTCTTCTTTTGAGACAGCGAGCAGTGCAGTGGAAGTGGCTTTGCTTTGTCGTCTCCACTTCAGAAAAGATAAAACTGCAGGGTCCATGAAGTGTCAGTCCTCCAAAGGAGGCTTCAGGCCACAGGGAGGAGGGGGTGAGCCCAGGCAGGGTGGGCTGAGGCTGTCCCAGAGGGACCCATCCAGGCAGAACCAACACTGCCTTCCAAGGTGCCCTCGCAGGGGCCCACCTCACCCTGGATCTAGCCTGAAAGATGCCCCTTAGAATGTTCCCTGGCAGATACGGCTGTCCTGCCGGAGAGAACCACGATAAAGGAGTCCACACAGGATCCTGTCCTTTTCTAAATGAGGATTCTTGTCTCCCGGGTTCCCAGGGAGGAGAGCGGATGCAAAGGGGCCCTTGAATAGGCACCGCAGAGGCCAACACACTTTAAATTAAGCTTCCGATGCTTAGAGGGGCCACGGCTTCCCACAAATCCCCTGGTGCATGGAGCTTTGAGGCAGAGCGTTCAGTCCGTTTGTTCTTTTAGAAGTGCGCCTTGGAAGCCAAGAGTTATTTGTTTCCGAAAGGTAGGCGCTCATCAGGTGGGTGGTCTTTGCATTTTTTGTGTGCTTTGATTCCCTCCCTTTTCTTTTCAGGACTATTGAGGGGTTTATTTTTCCCTCTCCCAGCAGTGCTCAGGGGTTTGGCTGCAATGTGCATCTGTGCTGGGTTTTCCCACAGGCCCCTGCAAAGGCAGCCCTGTTGCCTTCAGAAAGTCCCAGGCAGCCTGTGGGGGGTAGTCGGAGCTGCAGCTGTGCGCCCCCTCCCTTCTGCAGCAGGCTTTGATCAGTTTCGTGGGGGCTGCGTGCAGCCTGACCTCCCATCTCCAGCGTCTCTCAGGTGGAAAGTTCTGTTCAGCCTGTCTGTGTCTTCAAAGGCCCTCCCTCCTTCAGGCTGGGATGAGACTGATAATGGCTCTCATTTTATTGTCGTCTGATCTCCCAGCAGCCCACATCTTCCCATTGACAGGCTTTTGCTTATTTGGTTGGGCTGCTTTGGCCAAACTCAAACCACCTTTCTGGTTGAGGAAGCACATTGACGTCCTCTCTCATTGAGGCTCCTTTGATGGCTCAGACATGGCCTTCCAGCCCAAACAAAGGTGACCAGGCTACAGCAGCCAGGCACCTGGTGAATCAGAAACTGGGTGTTGAGCAGGGCAGATGTCTCTCCGTGAGGGCAGAGGACTGCGTGAGCCTGCAAGTCTGTGAAGAGGAACATTCGGCTCCGCCCTTTCTACCTTTGAAGCCTGAGGCAGCCCAGTGCTTTCTGCTCTAGTTCCTTGCAGGAATCCAGCCGTGGTGGCCGATGTCACACATCACCCTATGCCTGTGCCTGAACCTGGACTGGACATAGGCAAGGCCAAAATCCCTGTTGTTGACAACATTTGCCAAGAACTTGAGCCATTCACTGTCTTGAGAAGTGGGCACCCGGCCAGCTGAGCTTAGGGAGTTCCTGGTCTGGCCCATTATTTCCAACACTTGTGGCCTGACAGCCTTAATTCTCAGGCCAAGGGGTTAACAACAGCAACCTCAGTTGCTCCAGGGCCCACTTCCGGCTCTGGCCCCAAAGTGCTGCTGACTCTGTACTTGGGCCTTCCAGCCTCCACGATGTGTGTAAAAGGACAGGGCTGCACATCCAAGGTAGCTGTCGTCGAGTTTGTGCAGGGGCTGCTGCCTCACCAAAGGTTCACGGGGCCTCGACCTCGGCGTGTCGCTCCCCATGATGTGGATGGGGTTAGGCTGCATGTTGCCCTTTGGTTTCCTCATATTTAAAATAAGGGTGGCCAAGGGCAACAGGAGCGGTCAGGAGAGCATCCTTCTTCCTCGGTCTGATAGCACAGTCTCTTCCTTCCTTTTGATCATACTCAAAACAACTTCAATAGAACAATAAGTCTGGGAGGAGCCAGAGGGGGATTTATTATGCTGTTGTGCTGTGGCAGAGCCTTGCCTGACTTTATCTTGCACTGAGGTCTGCATGGGAGGAAATCTGCAGGCCTGTGGATTGTCTCCCCTGAAGCTGAACTCCCTCCAACTTGGAATCTGGGAGGGCAGAGGAGACGCTGCCATGTTGGCCACACCCCAGGGTGAACCATGGCAAAAGGGGAGACCAGCCCAGATCTCCCAAAAATCTGAAAACATGACTGTGAGAGGCACAGGGACCCCAAACAGTCAAGAGCCCACCTGGGTTTAGCCCTATAAGAGGAGATCCAGAAACTGTGAGTTTGCCCCAGGACAGGCACTCATCAGAGTTTTCTTAACAGCCAGTGTCCTCTCTTCCCATTCCAGCAGGAGAGGGAGTTGTGTTGAGAGGTGCCCTCTGTTTGTGGCAAAGCAGGGAAAGCTCAGCAGTGGACTGTCAGCTTCTCACACCAGAGAGACCATGTGGTAGGGGTTCTTCTCTTTCCCAACAGGGCTGAGAGCCAAGAAAGGACCTCAGAGCCTTGTTGCTGAGAGAAAGTTGATTGGCCCCAGTTTTGACTTTATCTCCCCCCTGAATGCAAATGTTTTGACATCCATCTGCTGTTAGCAGGATCCACCAGGTCATCTCAGCAACCTTCACCTCAATGGACTCCATCACTCCAACTCTTACTGACAAAGAGAAACTAATGCCAGTGCTGCTAATAAAATGCATACATAAATAAATACATCCTTTCTCATCCAACAGCTGAGTGCTACAGGATGCTGGCCTGACTATCTCTAGGGGGCTAGAGCCTTTTGTAATAGTGTGGATCAAGCACAGGCAAACCTGGGGTCAAGGTCTGGCTCCACTAGCATTTGCCAAATGACCTTGAGCAGATTACATGACCTCCTAAAGCCTCAGTTTCCTCCTTCTCTGTAAGAGGGGGGATGAGTATAGCAACCGCACAGGATTGTTTAGAGGATTAAATGAGATAATGTATGTGACATACCTAGCACATGTTAAACATTCTATAGAGTGTGCTCATTATTATTGCCACCATTTCAAATAGATGTGAGGATCTAATCGAACTTCCTTGGTCCTGAGTAGTGTCCTCAGGTGAACCGTGAGCACTGATCTCTGCCATGAGCAGTTAACGCATGAGGAATGCAAGAGGAAAGAGACTCCGCAGTACAGCGTTTAGTTCACCTGAGACCCTGGCAGCAAACACAGGGGCTGAATTCTGTTTCTAGATGCCCAGATTCTCTCTCTCTCCAGTCATTTCATCTCTCTGGGCAATCTCACTGCATTAGTTTTCTAGGGCTGCAGCAACGATCTGTCACAAACAGAGTGGTCTAAAACCACAGACATTTATTCTCTATAGTCCTGGTGGCCAGAAGCCCCACATCAAGACATCTGCAGGGCCATGCTCCCTATGAAGGCTCTCGGGGAGACTTCTTCCTTGCCTCTTCCAGCTTCTGGTGGCTCCAGGTATTCCTGGGCTTGGGGCTGCTTAACTCCAGTCTCTGCCTCTCCATGGTCACACTGCCTCCTCCTCTTTGCATCTTTCCCCCCTCCATGTCTCTCCAGGACCCTTGTCATTAGATTTAGGGCCCACCTGGGTAGTCCAGGATGATCTCATCTCAACATCCTTAATTACCTCTGCAAAGACCCTTTATACAAATAAGGCCACATTTACACATTCTGGGGGTTGGGACATGGACATAGATTTTGGGAGCCACTATTCAACCTATTGCATCCACTAATCCTGCAAAATAGCTCGTTGGATTATGACCTGGGGGCTGGTTAGGGGCTCACTCCTCTCCATGGTAATATCACTGGTTCTCTGCTTAGTCTCAAGGAGGGGTTACGAACTAACACCTTCAAAGAAAAGAAAAATCTAGCTCTTCAGTTTTTACTCATTGGCAGTGAGTGAAAACAAGTTCTTTCCACTTAGTGAAAAACAGGCACCCACTGCATCCAATGGGGGACTCAAATTCAAGCCGAGTCCCAGGGCTTCCTGTTCTTAGCTGGAAATGTTGGGATTTCAAAGCCCATTGTGCCCCTTAGGCTTATGAGTGCAAAAACCCACGTGTGATGAGCTCCCTACTGGCAAAGTCCCACAGGAAGCATTCATTCTCTCAGTGCTCAAACCCTTCACCTTCTCCTCTTCTTGTCAACCTCCAGAGGCCCCAGACTCACTGGAAAGGGGGCACAACTCCTGTCTTGTCTCAAAGGCCTCCCTTGGCCTTGCTCTCTGACCCCTGTTGTCTATTTCCTCCTTCAGCCCCTTATTCAACCATAAAGATCCATGTCTAATAGGAAAGACATTTCCCAGGGGTTCCCAATCCCCTGTCAGGAAGGCCTTTCCTCCAAAATTGCTGACAGTTACACTACCAGACTGCAAGGGAAGACAGATCCTAATACAGTGTGTTTTTTATCCTTCCAATCAAATCATACTTGTATATAAATTTAGTATAGGGCTCAGCTCCTTCCAGGTGGTTTTAAGAAAAAGCCAGTGTTATGCCCTTTCCCTGTGATGAGTCTAATTGCATGGGGCTCAGGTGGTGGCCCTGCTTTGCCCCTCAACAGCGTCTATGAATAACTTTGTGTTTGTAGGTTTCTTTTTAAAGGTGTTCCTCCTATTTCTGGCTCACAGATGTTGACGAGTAGCATGTGTAGAGTTCAGTCTGGGATTCTGAACACGAGATCACATATTCACAGAGTCCCTCACCACTGGAACCTGGCTAGGGGTGGGAAAGTCACCATAACCCTGCAGTCCTGTGGAAAGGGTAGAGTAGCGGGGGACTAACTGGAAAGAAGTGAAAATATGACAAAGTAGCCAGTGGAATCTCCGGTCTGCCTCTTGCTTAGCTACGGAGAGCGCAGCAAGGCGATGGGTGCCGTCCACTGCTTCTCTGAACCATCCTTCAACTTATATGCTGAGGGCTCCATTTTCTCCCCTTTCTCTGCCTGCAGGTTTGTACAAAATTTGTGTCTTCACATGGAGACTATGAGTTTTGTATGCATGGAACACAGCCCTCTAGAAGGGTCTTGTGCCACTTTAAAACATGACTCCCCCAAAAATCTGACCTGCGCTCATACATTGCTGATGGAAATACAAAATGGTTCAGCCTTGTGGAGAATAGCATTGCAATTCTTCAAAAAGTTAAACATAGAATCACCATATGAGTAGTAAATCCGCTCCTAGGTACATACCTAAAAAAATTGAAAACAGGTATTCAAATAAATATATATGTACACAAGTTCATAGCAGCACAATATTCACAATAGTTGAAGGGTGGAACCAGCCCAAATGACTACTGATGGATGAATGAATAAAATGCAGTATATCATGACGATGGAATATTATTCAGCCATAAAAAGGAATGCATGCTACAACATGGAGGAACCTTCAAAACATACTAGTGAAAGAAGCCAGACACAAAAGGTCACATACTATATGATTCCATTTATATGAAATATCCAGAATAGGTAAATCCGGTGACAAAGCAGACTGGCGGGTTTCCAGGAGCTGGGAGGAGGGGGAAATGGGGAACATGTGCGTAATGGTTGTGGGTCTTGCTTTTGGGGTGATGAAAACATTTGGGACTAGACAGAGCTGCTGGCTGCACATCATGATGAAATCCACTTGCCACGGAATTGTTTCCTTTAAAGTGGTTAATTTTGTCTTATATAAATTTCACCTCTACAAAAATGAAATGTTTTAAAAAGAGAGAGTTAAAAAAAAAACCATACCTGTGTGTTCCACGCACACAACCCAACCCCTGCTCTCGTTCCCATTTCCCGTTCCCTTCCTGGTTAGACCTGTGTGCCCATTGTCGGTGCCATGGTATCAGATCAGCGTATGGTGCAGATTACTGTTGGGCTTGTTCTTGATCCCACTTCTGAGACACATCCTCTAAAATCCCATGACTAAAGCTGAGTCTACACAGTAGCAACCAAACGTTTTAGCAGAGAACAATGGGTGTGGGTGAGAACACCTTCACCACCAGACTGTTTCCCAATATTTTGTTCTGTGGCGGTAAAGCGGATTTTTCTCAGCAAGATGAACAGGTTTGCACATTTCTCTGTCTCTAGGAATTTCCACAGGCTGCAAGAAGAAAAAGAACACAAGTGTCACGATACCTTGAAAAAGACGTTCAAGGCTTGCATAAAACCCACTGAGGCTAAAATTGCTGTTTATCGAAGTTATCGGGGGAAAGATGTTCATGCCCCATTCTATTTGTTCCCACCTCATTTGAACAGTTGAGACAGAACTTGTAGTTTTGTGTTTCCAGAACTTCAAAGAGAAAAATGCCCATAGGGAGAACGGAGGACATGGAGACACCCTTCGTTAACTAGGGTGGAAAGTTACAGTCTGTTGATGGAACTGTCATTCACTCATGCACTTGAACCCTTGAAGTCATTCATGACGGTTGAAATCAACTTCTTCCGAACTCCTATTTATGTTGATATTTTGATCTACTTCTATGGATCACGAATGTTCTTAATGGAATTCATTCATTCACTGCATATTGCATATGGTCCTGCCATGTGCCAGCAGGCAATGGACCAGGCCACTGGCTGGAGAAGACCCTGCCCCTACCTTGTTGCATAAGCAGCTCAGTGAAAACGTGAGGCAGACACACCAGGAACACCACAACCACATGGCAGGTGCTCAGACAGAGGTATCAGCCCATGGGAGCACCAAGGAGTCACTGCCTCTGGGCCCTGTCAGAGTTGGTGACAGTGGACCCCAGCGTTAAAGGAAGATGGTGACAGGAGATCAGTGTTGTAGGCAAGTAAGCACAGCATCCACATCAGCCCAGAGGCATGGACACAGGTGGCATATATGGTGAGCATCGCTGCAGAGGGGAGAGGAGGCTGTCCGGGCAAGTTGGGGACAGGCTGGGAAAGGCCTTCCATTTGACCCAATTTTTTTCTGCTGACTTTTTCCTTTTCATAGGAACAATAGCCAATTATTTGTCATACATCATTTTCCTTCATTTTCTCAATAGCCCCTTTTACAAATGAATACACTGAAGTTCCAAAAGGTAAAGTAATTCCAAAGAGGGATGAACTCATCACTGTTTGTCAATGACTGAGTGGTTGCTGCCGGGGGAGCCAGGATGGAAGGATGGGACCAGAAGGACAAAGGCGGCTTTAACTGCATCAGTAACATTTCATTTCTTAAGCTGGGTATGGGTACATGGATGCTCTTTGTGCCTTTTGTTTGTGTGAAATTTTCATAATGATTCTTCAAGCCACTGGACTTGTGCATCAGAGCAGCATCTTTGCTTGAAAGGAGGCAGTGTCTGAGGCTGAGGGTCCCTTGAGAACACAGGGGCTGCCTTTAGTGTCCAAATGCTTTATGGGTTTTTCACTGTGGTAAGAGGTAAGTCACTATTTATTCCACCTAGTCGAGGCCTCAGAGCTGACACTTCTACAAAAAAGGCAGGACAGACAGGTTTGACCCTCCTGGTTCCCTGGGGCGGGAACTGAAGTTTCCCATCTAGGTGCTTATGAGCAGAGAGGAAGGGGTCTCAGCTCCATGGTGTGTCCTCAGTTACCGCTTCTACATGGCTTGACTGCCTGTGCTCCGAGTTCCTTTTCAAGTGCATTTCTCTTTAGTTAACACTGTTTGCTTGCTCTGCCAGAGCATCCTGCCTCCTCCAGCGTAGCCCTGAGAAGGAGACCCAGCCCCCTGCCTTCCTGGCATGCAGAGCTTAAAACAAGAGCTCTCTGCCATCAGACATCCTTACCACTTCCAGCTATTGAGTGTAATCAGGTGTGCCAGGATCTGATTTCAAAGCCAAAAGCAAAGGGACTCGGAGGAATCCTCTCCCTCAGTTGCGCCAGTGGAAGACAAAGGGGTCTGAACAAACAGGATGCACTGAGAGCTGTGGAGAGCACTCCCCAGCAAGTGGGGCGGGCGGGATGCAGGGTGGGAATAGTTGGCCTGTAAGCCTGGGCGTTGGCATGCGATGCAATCGTGCCCAAGAGAAGCAAGGCAGGGCATGAACAGATGCTGATTCATCTGACAGCCTATCTGGAGGGTTCCTGATAGACAGTCATGCTCTTCCAGAGCCCAGAGAGTTATATAATCCCCACCCGACTAGAAGAACCCAACTCTGGCCGTTCACGTTGCAGAGAATGCTGACATTTCTGGAAATCAGAGAAAACCCACTATGTCTTGTAGGGCAGATGAGTAGTACTCAGGAATCTACAAGCAAGTCAGAACTGATGCATTGTGAAGGTGGAGAAGACCCACTAGTTGCACCCCAATGTCTGGGTCCTAGTAGATCCATTTATTTCTGTTCCTGTTTCCATCTCTTATCCCATACTCTGCTTGCTGGGCTTGGGAACTTACATCTAGTAAACTCTCCTGATCATTAACTGGATAAAAAGTTGAAAGTCATTCCAGAGAACAGTACCCTTATTGGAAGGCTATACGCAGAGGGAAAATTTCAGTATTTCCCTTTGCTTCCCATTGCCCCCATTTTTATATGGCAGGAATCAGAGATGAAAACAAATGTTGTATCACACCCAACTTGAAGGCAAACAAAGATCATCAAAGGCAACGAGACGAGGAAGCAGCTTACAGTGGGAAGGGGGTGCCCATCTAGACTGACCCCTCACTGATTGTGAAATTCAGTGGTGTTTGCCCCAGTTCACCATCTTTCAGAGATAGCCTTGCTGGTGTTTTTAACCAGGAGTGCTTGGAGTATTGCCCACAGGCACCTCTGGCTGTTACAGTGCCTGGGGGAATGCTCCTGGCATTTTCTGGATGAGACTAGAAGTACAAATGTCCTCCAGTACACAGGACAGTCTCACACAACCAAAGAACTACCCCGATCTTTTTCTAATAGAGCAGTACTGATGAAATTGGTCATTTCTTTTCTTTCTTTTTTTTTTTTTTTGAGATGGAGTCTCACTCTGTTGCCCAGGCTGGAATCTAATGGCGTGACCTTGGCTCACTACAACCTCCACCTCCCAGGCTCAAGGGATTTTCTTGCCTCAGTCTCCCAAGTAGCTGGGATTATAGGCACGTGCCACCATGCCCAGATAATTTTTTTTTTTTTTTTGTATCTTTAGTAGAGATGGGGGTTTCACCATGTTGGCCAGGCTGGTCTCGAACTCCTGACTTCAAGTGATCTGCCCACCTCAGCCTCCCAAAGGGCTGGGATTACAGGTATGAACCACCGCGCCCGGCCGGAATTGGTCATTTCTGACACTCAGATGAACCCCGAGCTCCTCCAACCTGGAGCCTTTGAACATGAAACCTATAGTGAGAGCCTCTGAAAAGAATCCAATTCTAAAGGCTACTGTTGGTTCTAGATGAAATAAAAAACAGAAAATGAAAACCTGCCTGACATCTATAGTTCATCAATTGCCTTTAAAGGAAACTCTTACACAAACTCAGAAGTTCCCAAGAGAAATTCTAACCTGGCATAAAGCATTGAGAGATTTATGGAGATGCTTTCTCCCATGGATAGACTTCTGGGAACTGGAGATTCGGAGGCTGCCTCTTGACTTCTATAAAATAGCTCTGGCACATACACTAGGTTGTTTTGTCCCTATACAGTGTAAATAGCTGACACGTGACACTTCAGCAATTGCTAAAAAACAAAGTCCCAGCTACTCGTGGGTTTATGGAAAGCACAACATGTGCAAGGTGCAAATGATTTCTGTCTATGTAAAATGGCAACAGGACTGCGGCTCTTCTGTAGCATGACCAGGTGGAAGGTGAGTATGAGGTCCTTGGGGGGAATTCTAAATACATGAAATCGACTAACTAGGGTTTTTTTTTTTTTCTTGGAGTGGGCAGGGGGAAACCAGCAGATACCATCCAGATTTTTCTTAAAGGAGAGACTTGGTGAATCCATCATTGTACTCATAAGCAAATGCCTTTCACAAAGAATTTGAATTCTAGGGAGATTTTGAGCACAAAGCTGCAATGTCTTTGAGAACTTGATTTATGATTCAAGATGAACTGCTGTTAACTCTGGGGTCATTCAGCCAGTGGGGGATGGGAAGGGCAGCCCCATTAATCAAAAGGTAGCAGGAGACCCCTCCAGGTGAGCCATATGCACAAAGGGAGGAAGTGAGTCCAGGTGGAGAAAGAGACCCCTCCCCTCATTGCTGGTGTGGCCAGGAGACAGCTCTGCTTCAGGGAAGCTCAGAGGGATGGTCTAATGTACATTCTCGCAAAGAATCAGAGAGGCTGCAGCTTGTCTGAGAAGAATTTACAACCTGGCTCCAATACTCACGAGCTGCATGACATTAAACCTGAACCTTGGGCCCTTCCAAGATGGGGGATAATAGTACCTGCCTCAGAGGGTTGTTAGGAAAATAAGCAAGCATTTACTGAGTACCTAATACACACCAGGCTTGGTATGAGGTGCTGGAGAGATGGTGGTAGAAGAGCTGACAGTTTCATGAAAGCACTTCTATAGTGCACTAGGCACAGACACTGCCTATCATTCAACAAATGTTACGTCCCTTCTCCTTATAATCTGTACCACTGGGCACCTGCTATGTGTAAGCTATTGTGTAGGCCCTTGGACCTGGCATCAAGTAGCAATTTGTAACTTCAAAACTGGCTTCACATAGGAGAACAAATGTCAGCAGCTTTTGCACTTGCTCATGGAGAGATAGCAGGAGGGGTTTTGAGCTCACAAATCCCTTTAGCTGTAGCAGCCCTCCTTTAATTGATGTTATATCCTGGACTTCTCAGAAAGATCCAACCTATTTATTGATGGTCATTAATACACCTGACACTGCTCTAGGTGCTTAAGAAAAACCTAATGAATCAATCAAAGATGCCTGCCCTGCAGAGCTTATATGGTAGCAGAGAAGACACAGAACGAAGGGTAAACATTGTGAGCTGTTGATTATTTATTACCTTGTATGGAGATAAGTGCTTTGGGAAAATATGAGTAGAGCAGGATGCGGGTAAGCAGAGCAGGCTGCAATTTTAATTAAGTGGGGTAAGTCTCATAGAGAAGGTGATATTTCAGCAAAAACTTAAATGTGAGGGAGTCACCCACTGTGTGAGGAAAGGAGGGGGAAGGAGTCAGCTATGGTACTCTGGGGAAAAGGGTTCCAGCAAAGGGTTCAGAAGTGCAAAGGCCCTAAGGTGAAAGCATGCCTGTGACAGGGGTCAGCCAGGAGACAGTGTGGCTGCAACAGGTGAGCAAGTGAGGAGCAGTGAGAGGCTGGGAAGCAGGTGCCGCTGGAACCTGGTGGGGGGGTGAGGGAGCTTTCTAGGCTTATGGAAGGACTTTGCTTTCAATCTGAGTGCGAAAGGGTCACTTGAGAGTTTCGAGCAGAGGAATGGCATGATTTGATTTATGTCTTAAAACTGGAGAGGAGATCATAAACTTAGGCTCAGGCCTTCCATGAAGGCTGGAAAACCATCCATTTATCTATCTACCCCGTCATCTTCCCAGGCCCCCTGGCATGAAGATTAGGCAGATTATTTCTAGTCCCATTTTACAAACTGGGGAAGTGGGAAGGCTATGCACGTTCTCTGAGGATCCAGGGCTGGATGGTGACAGGCTGGGGAGTGAATTCTTGCAGTGCCCCCCGACTTGGACTAAGATGGGTTTCTGGACACTGGGAGCTGTCTGCTCCACAGTGTCCACGGGGGCTTTATGCATTCTTGAGGATTGTTTTAGTGGAGAGAAAAGACCATCTGGGGCTACTTTGGTTTTGAAAAGTTACACATTGAAACAACTCAGTTTTCTTTTAGGCTTTAAAGTTCATCTTATAAATCTTATTACATTCTAGTTATAAATCACAGATGGTCAATGAGAGTTTGTAGATGATATCTCCACATTTCAAAAGATCCTTCCTTACCTTATGCCTCAATAACAAACATGATGCGTTGTACTTAGTACATCCCACATCATACATCTCAGAGTCAATCACACCAGGAAGGAGGAGGGGGGCACTGCTGGGGGCCCAGGGTCGGGATGCAACTTGGCCAGGCACTAATCCATCACCAGGGCTGGGGCTCCCGGCCTCAGGGTCTGTGGGGGTGGGCTTACTGGCAGTCATAGGCCGCAGGGCAGGGTGCCACAGGAAGGTGATTGGAGAGGCACCCGAATGAAGGGAGAAAGGGAATTGTTTTCCCTTTCCTTATCTCCTACCTCCCTTTTTATCCTTAACTCTGGAGAAGAATTTGTGACTACAAAGTTGTAGGCTGGTTTTGCTTCTACCATGCTGATGAGCAGAGGCTCAAGGGGCAGTTTGACAGCGTAAGGCCCCTCTGAGGAGGCCTCCCATTGCTTACCTCAGGCTTTTTCTAACTCCTGGCGCTCTCCTTGGCCTCTCCATGTTCCATCTTTCTCTCTGCTGTCCTTCCTGCAGCGTTCCTCCCCGCCCCTCCCTTCTGTTGGCCTTGGGAGCTCTCCACCCTTCCCCTCCCAGCCCTCCATACCCCACGCTTTGTTGCTGGATTCAAGGTTCTCAATACAATAAAGCTTTGATGATTTGCCCCAACTGAGAAGGAATGTCAGCTGAAATTAATGAGGAGTCTGAATAATAGAATTTTAAAGCAAAGTTTAGTTGCTTTCACGTTAAGACATCCTTTCCAGAGAGAAGAGTTAGCATTTAAATGCAGTAATAGTTGATGTTGAGAAATGGGGCAATATGTCTTAGAGAATCTTTTCAGTAATTTACCAGAAACGAATCACTTATAATTAGCGTATACTGTCTTTGAATCAGAGTGTTTCTGCGTTGAAAATCTTTCATTTTTAGTGACCAACATCTTTAAAATCACTGATTTTACCAGACTTCTCTCAGATCCACAAGTTTCAACTCCTGAGTTCTTCGTGGCAGAGACATTTCCACATTGAAAGTCTCTCTAGAAATTTTTGATTTTCAATGACATAAGCAATACATGAATATATTCTTGCAAAAAATTAATACCTTAAAAGGAACATATTAAAATCACATAAATAAAATCATTTTCTGTTACCCCATTTATATTACTTTCTTTAAGGTGCTAACAATGTATTTATTCTCCATAACCATTCTGCACAAAAATCCCTTCTCCAGGGTCCTGCCCAAAAGGCAACTATCCACACTTGATTGGATCTTACACATTTAAAAAGTAAGTAGTGGCTGAGGGAGTTACAGCTCTCAGCTTCCCAGTCTGTATCTTTATTCCTCAATTCTCCCCACTTTCTTAGCACATCTCTGCATGCTCCATACACATATATCTGCCAGGAAATCTCACCAAGTGAAGCACATCCGGCGAATATTAATAATTAGGAAATCTAGATGAGGGCACTTGGGTGTTCATTATAGTATTTTCTCTACTTTTCTGAATGTTGAAAATTTTCATAATGAAAAAAGAAAGAAAAAGAAAACCTCACAAAATTCTCAGAACAACAAAACAGCAAATAACCCCGGGAAGAAGAAAGGACCGGTTCTAGTTACCGCTATTTCCCTCTTAGAGAGTCCCAGCCCTGCACTGGGAAAGGCTGTGCCTCATCTGTGGGAATAGGAACATAGAAATGTCTGGTGTATTTCTTAGTAATATGGCCGCTTTTTCAAGCTCTTTCATACTTGTTCTTCTTTTACTTGCACAACAAGCCTTTGGGGGTAAAAAAAAGGCAAGTGGGTTTCCCCCATTTTACAGAAATGATATTATTGGAAACCAAGAGGTTTCATGATACTAGCTAATAATACCAGCTCATAGTTACTGCTTTCTTACTAGGCCGCAGGCATTGTTCTAGCTACTTATGTGCATCGAATAATTTTAACCTTACAATAATTTTAAGAATTACGTGCATAATTGCCTGAGATCACAAAGCTAGTAAGTGGTGGATCGCAGTATGAACCCAGGCCGTCTACTCATGAGCCGAAACCCACAAGCACCTATATCCTCATGTGATAACATCACAGATGTCTTTCTAGCATCCCAAGAGTGGAAATCTGGCAGCCTTCAGGGTGCATTCAGACTATAAAAGCATTTATTTGGCTTATACAGTATTTTATAATTTTTGAATTTCAAGGTGTATTTAAAGAGAGATTTTATCTGAAAATCCAGATTTCTGGCTTCCCTTGTAAAATCAGATATTCTGGCAACATGAGGCCAGCATTCCACAAGACAACAAGTGATTGGAGCTGAGATTGTGAAAGAAAAATTTTCATGACACTTGTTAAAAGTCTTTGAGGAAGACTTTATTCAAGAAGGTATACTGCAATGGGGTTTTGCAGTAGTGGAGAGATGGGCTCAACTCAGAATACATCGAGGAAAAGTGGGAATTTATAGCCAAGGAGCAGGGTGGATGTCAGTGGATGACTAAGAAGAAACACCAAGGCTAGGGGGATTCTGGCTAAACTGACATGGCAAGATTCCTACTGAAGGCAGGCAAGGGTGATTGGATATAAAGGGAGGGGGCTGAGGAATTTGATTAGACATTGAGAGTGATCAAATACCAAGGGTGGAGAATTTTCACTCAAGTGACTTAGCAGGATTCTTGCTAAAATTGGACTAAGCAAGCCAAGGACAGAGCCCAAGGTCAGGGTTCAGTCAGAAAGAGGACTCAGAGGAGCCTGACTCAAGTTTGATCAAGGAGAGTCTTTGTCAGTAACTGCTGCCCCTTTATATAGGGTATGTTCTCTAATCTATCAGTCCCTACAACTCCCTATTATTATACCTGGCCTCTTTTGGCAACTCTTTTTACCTGTCTAGCATGAGCATTTGAGTTTGTAACCCCTGTACTATTTAAAACAAGACAACCCCTAATGAAGCAGAATGTAATTTCTGTCCTGGTACCATCAACACAGTGCCTAAGTCATTTATTCTTTCATTTGTCTTTCCATGTAATAACCATCCATTCATGTATCCATCTATCCACCTTTTCATTCTTCTTGTCTCATGCACCCTCCCTACCTAGCGTAGCAATTGTCAAACTGCACAGTCACACCTGAATTTCTTGGCCAGTATCTACTTTTCTCCAAATCAGATAAGAAGGACAAGATCAGAGGGTAAGGAATGTCCTGTGAGGAAAACAGTTATGGTAGGTATTATGAACTGAGCTGTGTCCCTTCAAAATTGACATGTGAAGTGCTAACCTCCAATGAGACTGTATTTGGAGATAGAGCCTTTAAAAGAAGGTAATCAGTGGCCAGGCACAGTGGCTATAATCCCAGCACTATACACCTATAATCCCAGCACTTTGGGAAGCCCAGTCGGGCATATTACCTGGGGTCAGGAGTTCAAGACCAGCCTGGCTAACATGGCGAAGTCCCATCTCTATTAAAAATACAAAAATTAGCCGGGTGTGGTGTTGTGTGCCTGTAGTCCCAGCTACTCAGGAGGCTGAGGCAGGAGAATTGCTTGAACTGGGGAGGTGGAGATTGCAGTGAGTCAAGGTCGTGCCACTGCACCCCAGCCTGGGCAACAGAGCGAGACTCTGTCTCAGAAAAGAAAAGAAAGGAAAAGAAAAGAAAAGGAAGAAAAGGTAATGAATTGTACATCATGGTCAGCAACAGAAAATAAAATAAAAGGATGTAATTAAGGTTAAACAAGGTCATAAATATGAAGTCCTAGCCTCATGGTGACCTCAAACCAATAAACATAGAATGGACACAGAAAATAAAAACCAAGAAGATGAGGTTCTATCCAATGGAACTAGTGTCTTTATAAGAAGTGGACAAGACACTAGGAGCTCACACACACAGAACAAGCCATGTAAGGACACAGAGAGATGACGTCCATCTGCAAGCCAAGGAGAGAGGCCTTTGGAGAAACCAAACCTGCTGGAACCTTGATCTTGGACTTCCAGCCTCCAGAACTGTGAGAAAATAAATTTCTGATCTTTAAGCCATGCAGTCTGTGGTATTCTCTTATGCAGCCTGAGCAGATGCATATGGCAAGGAACTACTGTCCAGGTGCCCTCTGCCTTTCAATCCCTCTCACCCTCTCCAAATTCCCTGAACAAGCAGTCACCTAACATCCAAGGCCATGTGAATAGCTACGAAGAGAAGGTGTTGGTAATCCCAGTTAAGAAGGTCTATGGTTTCTCCAGGGGTGTGATTGCACCATCAGGATGGGCTTTGAGGGTGGGGAAAGGGCTGGGGAGATGCCACTGAAGAATTCTACCAGCGAGATGAACTCAGGCCATTTCACTAAACCCTGTGTGCTTGAAATGGAGAGTTGTTGTTTAAAGTGGACAGACTTTGGAGTTGGGGTATGGGCATGAAAAATATTAGCAAAACCCAAGGTGGCTTAAGGAACACTGAGAGGTATAGGTTCATCCAGCCAGTTGGTTGAGTTTAGCAAGCAGTTTTTGTCTGGAGATCCTGAGTCCAGCTTAAACAGTGATGGTCAGAATAATCACTGCAAAATTTGCTTCATTTTAAGCCTTCCTCTGGCTTTCCACCAGGTGTTCTAGTTAAAGAGGCTCATGGTATTGACACAAAGATAGGTGGTTGTTGATTAACTCCAGAGGGTCACAGAAAACAGGGAGAAAGCCAAACTGGCTTCTGCTTTATCTCTGTATCAACTTTCAAGCTGTTAGACTGGTAATGACTGTGGGGTTTGGACAATGGTGTTGGCATGACAGGCTGGACAAACCCCATGTGGGTTCCTGGTCAGCCAATGGCAATAGACTTCAACCTCCCATTCTAAACAGAATGGGCAGGGATCTGGAGGTGCTCCAGAGGAACTGACTGGAACCCCACAGTAGCAGCTCTGGAAACACTGTCAGAGTTACCTTCTTTGCTATCATGGGCTCCTAGGGAAATGCTACAATTTTAGTCACTAGATAAAAATGTCAGTCACAAGACAAAGTTTGACTGATGATTTAACCACCACTGACATACTCGGAGATCAGAAAAGGGCAAGGAAACACAGACATTTAGACTAGCCTCTCCTTCACTCCTAGACTCATGTCCACTAAAAATAATGTGGGCAGACTGAAATTTGAATGCAGATGGTTTGGGTTTGGCTTTTAGCCATCTCATGGGTTACAAAGGTAATGGTATCTAATGAATAAATGGTAAAACATACTATCACAATTCAGTTTTTCCCCCCGAAGCCTCTGGTTGATGCATGAATTCATATAAAGCACAATTTCTCTGACTCAGTTGAAATAGGGAAAAACCACACATGACCAGTCTTCCAAAAACCATCATGAAGATTTGTGAATAACTTCCAATAAAGAGCTTTGAGCACTGAGAACACAATTGGCAAAAACTTTATCCAAACTGAATCCTTCACTTGTGTTCTAAAATCTTAGTTTGAAAGTTATTTGGGACTTGTTAGTCAAGAATCTGGGCTTTACAAGACCTGAGGGTGGGGGCTGAAGAAAGGCAAGGATCAGGGATAGAGGCAAGGGATCCTTGCAGGGGCCAGAGAAGACCTTGGGGGTTAATGAAGAAGGAATATCTTCCCACTTGCTTGGTCAGGGTTCCTCAATGGAAGTTCCTCTTACTTCTGCTGATGCCTGTTTTTTGGGAAAAGGAAGTAACTCCAAAAACTGGTGGAAGGAGAAAAGGTAGCTGGGTCCCATGGTGGGAACACAATTTTCCTTAGCTAAGAGAGGATTTTATTTCCATTCCTTTTTTCATTACATACCTTCTCCAATCTTCTTTATATTCTTAAATAAATCTCAACACCTCTTCCTTCCCACTCACTAGTCCTATACCTCTGTGATTGGGCACTTCAACAGGGTGAGAAGTAAAATCCTGGAGTCAGGGCTGGGGGTGCGCAATGATAGGAGATGCCTAGACTGTGACAGTGTAAGGGGACCACGTCTACAGTTAGGAGCAAGAAGCAAGGGAGAATGGGTATGCTTGCAGCAGTCCAGTTAGAGGGTATACAGCCTGCCCTGGAGTTCATCACTGTCTTGCCCTCTCACAGCCCCTCTACGAGGAAATGCCGGCCCACACTTCCTGCTGCTTGGGCAGCCGTAGTTTCAGGGACTTCCTTAGCCGACAAGGGATTGGTTAGCTAGTGACCAATGATGTTGTCTGAGACAAAACACTAAGATAAGCCCGAGATAATGAGATTCTCTCTTCGGAATTGTAACCAAGGAAAAAAGCCAATGGGAACTGAAGTTGAAAGGCTAAGGGGTAGGGAGAAACACAAGGATAAACCATGTGCAAACTGAAGTTTTGAGTAAACAGAACTATACAGCATGCAGGACAAATCTGCTGCGAGAGGGAGAACAGCCCTGGGCAGACACATAGAGAAAAGCAGAGACCCCAGGATCATGAATTTCCAGGGCTGCCTCCCCCTCTGGAAGGCTTTCCAATACCACACCACCTATATCCTTACCAGTATGTGTCCCCTTTTACCGGAGACAATTGAGACTCTTCTACCCAGTGAAAACAGCCCAACTGTAATAGAAGTTTGTACACATTCCATGTAGATAGGTTGAAAACTGAATTATTATCTGAAGACATCAGCAGAAGCAAGAGGATCTCCCCATCTAGAGTTACTAGAGTAGGCTGGCTCTCAGCAAACATGGCCTACCACCGTAGCTTACTTGGAAGCAGCCTGTGTACTTGAGATTAGGTTTTAGGCAGGAAATAGTGTGACCTAATTTCTCCTTTGTTCTTATCATGTCAGGTTATGCCAAGTCTATGTTTGAGACCTGAAGAAAGGAAGTCTTGGAATCTACAAAATATTAGTTTGGTCTGAGAAAGTTAAATCCCTGTTAAGTCACCAAAATCCAGGTCCCACAAATCTCTCTGAGGAAAGCTTTAAACCCGTGATTTTTTCACTGGTTGAAAGGAGCAAAGAGGTGTGGTGGTCATGTTGGTTCACCAATAAGAGCTGATGAATCATTTGTTATCTCCCATTTCAAGGCTCAGGAGGGCTAAACCGGAAGGAAAATCAAAAGCAGCTCTTGTCAATATGAGACCTCCCTCGTCTCTCGTGTCCACAGCCTTGGAAATGTCCCCAGGCAAGGCTGCCATCAGCACTTGACCAAAAACACATGCAGGCAGCCCTTCAGATCAGGAATTCATTATTGAAAGAATAATAAGGGAAAGTTTCTCTCTCTCTCTTGCAAGGAGAGCTGCTTTCTGGAAAAGTCACAGGGCTTTGAAGGAACATGCATCATGTCTGGTAACAAGGGGCAGAATGGAAATGGAAGGGCACATTTCCAAAAGCCTTTTCACACAGGGCATGATGGTCTGGGGTCACTCAAAACTAGTTGTTCTATCTTAAATGTGTTATTGAAATCAGGCCATGACTCCCTTTAACCCACTATCCCTTCCCAGAGTTATTTGTGTCTGAAAGCTCTAGAGGAAAAGTACCCAGAGTTAATTAGAGTTAACTGGTCTTTCCTGGCTACCCCTCTATTTCAAAAGGTCACCTGTGGACTAAAATAGGCTGCAAAACTGTTTGGTTTTCCTTAACACTACCCCATAAATCTTTGATGTATGCCACATAATCTGAGGGAAAGGTACATAAGTGTGAATATGGAAGAAGGAAATATTTGCAAGCCCACTGGGTATAGGTGTGCATGACATACATACAGGTGTTTACCAATATCCAGTTCCCCTTCCCTTCAGAATACGGAGCAGGTGGTACCTTCTTGCGTTCTGGAAGTTAGGAGTAGCTGCATGGCCATGAGAGTAGAAGTAACGTATATCATTTTTTGAGGGAAGAACTTATTATCAGTGCTCAAGCTCTCTCTCCTCCTATCCACCTCTCCCTTCCCCTACTTGGCAACTGTGGCAGTGCATGTTAACACTGAAGTGCAATACTGAGTCCTACATGGAGGAGAGCTTATCTGGAGAGGGTCAGGCATACATGGAATTTGCAAGTCACTGAGATTTGGGGGGGGGATTGTTTAATAGGCAACAAAACCAAATGTGTCCTGACTTACATCTAGTGATTTATTGGTTTCCTCTCCTCCCAGATTTATTTGGAGTTTTGGAAAATTTGTGTTCCATCTGAACCCTGCCCTTACTGAAATTCAGAAGTAGGCAGTGTGTTTTCTCTCACACTTAGGATGTTTGGCTGAGAAGTGTGATGAGTGCCTTCCCTCCATTTGTGCAAAAGAAGCCTCTTTGAATTTTGGAGTGGAATAAAGAAAGTCCTTTCACAGCCACAGGAGAAAAGTGATGATGATGATATTGAAACCAAAACTTGGAAAAAATGACCCTTCCAAATGGTTCCAAGACCACAGTTTTTCGGCTACGATCAGATATTTTGCACTTCTCTTTGCCCTCACTTACTTTTCTCCCATTACCTAATCCTTGTCCTCCCTTTCCAGAATTCTCCTTTGGCAGTCCTGATTTTGCTGGACAAACTTTTACAGCCCTGTCTCTGAGCAGTAATTTTGCTTTGTTCACAGCACACAACCTGAAAGACATTATGCACAGAGTTCAAGGCTCTCTGGGTTAACCCAAAACCTTCCCCCTGTGGGCTGACAGGGACCACACATTTCTGAATCTTCACCAGGACTGCAATACCTTCATAGAATAGCTGGAAGGTTAACATAATTATGGAGACAAAGTTGAACTTTGACACAGTGAGCTGCAGTCAGCTGTGATTGCACTGCTGCACTCCAGACTGGGAGACACACACACAACACACACACACACACACCCCCTAAAAAGTCTCTGAATTGCATCAGTAATTACTTTCAATAAAAGTAATTAATGATACAAGATGCCTCACTAGCATCTCACGGGTGGTACCACCTTGGCAGATTTTCAGCTCACAGGGAAAAATGCTACCTGCGTCCTTCTTTCTTGTGAACATTTCCTGGCTCAACTTTCCTGCGCATGTCTCCTAATCGTTAGTAATGGTGACAAGAGAAGGCAGTGATGGAGCCTCTACTATATTCTGAGCATCACTGCCCAGAGTCCAAGATCAAACCACTAGCACTGTTCCTGGTGATTCTTTTATTTAGAAACTACTCACTGAGTTCTTTACTGTTGTGAGTGTAGTATTGTGCTGAGTACTTGTGTGAATTGAGGATGACTAAGAGTTGTGATCAGAAATCTTACATGGGCAAGAGATGAGAGACAAAAGAGAGTAGAACTGCCTGAGTTCACATCCACATTTCATCCTTCGCAGTGACAGACTGAACCTCTCTTGCTTCAGCGCCTCGTCTGTAAAGAAGGAATAATACAAAGTTCTACCTTGTAAGATTACTGGAGGCATTAGAGAAGTCTGTGTATGTAAAGTGTGTGTCAGACACGCAGCAAGTGTGCCATATCAGAGGCAGTGCTTAGGTCCTGTCCCTGCAGCATGGTTTGTGGTGAAGGCCTGGAGGGCCTTGCGCAGGAGAGCACGGTACTGGTTTGTCAATCACTGCATGTAGGGCACTCTCTTAGTATTTCTTGGGGTCAAAAAGCTAGTGTCAAGGAGGAGCCACTTAATTTTTGACATTTGGGATTGGGATATGTCTTCCTCTTACTTTTTTCAGATGCTTTTGAGTGATCCTTTTTAAGTGTGAACAATTTGGATTTTTCTTCTTGGCAGACAGTGAAAGCAAAGAGAGAACAAATTAAGAGTTACAGAGAACAAACAACATCTTTCTCAATGTAAGGGAGAAAAAGTAATATATTTTCCTCACCTAGCTCAAGGTTCATGGCAGAGATTTCTATAACAAATACAGATTAACAAGAGAAAAACATACATTTACCTTTTTCTTCTTTGAAATGGAAAGTACCTACTAAGTGATTCAGAACCAAAATCAAAACCATGACTTTACCATGGACTAAGAAGAGTTCTCAAAAGAGAGTGCAAAAAGCAGCAGCCCTCCCAAATCCAGAACCGCCCCAAAGACAGTCAAAATAAAGATACAAATAAACCTCCCAAGAGCTGGCAATAGTTGGTACAACAGCTGCAAATAGGGTGCAACCCACATTTCTCTCCAGCCATATTCTTGAGTTCCCCTCCCCTGAAGTTGGTTGGGGAACACAAGACAGCGTGTATGCCCCAACAGGGAGAAAATCAAACCGAGTTATCAGGACAGAAATTGAGACAAAGAAAGAAAGAGACGGCAGTCCCTGAGAGGGAAGAGATCAATAACAAATGGGTCACTTAAAGCCAGATCTAGCCAGAGAGTCACAACACAGACGTGTGTGTGTGTGTGTGTCTTTGTGTGTGTGTGTGTGTGTGTCTGTGTGTGTCTGTGTGTGTGTGTTTTCCTGCTAATCTGAATTTGGGAAGGAAGGTTCAAGGAGAAATTTTTACCTTCTCTCTCGACCAAGCACTACAGAGATTGGGGGAGAGCTAACCTTGATAAGAATTCTTATTTTTCTAGCTCTTTCGTTAGTTGCCCCAGGATCTCATCTGCAAGATCCAGAATGAGTGGGGTGTCTCAGCCACCCCATAGTGGGCACCAGAAACTGTAGGAAGAAAAAGTAATATCTTTTCCTTACCTATTGCAAGGTTCATGGCCAAGACCCCTATAACAAAAGACAGATTTACAAGAGAAGGCCAGGCTTACACCTGTAATCCCAGCACTCTGGGAGGCTGAGGCAGGCAGATCTCCTACAGACAGGAGTTCGAGCCCAGCCTGGTCAACATGGCGAAACACTGTCTCTACTAAAAAAATTAAAAAATTAGCCGGGCATGGTGGTGCATGCCTGTAATCTTGGCTACATGGGAGGCTGAGGCAGGAGAATCACTTGAACCTGTGACGCAGAGGTTGCAGTGAGCTGAGATCACGCCACTGCACTCCAGCTTAGGCAACAGAGTAAGACTCCATCTCAAAAAACAACAAGAACAAAAACATTTACAAGAGAAAAGCATAAACATTTATTTAATGTGGTTTTATGTGACATGAGAACCTTTAGAAATGAAGACCTGGCTGGGCATGGTGGCTCACGCCTGTAATCCCAGCACTTAGGGAGGCTGAGCTGGGAAGGTGGCTTGAGCCTGGAGGATCACTTGAGCCCAGGAGTTCAAGACCTGCCTGGGCAGCACAGTGAGACCGTCTTTACAAAAAAATAAAAAATAAGCTGAGTGTGGTAGTGCCAGTCTGTGGTCCCAGCTACTTGGGTTGTATTGCTGCGCTCCAGACTGGGAGACAGAGTGAGACCCTGGCAAAAAAAAAAAAAAAAAGAAGGAGAAGAATGAGAAGAAGGAAAAGTAGAAGAAGAGGAGGAGGAGGAGGAGAAGGAGGAGGAAGAAAGACCCCTGCAAACCACGGAAATCTATATTTTTATGCTTGTTTGATGAAGAGGAGATAGGCAGAATTATGGTTGGAAGACTAAAGAGTATGATCTAGTGGGAATAAACTGGGGGAAATTTAGCAAGGCCTGTTTGTTCAGATTCTTCTCTGTCCCCGTGTCTTCAGAGATAAGGACATTCCTTTCCTCTGGGTAGAGAGTGAACACTTCAGGAATGAACATTTTACAACCTGCTTCAGGAGAGGCGAGGGGAAGGTGACAGTGGCCTTCCTGCCTCTGCTGTTTTTTCAAGTGCCAAGGTGCCGGATTTTGGAGTAGTGTATCCTGAACCCCACCACCAACTTCTCAAATAGTCCCTTGATGTTTGAAATTAGTCAATTCATGTCATAAGAATCCATAGGAAATATACATTTCCTGATTAAACTGGTTGTGAATTACCTTGGTTTTTGCCAACATTCCACTGAATATCCCAAGTTCTCAAAATGTACCTCACTCACAGAGAGACACATAGTCACAGCCTGGGATATCTGCCTGCTCCGCCTCTTCCGGGTCTACCCAAATCCTTCTTGCCTTCTGATGCTCAGCACACCAACACCTTCCCTGATTCACTCCAGCTGAATAAGATGGAGTGAATCTCCTTTGCCCTTGCTGCCTGGGGCTTAGATGTGATTCTGCTTTATATTATAGTTAATCGTTTGTGAGTCTTTTCCCATTCCTTGGAGTACATTTTTGGAGGGCAGGCACACATTGAGCTTTGTTTTCAAGATTTACCTTAGCACTCGGTATGTGCTCAACAAACACTGAATTGTTAAAGGACTCAGTCATTCAGCCATTCTTCATCAGTCTGCACCTACTTGGTACACTGCACTCTGTTGGACTCTCACAGGAGACACAAAATAGGATGAGACTTGATCTTAGCCCTCAATGCAGTAAAAATCTCTGATGGAGGAGCAGGTACAAAGTGATTCTACACAGCACAGCTTGAGGTCACTAACAACCTGGGTAAGGCAGGTCGCAAGGCCAAAGGCTGGAAAGATTTAATGCCTGGCTTGGAAGGGGCGAAGCCCCCAGACCTTGCCTTGAACCCAGCCTGATGCTTCAATCAGAGACTCATGGCAGTAAGAGCAAGTAGGCTGGGTGTTCTACTGGAAACGACTAAATTATCCTACGGGTCACCAATTGATTTATTTGCTAATTGACTGGCGCAGCTTTGGGTTTTAAATCTAAAGAAATCATTTCATCCTTTATTAAATACTGCATGAGTCTCACTCTTTGTTCAACAGGGCTATACACAATCTACCAAGGAAACTTGAATTTACACTACAATAGTTACGCCACTAATGACCTACAAATGCCACTAATACCATACATTCTCCACTTCTCGGCTGGATCTGAACCTGTCAGTGAATTCTGAGCCCATCGACCTCCCTCTGACACAGAGCCGACCCCCATGCCCATGCCCGCCCCCAGCCTCCCCCATCATTTCACAATTTCATTTCTGAATCGGTTACTATTTGGAGACCCCAATTCCTTTACACCTACTCTTTTTTATTTGGTAGACAATACTTTATTCGGAAATGTTCCCTCCTGTAATTACAAATCTTGTTAGTCATCCTCCTCCTCTCCCCAGGGGGGATTGTGGGCTTTAATTAATTAATGTGGTTAAACCTCTTTGAGGTGCCTGGTTGAAAGGTGCTATATAAGTGCAAATTATTATTATTATGGCTGTTGACATCCCATGGTGGCAAAGCTCTCAGCCCTACACATCTAGAGACCTGAACAAAGGCTTCTTCATCTTCACCTTCCCTGCTAGGTCTGAAATCGCTAGCTCAATGGTTTAGGAGCAAATCTGTTACCATCTCAACAGCAATCAACTAATTAATCCCATTATGTCAGCTTCCGTTTCCTTCTTCCAAGCAGTACGGTCCTGTTTTATTTCACAAATCATGCCCCCATCAACTCTAGACAAAGGTTGCAGTATCCCTATGGCCTCTGCTGGCCTCAAAGGAAAAAAAAAGGAGGGAAAGTAAGTTTGAAAAAAAAAATTGTTATGAAATGCACTAACTTCCCACCAGCAACCTAAATGGAACTTTCCTCCAACACTGGTCCTCTTCCACACCTACTGCCCACAGGGCCATTGGCCTCGAAAACCAGAGACCCAAAAACACAGCGAAAGTGCATGTTAGGGTCCCGCAGCCCTGGCTTGACTAAGGATAGCTATAGACAAAAGGTGTTGCTGCACTGGGTGGGAAGAGGTCATCCACAGAAGCAAGCACCCCCTCTTCAGCTTTGGCTATGACCCCCAAGTTTCCCCTGAGAAAGCCGGCTGCCATCTGTGGCCAGGAAGCCCTCACAAAGGCAGGGGACCATGATTTAGATGTTTTGTGCTACACCTAGTACACCACAGCCCTTAACAAATGCCCAATACTTCTACTGTGATGGTAGCCATTGAAAGCAGCCCTGTGGGGGAGACTTGGCCTCGCATAGGGACGCTGCTGACCAAAACACTCCTTACAAGGTTGTGCCTCAGACCCTTTGTTAGAGTCGATGTGGGCAAGCCTCAGGGGGTCATGTCTTCATCTGCCTTCATTTATCCTCCCTATTGAAGGGCTCCTTCAGGACATCGGTCAGTCTCTGTGGGAAATGATTTGGAGAGCAACAAAAGAACTTGGGCTCTTTGGGGGGCCTTCAGAATTCAGTAAACATCTGGACATGGAAGGCCAGGTTCTCAAGCAGTCTAGCTGGGGAGATGTCAAAGAGAGAAAGAGCTGTTTCTGCAATGCAAGCCCTTAGTTCTGTGGCGACATTTGTTGTAGAAAGACACAGACACCCCAGTAGGTAGATCGGAAGATTTTTCAAAAGCTCCTCTATTTGTTGGGTTTTGTGAGTTCAGTGCACTGTTTGTCAGTTCTCAGGGCATGTGTGAGGAAACAGAAGTTTCGCATGGCTGGCGAGCAGCACGTGATGGATGTCGTGACTCTGGGTGCACTATGAATAACCCAAGGTTGTATAAGCCTGTCCTGGTAGGTTGCTGTTAAGTGTGTCTGCTATCCTTGAAGTTTGTAAAGCCCTTACGAGTCAAGATGACTTATTGGATTCTCATCCATGAGCACATTTTAATTGACAAAAAAATTAAGCACTAAGTGGTGAAGTGATTTACACTTCATCGGTGAAATTCAGGATCTGAACTCTTGACTCTCAACGTTCCCTTTATTGTTGACTCAATCCATTTAGAACACATTAGTCAGCATGATTCAACATTCACCACTAATCAGCATTAGTGATGGAACTAATCAGCATTCCCCAGTGTCCCCGAATCCATCCTCAAATAGCAAAAGAAATTGGCTTCTGTCAAGAGACAATGGAATGCGGTTTTTGTCAGTATTCACAAGCCGACGTCCAGTCCAAGTCCCACATGCTCTCAGGAACCTTCCTTCCTCAGTCATCCCAGTTGAAATGAGCCTGCCCCCTTTATCCTTCCATATTCCACTGTTTGAACCTTGGCAGTAGGTATCACAGTTTGCTTTTGATTAAACTTATTTAACTACATCTCCCCTAACTAGATTCTGAGCTACTAAAAGGAAAGGACTTTTTTTTTTTTCACCCTTATATCCCTTGGCCCCTGAGCACCATGCTTTGTAAACAATAGATGCTCAACAAATATTTGCTGAACTAAACTCACTGAAATGCAGCTTAAATCATATTCCAGAAAGAACATGAAGTTCTTTGGAAGAAGATTTTCAAAGAAAATCAACAACCTGAATTGATTGAACATATTTTGGTACTATTGCCTGGTCATTTTTGCAAATGCAAATTGTTAACTCGGCAAAGACAGCCAAGTGGCTTCCACATTCTAAAAGAGGAATGTAAATCCAGCCTAACTATAGTCCAGGCCTTGGTACAAAAGTTTTTCTCTATAATGTTATCCCAACTGACATTTTGTTCCATATATATATATATATATATATATATTTTTTTTTTTTTTAAGTAGAGACAGAAAAAAACATTTTGGAAAAAAAAAGTGTTTGGTCTATGGCTTTGGACTCAAGTTCATGCCCTGCCTGTGCTATAAGCACTAGTAGCTCTCTCATTGAAGTTTCTTTCTTGCATACTGCCTGCTAGCAAAACACACTGAAGTTCCTGCCTGAAGGAGATTCTGTTTTGGGTGAGCAGAACAAGATTTTTGGGTGTTGATCCTTGGTGAAGTGATACTCTTTCTCTTCTATTTTAGAGTCTGGAACCAAAGAGGGTCCTGATGGCACTTTTTAATACATATGATATTTATGCTGCATTTTAAGAGTATAACTCTATTATGCAACAAGCCCAGCCCTTAGGTCTCTGTACTGTTGCACCTTATCTCTGCAACTGGGCTCCTCTGAAAGGGCTGTGTCACATCTTTTCTTTTCTCATGATAACAGAACTCCCAAAATTTAGCTGGGTATAAGGCCACCCAGATTAAGGACTACATTTTTAGCCTTTCTTGTCATATATTTACAGACTGGCCAACATCATATAAGCAGAAATAATGTGCATAACTTCTGGTTAATGTCCTTAAGGGAAGGGGGGATGCTTTCCCTCCCACCACCATTCTCTATCTCATGCACATCCTGCTACTGGGATGGAGTGCATGATGTTGAACCATTCTGGAACATGGTAATAGCAACATCCTAGGTGTGATGGAGCAAAACGCCAATGGCCTAGGCTCTTGAAAAGACATGTAGAGCTGAGCTGCTATACCAGCTCTGGACTGCATTCCTCCTCGGTGCTACATGAGGAAGTAGTACATCTCTATCATGTACACCACTGTTACTTTAGGTTGTAGTTACACCTGGCCAAACTTATAATCAACCTGCAGTCAAGGAGTTCCTTGAAGGATTGTTGTATCAGTGTGACCAATCCATTTTGGCTTAGGATTTCCAGATTCAATATCTCAACAGAGGCTCATGGAGCCTGAGAAGTAAGTTGCCATAGGGGCTGCCATGATGGAAGATGAGAGGACCCAAACCCATTTCTGATCTTCAAAAATCTTAGGAGCCCAGGCTGAGGGCTTAGAAAGGGCTACAAACTCAATTTTGAGGCAGTGAACATCACTTCACCTTTCTGGAACTCAGTTCCTTCAAGTGAGAATCAGGGTGATGGATAAGACTAAAAGTTCACTTTCTGGGAAGTATGATGTAGTTAACTTTAGGGAAATGAAGAAATTTTTTGCAGAGAGAGAGATGGGATTTTGCTCTGTCACTCAGACTAGAGTGCATTCCTAAAGAATGCATGAGAAGACTGCCTGTGGAAAGATGACAACAAACTTCCGATTACATGAGGCTGCAGAGAAATTGGTCCACTATCTCCAGAACAAGTATAAACTGGTAAATGTCTTTGGAGAGCAATTTGGGAAGGTATAGTAAAAATGACATGCAGACACTCTGACCAGCCATTCATTTTTTAATATATACCTAGAGAAATATATATATATACCTCATACCTAAATATCAAGAAACACATGTAATAAAATTGTACAAATAATCGCAATTTCCGTAAGTAGCAGAGTGAGTAGCGTGTGGTATATTCATACACTGAATGGATGTGGATTCCTAAAGTGAAAGAACATGACCCGTGTATCATGTGACCTGTGAATCACGTGAACTGTGTATCACGTGGCTACATTACAAAAACAATGTTAAGCAACAAAAGCAAGTTGTGAAATTGTGTACAATAAGCCATTAATGCAAATTTCAGAATGCACTCAAAATCAGTCATCGTACTATGTGTGGATTCACATATATGTAGAAAAGTTTTTAAGAATGGAGAGGAAAGATATAGACCAATCTCTCGAGAGTTTTCACTTTTGTGGTGGAATGTGGTAAGGAGGGAATGGACCAGGGATAGGTGCAAAGGAGTTCTAAAGTTTGTCAAGTTTTGTTCCTGTAATTTAAAAAAATGGAACAAAATTTTAGTAATTGTTTATTTGGGGTGTTAGATTCACATGTTTTCTTTTATGATTTTCTGTACTGTTCTGTATTTTAAACGTCTTTCATATATTATAAAATATTTCCAAATTTTGTAAAATCTCTCTTCAAGGCTAGTTGCCAGAAGAAAAAAGGAAACAAAGCAGAGTGCCTGTGTGAGAAGATGTCGTGGAAGGAGGGGATGTAAAGTGAATGTGGGCAGAGGAGAAGAGCACGGGGCAGATGGGAGTCCTTCGTCTCCTTCCTCATCTGCCCGGGAGGTCCCACACTAAGAGGCAGGCAGAAGCAGCAAAGGACAGTGCCTTGGCCTAGACAAACTTTCCGAGGCTGCAGTGGCACCTGGCAGGCTGGAGACAATGTGACAGACCTGCTCTGCCTTCTTCTCCATGACCTCTGGGAGAGGAGTACACTCTCTTTGCTCCATTGAGTTCCAGGGCTCTTTGCCCAGGCTCCCACAAGAATGCCAGGCCGTGCCACGTGCGGAGGTGGTATTTACCAGAGACACCTCTGTACCTGGATGGAAATAAATTGAGAATCTTCTGGGTTACTTTGAGTCCAGCAGCATAAAACATTTTGATAGGTTACTGATTTAAACTGAAATCTGATGAACTCAGATGGTGGTATTTGGGGGAAAATTTTTTTCAATAAATCATCCAGTTGGCTCAGTGACTAAGAAAATGGGGTGGGAGAACTTAACGCAAGTTTGTGACAAGGGAACAAACAGACGAGATTAATGCCTTTCCCGATACGCTTCAAAAGGTGATCAAACCGTTCTTGATTGCAAAAGCAAAGCAATAAAGATGAGGCACATAGCTTTCAGCTCCAAAAAAGATCGCTGCTGCTTTTTCTGTTTCTTGTGCCACGCTATATCAAGTGGTTGGAGATATGGGAAACTAATTTCATCTCCAGCACCTTCTCTGGACCTGTCTCAGGGTGCCCTGGACTCCCCAGCTCCTACTCCACGTTTTATGCTGCTCATTAAAACCTACACTAATAGATGACAGCACCAGGATCCAAATTCAACCCGTCATACCTGGCCTTGATTTTGCAAAACTGATATAAAAAACACACTTCTGTCTTCCTGAGGAACAAAGCCACTATCTTTTGTCCTGTTCAAAACAACCTGGCTTTTCTTTTTCAAATCCTCCCCAGATTCCTGAGGAAGGGAGTAAAGGGGAGGCTGTGCTGGATCAGCCCTTCATCCCCCCGACCTCCCAGTGCTTAGACTGTACTTCACCAAGTCCGCAGGTGTTTGTGCCTATGAGCCCCTGAAACCTAGGAGAGCTCCCAGACTGGGACCTGGGTTTTCCTCTAGGCCTCCTGCAGTGCCAGTAATACAGCCCGGCTGCTTCCAATGACAGAATCTTTATTCCTGGCCTTCAGTCCCAGCTGTGTTCTGGGTGACACATTTGCAGCTTGCTAAGGGAACAAAGGACAGGACCAGAAAAGCCGTGGGTCAAGCTGGAGTTCGCTGTAAACTCTCTCTTTCCTTTCTGCTGCCAGCTGCTTCTGTGGGCACATCCCATTAAAGCTGATTCCCCGAACCAACTCCTACTTTTCCCTCTCCACTGGGCCCCAGCACACCTGAGCATCACTCTAAGAGGCTAGCTAATCCTATGACCTTTTTCACTTGGCAGGCACTGAGACTTGCATGTTGAACTCTGGGGGACCAAAGAAAAAATAGATTCATGAGATCCCCTCCTACTCCTACCTTTCCCACTTCATTGCACAAAGAGGCTCAACTCTCTCACTGCCTGGGATCTAGCCCCCCTCTCAGAGTCCAAACCCTCAGGAAACTGGTGGCTGTAAGCTCCCTCTCCTTTGAGGCCTAAGTATTTCCAGCATCCAGGGCCCAGCAGCCAGAGGCCAGGATCCCAGACAAATGCTGGACAGACAAAGAAGATGCAAACGGGATGGTATTACCATGTTAATGGCCCGAGTTGAGGCCTCCTGAAGATGCTGGGAGTAGGGGGGGGGGGGTTCTTTCATTTACTTTTTCTTTCTTTCTTTTTCTTCTTCTTCTTCTTTTTTTTTTTTTTTTGCAAAAGGAGAATAGTTCCGCTTTCTATTTTACTACAACAATAGCATGGACCGGCTCCTTCAAGTGTTTAAAAAGCAGCCTGAGAAATCTCTAACCAGCCCCTGAGTCTCTCCAGCCTGCCGCTTTATTGTCCTTCCCATCCCAGTGAACAAAAGGGAGGGAAGGGTAGAAGGCCCCCAGTTGTTGACTGTTCTCAGCAGCCTAATCCTTGAGAACCGGTGAGGGAAATGGCCTGTGGAGCTGGTAAATCGAATTCTGCCCCTCACCTTTTATTCCCTCCCTCTGCCTGTGCATTCTGGAGTTCTTCAGGTATTATAAAGTCTCCTGGCTAGCAGGCCAGTAGGCATCTTGGGGCTCACTAAGGGATAAAAGGCCCTGAGGGATCATTCCCTACCCCCACAGGTAGCCTGTGTGGTTGGCTTGTTCCCACCATCCAGGCGGCTCTATTGAAGACCGAATGTCAGCCACAGTGGCTGGCGGCCTCCTTCTAGTTGGCAGCACAGGAGCTGCCCTGTCGGTTCCAAGTCCCTGGACATGGGCTGTATATCCCACCCAGAGCTCCAACTTCCACACCTGGGACTAACCTGCCAGTGCAACTCCTCTTGTAAGGAAAGCTACTTGGCCTTGAGTGGTGGTAGCTTTCCAAGTTTTCCACTCAGGGACCAAGGGTTTCTTTGCTTTAAACCTGGGGAATTGTGCAGGTGCCTTTTAGCTCAGTCATCTGGCAAGAATGGGGGGGGGTGGAAATTAGCTTAGCTGTTGCAGTATATGGAGATCTCAAGGGTGCAACTGGGCTGAGCTAAGGGAATGACGAGTACATCCTCTCCTAGGAGGATCGGACAAAGCTGACGTGACAAGGCTGTTACAGATCCTGCAGGCTGGTTACGACGATCCACCTCAGAAAAACGTTTTACACTGCGGCCCCCACACAAACTCATAATGTGCGCGCACATTCACACACACACAATCACACAACAAATATTTTATGAAATGATAACAATATGTGTGATATAACCTGATATTTTTTACTCTCTATTTCTTCTGTCTTCTCTCTCTGTCTTCAAATGCTGGTTATGACTCATCAATTTCACTTCACAACCCACCAATGGGTTGCGACAGTATTCAAAGCCTTGAATCAAGGTTAATATTTTCATTTTCCAGCTGACAAAATCAAGGCCCAGAGATTTTCTCAAGCTGATACCAAAGCTGGAAGTAAACTCCAAAGGTTCTTTCTAATAACGGAGGGACCTGCATTTTTCTGGGGACCTGCATTTTTTGTTTTCCCAAAGTCTTTGGGAGCACACAGCAAGAAAGCAGGGCGTACCAAGAGGTTTGTTTTCAGAGGCATTGTTGGTAAAAGCAGAGGTGTTCCACTGCTTCTGGGAAACCTCTGGGGGGCTGTGTAGCTTGGGGAGTGGAATAGAGAAAACAACTTAGAAAGCAACCAGGTGAAGTTCTGAGGTCTCTCAACCAAGCATTTTACTTACGGGTTGTTGTTTTTGAAGCATAGGACATTTTCCTGAATTTCTCTTTCCTAGACACAGCTCCAGGTCAGCCTCCTTTAGTGATCCACTTTCTCCCCCGTTATCCAACTTTTTTGAAAAGTCATTCCTTGCAGTTTTTTAACCTCTACCAATTCATTGTATTTTCAGTCTCTACTTTCTCTAAATAACTTTCTCTTCCCTGTTAAAATCATGATCCTAGCAATGAGCATCAGAGAGACAACTCAGTGAATCTTGTTCCCACAGATGTTATCCCAAAAGTTATCCAGATTTGACCAGGCTTACAAATGCTATTTAACAAAATGCCCAGTGATCACGGTACGTGTATCACATCAAGACTCTTGATACAGGTCATCTGAGCAAAACACACTCTTTTTCTCCTGAAATTATCTTGTAATCTTCCATAGAATTTCTTGAAATCTTCATCTAAATTTGCTACTTACTATACTTCTAATCTTTTAGGAAAGCCTCCAAAAATGAAGAGCTGAATGCCACACTCTGCACTGGGTAAATAAAAGTCCAGCTTTCTGATTGCTTATTAGCTATACACCCTTAGAGAGTATGTAACAAAGAGGCCTGCTGTTTGCTTTGCTTAATCTGGCCTTAAAATCTCTGCTCCTTTGTCAGAAAACACTATTTGCAATTGTAAAAAAAAATATTTACCAAGGAACTTGGATAGCATAAGTCAAAGGCTAAGAGCCAAAGGTCAGTAGTTCTCACCCCCAAATTTCGTGGACCTGAGAGTCTCCTGCTGTGGAGCTCAGCTGCAGCAAACAAACATGCAGCTTTGTGAGTTCATTAAGAAGCAGACATTTTAGAAGGGGAAGGAAAGGGAAGGCTGCAGCCTATTCCTTAGTTAGAAGCGTGGACTCCCCAGCCTGCCCCCACATAATCCCTGCTAGATCTTTGCAATTGCAATGGGTCTCTACGGGAAAATCACAGGGACTGCCCTGTTTCACAAACCTGGGAAAAATGCTTAACTTATAAGATCCTTCAGGGCAGGACTTCTCCCATGGACAGCAGTGACAATATGCTCCTCTAGGGCTGAGGCCAGATGTTCATCTAAGCATCTCTGTGGGTGGGGTCTCCTGCCCAACAGTAGGGGACAGATGTGTATCCCAAGCACTTCCACGGGGGATCCTTCCTCATCCACAAAGCAGTTTTGGACATTTGATCTTGTGGGCTGATTCTTCTAATAGCGCTTTAATTTATCCCTTCATGTGAATTGTTTTCTGGAAAGACCTGTACTTGGATGCCTTTCCTAACCACCAGCGTATCTGGCATCTGGGAGTGAACTACCATTGTAGATCAGTGAGTTCTAGGTCAAGGCCTCAGGATGCTCCACCCTAAGCAAGAACTCAGCTCTAAGTCCTGGATTCAGGTCACAAAGTGTAGGTTCTAAAGGTCAGGTCCCCAGCAGGAAGACCATGTCAGGACTTAAGCACAAGGAAAGCAAACAACCAGAAGGAGTGAAGGAGGCAGGGCTCATGGAGCCATGACACTGGACCCCAGAGGCTGCCAGCCCAGGTGGCTCTTCAGCTTGTTAAGCAAGAGGACTCTGGGGCAGCACTGGCCCCTCACCTCCACACTGGTGTCATACTCATTGCCCACCATGCCGTAGGATCTGCAAAGACGAATGGGGTGGTAGCAATTCCGAGCTTTCTCGGTTTGATCCTCGTGTTCTGGTTGTCTCTGTTATGAAATTCTGTAGGTCTGCCTCAGCCCTACCTCAATCTTCTCTGTTAAATTCTTGCCACAACTGCCGATCTCTTGCCCTCCTTAGGGTAAATATCACTGGCCAATGCATGCTGGCTTTTGATTCTGTCCAGAGCTAGCGTCTATCAGAACCATAGTAGTAATTACCACTAGCAATGGGTGGCACTGCGCATAATCAGCTTAAAGAAATAGCTTAATCCAAGGATCTTACCTTGAAGAACCAGGCCTTCCTCCTTGATGGTGTAGACAAATGAGGTGAAGGGAGCCACTGGGGACTTGGCAATGAGAATCTGCACATAAAGCACATTTTTCTAGGGTTAGTCAAAGGATCGGGGATGGGCCTCTATTCACTCCCCCGTCCCACTTTGAGACAAAGTGGTAACATATGACTGTAAGTCACAAGGCTTATTTAAAAAAAATTTATAACCCAATGTTTAAATGAGGGTTATCCTTTCAAAGAGGTCATCTTAAAAGGCTATACATTTATTCCAACTTTTCTGCCATCAAATACCATATTCTTGAATCAATTCTTTTAGAAATAAGTCTCATTATTTTATAACACATGCTTAAATTGCTACCTTTCTGCCCCAAAATAAACCTAACTTGATTCTCTAATTTTATTTATAAATTTAGCTGTTCTACTAAAATTCAAAGCTACCTTTAAAAGATTTACTATCGCAGCAAATATTCAAAATAACTTGCTAAAGACAAAGCAATAGAAGTTTTCTTTGTTGGCCCTGGTCCTTCACCAAATCCTTTACTATGTGACTACATTTTCTCTTACTTAAGGTGGAGAGCATTTTCCACAGCCCTTGACTATGGATTTGGGCATGTGACTTGCCAGGTGGCATGACACAGGTTGTGCCAGTTCCCAGGCAAGGCCTCAAAAAGCTTCAAGTATTTCTAGTTGTTCTCTTAATGTTTGTGCCATCGTCAGAGAAAAATATGCCCATGCTAGTCTGCTATCTCAGAAGGAGGGCAATAGATACCTGAAACAGAGCTGGCCAGGAAGGCTCAGGCTAAAGAGTCGACCCCCAGAGACCCACATATACACAAGTTAAATATTGCTGTATGCCTCTGAGATTTTGGTGGTGGTGTCATGAAGCATTATTGCAGCAAGAGTTAACTGATATACCAGCCAAAATATCAAAAATGTTTCCAGCAATGGCATTCTCCTAAGAGGTACGCCTATTTTAAAGGAGACAGTTATTTGGTCATTTAAAAAATCAGTATCATTAAGCCATTATCACATCTCACATGGCTCTACAGAACCTCCCGTAATTGGTGGATTGTTTTGTTATAGTATTTCTACTGAAGGAAGATTAATATCAGTTTCCTGTTTTACACATTAAAACATTATCAGAAACAGGGACAGTTTGAACTCTGAACCATGTAGGTAATCAGGAGGGCAAGAGAGAAGGAAGAAACAATTTCAAATAATCAAAGGGCTTACATATAATATCTTGACTATCTCAGTTCAACAAATATGTACTGTCAACTGTGAGCAGTGGTGGGGAAATGTGATGAAAAGATCACAGGTTTTAGTCACAGGCTTGGCATCCAGCTCTTCCACTCATCAGCTAGGAGCCTATGGCAGAGCCCACAATTTTCCTCTAGTAGCCATTCCCCTTCTTCCCTTTAGTAAAGAGCTCCCCAAGTTTCCACAATTCTCTGCTTCTTTTGCAACTAGGTGTGGCTATGTGACCAAGCTTTGACTAGCAGAATGTGAGTACAAATCACAGGTAGAACTTCCGGATTACGTTTTCATGAGAAAACTGCTAAATAAATAACTTGCTAAAGGCAAAGCAATAGAAGGTTTCTTTGTTGGCCCTGGTCCTTCACCAAATCCTTTACTATGTGACTACATTTTCTCTTACTTAAGGTGGAGAGCATTTACTTAAGGTGGAGTACCCTTCACTTTCCCTTTCACCCTTCCTAAGACAGGAACCAGCTCCAAGCACATGGGTGTGGACAGTGTGTCCTGGGGACGACAATGCAGCATGAGAGAGGGAAGCTGGGTGGCTTCAGAGAACATCAGTGTCTCCTATCTGGGGTCACAGTCCTCTCAGGACAGAGCCACTTGTCTCAACCACTGTATTTTGATATCTTTGTTACCACAGTGCAGCCTGAACTCTAACCAAAACTGTGACTCTGGAGGACCTAAACGTTTTAAGTCTCAGTTTCCCCATATGTAAAATGGTGATAAAAACACCTTCTTAAGTGGGATTATTATAAGGATTAAATTAAGTATACAAAATGCCTGTCACTGTGTCAAACACAAAATAAGTTCATAATAAATAATAGGAACATTTTCAATTAACCCATCACATGTGCTTCCCAAGTACCCTTTCGCCCTCACTCACCAAACAACAATATACTTGGCTTCTACCAGAAAGAAGTCTCCAGTTGAATCTCAGCAATTTTTACAAGCGTTCTTAAGTTATCTAGATAAACGAGTTCATCATTCTCAGAACCAATGAGAAGGAAGTATAGGTGGACACTTACACTTTCATGTCAAAAATATCTCATTTGAAAATTAAGGTGGATCCTGGATCCCTTTCTGTCTGAGACAGTTTGGAGACAGTTCAATGTGAATTTTAAGGATACCCCTTAGAAGGGGAATGGCATGGTAGAAGACAGTGGTTCTCAGTTTTAATGTGGGTTTGCATCACCGATGGGTCTGCTGACCTTCACATTCTGATTCTGTAGGTTTTGAGTGGAGCCTGGGAGAGTCTGCATTTCTAACAGGCTCCCAAGAGACACTGATGCTGTGGTTCACAGACCATATTTTGAGCAGCCAGATTCTAGGCAATTAGCCTGATTGAAGAGTCTAAGATGGAGAGGCAAGAGATGGGAGCTGTGGGGCCAGTTAGGGGGTGACTCCAATAAATCAATGATAAGATGATAAGGGCATAAACTGTAGCTGTGTCAGAAGAGGGGAAAAAAGGAAATAGATAACGAAATGTAAATCCTTTAGATCAAACAGCAGTAAAAATAAACTAAACATATCCAAAATCTCAGATCTTTGTTTTCTGTATGTAGCAACTAGACATGAAACCAAAAGGGCGTAAATAACTAGCAATAAATAAAGTATTGTGCCATTTTAAAAAAAAATTAACATTTTTATTTTATGGACTGCAGAAGCTGAGACCCAGAAAAAAAGAATGCAATATTCTAACGTGAGACAAGAATGGCATCTGAGCCGAAGCCTTCTGACTCTGTGATGCTAACTCCACCGTCTAATAGCCACTCTGTGAACAAGCCCTGAACCCCAGCCAAGAGGATCTCACATCTGGAAGGACGTCCCTGCAGGAAATCAGAGAGTTTGGACAGGTCACTGATTAATGCACTGTCCTTCTGGAGCAGGGTTTAAAATGACTCATCAAAAGGATGATCCGTGTGCAGTTAGAAAAAGGAAGTGATAAGTTATGTCAGATGAATTCCATTTCCTTTCTTTGGAAAAGAACTTCCAGATTGATAGATCAGAGGGCTATCACCAACACAAAATATCTGATTTCAGCAAAAAAGGTGACAAACTCTCTTGACAGTCTTCTGGATAAAGTGAAGATCAGTTGAGTTGGATACTAATACCACTAAGTGGACTTGAGTGACCAAAAGGTCAGTAGTAACCTGGTGAGGGACAGCAATCTCTAGCAGAATGTACTGAATTCGAGCCTTGGTCTGACTGACTTGAATAAGATTGCTGATGTATTCAAATACATCCATACAACAAATATGAAATCCAGCAGGAAATGGAACTGACAAACACTGCTGCTCTAGTAGAGCTTACATTCTAAAGAAAGATAAGAAGTATAAAATAAATACAATTATGTTATGTTCGATGAGTATACATGCAATGGATGAGAAGATAAAGAATATAGGAAGTGTATTGAACTGGAGGTGGGGGTGTCAATTTTGAATAGAGTATCATGAGATCTCACTGAAGAGGTGACATTTGGACTTGTGAATCATGTAACTCAACCCACTGATGAAATGCTGAATTGATGGGAAGGTAACAGAAGACAAGGAGTTTAGAGAAAGAGTTCATAGATTAGATTAGATAATCATGATATCAAAACAAATCTCAATTTGGTTGGAATGTTGGAACAAACCCTACTCATTGTTTGTGATGCAATTTTATTGAAGAAAATGAAAGGCCTTGTCCTTGAGAACAGAGCACCAATGATTCATTATGGAACAGGAGAAATAAGATTTAGTATTCAGAAAATGGAGTGTGGGTTAACTATAGTTCAATATTAATCAGCTGTGAGATGTAATTCTCAAGAATCTAGCATGTTCTTGGGTTATATCAATGGAGATACAGTATGTGGAACAAGGGAGGGGATAGTCCTGCTTTCCTCCTAATCCAGCAAACCATGCCTGATGCAATGTGTTTGGATCGGCGCCCAAATTCCAAAAGAAAAAAATGACAAGAAGGTAGTTGGATGCCCAAAGCAATCCATGACCACAAACACTTCAATGCAAATATCATGGTAAGAGGACTGAAGATGCATATTGCTTTTACTTTGAGTTCTCTAATCTGAAGGTTCTGTAATATTATATACTAGTATTATATACTATTATATACTATGTGAAGATGCATAGTGCTTTTACTTTGAGTTTGATAACCTGAAGATTCTGTAGTATCATACACTAGTGAGGGGAAGTGTAATTATATTTCAATATATTTCAAGAAAAAAAGTGATGCTTTCCATGTATTTTTGTGGATACATACAGATTCCTCCCTTTTTTAGATCTGAATTAATGCCCCATGACCTTTCTGCCATTCAAACTATAAACTATCCTCTTCTAAAGCAGACAACCTCTCAGCAGATAATTTAGGCTGTGCTGGTTCAGATGTTCAGCCATCCCATAAATCTTGGGGTGTTCTAATCATTGTCTGACTTAGGCAGTTTTCAAGTATCATACAGTCTTTTCCAACACATGATACCCTGCAGGGAGGCTTAGCTGCCTAATAAAACAACAGGGCCCTAGTGAAAAATTCTGATCACACTCAAACCTGTGTGCAGTGTGTGAAAGTTGGCTTTGGAACTCTGAGGGTTCACAGAAATATGTAACTGAGTAAGAACGAGTGTAGACATATGTGGCTCAGAAAGCCTGGGCTTCATGTGGTAGGTATGTGGTATTGTGGGTGGTTAATCCCATCTCCCACAAATAGCCAGACTATTTCTTCTTGAATATTTCCTTCATAGCAGACCAGCGCAGCTTTAACTGCATTCTAATGAATATATTTTCTCCTCTTTTTACCTATCCTTGCAAGGAAAGTGGTCACTCACATTTTAAAATTCTCTGGAGGGGTTGGCCCTGTAATCTCAGCAATTTGGCAGTTTGAGGCAGGAGGATTGCTTGAGGCCAGGAGTTTGAGATGAGCCTGGGCAACATAGGGAGACTCTGTTTTGATTAATCAATCAATTGATCCAACCATCCATCAATTCTTTGGAGGAACATTTAAGGTATACCAATTACGTTTGATGCTGAATCCCCAATCCCACTACCATCTGGAAATAATTCTTGTTATTTGTACCATCCACCCACCCATCCACGTACTTTTTCAATCCACAAATATGTACTGGGCTTTTTCCTTTGTGTTCAGCACTGATCTAGGTGCAGGAGATAGAGCAGGGAATGAAACAGAGAGGTCCCTGATCTTACAAAGCTGACATTCTGGTGGCAGAAGACAGACAATACAGGGAAGCCTTTGGGCTTCTCCACTGTGACATTCTGCAATGTGCTCCTCACTCGAGAGCATTCAATCCCTCCATCGACAAACATTTATTGAGTACCACACTCTGGGCCAGGCAGATTGAATTTATACCCTGTAAATCTGCACTTATTAAAATACTGCTACCTTTTTCTACCTCAGTTTATTTGTTAGAGGCAAGCTCTGAATTCTCAGTGGAACTCAGAAGATCTGGGCATTTTCTGTAATCTTACTCTGTTCCCTTCTGTAGGGCCCAGTGTGGAGCTTTTCAGCTGCGGGCTCCTAGAATGATGGGCAGGCACCTTCCTCACTGTTCTACATTTCATCCCTATGCTGGTGTGTGGAGGTTTCTCTCCATTTACAAGTGGAAACACAGAGGACTAGGTGTTACTCTAAGTAAAGCGTGGAAGAAAAATTGGCCTTTGGGGCCCATGGGCTTCTCCCTGCAAACTCTCTCCTCCTTTTATGTCCTTCCCCCCCAGGTTTTGCTTTGTGTAAATAAGCTGTCAGCTAATTCTCTCTACCCCTAAAGTGAGGGCTGGTAAACCTTCCCACATTACCCTTCTCGGGTGTGTCTACATTATAATATAAGACTCTCAATAAAGAGAAATGGGTCTGTAATGATAGAAAGTGCAGTAGAACTGGGGTGAGTAGGGGGTACTTACAGGGTTCCTACACTAATACTGCTCATGAGAACAACAACAACCAGCAGACATTCATCTTCACAGTCATCCTCGAAGGTAGGTGCTGAAGCTGGGTTCCAACCCAGACTACCTGGTTCTGTACTACCTGGTCTGTAGTTGTAACACCACGATGGCAGCTCCCAATCTGTCACATACAACTCCATCCGCTCTTCTGGGATTATACATCAAATGAGGAAGGACACATACAGCAAATAAGGACACTTTCTTTTCTGCATGGATATTGCATGATTCAAGACAAAGAAGGGGGCTGGACAGGGTATCCACGCGGGTTGCCTCAGATGTTCACAAGCTTCCACACGGGCAGTCTGCCTTCTGCCCTTCATCTCTGAAAATCCAAATACAAATGTCACCTCTTCCAGAAGCTCTGCCGATTTCTCCAGCCTAAAGTCATCTCTCTCTAACGCCCTCACGCTTTATCCACATTCTCTAATTATTAGTTTTCTTGACTGCTTGACGGTTAATGTTACCTGATTAACTATAATCTATATTCTCGTTGTTGCTGCTGCTTCTGGTCCTACAAACCTCTAGTGTGGTGCTATCTACGTCATGGAAACTTCATTATGAAATGCAAGAATGAATGAGGGAATAAATGCACAAGTTGATGACCCACAGAAGCTCTACTGATTCATATCCATTTTTAGGACTTATCTGGCTCCCCTCTTCCCAAAGTTAGGGAACTCAGAAAATGCCATAGAAAACAGCAGGCTTCCCAGTCAATCACTGCCAAGATTCTCAGCTTGGCCAGGCCCAAAGTCAAGTATTTGGTTTCAGCTTGCTATAGCATCACATGTTTTTCCTGGCCTGATCCCCACTTCCAAGAGGCTCAGTAAGTGGAAAAAGAGCCACAGAACAGAAAGTGCTGGGCATAGGAACCCCAGGCCTTCTCCAGGATGGTGACACCTTCTAGGGATAGCGTCTGGGTCCTCCTTTTAAAGTATAGGTGTGGCCCTCATCTGAGGCAGCCCTTCTCCATGGGTGGCTAGGAAGGCCAGTGTGGAGCAGACAGCACAGAGATGTCAGGAACCTTGGGCACAGGCTATCCTGGAGGCTGCTTTTTTTTTTTTTGAGACAGCGTCTTGCTTTTGTTACCCAGGCTGGAGTGCAATGGTACAATCTCAGCTCACTGCAACCTCTGCCTCCTGGGTTCAGCTGATTCTCCTGTCTCAGCCTCCTAAGTTGCTGGGATTACAGGCACCTGCCACCACGCCCAGCTGATTTTTTGTATTTTTAGTAGAAACGGGGTTTCACCATGTTGGCCAGGCTGGTCTCGAACTCCTGACCTCAGGTGATCTACCTGCTTTGGCCTCCCAAAGTGCTGGGATTACAGGCGTGAGCCACCGTGCCCGGCCTGGAGGCTTCTTTTATAGAGTTCTGGTCCTGGCAGTTTACATGAGTTCCTGCAATATAGCTCCAACCTTAGGAAAAAGTGAGTTTTGCCTTTGTGGCCCAGGAAAGCAGACATGAATAGGCAGCCATAAGCTGAGGGTAAGCTGGCACTGATTCTTCTGCTTTCTCTTCTCTAATTCCTGTGTCAGGAAGGCTTCCTTTGACACCAGTAAGGAATCCTTCCTCTCTTCTATTTCCTTCCCCTTCCCACCCACAACCCCAAATCTCACATTAGTTGGAGGTGAAAGGAAGAGTGAAATGAGCTGGCAGAGGAAATGTACAAGCATAAGAGTTTCTTCCTGTAAGGGCAGACGGTAGGACTGGCTTGCTTTCTATCCCTACTATCTGCTATAAAATGTGGGGCCCAGAGACAGTGTAATACGTTCAGCAAAGAAAAGTACAGCAAGAAGCTACTGAAATAGACAGCTCAGAAACATGACTTTGCATCCATCCACAACTTCCTGTCCTGCTAGTTTTTTAATCCTGTATCAGTCTCCCTCATGATCAGCAAGATTATGTGGTTGTTGATAAATTCAGTGGGGATTTCCTTGTTGAATGTGCGTGATACTTTCATCTTCATGCAAGGGTCCTGTCGAGGAAGGACAGCGAGGAAGCCCACTCACTGAAATGTCCTTCTACAGGGACCCTATTCTCTCACTTCAACTGGAGTCCTAGGCTAATAAAACCCATTGCTAAGTTAAACAAACCTTTCCTCTAGCTATGCCAAGTGTCTGCGACAGAAATCCTTCATGCCAGGGTTTTCCTCCTTGTCCAAGACTTAGAAAAAAGTTGTTTTCTCAGCTGCTTTGAAGCTCAGGAAGAGAGCCAGGGAGGCAAACAAACCAGTTAGTCTTGCATCAGATAATTCAACAGGCTTTTGATAACCCCAAGTCTTCTGTCCCTTCCCAGGTTGAGCTGAACTCTCCAAGCCAAAGGACAGAAGGGCCGGAAATGCTCCAGACAGGAAGATCTGTGACTGGAATGAGGCCATAGGATCAGGGGAGCTTGAAGTGTACCCAGTGATCCTCACAGGAATTCCCCATTGTGTTGCGAGAGCTGGAGGGAAAGGTGGCAGAGGTCCAACTCTCAGTCTGTATTTGGATCTTAGACTGATTAGAATCTGCTTCATCACTTGGAAAATCACTCTGCATGGAACACTGAAGCCTCAACACTAGCAGCTTTGCAGGATTATAAGGCGAGAGCAGAGAATGAGTTTAGCGGCATCTAAACTGCCTTCTCAAAATAGAAGAGCAAGATCTGTAGAAGTAATACAGTGCTGGAAAATGGCAGGGTGGAAAATGAATGTATTAATTTGTCTACACATGGCCTACTTCACAACTTTTTTCTACAGAAATTAGGGGGCATAAAGTAAGCTCATCTGAATCCCTAAAAATATAATTCTAGTCTCTAGGAAGAGTCTCTGAGGAAGTTTGCCCCTGGGTTACAGGATCCTATTTCCTCACAGAGTATCATTATGCTCTTGTATAACATCTCCCTGGTAACTGTTTTCAAAATGTTTACCTATAATATAAACATACCTCAGGTTCCCAAAGTATAAGAAAGTACTGCCTAGGAAAGAGCTAGCTCCTTAAAGAAAACATTAATGTCTTCTGATCAGTAGGATATTAACTTAGTAAATTATGGAATAGCAAATAGTTCAGGATCAGAATGACATTTTGAATTTACTGTTTTTTCCCTAACATTTTATTATGAAACTTTTCAAACATACAACAAAAGTGTAAGAAATTTATAGTGACTATTCAAAAACATATCAACTGGTTCTACCATTAAGATTTTATTGCTTGAACCCAGGAAGTTGAGGTTGTAATGAGCTATGATTAGTTCTCCAGTCTGGGTGACAAGAAAGGCCTTGTCTCAAAAAACAGAAACAAAGACCAAAATCATTTTATTACACGTATTTTTATCACATATATAATTATCCGTCAACCCATCTTATTTTTTGTTCTGGTGTTATTACATGTCAAAGTAAATTGCAAACATCAGTACACTTTAACTACTTTAGCATGCATATAATTAACTACAAGCTTAATATTTATTAATATGATTTAAAAACCAGGTTGTTTTTTTTTTCCAGTGAATTTTACATGTGGTTTGAAAGTGTTGGTAATTCTTCCTGAATTATGCCACAATCAGAGAAAATTTATCGACTATAAACACATGGTAGTATGCAAATTTATACAGTTAAAAATACGGGCCACCAATTTTACATTTATATCAGCTTTATTTAGGTATAATTTACATGCAATAAAGTTATTTTTTAACATAAGCATTTAAACTATATATTTCCCTATACCCACTGCTTTAACTACACCACATAAGTTTTGGTATGTTGTATTTTTGTTTTCATTTTCATTCACTTCTAATTTCTCTTGTGATTTAATCTTTGATCGATAGCTTATTTAGGGTGTGTCTGTGTGAGTGTTTTTAAATCTGTACACATTTGAGAATTTCCAAATTTTTCTTTTTTTTTTTTTTTTTGAGACGGAATCTTATCGCCAGGCTGGAGTGCAGTGGCTTGATCCCTGCTTACTGCAACCTCCATTTTCCGGTATCAAGCAATTCTCCTGCCTCAGCCTCCCAAGTAGCTGGGACTACAGGCATGCACCACCACTCCCAGCTAATTTTTTGTATTTTTAGTAGAGACGGGGTTTCACCATGTTGGCTAGGATGGTCTTGATCTCTTGACCTCGTGATCTGCCTGCCTCAGCCTCCGAAAGTGCTGGGATTACAGGCATAAGCCACCACACCCAGCCTCCAAATTTTTCTTTTGTTACTTATTATTAATTTCACTCCAGGGCTGGGTATGTTGGCTCCCACCTATAATACCAGCACTTTGGGAGGCTGAGGCGGGCAGATCATTTGAGACCAGGAGTTCAAGACCAGCCTGGCCAACATGGCAAAACCCTGTCTCTACTAAACATACAAAAATTAGTTGGATATGGTGGTGCATGCCTGTAAGCCCAGCTACTCAGTTGGCTGAGACACACAAATCACTTGACCCTGGGAGGCAGAGGTTGCAGTGAGCCGAGATGGTGTCACTGCAATCCAGTCTGGGTGACAGAGTGAGACTCTGTCTCAAAAAAAAAAGAAAAAAAAAAATCATTTCCTTGTGATTGGAGAAGTCTGTATGATTTCAATCTTTTAAATTTATTGAGGCTCACTTTGTGGCCTAATTTATACTTGAGAAGAACATATATCTGCTGTTGTTGGGTAGAGTGTTCTATGCTGGAAATGGCACGGTGGAAAATATTTATTAATTTGTCTACACATGGCCTACTTCACAACTTTTTCTACAGAAATTAGGGGGCATAAAGTAAGCTAATCTGAAACCCTAAAAAGTATAATTTTAACTAGGCCTGTGAGGTCTACTTGGTGTAGAGTGCTGTTTGAGTCTTCTATTTCTTTGTTGAACTTCTATCTAGTTGTTCTATCCATTATTGAAAGTGGGGTACCGAGGCCTCCAGCTATTATCACTGAATTTCCATTTCTCCCTTAAATTCTATTAGTTTTTGCTTCATGTTTTTTGGGGCTCACTTGTTAGATGCACATATGTTTATAGTTATGTCTTCTTGATGGAGCGATCGTTTTATAATTATAAAATGTCTCTTTGTTTCCAGGTAGTGATTTTTGTCTTACAGTCTATTCTGTCTGATATTAGCACAGCCATTCCAGCTTTCTTTACTGTTTGCATGACATATATTTTTCCATCTCTTTTACTTTCAACCGATTAGTGTCTGACTCAAAGTGTGTCTCCTGTAGATAGCATATAGTTGAATCATATTGTTTTTTAAAAAACTTTATTTTGTCAATCTCTGCCTTTTGGTTAAAGCATTTAATCCACTCACGTTTAATGTAATTATTGATAAAGTAGAATATATGCCTGCCATTTCACTATTTGTTTTCTGTGTGTACTCCTTTTTGTTCCTCTGTTTTGCCATTACGGTCTTCTGCTATTACTGCATTGTGTTAGATATTTTTCTAGTATACAATTTTAACTCTCTTGTTATTTTTTTCACTATGCATTTTTGAGTTATTTTCTTAGAGGCGGCCCTGAAGACTGTCATTCATATTTTAATTTAAAACTAGTTCAGATTGATACCACCTTAATTTTTTGCAAAAATTTTGCATCAATATAGCTCTATTCCCTTTCCCTCCTTGTACTACTATCATACAAATTACATTGTTATACATTATAAGTCCATCTACACAGTTTTATAATTGCTTTTTGCAGTTATCTTTCAAATAAGATGGTAGAGGAAAAGACTTACAAACAAAAATACATTATATTGTCTTATATTTACTTATATATTTATCTTTACTAATACACTTTAGTTTTTCATATGGATTCACGTTACTCTCTAGTGTCCTTTCATTTCAGCCTAAAGAATTCTTTTTAGTATTTTCTGTATGGCAGGTGTACTAGTGACAAATTCTTTCAGATTTTGTTTTTCTGGGAATGTCTTAATTTCTCCTTCATTTTTGAAGGATAGTATTGCTGGATATAGAATTCTGGATTGCCAATCTTTTTCTTTCAACAGTTTGAATATGTTATTCTATTACCTTTGGCTTCTGTAGTTTCTGATGAGAAGTCAGTCAGTTAATTTTATTGAAGATCCCTTATACATGAAGTCACTTAGTGGTCCACTAAAGACATGACAGATTTCCTTAAATGCTGTGAATCAGTAAATCTTTCATTCTCTCTCTATCTCTCTGTGTGTGTGTGTGTGTGTGTGTGTGTGTGTGTGTGTGTGTGTGTGTGGGGCATGCATTCAATACTCCATCAAGCCATATAACTCTGTTTTATTGTTTACTTCCTTCTTGCACACAGCCTCAAGGGGCAGCCAGAAGCGAGAGCTTCAGGTTTTCTCAGCTCCTACAAACAGCTGGGTATGTATGTGGCCCTCTAGATTCTTTGGTTTATGTAAGAGCTTTACAAAAGCCCCTGTAGCCATCTTATTCCTCCAGATTAATTTTACATTTTTTTGGTCAGCCTCTTATTGGCCCTACCTGGTAATGGAGCCTTGGGTAGCCATGATGGTAAGCAATTACCACTGACTGTTTTCGACAAACGCTCTGTGGGTAGTGCTGTTCACACTGACCAAGTTCTGAGTCTAGATCAAATAAAGACAAGCCCTGAGAATGGAGGTTTTTAGCAAGCTGTTAGGTCAAATAATAGCAATTCTCTGGGATGGGGTTTTTGAGGTGCTCCAAACCTGTTTTATCCTCTCCAATGGCTGCTACCATGCTGGCTTTCAAAGATGCCACAAACAAAGACTGTTGATATTCAAGGTTACTATAGCACTGATGAAAGAGAACAGATTTAGGGAAGTTAAAATTCCACAAGTCTTGATGTTCTTCCTGAGAGTCACTTGTTGTTTTTTTTCTTCCCCTCCAAATAAACACTCCTTAGACTGTTGTGAGCCTTTATTTAATTTCCAGAATTCTGAAGAAGTTTATTTTGACAGTTTTTGTCAATGTTCTTGTTACTTTTATGGAGGTGTAGATTTTTGGAGTGCGTTGGTCCACCATGCTGAAAACTGAATCTCCTAAGCCAAAATTTAAATATCCTGATTCATTCAGTATCTATCTTGGTTCTCTCCCCTTTCAATTCTGACTCCTCCTTTTTCCGTTTTAAAAGTTTTCACAGCACTAGACAACTGATTTTTTTAATCAACTTAATGTTTATGCATAATTTAAAATAGCAAATAATGCCACTGTTTTACTATCTTTCAGCTCTTTAGTTGAATCTGTCACCTATCATATTATTAATTTCCAGGTACTCTTCCTTGTCTTCTGGCCATTTCTAATTCACTGCTTCCTATTTTTGTTCTTATGACATTTTTAACTCTGAGGAAATTAATTATACTTTAAGTTTTCTTCTGAATCTTACATTATCTCTAAAACCTCATGGTTCTTTTATTCTGTTTCTTCTCTCTTTGATATGACAGGCATTTTCCAAAGTCTGGTGATCCTTGGTTTCCAATCATATTTAAAGCATAAAATAGTTTTATACTAAAAATACAATTAAAAGCACTGTGTATACATACAGCATTTGTAAACTGGTGGGATCCACTGTAGAGTCAACAAATGGAGATACCCTCTCAGAGGTGGGCTGATATTTAAAAAATGAGTTCTTCACTCTCTTGTTTGGTTGCTCCATTCTAGAAGCAGGGCAGAGAAAGAGGCTATAGACTCACCATTTGGCAGGCATAATCCTTTGTTTTAACAAAATGCCCATTTTTGTCCTTTGCTTTATCTAGAGTCCCAGGTCTGTCTCCAAAGATAAATTTTGGCTTTTATCCTGAGTTGGAGATTTGTCACTTGCCTTTCTAGCGTGAAAAGGAGGTTCAGCTACTTTACATATTTCATATAAAATTTTAAACCAATCTGCTGTTTTTGTCTTTTCTGTCTTCTTTGATATCTGGTACTTCTAAGTCCTGAAGAAATCTCTCAAGTGTTCTACTCCTACACTATTTTGAAGGCACCAAAATGTCTCTGTTCTTTCTTACCAATCTTGTATCACTTCCTGTGTTCTATTATTTGCTGAAATCTGTTAATGTCTTAAAAAGATTCACACTCTCTTTGTCTTTTTGGATTAACTTCACTATTTTATCACATGGAAATAATTTCAATGAATCATGAGAAAGAATGAACATGTGGTCAAACCTCCACATTAAAGTGGAGGCACTCTTTGTGAACTTTAGTTTTTCTATCTTCAATTAGGGAGTGATTTAGTAGTATTGTCATTATATCAGTTTGAGAGTTACGCATGTGCACACGTGTGCATACAACACACATCCCACTGTACATATGTACCAAATAGTTCCTCTGAAGGCTGCTCAATGCTATTTTTTAGCTATTATCAAATCATGCTTATAGGGCGCTAAAAAAGGTGGCTTGGGGCCAAGTACAATCAACATTATTAGAAAACGTAACACATCTTAGATTTGGCCAAACATGTCTTCAAATCTCGGCTATGTAATTTTGGGTACTCTTAACTCTTTAAGTCTTACTTTCCTCATCTCTAAAATGAATACAATAGCACTCATCTCTTAGGCTTATTGTGAGGATTAAAGAGATGAAATTAGTGAAAAATGTGGCACATCATAGGAACCTGAGAAATATTACTTTCTTTGCACTATGATGAGAGAATCTTATGGGGATAAAAAATGCAGAAAAGTTAGTAACTTGCTCCATTTTAAGGCTAAAGAGTTAGTTGAATGATCTAATTGCCTTTCCTTGCTGCCCATGTGAGAGTGCCTATGTGTGTAAGGCTAAAGCACAACTTCATACACAGGCTACAGAACTGTACATTTAGGTTTAAAACAGTATTTCTAACCATTACTAACATTGTTAATGTTACCATTTGTTAACATTACCATTGGGTACTCTGAAGGAAGGAAGAACTGACTTTATTGCTAGTAAGTTCATCACCATCAAATACTACATTTAAATTTTATTTTTACTGTTTTTTAAAAAAATAAAACGTTAACATAAGTATCACCAACTTCAACTTTCAAGTAAGTATAAACTGGTTTCATCATGATCTGAATTTGGAAACTTAAATCTAATGCCAATTAAAGCAAACAAATACTGTCACAGGCAATTTCAAGCAACAGGAATCCATTCCCTTTCTCTACCCTAAATCAGGAGTATATAAATAACCAAAAAACCAAGATGCACAAGAGCTCTGTCCAGTTGTAAATCCTAAGCTCTCTGGATATCCGGTTAGGCAAGCCTGACTTCCCAGCACCATCCACACACCCTTAAGAAACAGAGCTGGGTCCTCCTGTTCAGGCCCGCTAGAAAATGCAGCCGAAGCAAGGCAACTCTGGCCTTCAAGGGTCACAGAAGGAAGACTGTGGCTGTGTGATTATTACAGCAAAAAGACGCCAGGAACACAGAGGGTGTGTCTTGAATTCTGAAGCACACATCCCTGTTACATCATGCTTGGGCCACACGGGACTTTCTTCAGTCTCACAGGAACCGATTCAAGGAAGGCAACATGTTTCTGTGTAAAGAGGCTAAAATCTGGGCTTGACACATTCAAAAACAGCTGGTCAAATGGGACTGGTTTGTTTAATGTACCACATCCCTGGCGCTGCTCTGATGGGTGGAGGAACCAATGCTAGTGAGAAATCAACATGCTCTTTCTTCAGAGCATGGTCAAATTCATTCTCTCTGTTACTGCAGCATTCTTACCATTTCCCTAAAGTCCTCCTCCAGCAAATGCAAGGGCAAAGGACAAGAAGAAAACATAAGACAGGATTTCAGATGAGTTGAAGGGTGTAACAGAGACAGCAGGGCACCCTTCCCAGCTTTTCCTTTAAGCACAAACTAAATCTAGTTTCAGAAAGATGGAGGAGAGCTGGAACTTTATACAGTAACTCTCTCCAGTGTTGTCAGGGTATAACCAGGAACCTGCCAGCTTTGTCTTTTGTATTTCCAATGTTTTTAATGTGACTGTGTCTAAATCTTACACTATATATAACCATAGAATGACTCACTTATCAACTATTATAGGGGAATTGAGGTATCTTTAATTCATAGAAATAGGCTCACAGACTGAAATAATTCAGGAAACAGGTATATGCACCAGAAGGATCTCAGAAAGAACTTGGTAAGAAGAGCTTGACAGCAACCAGACTGGATATGTAAAGAGTTTAAAATTCTAAAATTCTCAGTAGAATCACTTGTTTGTGTTCAGTCTGTGTCTTCAGGCAGTCTACCTACTTAACACACATACCACCAGGCTGAGCATTCTACAGAATGAGTGAATAGTTTATCTTGCCTGAAACACAGGACCCCGAAGCTGAGAATGCAGATGAATACTGACCATCAAAGGAGTCAAAAACTGTCCAATATAAGGCGTTCCCTGGGCTGAGAAGTCTGGATAGGACCTTTGTGGAGTGCAGCATGGCCTGGCACTGAGACCCCACAGTCATGCTAAAAATGAAGTCTGCTCAGAATCCTCCCGGGCCTTTTACAGTATCATAATCCCATATACCCTTATTACTGTTAATGCTGACTTGACTACACTGTGAGACAATTTGCCAGTCCCAACAAACAATTGATTTTTCTCTCTCTTCCCTGTTGGTACACTATGAATATGGCTTTATGTTTTTCTGATTATATAAATACCACATGTTCACCATAAACAAGTCAAGACAAAACAGAGAGTCATGAGGAATAAAGCAACCCAACTTCCTTTAGTGGTTCTGAGTGAGAAAAGCTATGTGAGGAACTACAGAATAGAGTGTGGGGTCTAAGCTCCCTGAGGGCCCTTCAGAGGTGGAACAGGAGGGTAAGTCCAGAAGACACAGTCTTTAAAAAAGTCTGGCCAGGCGTGGTGGCTCACGCCTGTAATCCCAGCACTTTGGGAGGCTGAGGCAGGCAGATCACCTGAGGTCAGGAGTTTGAGAGCAGCCTGGTCAAAATGGGGAAACCCTGTCTCTACTAAAAAATACAAAAACTAGCCAGGCGTGGTGGCATGTGCCTGTAATCCTAGCTACTTGGGAGGGTGAGGCAGGAGAATCCCAGCTACTTGGGAGGCTGAGGCTGGGAGGTGGAGGTTGCAGTGAGCTGAGATCGCGCCATTGCGCTCCAGCCTGGGCAACAAGAGTGAAACTCTGTCTCCCCCCGCCAAAAAAAAAGTCCTAAGCTCTTTTGGGGCCTTTCTGACGTCAGCTTCATTCTGTCACCCCTCTGCTCCTATCCTCCTACCAGGCAGGCAACTGCCTCCTGGAATGACACACAGCAACCTTGGGCTTGGCCTAATTAAGAGGCATAACAATGGGAAAAGCCTCTTCTTTGTTCCCCTAGGGTACCCATCTTAAATAACTTTCCATTTTCTTCCCTCCTTTCCAAGGAGTTAATCATGTTTTAGAAGCAAACTAGAGCTCTGCCTAATTACTATGGGACAGAAGCTTTTATCACAAAGACAAGAGTCCACAGGAGTTTTCTTCAATACTCAGCCCCTCGTTCTTCTAATCACAAGGAGGAAGAATAAATTAGAGATAACTACCCTAATGACACAGTGGATTCCAGTATGCACAGGCAGGCAAATTCATCCTCAGGGGAGTCAGCCAGGACTCTAGGAGAAATGAGACACTGCAGAGGCAAGAGAAAAAGAGAATGGAAACAAAACAAACACAAAAACTAGGTTTAGCAATACAAGAGCCTGGAGACCTCACTCCTCCCTCAGGCACAGCGGCAGGATCTCCAACTCTCAGGAGACACATCATGAGGGAGGGTGATCTTGGGGGACAGCTGGGGGATGTCTCATTGTTCAGAGCTTGATATTTTATTTGGTGATCTGGAGCGGTTTTCTGAGCCATCTACCCCTTTTCAACCTAGGATCTTAAGAGAAAGGCTCAATTAAGGTGGGCCTTACTAAAAGACATTTAAAAACTAGATTTAAAGATCCATTCAGTCCAGACCAGCATAGAACACACTTTGAGGAGTCTTTGTAAAATGTTTACCATGCTCTTTGGTGTCCCTAGGTAGAAAGATTAGACAAAGTTAATGACAAAGCAAAGCATGGCTACAATATTCATGCACTAAGTTAGCTATTTCTAAAATGAAGCTATATTGCTACCTCTTTGGTTTAAATCAAAGGTTTGTGTGTGTGTGTGTGTGTGTGTGTGTGTGTGTGTGTGTTTTTGAGATGGAGCCTTGCAGGCATGTGCCACCACGCCTGGCTAATTTTTTTTTTTTTTAAATTTTAGACAGAGTCTCACTCTGTCGCCAGGCTGGAGTACAGTGGTGCAATCTCGGCTCACTGCAACCTCCGCCTCCCGGGTTCAAGCGATTCTCCTGCCTCAGCTCCCAAGTAGATGGGACTACAGGCACGTGCCAACATGCCTGGCTAATTTTTGTATTTTAGTAGAGACGGGATTTCACCAGCCATGTTGGCCAGGATGGTCTCGATCTCCTGACCTCGAGATCTGCCTACCTTGACCTCCCAAAGTGCTGAGATTATAGGCATGAGCCACCACGCCTGGCTGTTTTTCAAGTAATTAAAAATGAAAATACTTTAGGTTTTTCTGATATGAGTTTTTAAGGAACACAAAATTTCATTCATTTTTATGTTATGCTCTTAACTACATTCCTGTATAGCTGTACCATGAATACTATGCTGCTATGAAAAAGGATCAGTAATATGTATATTTGCATGAAAAATTATCCATAATGTATAGATTTTTAAAGTAGGTTATATGACATTATATATGGTGAGTACATAAATATTTTGATATATGCATAGAAAAAGACAAGATTATATACTAAGCCTAGAAGATAATATGTTATATTCCTTCCTACTGTATCACTTGATTTTTTTTTCACAACTAGCATGCATTACTTTTTTGTTTACCATTTCAGAATAAACAAACAAAAACATCCCCTCTCTTATACATGGAAATTCCAGTTAAAGATAGAGTGTGTGCTCTGCCATTCTCCGCCAGCAATCAAGCCAGGATATGCAATTTGGTATCGCCAGAGATTTTCTTTTGAGCAGGCAAATTCTAGCTGGGTGCCACTGAAAGCAGACTACACCAAAATGAAAACACAAGACCTAAAAAGGGCAGACACACTTGGAAATTATATAAACCATATTTATAACAAGTATAAACAATGACTACTCAGAACTGAATGATTTATTTAATGTTATATTAATTCAACAAATATTTACTGAGTACCTCCTATATTCCAAGCACTGAGTTAGACATTAGGGAAAACAAAGATGAACACAGTGAGGTTCCTGCCCATAAGAAGCTAAATGGCCCAGGTTTGAGGTAACCCAAACAGACTCAGAAATCCAGGAGATGACATGTTAAAAAACACTTGCTTCCTTGCTTAGGGTGAACTGTAGTCCACAGCTTTGGTGGCTGAAATGCCTGTACGTCCAGCTTTCTCAGATTAATATGGCCAATGCATAAAAGAGATGTCCTGGTAGCCTGTATGGATCATACATTCAAGTCATCTTAAAGGGAGTTTTCTCCATCAGACAACTAAGACCCTCGTATATGATCCACAAACCCACACCCGTGGATTAGCACATTTTTCACTTCCTGAAGACCATCCTCAGCTCCCTATAGTATCTACTTTCCAAAGCCTTCAGTAGGTCCTTCTCAATATGGGCCACTGGCTGCTCCAGTCTCCACCCTCACCTCTGCCCCCTCCTGCTCACTCACAATTCAGACTTGCTGATCCAGCTAGATTTTGAAAATTATGTTTTACTCATCTTTGCTTTTTCCAGAGCCTAACCTAGCACACAGTAGATGTTCAGTAAATATCAGCTTGCTAAATGACCACATTTCCAAAATTATTACTAATTTCATCTTAGTTACTTGTCTGATGCCACTTTTGAACTGGAAAGAATATTTTACAGCTCATCATTAATGATTAAGTGCAACTAACCCAGAAAAGGTTGTATTTTTGTTGTGGAAGCAATGACATCAAAGCTTAATATGTGGTTTAAAAAAAAAAAAGGCCATGGATAGAATGGCTAAATAAAACCCCAAAATGATTTTGTAATTGCTTTTAAGTCAATATTTTTAACTTACTCTTCATCTGAAACTTTTTCAAGAGCCTTACAAGCCAGAAAAGCTGTTTAATGTAAGTTTCATGCTTTTTTTTTCTCTCTACTGTGATGGAGGTGAATAATGAAAAGGCCAAAAGGAAACCAGTAAGACAAAGGGCAAATGCATAAGAAGGAAGAGGAAAAGAAAAGGAATGGAATCATATAGGAACCAGGAAAGTAGACCCTGAATAATCAGGAATTATCTCTACTTAATGGGAGAATAAACTCTTTAACTTAACAATACAGGTTCTCATTATTAGAATTATCCGGTCCGCATTTGTATGTAACTATGAGCATCTAGTATGTGTATTATTTAGTATTCTTTCTGTTATAAGTAACAGAGATGTGACTGAGACCAAACAAAAAGGGAATTGATTGGCTCACTTGACTGGAATGTTCAGAAGCAACCGACCTTAGGCATAGTTGGATCCAGGGCCTCAGGTGATGACCTCATAATCTCCCCCTCCTTTCACCTGGAACATTCTCTCAATCTCTTTTGTTTTATTCTAGGTTGATTTATTGTCATTCCCAAGTGGGTTCCTTCATATGGTGGCAAAGACAGCCCAGCCACAAGAAGCTCTAGTCTTACATCCTACCAATTTAGCAACTCTTATTGTTTAGCAAAATTCTGTGCTTACTCTATTCAGCTTAGCTTGGGTTAACCAACTATTGCAAACCAGTCTCTATAGACAGGAAAAGTGATCCTTCCATTGGTCAGACATGAAGCCAGTGGGTATAATCAGCCCTAACTAGACAACACAGGCTGAAAAAAATTGAAGAGGCATGTTTCCTTACAGGAAAATCATGGTGTAGGTATGAGAGAAAGGGCAAGCAGAAATACCAGATATCTATCACACCATTTATGAAGCAAGACAACCTAGTAGCTATACCTCACTTTAGAGTCTCTTTCTACCATTTACTAGTTGTTTTAACTTCAGAGCACTTCATAATCTCCATAACCCATTTCTTCCATCTGTAAATTCAGGGTAATAATACCCACTTCATAGTGTTATTGTAAAAACTCACCTCACAGCATATTGTAAAGATAATGTTTGTATAGCTCTTACCATGTGCCTGGCACAAAAATGGCAACTGCTAATGTTATTATCAGCATTCCCTGGAGCAGCTACTATAGAAAGCACAGAGGATATAGAGACTGGTAAAAAAGAAAGTTGCATCGCTATAACCTAGATGTCAAACCATGACATGCAGCTTCACTTTTGAGCCCCTCTAGAGTCTATTGGTTTATTCTTGGCACTTGAACAGAATCATTGCCTCTAATACCTTAAACCGTTCTCAGTCCGACACCACGTTTGTTTCCATTCTGCTGCACATGCGCTGTAGGACGGTTGGTCCCATTCATTCACCAAGTCAATCACTTTCTTTCTTTCTTTTTTTTTGAGACAGAGTCTCACTCTGTCACCAGGCTGGAGTGCAGTGGCGTGATCTTGGCTCACTGCAACCTCTGCCTCCCAGGTTCAATAGGTTCTCCTGCATTAACCTCCTGAGTAGCTGGGACTACAGGCGCACACCACCACATCCAGCTAATTTTTTGTATTTTTAGTAGACATAGGGTTTCACCATGTTGGCCAGGATGGTCTCAATCTCTTGACCTTGTGATCTGCCTGCCTTGGCCTCCCAAAGTGTTGGGATTACAGGTGTGAGCCACCACGCCCAGCCAAGTCAATCACTTTCTGTATACCCGCTCATGACTTTAGAAAAGTCTTAATTTTAGATTTCGTGATAAAAGGATGATATTACTTGAAACTGGCCAAGACCCAGTTATAGTTTGAGGTGGGTTAACAATTAAGAATGTGCTAATTTTATTTATTTTATTATCTGTGGCCCAGTGTCATAGACTGAGGCAGGTGGGGGTTCAGAAAAGCCAGTCAATTATAAGATATGTCTGTAAAATTATACCTTAAATTGGTAAATAATTATTAAGATCAACGACAACTAACAATTAACCTCTTTGGGATTGAGTTCCTTTCACGTACAAAATGGGGATAATAGAACTTACCTTAAAGATGTGATAATAAGCGCATTATTAATAATATATGCAGAGCACTTTAGTACTTGGCAAATGGTTAAGTACTTGATAAATTCTAGCTGTTGCTGTTACTGCTGTTGTTTTTAAATATCATTGAATTGGAAACCAGTAAATTAGTAATCTTATACAGAATCCTTTTTAAGTAAGAGATCTTTTCCTTCTGAAGGAAATAAAGTTTAAGAGGTCTGGCCAATCCTACAGATTTATAGCCATGTGAAGCTGAGAAGAGAATTCTGCAGTCTCTTCCCCTAAATTGTCCCTTTGTTGAAAGCCTTGTGGGTTAGCTCTTCAGCCTGCAAGCAGAGTGTGAATGTGGGAAGACATCCTGTAAGTTCTAGTTTGCTGTTGGCTTTGGGTTCCATAATGAAGGTCTCTGCCTACCTCTGGACCTCATAAACAGCGCCGTGGGAGGAAAAATTTGCCAAAGTTCAGTTGTATATCAAAGAAAGCCACAGAGCCAGAGAGCTCCCTGAGGACCCACACAGCTGCTTTGTCTACTGCCAAGCCATGGCCCTAATGCACGGATATGCCTGTGAGCCAAGAGCCAAAGCCACAGAGTTCCCACCAGTTCATTTAGCCTTGGCATTTTAGTGTACTGAGGGATCTGTTATTTGGGTTGCTGTCTCATTGTTAAGGGGTAAAAACAGAAACATGCCCCCCTCCACCAGAAAACTGGTTTACTAAAATCACCACCACTACCTCCACCCAATCCCAGCCCCTACTGTGAGAACAGCTCTACTGTCTTGCGTGACAAAATGTAGCAAATGCCAGTTTTTCCCACTGGTGACCCCTGATCACTTTGTGGTCATTCTTTCCCATGGAGCTGACTTGGATGGGGGGCACTTTCTGCACGCCAGGGTAGGTGCAGGCCTATGGCCAGTGCCACCATTGCTGAGTCTACCTTAATCCCCCCTCCCTCTAAAACACTCTTCATGGTTTAATTGCCACTGCAATAGCTTTTCCGATTTTCCCTAAACATCTTTCACCTCAACACACACAGATACACACACACATGCACACAATTCACAATTCTTCCCACGTGTGGGATTTGCTTATTTCCTCAAACAATGCCCCCAAATCCAGTGGCTACAACTTTTCTCCCTGGAAGTCATGATGATTTGAGTTCTAGAAACGTCCCTGAAGGGACAGCTATGTAGAGGACTTCACACAAGAGAATCCTGAAGTGACAAATAGTAGCTTGTCATCTTTGGAGTTTATTTCATTTAAGTCAACAAATTCAAGCTTGGCATCTGCTCTGTGCCAGGCACTGTGCTGCGACTTGCAGCTGGCATGAAAGGGAGGCAGTCAGCAGGTAGCTGAACTTAAAACCATGTGCAGTGAGAGTCCAGAGAATGCCAGTTCTTTATGGTGGTTGCCAAGAATGTAAGAGAGGGAATCATCAAGGCCATGCCATGGAGAACAGGCTGAAAAGTTCTAGGCACTAATACACACTGCAAAGTCATACTGGAAGTATACAAATATGAGTACATAATGCTTTATGAGTAAAAAAAAAAGGTACCTAGCACTAATATTTCTTATCCATGAATTCTGTTTGAATACTCAAAATTCGTCCCTCAGTAGAGCTTTTATTCTTGAAAGCACAAGTTTTTTTTTTTTTTTCTTTAAGACAAATTTTTGTTTTTATATAGGAAAATGCAGTCCTTAAGAAAAAGCCACTTATCCAAGAGTAGGCAAAGCTCAGTGTCCCAAAGGCTGAAGGTGGCCAAGCTGGGGCAGCTCTCACAATTCCCATCTTCTGCATTACCATCAGACCACCCTGCCATAATAAAACCAAGCCCACGTCTTGGTTTTGAACATTTGAAAAATGGAGAGAAATGTGACATTTTCCATTTGAAAATGGAAAGAAATGTGACAGGGAATCTTAGATTCCCTGGCTTTCTGATTACTTGCAAATCCACATAAGGCTCACATATCACCCTCCTCTCATTTTGTCAGCATCTGAATTTTTTGGTCATCATGTGAGTGATGAAAACTTAAAAGCTACAGTGATATGTACAGCATGTGGAAAACCACTCCCAGGTTCTCTCTGCCCTAGAAGAGCCAGAAGCACATGCACACATTTCTTATACACCCAAACAGACCTATTTGTCCACTCATGAACACATTCAACATCATCAGACACTCGTTCAAAAAACAGCTTGCTATGTGCTAACTTGATGGGAAGCCACAGGCTAAGTTCTCAGACACTGGCCAAGAAGAGATGGGATCCAACCCATCCCTAGACCACAGGAAAAATACTTTCAACCACAGAGCTGGCCACAAAATATTCTTTTTGTAGGAAACAAAATGTTTCCAACCCTGGGATTTTCTTTTCTTTCTTTCTTTCTTTATTTTTTCAGTCCTTTCACTGTTATTGAGGAGGAAAGGCAAATGCTTAAGCAAGAGGCCAAGTAAACATTGAAAGAAACCAAAACCAGGGCTCCTTTGCTGAAAGAGAGGAACACAGGGTGAATGAGCAGTGTGCTGGATGAGGCCCAGGCCTTGTGAAGCTTTAGGGGAGCAATGATCCAGGCAATTCTTTATGTGTTCATGGCCCCAGTTTCATCCCATTTCACTGCAGCTCCACTTATTGACTAAGTGGGCCTGGGCAACTTAAGTTTTCCAAGCCTCCGTTTCCTTAAGTGTTAAGTGTAAATAATAATAACAATAATATCACAGGTTAGCATAAAGAATAAATAAAACGGCTGGGCACGGTGGCTCACGTCTGTAATCTGAGCACTTTGGGAGGCTGAGGAGGGCACATCACAAGGTCAGGAGATCGTCTCCATCTCTACTAAAAATACAAAAAATTAGCCAGGCATGATGGTGGGTGCCTGTAGTCCCAGCTACTTGGGAGGCTGAGGCAGGAGAATCACTTGAACCCAGGAGGCGGAGGTTGCAGTGGGCTGAGATTGTGCCATACACTCCAGCCTGGGTGACAAAGGAGACTCCGTCAAAAAAAAAAAAAAAAAAAAAAGAATAAGTGAAACATACAGAGAAGCTGCACAGGCTGGGTATGGTGGCTCACGCCTGTAATCCCAACACTTTGGGAGCCCAAGATGGGCAGACCATGAGGTCAAGAGACCCTGGCCAACATGGTGAAACTCTGTCTCTACTAAAAATACAAAAATTAGATGGGCATGGTAGCATGAACCTGTAGTCCCAGACTCGGCAGGCTGAGGCAGGAGAATCACTTGAACCCAGGAGGCGGAGGTTGCAGTGAGCTGAGATGGCACCACTGCGCTCCAGCCTGGTAATAGAGTGAGACTCCGTCTCCAAAGAGAAAAAGAAAAGAAAAGAAAAAAGCTGTGCAATGCCTACTACATAGTAGGCTCTCAAGAAATAGGATTTGTTAAGGTAGTTTCAGTAACTCTCACAGGTTGCTAGGGACCTATTTTCATGACCTGTTAGAAAACAAAGAATCCTTAGAGATTAATACTCCATACCCCATATTTCATAAATAAGAAAACAGTCCTAGAGAGAGAAAGGTTGTGACCAAACCATCCAGTCAGTAGTAGGCCCTGGGCTAGGACCCTGCAGACTAGACGCAAAGAGTAAAGAGAGTTAAGGTAATTCACATCACAGAATATTTTAATGCTATGTGCTGTTGACTGGCCATGGATATCAGACTTTGTGTCTCCAATAATCACCTGGCAATGTAGAAATGCAGATTTCTAGACCCGCCCCCCAAAGCTGCTGATTTAATCTGGGAAGTCCAGGCATCTGAATTTTTAACAAGCTCTGTAAGTGGATTCCAAGAAGTAGTCTCTGACCACCTGTCAAAAAGTATTACAAGAGGAAGTTATCAGCCAAATAAATAACTGAGCAGAATGCTAGGTTTGTATCCTATGGTTTAGCACAAACAATGTGGCCAGCCCCCATTGATAATGAGACTTTTCCCATTGTACCAAATAGTAAGTGAGATATAGCATGGCATTGCTTCTTCTTCATAGAACCAGAAAGTGAAATAATCTTCTAGATCATGTAATTCTCTTATAGAAGAGGAATCTCTGACTCAAAGTCATTTGTCCAAGATCACATACCTAATTAGAGACAGAGCTGGAACTTTATTCTAGAATAACATTAGCTTTTTTGCAACGGAAAATTTTTTTCAGGTACCCAGATATGAAGACAGTAGTTTATATATGTATGTTATATACTAGAATCTTTAAATTAATCTTAGTCTCTGAAAGAATTAAATAATCATGCCAGCTTTTTGATGTACTCAAATGCAAAGTCTTCTCATGTTATTTCTGGTGCTGTGATTCACTTCATAGGCTCCCTTATAGGCTAATGAAGGAAACTCGGTCAGAAGAAAGAACTGACAATGTCATACAAAGCTGAACACTTCAGAGACACAGAAACTATAGTTACAGTGTTGCACGTGACCTACTTCCTTTTCATTAAAATCCTGCTCTTTTTATATAAAACATATATCTGATCCCAAGGTCTATAAAGTTCTGTGAGTCATCAAACAATCACATAAGTATCCTGGTTAGTGATTACTGTGTTAAAGCATTTGCGGACTTCCAAGATACATCCCAAATAAATCAATATTGGCTTAGATTCAAGTCCAATTCTCAAAAGGATGAGGTTTCAGCTGTTCCCTGTAGTATTAGAACATTTCTTAGCAATTTCTGGAGTTTGATTCCCCACAGACTAGAAATTATGGTTACTTTCCTTTCTTCCTTTCTCTCTTTCTTTCTTTCTTTTTTCATATGGAGTTTCACTTTTGTTTCCTAGGCTGGAGTAAAATGGCGCGATCTTGACTCACTGCAATCTCCACCTCCAGGGTTTAAGCGATTCTTTCACCTCAGATTACCAAACAGCTGGGATTACAGGTGCCCGCCACCATGCCCGGCTAATTTTTGTATTTTTAGTAGAGACGGGGTTTCATCATGTTGGCTAGGCTGGTCTCGAACGGCTGACCTCAAGTAATCCATCTGCCTCGGCCTCCCAAAGTGTTGGGATTACAGGCGTGAGCCACTGCACCCAGCTGAAATGATGGTTTCTTTCTACTCTTGGCCCAGAGCTGAAGAATCTGAGAAGGCACAAGTATAGTTCTTCTACTTCTACTTTTCTCTGATGAATGCTTTCAGATAGCAATAATCTCCATCCCTCAATACAGCCGTTCTGAAAGTTGTCATGAAATGTGGGCAACATCGCAAAGTAAAAGCTATGGCCTGTTCGAAAAAGAATCAATAGTGTATTCTGCAATTTGGTAATGCCTATCCTCACAAAAACCTCAGAACGCTCCAATTCATGAAGTCAGTAACAGTAACCTTAGACAAGATTTATTATGATTTAGATCAATCTCACAACGATTATTATCAGCCAAATAAGGCCAAAAGAAGGGGGTTATAGAAGTCTCTTTACAGAATCTGAGGTGGAATCTGAATTAGAATCCAAATACATCACTAACCACTTAATAATCCTTTCCCTCCTGGAGAGAGTTCTGGCCTTTGGAGCTGTTCTTCTGCTCCACTGTCATTAGGGCATTCAGAGAATGCCAACTCCTCTTCTACGACATGAACCAATTAAAAGGTGGGAGCCTGCCATGCTTTCAATAAGGGAGGGGCAGGTTTGGATGTGTGCATACAGACCCTGGAACATTTCAACACACCTCTTTTAGAGAAGGTTCTGTTGGTTTCAAACCCCCAACTCCCATGAGACATTGTTTCCAGCCATTAAAATGTTTCCTGAGCTTAGATACATCTGGAAAGTTTTGGAAAATCCTACAGGAAGGAGGCTAGGCCAAAAGAGCTCCTTTTCTCATGCCACTCAGGAAGCACAGCACAAATGTTTGCCCTTCAAGACAGTCCAGGCCAAGAGCCCAACTCTCAGGGATAGAGAAACAGAGTAGACAGAAGAGTCCTTTGGGGAGACAGGGCCAATGGAGAACAGACTGGGGAGGTCTTATATTAACTATGTACCAACTAGGGAGCTTAGGTAGACCTGTATCTCTCAAGGTCCATCAGTAAAACAGGACTTAGCCCAGTAGTTCAAGAGAGAGCATTTAATTTGGGGAATTAGTTACCAATGTGTTGGAAGAAATGAAATGAAAATAGAGGACAACGAGTCAATCCAGAGATTAGCAGCAACAAGAAGCTACCACCATTCCCAGGGCTGGAGGAATCAAGGAAGAGGTGCTGTTACTAGAGCCCAGGGGCTGCAGCTGCTCAACTAGAGTTGGGAGGGCAAAGGGATCTTGGAGAGGAACTAATGTCACTGCCTGGGATACCACTGGAAGCAGGGCAGAGGAATGAGAGAGAGAGTGTGTGTGAGTGTGTGTGTGTGTGTGTGTGTATACAAAAATACATGGCTTCTCTCATATTTCTGCCCTTCATCCTTCCTCTCCAAACAACTAGACTCAATGGAAAGGGAGACTAGAAAATGCAAATTGTAGGGTCAGTTCCCTGTGGTATCAAGTAGAGCAGGGGAAGGGCAGGGAGCAGATCTGAGGGCAAACAATCTACTGGCTGACATGACCCACTAAGGCAAGGATTCCTGATTCCCAATTTGTAGATGTGAGTCTTTCAGAAAACTCTGAAGCCTGAACTGGTATTTCTGCAAATTAGCTACTGATGCCACACCCCAGGACTTTACGTTTGCTAGAATTCAGTCAAGAGGGAGACATAGCTCTTCAGAGGGCCGTCTCCTTCTTGAGCTCAGAGGCTTTACTGAAAATAGTTTGCACCTTCCCTTTCTGCAGAAGAAGTCTCTTAACTTTTCATTTTCCCCACATTCTGATAACCATTGTCTCTATATAGAAGCCAGAGATCCAAAATAAGGAAATGACATTGAGAGTGGAGATGGGATGATGGGCTGTAAGCAGTGGTGGGAGGCAGGGGAAGAGAAAAGTTTGACTCAAGATTCTGTGCAATTGTAAGAAATCTTTTCTGATCTCCAGCCTAATTCCTGGCGGCAGTCATGAGGCCTGGATAGAAGAATGGAAGAAGCCATGCAATGTCCACATAAGCAGGAAACCGCATGTTCCAAGCAGGGTCAGCTCCTGCCTCCCTCCCAGACCTCCTTTTTCTCCTATGGCAGCCTGCTTCAGTAAGTAAAACCTCATCCACTCACTCATTTGCCTCAGGAACAACCCCCTTCCCACACCCTTACAGATCTCCTCTCTGTGTTTAAATGCTGTGGATCCTGCATCCTTACCATCTCAAAACTCTTCCCTCTTTTCCCTCTCCATATCCACTGTGTTGGTTCAGGCCCTCATTTATTTGCATCTTATGTGAAATCCCTCCAAATCTATATGGAAAACTCTTGCCAAAGGGAGACCTATAAGGTACAAATCTGATGTCACAGCCTTGCTGGGAGTTCTTTAGTGGGGCTTCTGAAAGCTAGCAAGACTGAGTCTGGTTTGTCCCTCTTTTCCTTGCTTTATCTTTAACTACATATAGGGCCCATCCTCCCCCACCCCCACCCCCACCCCCACCCATTGTACAGACACATACCCTCCCCTGTAGCACTAAAGAAGGACCATTTGCAGTTCCCACCTCAGAGCCTTTGTTCAAACATCTTCCTCAGTCTCCTACCTCATCTACCTACAAATACCAGTGCACTTTTCAAGTTTTATTTCTAGTATCACACGCTCTTCTGAATCCTTCTCTAGTCATCACTTCCCTGTGAGTGTTCTGACCATCCCAATAGCGATGGCTACCTGTCCTTTTCCACAATTCCCTCAATTCCTTCTTGTATTTATTTACCTGTCTGCTTCCCTCTATTAACACTAGGTATTCTCCTCTACTACTATGGCTCTTCAGAGCAGGAAACTAAGCTTCATTTGACTTAATTTTCCCAGCATTTGCGACACATATGTACCCAGAAAAGATATGAAGGATAAAAAAATGAGGCAGGAATGAAGGGAAAGGGGGAGGTGTTCAACATAAATAACACTTAGCTGTCTTGTCTAGATAAAAATAGAAGACTTACATTCTACAAAGCGAGCATCAGCCTGAAACCAAAACCTGGCAAAGATACAATGAAAAAAGAAAACTTCAGGCCCTGATGGAAATATATGTAAAAATTCTCAACAAAATATTAGCAAACCAAATCCAGCAGTACATAAAAAAGTTAATTCACCACAATCCAGTAAGCTTCATTCCTGAGGTGCAAGGTTGGTTCAACATATGCAAATCAATAAATATGATTCACCACATAAACAGAATTAAAAAGAAGAACCATATGATCATCTCAACAGATGCAGAAGAAGCTTCTAATAAAATCTATATTCCCACATGAAAAAAATCCTCAATAAATTAGGTATAAAAGTAACATACCTCAAAATAATCAGAGTCATCTATGACAAACCCACAGCTGACATCATACTGAATGGGCAAAATCTAGAACATTCTCCTTAAGAACAGGAATAAGACAAGGATGCTCACTCTCACCACTCCTATTCAACACAGTACTGGAAGTCCTAGCCCGAGCAGTCAGGCAAGAGAAAGAAATAAAAGGCATCCAAATAAGAAAACATTAACTGAAATTGTCTCTCTTTACTGACAATATGATATACTCAGAAAACCCTAAAGACTCCACTAAAAGCCTCCTAGAACTGATAAATGACTTCAGTAAGTTTCAGGATACAAAATCAATGCACAGAAAATTAGTAGCATTCCTGTACAACAATAATGTTCAAGCTCAGAGCCAAATCAAGAACACAATCCCATGTACAATAGTCTCAACAACAAAAAATACCTAGGAATACATCAAACTAAGGAAGTGAAATATCTCAACCAGGAGAACTACAAGTAACTGCTGAAAGAAATCAAAGAGAACCCCCTCCAAAAACATTCCATGTTCATGGATTAGAATAATCAATATTGTTAAAAGGGCCATACTGTGCAAAGAAACCTGCAAATTCAACACTATTCCTATCAAACTACCAAGATCATTCTTCACAGAATTACAAAAAAAGTTCTAAAATTCACATGGAAACAAAAAACAGCCTGAATAGCCAAAACAATCCTAAGCAGAAATAACAAAGCCAGAAGCATCACATTACCTGACTTCAAACTATACTATAACGCTACAGTAACCCAAATGCCATGGTACTGCTACAAAAATAGACACACAAACCAATGGAACAAACAGAAAACCCAGAAATAAAGCTGCACACCTACAGTCATCTGATCTTCAAAAGAGTTGAGAAAAATAAGCAATGGGGAAAAGACTCCCTAGTCAGTACATGGTGCCAGGATAGACAGCTGGCTAGCCATATGCAGATGAATAAAACTAGACCCCTATATTTTACCACATACAAAAATTAACTCAAGGTGAATTAAGTACTTAAATGTGGGCCCTCAAACTATAAGAATCCTAGAGAAAAATCTAGGAAATACCATTCTGATGTTGGCCTTGAGAAAGAATTTATGACTAAGTCCTCAAAAGTAACTGGAACAAAAACAAAAATTGACAAACAAAATCTAATTAAAGAGCTTCTGCACAGCAAAAGAAACTATCAGCAGAGTAAACAGACGACCTACAAAACTGGAGAAAATATTTACAAACTATGCATCTGACAAAGGTCTAATATCCAGAATCCACAAGGAACTTAAACAATTCAACAAGCAAAAAATAAATAACCCCATTAAAAAATGGGCAAAATACATGAACAGACAATTCCCCAAAGAAGACAGACAAGTAGCCAACCAACATTTAAAAACATGCTCAACATTACTAATCACCAGAGAAACGCAAATCCAAACCACAATGAGATACCATCTTACACCAGTCAGAATGGCTTTATTAAAAAGTTAAAAAGAGATGCTGTTGAGGCTGTGGAGAAAAAGAAATTGTTCTACCAAAAACAACAACAACAACAAACACACACACACACACACACACACACACACACACACACACACAAAACCACACACACGTACTTGTATGTTCACTGCGGCACTATTCACAATAGTAAAGATATGGAATCAACCTAGGTGCCCATCAATGGTGGACTGGATAAAGAAAAGGTGGTACATACAAAGCCATAAAAAAGAATGAAGTCATATCCTTTGCAGCAACATGGATGCAGCTGGAGGCTATTATCCTAAGTGAATTAACATAGGAACAGAAAACCAAATATCGCATGTTCTTACTTACAAGCACAGGGTACCTATGGACATAAAGATAAGAATAACAGACACTGGGAACTAGATAGGGAAGAGAAGAATGGGTGAAAGGGTTTAAAACAATACCTATGGAGTACTATGCTTACTACCTGGGTGATGGCATTATTCATAATTCAAACTTCAGCATCTCATAACATACCCATGTATCAAAACTTAACATATGTTCCTGAATCTAAAATAAAAGTTGAAATTATATTTTAAAAATTGCAAACTTATCTCAAAGAGATATCTGCACTCCCATGTTCATTGTAGTATTATATACAATAGCCAAAATATGGAAACAATCTAAAGGTGTATCAACAAAGAAATGGATAAAGAAAATGTGGTATATACATACAACGGAATATTTTTCAATCTTAAAAAACAAGAAAATCCTGCCATATGCAACATGGATGAACCTGGGGACATTATGCTAAGTGACATAAGTCAGTCATAGAAAAACAAATATTGTATGAGTCCACTTATGAAGTATCTAAAATAGTCCAAAAGATAGAAACAGAATAGAAGGATGATTTCCAGTGATTGTGAGAAGTGGAAAATGGGGAGTTCTGTTTCAATGGATACACCGTTACTGTTGCAATGTGACTAAGTTCCAGCATCTGCTGCATGACAGTGTGTGTGCATATAGTTAATATGGCATTGTGTTCTTATAGTATTTGTCAAGAGGATAGATCTCATGTTAAATGATCTTACCACAAAAAATAAAAATTAAAAATGCAAAAAAATTGGAAGAGTTAGAAGAGGATTGTGTCTGTGGTTAGAGTACACACAAAAGATTGCTATTACAAATACGGTCTCTAGAAGATTTATTACTAAAGATTTTAAGCTGTAATGCATACTGTCTTAGTTCATTTTGTGCTGCTATAACTGAATACCATAGACTGGGTAATTTATAATAAACAGAAATTTATTTCTCATAGTCCTGTGCGGGGAAGTCCAAGACTGAGAGGCCATCACATTGCCAGGGCCTTTTTGCTGCATCATCCCATGATGGAAGGGCAAAGGAGGGTGAAAGAGACAAAAGGGGGCCGAACTCATCTTTTTATAGGGAACTCACTCCCATGATAATAAAGTCACTTGCACAATAATGGCATTAATCCATTCACGACAGATGAGCTCTTATGGCCTAAATCAATTCTTAAAGGTCCTACCTCTTAATACTATCACAATAGCCATTAAGTTTCCAACACATGTATTTTTTGGGACACATTCAAACCATAGCATTCTGGCCCTGCCTCCAAAATTCATATCCTTCTCACATATAAATACATTTATTCCATCCCAATAGCCCCAAAGTGTTAACTCATTCTAGCACCAACTTAAAAGTCCAAACTCCAGAGTCTTATCTAAATCATATGTGAGTGAGACTCATGATTCATCCTGAAGCAAATTCCCCTTTAGTTGTGACCCTATAAAATTAAACAAGTTATGTTCCTCCAAAATACAATGATAGGACAGGCATAGGATAGACATTCCCATTCCAAAAGGGAGAAATAAAAAAGAAGAAGGGAGTAGCTGATCCCAAGTTAGTCCAAAACCCAACAGGGAAAACAACCTCAAATCTTAAGGCTCCAAAATAACCTCCTTTTACTCTGTTTCCACCTTCTGTATACGCTAGGGGAAAGGGTTGTACCCAGAAGACCCTGGGCAGCTCCAACCCCATGGCTTTGCTAGTCTCAGACCTCACAGCAGCTCTTACAGATTAGTCTTGCTCCTGCAGCTGTCCCAGGCTGGGGCTGCACATTGGTCGCTCTACAGTTCTGGAGTCTCAGGTGGCTCTGCCAGGACAGCTATACTAGGTGTAGAGGAAACTCTCTATGGCGGCTCCAATCCCACAGTTCCAGTGAGCATTGCCATAGTTGGGGCTCTCTGCCATGGCTCTGCCCCTGTGATAAGTTTCTGTCTGGGTGCCCAGGCTATCCAGCATATTCTTTGAAATCTCGGTGGAGGCCACCATGGCCTAAGTGCTCATACATTCTGCATGCCTGCAGAATTAGCATCATGTGGGAACCACCAAGCCTTAACACTTATATCCTCCAGAGTGGCAGCATGAGTCACATGTGGGCCTGCGTGAGCTATGACTGAGTGGCAGAAAAATGCTCCTCCGGGGATGCAGAAGGCAGAGTCCTGAGGTGGCACTGGAAAGTCAGCCTGTGGATGGTACCCTGGGTCTGTCCCTGGAAACTATCTGCCCTCCTAGAGCTCTGGGTTTGTGATGGGAGGGGCAGCCTCAAAAATCTCCCAAATCCCCCTCAGGGTCATTCTCCCATTGTCTGGATGAATAGCATCTGGCTTTCCTCTATTCATACTAATCTCCTTATCAAATGGTTGCTTAGCCATACATTTCCTCTCCAGAAAATGCTGTTTCTTTCTCTACCACACAACCAGGTTGAGAATCCTTCAGATCCCTTTTAATTATAAATCCCATCTTTAAATTATTTTTCTCTTCTCTCATTTTACTGCATGCAGTTAAAAGAAGCCACACAGGTTCTTCGATGTTTTGCTTAAAAATTTCTTCTCCCAGATATCCTAGTTCATTGCTCTTAAATTCTGATTTTCGTAAGGCCTCAAGGCATGGATGCAATTCAGCCAGGTTTGTTTGCCACTTCATAATAATCATGGCCTTCACTCCAGTTTCCAGTAAGGGATAGTCATCTTTTCTGTCTGAGACCTCATCAGAATGGCCTTTACTGTCTATATTTCTACCAACATTCTGATCACAATCACTTATGTAATCTCTAAGAAGTTGCAGATTCTCTTCTTCTGAGTCCTCATCAGAATTAGTTAATGCTCCTATATTTATAGCAATCTAGGCTTTTGTTAGCCTGCTACTCCAAATTCTTCCAGCCTTTACCCATCACCCAATACCAAAGCCACTTCCTCATTTTTTTTTTTTTTTTGAGATGCAGTCTCGCTCTGTTGCCCAGGCTGGAGTGCAGTGGCGTGATCTCAGCTCACTCCACCTCCCGAGTTCAAGCAGTTCTCTGCCTTAGTCTCCCGAGTAGCTGGGATTACAGGAGCCTGCCACCATGCCTGGCTAATTTTTGTACTTTTAGTAGAGACGGGGTATCACCATCTTGGCCAAGCTTGTCTTGAACTCCTGACCTTATGATCCACCCTCCTCGGTCTCCCAAAGTGTTGGGATTACAGGCGTAAGCCACTATGCCTGGCCCACTTCCACATTTTCAGGTATTTATTATAACAACCACCCCACTCCTTATACCAATTTTCTGTCTTAATCCATTTTGTGCTACTATAACCGAACACCACAGACTAGATAATTTATAATAAACATAAATTTATTTTTCACATTTCTGGAGGCTGAGAAGTCCAAAATCAAGGGGCTAGCATCTAGTGAGGGCCTTCTTGCTGCATCATTGCATGGTAGAAGGGCAAAAAGAGGGTGACAAAGAGACAAAGGGGGCTGAACTTGTCTTCTTATAAAGAACCTGCTCCTGAAATAACAAATCTACTTCTCGATAATGACATTAATCCATTCATGAGGGCAGAGCCCTCATAGGCTGATCACCTCTCAAAGGTCCTACCTTTTAATAGTTGACAGTGGCCATTAAGTAAACTACTACTTTACATATGCTTTTTTGGGGACACATTCAAATCACAGCATATACCTTTTCATGAGGAAAAATATTAGATTATTAGGATATGAAAAACAGTGACCAAGGTGTCATAGTGACTGCTATGGCAGTTACTCATCCGACTGATCTCAGTGGGTTTTCTTTGAAAATACTTGGCCTTTGAACAACCACAACATGTAACAAGATCCCCCACACAGAGGGGTCTTAGAGACTATTGTTTAATTCAAACTGAGATTATAAGTATAGCCAGGTGCTATGCCTCATGCCTGTAATCTCAGCCGTTTGGGTGACCAAGGTAGGAGGATTGCTTGAAACCAGGAGTTCAAGCCCAGCCTGGGCAACACCATAAGACCCTGTCTCTACATAAAATTTAAGAATTAGCCAGGTGTAGTGATATGTGCCTGTAGTCTCAGCTACTCGGGAGGCTGAGGTGGAAGAATTGCTTGAGCTCAGGAGTTCAAGGCTTCAGTGAGCTATGATCATGCCATTGTACTGCAGCCTGGGCAGCACAGCAAGACCCTGTCTCTAAGGAAAAAAAGACATTACAGTGGTTCCTGAGAAGGACTGGCCTCAAGTCAATGGGATCAAATGCTGACACAGTCAGCAGAGCCAGTTACAAGGATCTTGGAGTAAAGGGGTTCTTTGAGCAAATCTACATTGAGCAAATCTACATGAGAAAAGCAGGGAATAAAAAGCATGGTATAAAAAGGCGAAGCTAGTGTCAGAATGGAGTCACAAGTAGGAAATAGAGATCAGTCACAAAGACGAGCCTAACATTCCAAAGCAGGTCAGGATAGAACAGTATCTCTGGAGAGAGAACTGTATAGTTACAAATAAGAGAGAACAGCTTGGCATAGGCACAACTGTTGAAGGCTTAGAAGCCATGCTGGAGCTTTATAATAAAATCTTTTTATCATAAAGAGGCACCAGTAAAAACAAAACAAAACAAAATAACAACAACAACCAAAAAAACCCCAAAAAACCATAGTACTGCTAGAGAGTTTTTTTTCCCATTTCATTAGATATTGAATCTTCATTAGGATGCTGGGATAATACTTTCAGAGAAGAATAGACAACTGAGAAAGGATTTAAAGATAAACTGTGAAGTGGATTACTGTATGGAAAAGTGACATTGCAAGGAAAAAATGAAGAAATAGATATCATTTAAATGTCATTCTGTATCATCCATGAGGGAAGGGATGTATCTACGGGGTGCACCACTATACCTACTGGGCCCTTAGCTTCTCACTGGAGGAGAGAGATGAACACAGGTTCGTCCCCACTGTGGGCAAGATGCCACAGACACCTCTCTTTTTTCTTTGACAATAAATGCCAGAACACTGAAGCCAAACGCAGAACACAGAAAAGGTGCTTGCTGGAAAGGCCAGTACTTGGAACAGAGAGCAAGAGCCAGAACTTACCCTGATTGGATGGTGAGATTCAGAGGACCAGGTCCTGTAGAGTTCATTCTTCCTCAAATGCATTCTGTTGCCACACAGAGCCACACAGTTATAAGAAAGAACTAATCAATACTTAATAGAGATGGAAAAAGTTCTCTCAAGGCAATGGATCATTCCACTCTTTGAAGGAAGTATTCCACTCAGTATAAGCACTGAAGGTGACCACACCACAGGGGTTGAAAAAATTTTTTTCTACCATTAATTCCAAGTAACATGCATGAATAATCTTAGATGAACATGGTGTAGAGTCAAGGTTAAGAACCTAGGGATGTAAAAGAGAGAGTGTATGTATGTGATGGGGAGGGAGAGGCAAAGGAAGAGGAAAGTTCTGGTTTTGCCCCTTAGAAGCCATCTGATTTAGAGCAAAACTTTAAAACTTCATAAACTTCAATGTACTCCAACTGTAAAGTATATCTAGTAATACCCACCTCACAGAGCTGTCGTGAGGCTTGAAAAGAAAATGCCCACAAAGCCCTTGGCAGAATAACCGGCACAAAGTAGACTCTCAATAAACAGATGAATAGACTCAGCAAAGCAATCAGAGAGCCAGGGCCGAGGGGGCTTCGGGTGGATTGTTTTCAGTCCCTCCCAGACATACCAGGTGCCTCAGCTCCAATTCTCTAAGGTTTGTAAAGATGTGCCTCTTTCTGGAGTTTGACTCTCAGAGAATTCTGTTAGAGAATCACAGATCATAATCCCAGCTCAATCTTTCATTGCCAAATCTGAATTGAAGATTCAGAAAATGGGCAGTGTGATACAACCATGGAAGCTTGGCTCTCCAAAGGTGTTCTCAAAATCACGGTCCCTTCGGTAACAATAAAATGAGAGTCCGACAGTCAAGCACACACAGTTTTTGTCTGAGATGCAAGAACTCTTAAGCTTTGCCAAGGTAAGATGAGAACCTTCCAGAAAGAGATCCTCGGTTTTAAAAAAAAAAAAAAAAAAAAAAAACCCTCTGCTTAAAGCATTCTAAGACAGTTGCCAGGAGCCACTGGCTGATTTAAAAATCCAGGGAAGCTTGAGGGCAGGGGAGGGGACAACAAGGTGCAGGTGAAGGGAAGGAAGGAGTGACTATGTAAACTTTGCAGTAACTAAAAATTCCAAATTATTTAGAGCGGCAGAAATCAGAGAAGCTCAATGATTTATATTACATTTGAAAATTAATCGTCCATCAGATAATGTATAGCATATCATAAAATGTTATGGTAACATAATCAGACTAACATAAATTCAAACAGAATGCTAGAGACTTATTTGATTCATTTCTCCTGAAACCTCCATAATGTAAGCCTTTTGTCTGCTTCCCATTCCTCCACCCCTAATTTTATAAGCTATTAAGAATTTGGAAGGGCCTGAGGCTCCCCACTCCACTCACTGCACTCATCAGTGACATCAAGAAAGGACTTGAAATACAAACTAGCATTGTACCATGCTGTGCACCTCACAGCCACAATTACCCCAGGAGAGAAGCCGAGGCCACAGGCCCAGGCGGTACAGCACCTCACAGCAGGGATACTCCCCCAGCAACAGCAGCCAGATGACTAGTGCTCCAAGCTGGACCTGCGTTGGCCACATGTGTGACAAGCTTTCAAATCACATGCACAGGCAGGGCAGGGGCATTTCAGAATCACAGGCTTATGCTAGGAGTATTTCTAAGCCAAATAATGCCTAGAGCAAGAGAAAAAAAGCAAGAAGAATCCCATCATTTCCTTGCTTTCATGTTCCTGCCCCAGAATGGGAGGAGCTATTCTAATATGTAACTCAGTAAGTTTTACAGGTAAACCAAATGACACTCTAGGTCTAATCGTGTTGGTAAAAAGAGAGTAAGATAGTAAGGACCATTTACTGCAACCCAGCAGAATCATCACTAAGTTAGGGCTGTATTCCCAGGAGGTTAGACATTCTAAGTCACTGAGATAGGAGGTCAGAACAAAATACAGGTCACAAAGACCTTGCTGATAAAGCAGGTTGCAGTAAAGAAGTCAGCCAAGGCCCACCAAATCCAAGATGAACGTGATCTCTGGTGTTCTCACTGCTCATTATACACTAATTATAATACATTAGCATGTTAAAAGACACTCCCACCAATTCCATGGCAGTTTACAAATGCCATGGTAACATCAGGAAGTTACCGTAGATGGTCTAAAAAGGGGGAAGAACCCTCAGTTCTGGGAATTGCCCACCTCTTTACATGAAAACTAATTAAATAATACACCTCTTGTTTAGCATATAATCAAAAAATAATCATAAAAATGGCGAACCAGCCCCTTGGGGTTGCTCTGCCATGGAGTAACCATACTTTATTCCTTTACTTTCTTAATAAACTTGCTTTTACCTTATTCTATGGACTCACCCTGAATTCTTTCTTGCTTGAGGTCCAAGGACCCTCTCTTGGGGTCTGGATTGGGATCCCTTTTCGATAACACAACCGCCACCTTAGATCTCAGAGAACATGGTACAGGAAACAGAACTGAGGGTCTGGAACTATACAAACTTGGTTTTAAATACTGATGCTATCACTGAATACAAGTTATTTGTTATTAGCTAAGTTCCTCTATTTGTAAAAACAGAGATGATCAGATCTATGCTGAAGGGTTATGGGAGGAATGGATGGAAATAAAATAACAAGGGTGAAAAATGATGCCTGCAAACTCATAGGTACTCAGTAAAAGCTAACTCCCTTCCATCACTAGAAAATAAAGAGGACTTTAAATTAGTATCACCTGGTGCACAGGAACCAAGCAAGGATGCTGTCCATTATCAACTACGGGACCCTGGGATGGCAGGAAATGGGTTCCCCACACAGGCTGCTGCCTGCCCTCAGCCTCTCTTCCTCCCTGTCTTGCCCTGCTTTTTCAAAATAAAAATTCATTGACTCAAAAATGTGATAACCAAAAAGCTTCTCCCACGCTCACAATATCAGACCTAGTTGGTGCTCCTGTTGCACACCTTTAGCCTATGCAGATTGGCATGAGGAAGCCAGGATTTAAGGGGGCCGTCCATGAGCACAAAGGCCATCTGCAGGAGAACAGTAGCACAGCTAGCCCTGTGGCAAGATGTTGTCTGTAAGGAAAGTCACTTGACTGGGGAGTTCATGCTCACTGTGAAGTTCAACTTGGAAAAAGTCGTATATTCACATTTGGGTTCAAGAATTTAAAAGTTGACTTTAACTTGTAATTCAATGCATGCGGGTGAGATGGTGCTTACCTTTTTTTTTTCCTGCTGAGTTCTTTAGGATCTTTTTATGAACCACTGTAAGTCATGGGAGAGATAAATATATCACCTGCAAACCCAATAGTTTGATTGGGTTTGGGGATTTTTTTGCCTACAGTCTTTCTACTAAAAGTTACCAGAGTAAAGTGAAAATAGCAACAAATTCAGAATTGAAAGAATTGGATTTCTGCTCCATTTCTGCTATTTACTAGTTGTGTAACCCTGAATAAATCACTGAATCTCAATTGCTTACCCCCATCTGTAAAACAAAGGGGTTAGAATGGAGTAGGAGACTGAAGACCACCCATATAAGAATCATCTGAAGAACTTGCTAAAAACTGCAGATCCTAGGCTTGGCCCCGCCCTCACTGAATCCAGCACTGGGGATGGGGCCTGGGATCTTCATTGTTCACAAATACCTGGGATTTTTATATTCACTGTACTTGGGACTCACTGGAGAAGATGATCTCTAGACTGTATCTCAGATGGGCACTGTCATATTCTAAATGCTTTTCATTCTAGTGAAAGTGCTGATTCATTTGTAAATCAGTTCATAGTTTAGGCAGGTATTGAACCCTTCTTTCCTTTTTAGTTTCCCTAGCCAATGAGGTTGCCCATTTTCTTCTCACTCACAGCTAACCAACTAAGGCTAAAATACAACATCCTGTCCAATCTTCATTCTCAAATGAGCCAAGTAAATTTCAAGGTCCTTGACTCTCAGGCCAGCACCTTGTCCAAGAGATCTCATAGCTGTTTCCGATATTGTTTCCCAACTGAAAATATTTTCCTTCCCAAGCCAGACAACAGACTCTTCAACTTGGTTCCAAAGCCCTGTGTCTCTTCTACTTCCTGCAACTGCTCAGATTTCTCTAGAAATCTCTTGCCCAGGTATTTGGCCTAGTTTACTTAGCAAGTTAGAGCAGGGAGGGTCACTGCACAAGGGGATTTGATACCACACAAACAGTCTATAAAAATAAAACAAGTCAGAGCTGGAGGAGAACAACAGAGATGATAAAACGCTGGTGAAATGAGTGGCTCATTAAAAGGTAAACCACCTAAGTGCTCTGTAGGAGGACCAGTCATTTGTCCTGGGATGCTCAGAGCTCATGTACCTCAAAGAGAGAAGGAAGGACATGTGCTAAGTCTGCCATAAAAACAAATGTTTTCAGTTTAAATACATTAATACATGTATTCTTTACTCATAGACAGGTCCTTTCTACTTTTTGATGTTAAAGTATTTTTACCTTTTTGAAATGGTGGTAACAGTTAATTTTATAACTCTATTCGATTAAAAATTATGTTTAAAACATCATGGTGGTTCTCTCACTCTTGTTCTGTTTTTATTTTATTTGGCTCAAAATCTCCTAGGAAAGACTGACCCTCCCCCCTCAACAAAGGTGCATGGTCTACCATGGTCAAAGCATGGGAAAAGAGGGCCCTCCATCTGCAGTGTGGGAGTCATTGTACCTATTTTCAACTGGCAATTTCCAATGGAACCCTCTTAAGAGAAAGTTATCTCTACTTGAGCTCATTCAGAAATAGTGATTTCTTGGATACACTGACTATTTTCAAAGGAAGCCCCATGAGTTTGCTTGTTTCTTTGTTTGCAGGTGGTAGGAAAGGTACAGGTGTTCTTATCTCGAATGTGGAGATGGAAGTAGATGTCCACTTGGGTATCTGTGTTGTCCTTTCTCAGTCCCTGCACTGTGAGTACCAGCTCACTAATCATTCACTGGGACTGCACACTTTCAGTAGGATCTCCCCCAGATTTTAATACATTCGCCTAGTGCCCTAAAAAAGGGGATCATTTTAAAGTCACCATTCTGGGTTCCCCTTTTATTCATTTCCCCCAGTCCACTCAATACCTGCTAGAGTATGTCTATTGGAATAATGTGGGCAGGGGCTTGGATTTCACACTTGAGCAGCTCTGGAAAGGGAGGGGGACGTTTATAGCCAAGGCAATGTACTTGACTAGATTTTATGTTCCCTTTGCTATTTCTGCAGGTATTTATGCAGAAATTTAGGGGTAGATATTCACCTACCCCTAAAGCACAGTCAAACTTCTCTGGCGGGATCTAGTCACACACACACACTCACGTAATTCTCCTTGCCTAAAAACAGCCGATGAGCTACAGTAGAAAACAAGAGAACAAGTACAATGACCTGGAACCATGCCACCAAGAAGAGGGGTACCGAGAGCCAGCTCGGCTGCAGACACCCCCACCCAGGTGGCGCTGAAGGAACTGAGAGGCAGACACTCAGATACAACAACAAAGTGGGTCTATCTGAGGGGCCAGCAGCCTTCTGAGCTGAGAACCTCAGGGTGCTGACAGCATTCAAGGCTGAAGGCCTCGAGCAGACGCTGATCCACACGTTTATTATCTCTGAACAGGTGATCATTATTAACAAACAGATGTTCGGTATTTTCTCATAATACAAAATATGCCAAGTAGGCAGCTGATGCCTGCTTACCACTGGTCACAGAAAAACTAAAAAGTACTCTCCACGAGGGAGCCACGGGGGCAGGGTCAGATATCTTAAAGAATTGTTTTATCTGGTGTATGATATTTATACATTGTCCCGCCCCTTTGGAATGCCCCAAGTAGTTTTCTACTTGGTGGGGGGGGGGAGTGCAGCTAGGTTTTCCTTGCCATCGTTCTTCCTAGTAAACAATATATTTCATCATACACTCAGCATTTCTCAATATTCACAAATTTAACATTTTTCAACAGAGGAGTTCCTTTTGAGTTAGAGCAACTAAGCCTGAATCCTTCTTTGGAGGAATCTGAGAGTAGGGAGATATACAACTATGACTTACATCAGGTAAAACAGCATCCTCAATATCTTTCTTTGGGTGAATATGAATGTAAGCCTGACATGCTGCCCCCAAATCTACCCTTCAGCTTATCTGAGGAAAAAAATGTATCAACTTTTCTGTCTTCAGTCTTTCATTAAGCCTGTCCAACCAGAGAGAAAAGTTAAGACTTGTAGAAGACAGCAACAAAGATTTCCTACCCTCCGACTGAAGTCCTCTGCTATCTGGTCCCTGAAAGCAGCTGCAGAACCCTTTGCTCCCTCAGCCTGGATCTGTGTTTAGGGCTCTGGCTTACTTACACAAAGGCTATCCCATAACATTCCAAGGGAAGCCTGACTCCCATCCTCCCATAGACTCCAGCAGGCTGGTCTGCAAAAAGTATTCCTATATTCAGTATTCTTACAGTATTTCTATTTAGGTATCTGCTTATAATTCTCAAGGTTTGATGCTAACCCTTTAAACCGACGATTACTAACATTTTAAAGGAATGGTTAAACTGTAAAACTCAATTTCTATAGGGAAGAATGAGTCTAAATAAGCAGTTCTTCATCCTTAAGACTGGGTTCATGAACAGCTACAGGGAGTGTGTTTTTCTTGCTTTCTCTCTTTCAAAATAAATGTATCTACTGTGTATAAGTGTCAAGTACTGCCCTTACATTTGAGGGTACACAGATAAATTCAGTCACAGACCTCAAGGGGCTCATAATTCAGGGCTCAGAAGTATAAGAATAGAGACAAGGGCCAGGTGCAAGCATGGGCCAGAGGGAAGATGGACGGATCACAGCTGGTGTCAGGGAAGTCTTCACAGTGATGATATTTGAGTCTTTGAAAATATAAAATGGACACTGAGAATCCCATCACCAGAAAGGAAACACTGAATACTACCAAGATGCAAAACAACCTGGGGCTTTGAGAAAAGCCTGCGGATTCAAGTGTGGATCAGCAGCTTGAGTGATATTGGTTCTGTCAACAATTTACTAGGTATTTTAGGCTGGTCCCTCAAGTGTCCCATAATTTCAAAGTGCCTCCTAAATAGAAATGAAAATATTATTAGAGAGTTCATTTAAATAAACCTCCTATATGAAAAAAATGACCTCTTTTCAATTTGTTGAAATAAGAGAGTCATAATATTTATTTCATCCAGGGGGCGTGAGGCTTAAGTCAGGATTCATTTACTTCATTACTCCTTCCAGGGCACTTGAAAATTTATATAATCCCATTTGTGGTTTGTAAGACCAGACTTCATGAGGATTTGAGGAGAAACTGTATAAATGTGAATGTTTTTATCGAGCTTTCCATCCTTCTTTCAAGTATAACCAGCCCTTGCTAGACAGCACTTGGTTACGGCAAGTTTCCCAAGTTAAGGCCTCGGCCACTCCTCTGCGTGCTCTGCCTCATTAATTGCTACAGAACCTTCCTTGGTGGCAGGCCCCCCATCTCATCTACACTTACTTCATTCACTGTGTTCTTACTGTAAGTCCTGTTTGCATGCTTATCTGTTTCCTCAAATAGACTGTGAACAACCGCAGGGTATCAACCATCTCTTACCTGTTTTTCTGAATCTTCAGCAACTAGTTATACAGTGACTAGCACAGAAGAGGTGATTAAATAAAGTTTGTCAAATGAATAAGAGCTCAAAACCTCTGCTCTTGTTACAAGGCAAAACCCAGCCCGTACCCTCTGACAATGCAGCCTAACCCCCTGTTCTTCCGCTGCTGCTCCCTCCATCCTCGCACCTCCCCCTTTCTGACTACCTGAATTTTATCTCTTATTTAAGGCCAAGGTTCCCACCCTTGGCTGCACATTAGAATCACATGGGGGGAGCTTTACAAATCAACACAGATGCTCAGCTCTACTGGTGGAGATTTTGAGTTAACTGGCCAGGGTGGGGCACTGGCATTGATATAAATGCTCCTGTAATGAGCCTTAAGTGCAGCCAGGTTTGAGAACCACTTTTTTTTTTTTTTTTGGAGACGGAGTCTTGCTCTGCTGCCCAGGCTTGAGTGTAGTAGTGCAATCTGGACTCACTGTAATCTTTGCCTCCCAGGTTCAAGCAATTCTCCTGTCTCAGCCTCCCAAGTAGCTGGTACTACAGGTGTGCACCACCACACCTGGCTATTTTTTTTTTCTTTTTTTGTATTTTTAGTGGAGATGAGGTTTTACCATGTTGACCAGGCTGTTCTTGAATTCCTGACCTCAAACAATCCACCCGCCTCGGCCTCCCAAAGTGCTGGGATTATAGGCGTGAGCCACCGTGCGCAGCTGAGAACCACTGATTTTAAGGTAATACTCACGGCTCACCTTTTCCTGAAAAGACTTAATATGCCTCCAATGATGTTACTTTCCTTTGGATTCAAAGCAGTTACTGTTTTAACCACTCATTAGACAACAAATCAAACACTGCCTTGTGACAGTACCTCAGTATTAGTTTGTTAGTACCTCGAGGGCAGGAACTACTCTTCTACCTATTTATATCCCCAGGCCTTGCACAGGGTAGACCAAAACATATTTTTGATGGTTTTAAACAACAACAACAACAACAAGTAGGTGAGGTCATTTTAATTCTACTCTAAGAACATGTCTTTGGTAAGAATAAAAATGTTGCAAAAAGGGTGGGGCAGGATTGAAGCAGAGTAGGAAAAGAGTAAATAAAAGTCAAATGGAAAAAAAGCTAAATTAGTCCAAAAGAAAATGTTTTCCAGCTTCTTAAGAGAGTTTTTCAAACATTGAAGCAGAATAAGCAAGAGAATTAACTTGGCTTGTGCCCTGATAAGGAGATTTCTTTCTTGGTTGTAAAATTTTGCAAAGTTTCCAGGGTGTAAAGAAAATGATCAGCCAGGAGGATTCCTTCCCTCGGACAACACAATTCAGCTCTTGGGTTAATCGGCTTTAAGGTCTACTCAGCTTGACCTGACCCCCTTCCAGGCCTGTGATCTCAATCTAAGCCTCACATTCAAGAGCCCTGGTGTAGAGCTCAATGTCATAGAAACAGGATGAAACATAATCTTCATCCCATAGCCTGGATCCCTGGGTGTAGGGGCCCCTGCTTGGGCATTGGAAAACCCTAAAAAACAAAAAACTATACCTGTTATCTTCTCCAAGTGGCTGGTGTCCCAGAGGTCTCACTACCCTAGAATGATCCAGGCATGTTCTGCTACTAAGTGGTGTTATAAGAAAGTACTATTTGGTGCAGTTACCTTAAAGATTAGCTTTAAAGTATTGTTTTGTGCACATATCCCAGAAAAGACTTAGCTTCATATGGCTTCTACAGTTTCTCACAAAATAAGAACCACAGGAAAGACTCAGGGAATCACTAACGCACACCCTCTGCTAAGGCAAGATAAGGTCACCAGACAGAGACATGTTTTCTATATCAAACTTTATTCTAGTTATTAAGTCACAAATTTAACAACTGATCCCAAAGGGTATGCACATTTCTTTTTTTTTTTTTTTTTTTGAGATGGAGTCTTGCTCTATCGCCAGGCTGGAGTGCAGTGGTGCAATCTCGGCCCACTGCAACCTCCGCCTCCTGGGTTCAAGCGATTCTTCCGCCTCAGCCTCCCGAGTAGCTGGGACCACAGGCATGTGCCACCATGCCCGGCTATTTTTTGTATTTTTTAGTAGAGATGGGATTTCACCATGTTGGCCAGGATGGTCTCGATCTCTTGACCTCGTGATCCACCCGCCTCGGCCTCCCAAAGTGCTGGGATTACAGGCATGAGCCACCGCGCCCGGCCGATTATGCACATTTCTATAGATTAATTGGATGTATGTTCTTTGCCTGGGTTGGCCATTTTAACATTGGCCATATTTTACATTAATTTTTAATTATTGTTTGATTAACATGATTCCAAGGCATTTAAGTCTACTCCTTATTGATTAGTAATGACATTAACAAGTTGTCTTTTGTAAATTAAGATAACATGACTGACCCATCTAATGGGATGTGAGTTGATGAACTATCACTGGTCCACCCACACTCTGCTCCTCATTCTCCTTACGACTACTGGGCTGCATTTGACCATATTAGCCAAGAGCCAAGAGCCACCAACATCCTCCAGTCACCAAAGAGACATAAAAAAAATAGATTTGTCTCACCAGCTACTTCCAGTTGACACTGACTGGTTAATTTATTAAAACAAAAGGAAAATAAAAATATGGCTCTGATTTCTTTATTCACTTATAAATTCTAACTGGAATTAGTAAAACTAGGATTTGGGAGCCTTGAATCCATGATACCATATATAATAGACGAAATCATAAATTCCATGTTTAACAGTAAGAATGGCTTCTAAAATCTAAAACCTAAAACAGAGATAAACTACAAGTTTTCAAGGAGTGGGATCAAGGATCCATGAAAATGAATGTCTCAACGCTGATTCACAAGGAATTTTGCTTCCTCTGATAAAGTTGACAGAGGCGTGTTCTACAATTCTTAATGATATCCCTGAAAGCTGCAACACAGCTATTTAACATGATTTACTACCAAAGATCATTAGGTTCTCCAGTAATATTCTGGAATGTATTCCACTAAAAAGAGAAATAATAGCTTCAGAACCTAGGATACCTGACTCATCAGGGAAAAGGTACCATTGAGGCAGTGAGTAGTCCAGGGCCTGAAAACTCAAGAATGTTTCCCTGAACAGAAACAAGCAGCTCCATCTTCTCAGGACATGGCTGACTTGACCACCAAGCTGGAATGCTATTTACACAGTCCAAAGCAAACCAAGAAGAATTCTCTGGTCTGTAACCAAGGGCATTTGAAAAATTGTATCTAGAACAGGCGATAGCTCATGCCTGTGTTTGATGATTCCTGCTTCCTTGAAAAAGAGCCAGTTTACCTCATGCAGGTAAAGGCAACAACACCTTTTCTGCCATCTCCTCCAGAAAGGATCACCAGTGTGATATTTCATGCCTCTGTATCTAAATAGCCTGGATGTGATTTATATTTAGCAAGGTGGGCAAATCTGGCTTCTGAATTCTGTCCTCTCCAAAAAATCAAAATAATCACCCGTCTTGTTCTTCTTCCTGCTTTTAGGAGAAACTATGATTGAATCTGGTCGTACAGTAGGATAAAGCTGAGGTTCAACATTAAGAAATTTTGTATTATGAAACATTTTACCAAAGAGGTCAGACAGTGGTGTCCTTTTCTCTGGAATCAAGAGAGAAGACTTAAAAGGAGGTAGACGGTAACCTTTCTGGATGTAAGGGAAGGATTTTCACTGGGACCAGTATAGAAACCATAAATAGGGGAACTCTGAGAAAGTGATCAACCATTTGGAGGTCTCTCTAGTATCATTCAATACTTTACACTACGGGTGTATGCGTTAATGTAAAAGTACCTAGTATCTGCGGAATTGTTTATTCACTTGGCAGCATCTGCCTGGCCTAAGATTTCCAAAATACACATACTCCAAGAAAAAGCACCATCATTATTTAATTCATATGCAAATTATCTAGTCCTCAACAAATGCAATCTAAGTGAAATGATCATTTAGAGACAGAGAATTGGATATCCTTAGAAGTGTGGTCCTTGGTCACTTACAAATATCAGAGAAATGCTTACTCTGTGGGATCAATTCTTATGTTCTTTCCTGTGTGTGATTTGTCTCCCCACTTTATTATAACCGCTGTTGAGACAAGCAGAAATGCTGGTATCTTTATGTCCTACTAGTCTGTGCTGGCCCAGGACAGACAATGTGGCCACCTTTTTCAGAAGATGCTCAGGTTGCTAGGAACATCTCGTTCCCTGACCTTCATAGTCAGAGAATACTGTCAAAGCACTCACCTGTCTTCTCTCCGAATCAAGGTACTGGAGGATCAGCCGGGTATTCACACAGTGACTCCAGGTATTTCCTAGTGCAGCTGTCACACAGCTGGATCCAGAAATGCCTGAAATGAAATGGTAAAAGCATGCTTTCAGATGCCCTTTCTTGAGATGGCATTTCACAGGAAGTCCAGTCACTACTCATTGCTCAGAGAGTACTTGGGGGCTCAGTTCCTTACCACAGAAGTTGATGAAGTAGGAGAGGGGTTAAGGAATATGAGAATAAATACCAGCAGGGGTTTCCTTCAGCCTCAGTGAAAGTGCCTACCACTGGGCCAAACAATAACAGAGTTATATCTCAAAAGAGGCTGCATTGCAAGACAGCTCAGGGCCATTGCTAATAATACATCTAGCCATACAATATCCAAGGCATAATGCTACTCCACAGAACCAGTTATGAAATAGTCTTAGTTTAACAGAGTTGTTAGATATTTTTAGCTTGACAAGAGTCTCCACTCAGTTTTCCTTATCAAGATAGAAATAGTGGCATATACATATAAAATTCCCTTGTTCTCCCACCCCCCGTATACACACACCCAAAAAAAGGAATCTGGAGATCTCAACATTTCATATGTAATCTGTTTTAGACATCCCTATTCCAAGAGAAACATTACCTTCTAAGACTTTCCTATAAGGAGGAGGGTCTGAAACTTTATCTGAGTTCCTAGCCTCCTCCAAGTTGCATCTTACATCTCCAAAGCTTTACTGACCGTTCTTGACATCACCAGGAGAAAACCTTTCTGCTCCCTACCCCCTTCTTCCCCATTGAAGGTGAGCCAACAAGTCCTGCCACAAAAAAGCCAGCTCCCACAATCATGTCTAGCACATTCCGAGGCCTCCTCTGAACCCCTATGCCCTGTGCCGGGGACCACCTCTGAACCCACTTTGGCCGTGGGCCATGACAGGAATCCTAACCTTAGGAGGGCACAGTTGGACATTTACTGTGCCTTGTAGCCTCCAGATATGATCATTTTTCAACGAGGAGACTACATACAGGTTGGAGTCCACTGATTTAGTTAAAACACAATGAGGCCTTGAGTGTCTCATCTGTCATCCCCTTATGACATTATCTGATTTGTATGCCTCAGTGTGGAGTAGGAATTGGTCTTGTTTTCCAGGGCAGACACCTTTCAGGGTGGTCTACTAACTGCACATGGCCTAAAGCACCTGGGTCCAAATGCTACAACAGGCAAATGTAGTTCAGTGGTTCTTGGCTGGAGGGTGATTTTATTGGCAATGTCTAATTCGCAGTGTTACTGGCATCTAGAGGGTAGAGGCTGGTGATGCTGCTAACCATTTTATAATGCACAGGACAGCATCCTACAACACAAAAAAATTATCCAGGCCAAAATATAACAGTGCTGAAGCTGAGAACCCCTGAGTCAGATAACACCAACCATATATATATATATATATATTATTTTTATTTTCTTGGTTCAAGCAGGAACAGGAATGAATGAGATGGAAATCAATAACCAAAGGTCTCAACAAGCCTGGAGATTTCAGACTGTAGGAAATTTTGTGTAAGAAAGAATAAAATTTGGGGTAACGTCAGTTCATCATGCACACAGTTAAAAATATGCACAAATTAATGTGAAAACAAATAATCTAGATTGTTCCGATCTGATCACATCATTCCCTTACTTAAACGCCTTCAGTAGTCCTTCATGCCTGAGATTAAATGCTATCTCCTGAACAACGCTCTCTGAGCACTTTGTCAGCTGCCTCTGCATCTCTCTCTGGCTTCACCTCTCTCAGCTCTCTCACTGGATGGTCTCCCATGACCTCCTGACTTCCCCTGGCCCCCCTCCTCCTTGACCTCTTGTCAGCAGTTGATAAAGCTTCCCCCTTCTTTGGCATCCAATCTACTGGCCTCTTCTGCTTCTCCTTTTACCATGTTGATTACTCCTTTCCTTTCTCTGCCTTTGTTTTCTCTTTCTTCTTAGTTGTGGGTGGACCTTAGGGAGTGGGGCATTACCACATTTTTTTCTTGTGTAATACCAGATGCTTTCAGTGTCCAGGAAAATAACGTACATTAGTAAAGAGGCCAGGTGCTTGCATATTAACATGTGGAAATTATTTACCCCCCACCTAAGAGAAATAGTCTTTACCATTTTTCTTGAAATTCACAACCCTCTCAGAATAACATTTTCCCCTTTTATAGAAATAGATTTAATATTTTCTACTATAAGAAAACCAACACTGCAAGGGCAACAGCAATTACATTTGCATTTTAGAAAAGCAGCTCTACTGAGATAATTTACCTATCATACATCCTCCCATTTCAAGTGTCTAGTTCGGTGGCTTTTGCTAATATTCACAGAGATGTTCAACCATCACCACAATTAACTTTAGGACATTTCATCACCCCAAAAAGAAATCCCACACCCACTGCCTATCAGTCCCCCAAGATCCCATCCCCTGCCCACCTCCAGCTCTTGGCAACCATTAATCTATATTTTTTCTTTATATATTTAGTAACTGACTTTCAATTAAAGCCTTATGAGATGAGGGGAAGTGGTGAGTACTGTGGTGAGTTCAAGAATTCATCCAGGATCTCAAGGGGGCAGCCTCTGTTCAGCTCCAGCTGTTGTTGTCATGTGGTGATGTGAGTTCACAGTTAGTCACATCTTATTTATTTATTTATTTTAAAAATTAAAAAAGCTTTCATAATCGCATATTTTGATTTAATTGCACTAACATCAAAGTACAATTTTGATTTTTAAAAGGGAAGCCAGAAATCAATGCTTTAAGTATATTTTCCTGATTTTAAAATGTTGGTTTAATATTTACACTTTTAAAAACACACAAATAAACATGCTTTTGAGCCAGATATGCCTCATTCCTATCAAGCTTGCAGTGTCTGCTCTACACAGCATGGCTACACTCTGAAAAGAATGAGACCTCCTTTGACAAGGTGGATGGTTTCTAAGCCTTTGTCTCAACCTCTGGCTTGTCTCAACACCTGTCTTCCACTTTTAACCACAAGAACTGCAAGCCTACATCATAAATTTTAGCACTGCAAATTCAGTGTCATCAAAGCAAGCTCATATTTTCCCATGTATATCTACTCCTCCATCTCTGTTCCTTCCTTTGACCCTCCAGTTAATCTGGTTTAAAACCTCAGCTCCATTTTAAAATGTCTCCTTCTCTCATGCTTCTCAGTTGCAATAAATTGAGAGGTCTTATTGATTTAACTGTAAAATCCTACCTATATCCATCCATTCATTTCTCCTACTTCACCCTTAGACCCATTCCCAATCCCCCATGCTTCCTAACTCAACCTTAGACCCACGTTAGCTTTCACCTGGTGTGACTGCTTTAGTTGCCTGTTGTCCATGCTGCTGTCACTTCCTCCCTACTAAAGCCATCCTCTATTTTACTACCTGATTAACTCCTCCAAGCACACACGTAGGCACACCTCCCTCCCATTTATAACCAGCATGCTCAACACTGGCATTCAAGGACTTTCTTTCTACCCTGTGCCCACCTGCCCTTCCAGACTTCTTCCCCTGACTCCATTTCTCACATCAGTGTTCCTACTTAATCACTTACTCCCCTTGTCCCTCCCTCATCTGGAACTCCCCTATGTCCACATGTTTCAAATCTACCCTGCCTTTAATGCTACTCCCTATGTGCCAGTTTCTCTAATCTTCACAGAAATAATGTCTTCCTCTTGTAAACTTCTAGAATACCTTATTTTACTGTCTCATATTACAATCATTTTCTACTGTGGTATATTATTTGTGTGCTTTTCTTATCACCTTTAATACAGAGTCATGCTCGGCATAATGATGTGTCAGCAAATGGCAGACTGCATATATGACAGTGGCCCCATAACATTATCATGCAGATGATAAATTCCTATCACCTAGTGATGTCATAGCAGTGGTAACATCACAGCGCAATGCATACTCACATGCTTGTGGTGATGTGGGGTAGATAAACCTACTGTGCTGTCAGTTGTATAAAATTATAGAGAGATGCAAATCAAAACCACAATGAGATATCTCATGCCAGTTAGAATGGCGATCATTAAAAAGTCAGGAAACAACAGATGCTGTTGGTGGGAGTGTAAATTAGTTCAACCATTATGGAACACAGTGTAGGTGATTCCTCAAGGATCTAGAACCAGAAATACTATTTGACTCAGCAATCCCATTACTGGGTCTATACTCAAAGGATTATAAATTATTCTACTATAAAGACACATGCACACATATGTTTACTGCAGCACTATTCACAATAGCTAAGACTTGAAACCAACCCAAATGCCCATCAAGGATAGACTGGATAGAGAAAATGTGGCACATATATACCGTGGAATACTATGCGGCCATAAAAAAGATGAGTTCATGTCCTTTGAAGGGACATGGATGAAGCTGGAAACCATCATTCTCAGCAAACTGACACGAGAACAGAAAACCAAACACTGCATGTTCTCACTCATAAGTGAAAGCTGAACAATGAAAACACATGGACACAGGAAGGGGAACATCACACACCGGGGCCTGCTGGAGGGTGGGGAGTGAGGGGAGGGATAGCGGGCTAGCCTTAGGAGAAACACCTAATGTAAATGATGAGTTCATGGATGCAGCAAATCACCATGACACGTGTATACCTATGTAACAAACCTGCATGTTCTGTACATGTACCCCAGAACTTAAAGTATAATAAAAAGTTTTTAAATTATAGCACATACAATTATGTATAGTACGTAATACTTGATCTTATTATAGTATATGTATTTACTATACTTTTTATCATTATTATAGAGTATATTCTACTTATAATAACCAGTTTAGTAAATACAAAAACCAGTTTATGTATTTACTCTACTTTTATATACTATGTATTTACTATACTTTTAATCATTATTTTAGAGTATATTCTACTTATTTTTAAAAGTTAACTGTAAAACGTCCTCAGGCAGATCCTTCAGGACGTATTGCAGAAGAAGGCACTGTTATCATAAGAGATGATAGCTCCATGTCTGTTATTGCCCCTGAAGACTTTCCAGTGGGACAAGATGTGGAGGTGGAAGACAGTGATATGGATGATACTGATCCTGTGTGGTCCGAGGCTAATGTGTGTGTCTGTGTCTTAACCTGTAACAAAAAAGTTTAAAAAGTTAAAAAAAAAAAAAAGCCAGGCACGGTGGCTCACACCTGTAATCCCAGCACTTTGGAGCGGATCACCTGAAGTCGGGAGTTGAGACCAGCCTGACCAACATGAAGAAACCCCATCTCTACTAAAAATACAAAATTAGCTGGGCATGGTGGTGCATGCCTGTAATCCCAGCTACTCAGGAGGCTGAGGCAGAAGAATCACTTGAACCTGGGAGGCAGAGGCTGCAGTGAGCCAAGACTGCGTCATTGCACTCCAGCCTGGGCAACAGGAGCAAAACTTCACCTTAAAAAAAAAAAAAAAAAAGTTAAAAAAAGTCTCAAAAATAGAAACAAGTTTACAGAATAAGGATATAAAGAAAATGTTTTTGAACAGCTATACAATGTTTGTGTTTTATGTTACTGCAAGATCAAAAAGTTAAAAAAATTATAAAGTAAAAATGTTATAGTAATCAAAGGTTAATTTATGATTGAAGAAAGAAAAATGTCTGTATCAATTAGTGTAGCCTAAGGATACAGGGTTTATGAAGTCTACGGTACTGTACAGCAATGTCCCAGGCCTTCACATTCACTCATCATTAGATGCACACACCGACTCACCCAGAGCAACTCCAGTCCTGTAAGCTCCAATCACGGTAAGTGCCCTACACAGGGTGTACCGTTTTTAATCTTTTTACTATATCTTTCCTGTTTAGAAGTGTTTAGATACACAAACACTTACCATTGTGTTCCAATTGCCTGTAGTATTCAAAACAGTGGCATGCTGATTGGGTTTGTAGACTAGGAGCAATGTGCTATACCATATAGCCTAGATTTGTAGTAGGCTATACCATCTAAGTTTGTGTAAATACATTCTGTGATGTCCACACAATGTCAAAATTGCCTAATGATGCATTTCTCAGCACCTATCTCTTATTATTAAGTGACACATGACTGTATATTATAAAGAGGCCAAACCCACGTCTGATGTAAGTCAACATGCCTGAGTCACTTAACATAAGGTCTGAGACACAGAGGATGCTTATAAATACTGACCACATGACTAATTAAAAAGTTATTTCCACTAAATTTTGAATCATATTATATCCTTGTTTTGGCAGCAAATTTACATCCTTAATTCTATCTTGCTTAGCTAAAATTAATAGGTTTACATTTTTCAAGTAAACTCTAGAAGTTAGTTGCTCATGCCTGCTAAGTGATGTGATGAAGTGAGGCTGAGCTCTAAAGTTTGTCAAGAAAAGTACATGTGAATAATTAGGAGTTGCTAGTTAAGCACTCAAACATTTTTTCTGGTGATAAACTGCAGGAGTTTCTCAGGTCTAAAGGAAGATACAGGGTGTCTTCAGAGGTCAGAGCCACATTTGGACCAGTAGCAACTATTTAAAGGACTCCACGTCGCTAAACCAATAAGAACAGTATAAAAAAGTCCCCACGTATTTGGTTGTTTTCTGGACAGGTAAATCCAAGTCTTAAGTAAGGGCCATGAGTACAAATGACCACAGAAAAGTTTCCAGAGGAAACCCTGAGTGAGCAAGCTTGACTGTAGTCTACTACAGACTTTAAAAATATCCATTTGCAATTTTAGGAGTGCTTATAAACATTAATCCACCATAAAAGTAAGAACAGCAAGGCCTTGAAAGTTAATGATAATGAAAGGCAATTAAGGGTCTTTTTTTTTTTTTAAGACAGATTCTCCCTCTGTTGCCCAGGCTGGAATGCAATAGCATGATCATAGCTCACTGTAACCTTGAATTCCCATGCTCAAGCAATCCTCCCACCTCAGCCTACTGACTAGCTGGGACCACAGGCACATGCCATCACAATTGGCTAATTTTTTTATTTTTATTTTTGTAGAGACACAGTCTCATTATGTGGCCCAAGGTGGAAAGGCAGTATTTTTTAAGGTACTATATGATAGGCATTATGTAAACTGAAATCTGGTTGAGCTTCATATCTTAGTTATATCTTTTTTGATCCTTTCAATAATCTATGAAGTAAGTAATATTAACATCCCTATTGACAGAATGAGGCTATGAGAAACTAAGTCGCTCCAGGTCACACGGTTAGTTATCGACACAGCCAGTGTTCGAAACCAGCCCAAGTGAGTCGTAACCACTGCTCCAATTAGCTTTCTCTGGGTTTATCACGTCTCTCGTGTCAAATAATGCGTTATTCTGCTAGCCCACAAGGGCCTTGAGAGCTCAAAGGCCCATATCTGGGGAGGACACTTATGGAGGTGTGTCACGAGGATGTTATCACTCATCTGAGCTCTGCATGTCACTCAGGCTCCATACTCGGCTTCCTCTGTTCTGATGTACAGTGATAACTCAGGGCAAGGGGTTTCCAGAAACACAGCACACGCTCTGGCTCAGCAAGTTCCTTCACCTCACTCAACTGGCCCAGCAGCTGGATTCATGCAAGTCGGGTGGCCTGGAACTGACCCTCTCTGGTTGTAGGATTAAAAATCTGGTCAGGATTGGAAAGATAGTTCACTTAATAGGGCCTTGAGTATAGGAAAGCAATTGAAGGGTGACTGCAGTAATAGGATCACTTGAGAGAAGGCAGTAGGAAAACTGTTAGTGACTAGAAATTTGTAACCTTATTTTAAGCTGGAAAACTGAGTGGTCTCTTACGTCTCTGAACTTTCCAGCATTCCTGTGAGAGGGCTGGAATAAATGATCGTTAATGCTGTTGATGGGAAATTTAAAGTAGGAGGAATCTGCTACTGGCTTTTAAGAAAAGGCGATTTTCCTGCTAGATGACCTAATTGGGTAAGAAACAGATTAAGTGAACCTTCTCTGTGTTCACTTTAAGAGGCAGTTCTAAAAACTGAGGTGCTTGCTCCCTCTCTCCTTTTTGGTGATTGTGATATTGAGACCTGCCAAAGCAGTATGACTTCATTGTCTGGAATTTGGTTCATTCAATACAAATACAAAAATTAAATACATGAACTGAGCTTTGAAAATATTTTCATTTTTGAGGATTTTCATTGTTATGGGATTGAGCCTGTAGAAGTCTCTGGGTAAGCTACATAGAGCAAATCTAATTTATTCACACTGAAGTCAGGGCTCTCTATAAAAGACTGTGGGAACATTCATTCTCCACTCTCTCAGAGACTCTTTTAGGTAAGCCAAAGCATGTTCTCTTTCTGTGATTGCTAACCCATCTGTAAAATGTGAATAATAATTCTTGCCTCCAGGCAACCAGAGGTTCTTGGTGACCCTTAGATGAAGATACTTGATATGTGTAAGTGACAGGAACAATGATGATCAAACACTGAAGATGAAATTCTAGGGAGGAAAGAAGTTTAATGATTATCTCCTACATTTTTCATCCTGTTAACAATGAGGCCAGATAGTAAATCTCGGTTGCGAAGTGGTTAAAGCAACATGATTTGGATGCTGGAATATCTTTCACGACTATCTTTTGGATCCAATTCCTTACTCATTTGGTGTGGGAGTTGATTATGAAGACGAATTTCTCACATGGCAAGGAGCTCTCTGCTCTGTATACATGGGGTGTAGCCCTTGTGCAATCAGACTGGAGGAGGATAACCAGGTTGCCATGTAGCCTTGACTTCCAAAAAGGTGATGGGCTTCTGGTACCAACCCGTGTCAGTATTTAGAAGAGGCCTGTTGGAAAGCTCTTAATGAGAAAGCTCCTTCTCTGAAAACATTTCAATTTATGACTCCTATGCTAAGCATTTCTGGGAGATCAAACTGAATCTCTAGTGCATAACAGAAAAGCGTCTGCCCTGTAGCAAAAGGGTCAACTTTAAAAGAATACTTTTCTGTGTTTAAAAAAAAAGTCAAAAAACAAAGCGATGACTCCCAGAATAGGAACAGAGGGGGAAGGAAAAGTTCACGGCCTTAGAGGACTGGATATTCTGGATATTTGGTCCCTCTAGTCCCTGCAGATGAAAGCCCACTTATTTAGACTAGAAAGAGGAAATTTAAAAAAACAAAGGAATAACAATACCTACGAATGATTTCAGGACTAAAATAAATCCAGGGAAGAAGATGGTATGTTACCACTGGAACTGCATTCTCGTTCTTATCTCTTGTCCTCACATCCTGAAGCACATTCTATGTAATGCATGATAGCCTGTGGCCAACTGCTGGCTAGGAGGCAGGACCCTGAAGTTCTACTTCTGACTCCATTGTGGGCTTTTGATGAGACTAGGTGGGAGAAGGAGAGTAGTGTCACAAAGAACCTCAGAGTAGGCCTCGGTAATACGTAGTTACATAACCTCGTTAAGCCTCAGTTTCCTCATCTGTGACAAGAAGGGGTAAATGACTTCAAAAGTTCCTGCCTTATTAAAAAACTCTGAGTTCTACGGTATTTTGATGACATGAATGAGTTCCTCATTGAGAACCTCACTTGTTCCAGGAAGTCTGAGAATGCTCCCCTCCATGAGCTGTCTTTGAATCGCTGTGCCCTACCTAGCACTCGGTTATGCTTGAAGAGAGCACAGACATGGGTTCTTTTGCTGATAGCAGATTTCTCTCCAGACTAGAGATATTCTTAGTCTACCCCTACTTAGTAAAACTTTATGATGGGTAAACATGTGCCGACCTGTGGCCAAGTCCCAGCAAACACAACTTCATAGTAACAAAGCTTACAGATGGGAGTCTGAGTGCAAGACTATGGATCAGAAGGGGGTTATCATCCATTCAATTCAGCTTCTCCTGTTTAAAACTAGGCCCTGGCACTTGCTGAGCTTCAGCATGGTTCTTTACTGGATCATCCATTTGAAATGGGAAGTGACTGAGAATCCTGGTTACTGCTCTTGTCAGGTCATCAGTTCTTGTCCCACACAATGCAGTTTCAGCAACAGAAGGTGAAGAGGGTGAATGAGTTTTTAAAGTAGGGAAACTGCCTATAACAGGCTATTTTTAGAATAAAGATTCAAGATGACCTATAAGCTCTGTGAGACCACAAGACAAAGGTGTCAAAGAAAAGAGACTGGGATAGGATCAGACATTTATCCTCCAGCAAAATTAATTTCCTTGGGGGCTTGTGGTTCACTAAGTGAACGTGTAAACCAGCTGTATTTAGGGCGCATTCTACTTCCTTTGGTCTCTAAAACTGACAATGGTCTATAGGTCAAGTTCCAACGGAAGTGATATTTCTGATCTAGCTCTATAAATAGAGCACTGGAAAAAACCCATCAGCTGCAATGGCTCAGGGATCACATACTATCTGTTAAGTAAGAAACCACAGTATTTGTGCTACCATTTTAGATAAGAAAAAAAATCTTTTGTTATTTATAATCTCCAGAGCTTTGAGATTCTCAAAATTATTAGTTGTCATTCAGATTTATAAAATAAAGGATCTGTGGCATAAAACTATGAAATAACTGCTTCAACCAATACCATCTACCCACCGAGGAAGGCATTTGGCTGGTAAAGAATGGGCTGCTTCACTTCAGTAAAGCTGAAAATTTCATTCCTGATGTCTCTTGGCTGGAGGTGAAAGGAGTGAATGTAGTCCAGAGGCTTTACTTGCACAACATACCTAGGCTGATCCAAGTCTCAGTAAAACTCGTTACTGAGAAAGGTAAGAAATGTGAAGCAGAAAACAGGAAGAAGTGGAGCAATCAGAGATTCTGGAATGGAAAAGTTAGGGATGGATCCTCCATAGTACGAGGTAGGGCCAAGGCAGGGGTGAGCCATCCACTAGGCTAGCGACTGGTATGCACCAGCACAAATCACTCAACAACTCCACTGGCACATGCATTGGGAGAAAATACCTTCAGTTTCCCAGAGTCTTAACAAAATACTTTAAGTTCTCATCCAACCAGGACATTTTTGAAAATGAAATGGGGACATTTTAATAGTTATACTGGGATAACAGAGATAAACTGAGATTGCTCTGAGAAAACCAAGACATATGTTATCCTACAGAGATACCATGTAGGAACTGTACAGAATCAAGTGAGAATGCTCACTTGGTAAGAAAAGCTTCAGTCTGGAAGTAGGGGATGCTGTGCTAGGCTTCTCTGCTGTGTCTGCAGTGTTGATCATCAAGGTCTCAAGATGGCTAGGAAAACAATAGTAGGCATAAGAAGAACAGAACTAGATTGTCTGAATAAAAGAAGCAATCTCCTCCCATCAGCTCAACTTCCAACATTCTCTAGGAGGCCATGCCCCTGAGCCTTTTCTTCTCCAATAATACAGCTTTCCTCTTGCTACCTTCTACTTAAGGCAAAAAAAAAAAATCCTAAATGGTGACCTGTAGTTAAATCTCCTGACCCTTTGCAAAGAAGCTTTTAATTAAAAATAAATTCACTCATCACAGAAAACACATATTACCCTTAAGTAAACACTAGCATAATAAAGAAAACAAAACCCCAACCATTTAAAGAAATCTGTGTCACTTTCTCTTTAAATTTAGGCTTCATTCAAGACAAGCCAGAAAGATGCTTGCATAAAATATGAGATTTTTTCCCCCCCAGAATGCGTTCTATCTACGGACCACACCTTTCAGCAGTCCTGGTATGAGCTTTGCTTTCCTGCTCCCATTGTAGAATCAGAGGCAGAAGGGAGATACCAGATTTGGATTCTCGTAAGACTTGTGTATTATAAATGGTCACCATCTTATTTTTTGACCACTTGATATTTGTTTCAGGTGGCACTGGCTGAGGCGGAAGGAATATAGCTGCTTATTCTGATCTCACATTGGGTATAGCTCTGAGTGCGGGAAAAAACAACACCCTCGGAAGTGTGCATTCAGCCAGCTGCCTTTGGAGAGAACTGGGGAGGGTGCAAAGTGGCATGTCCTTTACCAGTCACTCTTTCTGGTGAAGATTCATACTATAGAGAAGTAACATTTGATAGCTTTACATGTCCAATGAATTAGTTTGGGACAAAGAGAAATGCAGGTGACCACCCGCTTGACTGAAAAGCAAGGGGACACACTAGCAGTCATGTGGTTTGCTTCCAGGAAAAGAGCTCACAGGGCAAACCCAGGACTGGGATAGGGTCCTTTGCCCAGACCTTAGCTGGTGAAGAATTGTGCTTGGGTAAGCCTGCTCCTGCTTCAGGCCCACATAGGATCACTAGCTCTTTGCAAGCAGTGAGGACCGAAGAGAAAAAGAAATGTGGTTTGTTTATTAGGAAATATGTTCCTGAAGAAATATATTTATGGGAGAACATCAATGGCTTTAAAAACCATTAATGCAAAAAGACATTTCAACTAAATGCCATGTCTAATCCTGGATTGCATCCTGGAAAAAACTGCCGTAGAGTACATTATTGGGACACCTGGCAAAGTTTGCATATGGCCAGTATATTAGATAATAGTATTGTATCAATACTAATTTCCAGGATGAGATCACTGTACTGTGGTTATGTAAGAGAAGTTCTTGTTCTTAAGAGATAAATGCTGAAGTATTTGGGGATGAAGGGATATGCTATCTGTAATTTGCCCTCAAATGGTTCAGCAAAGATAATTACGATAGGTTAATATTATAAAATAAATTGGTAACTAATAAACAAGAGATAAAAACAAATGAGGCAAAATGTTAAAAATCAGGTAAAGGGTATATGGGGAGTTCAATGTATTTTTCTTGGAACTTTTCTGTAGGTTTGAACTCTCCTTCCCCCACCAAAAAAAAATTAGAGTGAAAATATAGATTGGCCTTCCCTGAGAGATTACTTGGTCACTGATACAAAATCAAGACATGGGATTGGATCCCTGGAGGAATTACTAGGGCATTCATATGTTTCTATGCAACATAATCATCTGTTAACTTTAAAAACTGCAGAATCCTAGGCCCCATCCTGAACCTAATGAATCAAACTCTCTTCTCTGGAGGTGATCCCCAGGAGTCCCCTATTTTCAAAACCCCCTCTTAGATGATCCTAACATACGTTATCTGCTATTTCGCTTGCAATTACAGACTCCTCAGATCTTGCAGATAGTTCATGTACTATCATGCATCCATTTGTATTAGAAAATGTCCACCTAGTATCTTGTGATGTGGCTCTGTGTCCTTTTAATCTGGAAGACATCATTCTGGAGAATGCCCTTTGGCCCAGTTTTTAAGACTGACTTAATCCCCCACCCTACTTCCCAAGAGTAACAGAGAGAAGAGATGTAAATACCCTTTAGAACTGCCATAATTCATCTGCTTGGAGTTGTTGTCCAAGGAGACACCCAAAAGTAATTCAGAGAGGCTTGGTAGGAGGGGCAACTGACAGCCTGGGCATGAAACAGGCCAGGGCTGGTGACTGGGCCCAGGTCCTCACTCAGAGACCCTCATTAAGGCCCCTCCTCAGTCATGCTCCCTGACCTGCATTGCTTCAAGACACCAAGCATGGCTCAGCTTTCAGAGTTCGCACTCTCCTTTGTTTCCTCAGTGACAGCAGGAACAGAATGCAAGTAGGGGGCAAAAAGAATCAAGTGGGACAGGAGACAGAAGCGCTGAGGTGCTTTGAAAACTCCAGAGTGCCTAAACGCACCTGATGAATTCCACTTAAAGTGCTTCCTCTGATCACACAACATGGATACAATCCTTATTATCATTTCATAGGCAGAGAAGTGACTTGACCACCAAAATCCACCTGGTCAGCGGAAAGCTGGACCCAGGCCCAGGCCTTCTCCAGCTTTAGCTGTCCCAGCTGCCTGCTGCCCTGTCACTGGGGAGCACATCATGGTGGAAAATGCTTTCAATTATCACCTTGCCCAGAGTGTGAGGATTTATGGTTATGCTTCCCCCCTTCCCCATCTCCATGAGCCACTCTGGGAAGCAGAGGATCCCGATAGGAATCAGCATATGTTCCTGTGTGGGAGGGAATGGAATGCTGGCCTCACATATGTTTGCTGCCCCCGAGGCTCTGAGAAGGGGGTGGGGGAAGAAAGAAAATGTTGACGTTTGGTGAAGGCAATCCCAGTGTCCTTTGCTCCCAGAGTTTTAGACAAGAACCCAGAGGGTTTTCGTTTCGCACACTGGTGAATTCACTTTGGCTGCCAAGTTCCTTCAATGCAGCTTGTGCTTCCTTGACCATCTGGAACAGGGCTCAAGGCAGAGAGAAGCTGCCACACTTCTCCTTTTGGGGGCCTGCACACACACACACATGAGGGGTGTCCCCATGCCACCATGCCAACACAAGGCTCACCACAAACTGGGGCCACAGGAGGGAGGAAAACTCCATTTGTGACGGGAATTCTCGGCTCACAAGTTTCAAGGTCCAAACAATGTGCAGATTACCACGGCGTGGGGTTAGGCAATGGAGATGACCTTGCTTTAACTTCCTCAAGTATCTCTATCACCAGCATGTCCCAATCCCTGAGGAGGGGTGGGGTAGGGGAGTCAAATACTTAAAGGCAGCCGCCTCATGGTGGGACAGGGGAACTCATGAACAAAATGTGCTGAGGCTTTCAGGGTTATTTTAATTGGGGGAACTGGTTTTGGTGGCAGTAGACAGTTCACATCTGCAAAATACGAATTCTTAAGCAAAGTAATTTCCTTCTTCTTCGAAGGCCAATGCTTATCCAGAAACGGGACAGAACTATGGGTTTACTGCAAATGACCAGCATCAGGGAAGTGATCAAGACCATCAACTTTGGGTGACGTGTCCCACATCTCAGATGTCAGTTGATATAAGACATTACAGTAAAGAATTATGAGGTAACATTTTGGGATAATTATTGTGTTCCAGGCTAAACACCTTACACGCATTATCTCTATGACGGAGGTACCATTATCGTACCAATCTTCTAGTGAAGGAAGCTGTGCTACAAAGAAAGCGATTTGCCCAAGGCCACCTGGCAAGTGACAGAGTCAGGACTTAAACCCTAGAGTCTGACTCATTATTTTTCTTCTCATTGTTTCTTTTGGCCATTTAGAAAGTATTATAAGAATGACCATTAATCTCCCTTTCTAGGAGGGAAAACGCATGGAAACCACCCCCCCCCCAATTTTCTGGACATCTCATTCATTTTCTTTTCCTCATTAAATTATGATGTTCAGTTTCTTATTCAGAGTCATCTGAGCCTTTCTAGAAAAGCGTATTTTAATAATGTTTTCTCCCTATTGTTGGGAAACTCTTAGTCATATGAAAGGTTTCTAGAAATTGATACGAAAGAAAAATAACTCTCCAGGTTTTCTCCAACTGAAAATATGTAACGTGATCCTAGTTGCCAAAATCGTAACTGGCTTTCCTTCTATGACTATAATCTCCACATCTGGTTCACCTTCTTTGCCAGAAGTGCATGATCGTATATCTTCTGCTATCTCAGGATGTTTCTCTACCTCATGACATTTATAGGTAGAATTGCTGTGTTAATCATCATTATAATCTGATAATTACATTATTTCTTTTATCAGTGCTCACTCTACAATGAAAATATAAAACAGCAGCAGGTGGATGTGAAAGAATAAGAAGAGCCCTGCAGAACGCCCATTAGCCCATCGTTTTCATCTGTAATGTGGTTGTGGGATGGGAAGAGGGAAAACGACGTAGTGCCAACCAGGTACCAGAAACTGTTCCAGGTGCTCTACATGATAAAAATCTCTTAATTTTCTCAACAACCATATGAAGTAGATACTAGTGTTGCCTCCATTTTATAGATGACAAAAACCTTACCAATATCTGTATAGCTAGTAAGTAGGACGGACAGGATTCAAACTGTCAGCTGGACTCCGGGATGTCCCTGCCCTGTGATCCTGACAGGCAGCCACTGCGAGGAGTCCTTGTTTTAGGTATTTCCCATGTCTGCCGCTGAACTAGACCCTAACAGTGGATGTGTAGTATACCCTTACCCAAGCATGGCCCATAAGTTTTCATGACATTACCATGGACTCATCTTGCTTGTGAAACCAAGTAATAGTACAAACGTAAGTATCATGTGTTAAAATTTTTTTGAAGTAAAAGATTCTGTCATCATTGTCCTTAAAGAAAGTGATGTGCCCAAGGTCACACACTTAGTCACTGGGTCAGTCCTGGGACAAACACCCCTTGATGTCCAGCCCTTGAGTCAAGACTATTGCTTCACCTAGAAGTCACCATGGGCACTCTGCCTGAATCCAGGAACCTCTGGAATTGTATATGGCTCTGTCCAAGACAAAGGAAGCCGCTGTACCAGCTCCACAGCAGCCCTGGCTCTAAATTAAAAACAGCACAACAACACTGTAGTAGCAGCAACAACAGAATAATAAAACAAAAGGTGAAAAGCCCTCGAGAGCATAAAAATTTCCTTAAACTGATCATCAAGGAAAGGAAAGGGAGGGCTCCTTCTTTAAAGAGGCAAGTGCCTGCCAGCAGAAACCTAAACCTCATTCTTATGCTGTATTTTCTTTTTTCATGACTAAAAAGTTTTTCTGTCCTCCCCTTCCTATCCTTATCAAAAGAATACCCCCCAAGACAATCACAAACTTTAAAAGTAGCAGGCCCTCACTTCAAACAAAATGTAAAAATAAAAATTCAAAAACCCATAGTGTTTGCAAAACAGCTTTGTATGGAGGAAGGGCAAATTTTATCTTAAGAGAGGCTAATTTCATAGGACTGGGCAAAGAGAGGAGAGGTAGAAAGGGTGGAGCACAGAATAAGGGGAGGTGGGAGAGGAGGGGATAAAAGGAGGAAGAATCGCTGGCTTTAAAAAGCAACATTGTCCAGAGAGGTGAAAGGGAACAGATGGCCGTGGAGAATGTGGCCCTCAAAGCCTGAAGAAAGGGGCGATGCCGACAGATCTTGCTGTTTCCCATTGATGCCTGAATGTTCTGGTGTGGGGAGCCGAGGCCAGTGCAGGGGACGGACCTCTGTTCCCAGCAGCTCACTGGGGCACTGGGGCTGAGGCTCACTGAGAAAAAGAGCAGGCGGGGGGGGGGGGGGGGGTAGGAAGCAGCTGTGGCCGCAGAGGGAAAGGGCAGTGGGCAGCAGCAGGGACGTGCGGCTTCCACAGCCTTCTCTTCTGGCCCAGCCCAGGGAGGTCAGCCCAGTGCTGGTCTCTGCCCTGGCAGAGGTGAAGGAAAGGACAGGAGCCAGGGCCCAAAGCCTCGGCATCCTCCCCCTCAAAACCCACTGGGGGAGGCCTGTCTAGGATAAACTAGATACCTTGGGAGAGGGAAATGAAGAAAATATTCCAAATGCTTTCAGAGGATTGAGACATTCAAATTACAATAAACAACAAATCTGGGTCTCTGAAACAGGTCAGAGAATCCTGCCAAGTAAATCTTATAGTAATTCATGGAGTCTCAAGGCAGAGAAGTGATTTGCTGAGAAAAACAAAAATGAGTAGGTGGCAGACCCAGGAAGGAATCCAAGAGTCAGTTTCAGAGGACTGAGTCAGCCCCCAAAGAGGTGTAGGATTCAAGGTGGGCCTGCCCAGTCGTTGCTCGTAGCTGTGCCACACTGGAGGATTGTTATTGGAGACTCACAAGTCAGTACACAGCAGCACTAACACAGGAACCTCTGGCCAGCTGGTGAGCCCATCCTTCCAGGAGGGAAAAGCCCAGCAGCCCCTGCAGATGCAGGCCTGAGAACTGCGGAAGGCAGGGAAAGGTTTGCAGAAGCAGCGATTACAAAGAGGACCATAAACTTTAGGGGAACAAAGATGCAATCAGTGTAATTTCCTTAACTTAACTTTGATCACAAAAATTATCGTTCCAAATGACATCTTGACCTCTCCCTACACCTGCAGAAGATGTCGACCAAATTCAGCCCTGCTCCTGCCCACTACAGAGGGAGCCACATTCTGCCTGGCTCACTGTTTAGTCCCCCACAGAGACTGCACAAGTTCAAAACAAAATTCCTCCGGTTCTTATCTTCCTCTCTCTTCTCCCCCGGCCCTAAAAATGAGAGACACCTGAATTTGAGGCAGACAGTCTTTCTAACAGTGGGGCAGCAGTTTGCAGAGACAGATCCCTCATCAGAACAATCTTTTGGAAACATTTCCACACATTTCCGGCCCCCATAAACATCTCTCATCTAACCCTCTGTGAGAGTAAAGGAAGTTCAAAAGGAGCCCTAAATATATTTAGGGACCTGGCAAGTTCACCTTTACCTGGGGCTAGGCCTCCATTGCCATGTCAAAGAGCAACCAAGCCCCGTGTTCTGCACTGTACATGCATCGGAGTCACTGAGAAAATTCCCATGGAGTGGCTCAATAAAAAAGATCAACCATGATAAAGACCTTGCCTTTTATTTCCCTGCTTCATCCAAATTGCTTCCCAGGCGCTTTAGATTTAGAAGCTCTACTAATCAACCTTATAAACAGCAGCCCAGCCACTGCATAGAAATTACTTTGTATAGCTCCTAAGCAAAATTACCCCAGGGGGATAGAAGATGCCCAAGGCTTTAACAATCACAACACAACACAGCCTCAGTATAAGAATAGAAGACAAGCACACTTTGACATCCCAATTGAAACTCTGGGCTGAATCCGACATAGAAGAATGTAATTACCTTTCCTAGTTTGACGGTGCACTGAAGAAATTGGAGAAGCGGAATACCTATTAGGTCCCCACTAATCCTCTTCCTAAATTCAAAGCAGGGCTAGTCCCTGGAATTCATTTCTGAGTATCCTTGCTCTCCACTATTGTTAAACAGCTCAATTGATAAGTGCTTCCAGCTAATAATGCTTTCTACTGAGCTCACCCCCTCCCTCTTTCCCAGCGGCTCAAAGCACTTTACAAATATCACCTCATTATTCTTTATAACACTCAAGTGAGCCTGATAGGTGGAAAGGTTCATTATCTTCTCCATTCCCAATAGGGGAAATAGACAAAGGAAGGAGAAGTGACTCGCTGAAGCCAACAAAACAGAGGCAGAACTGGAACTAAAACTCAGCCATTCTCCTGACTCCAAATGCGCACATGTCCTATGTCAGCGTGTAAAGCTGTTCTGCTGACAGGGCAGGATTTTCTCCGTGTGGGCTGTGTTGTAATCAACAGGTCCACAGAACTGGGGCACCAGGCTGGAGGGGAAAGGGCATGAGTTGAAATGGGGAGGCCCCAGTCAACGCCTTCACTATTGTGGACCAGTTTCTTCACCTCCGAATCCCAGCGTCCTCCTCGGAAAAGGAGGTGTGTAGATTACAGGAGCTTTCAGGTTCCTCCTAGCTCTTAGGTAATTGGTGAAGTGAGAGTTTCAAAAGGGGGTTCTATTTTTCACCAGCCCCTTGTGACCATCTGGGCCTCATTCCTCTTGCAAGCCTGAAATAGCATCTTTGTTTATAGAGGGCTCTATGTCATCCACTGTCCACCCAGTGGAGATCAAATCATTCAGTTCAAAGTGGCAAATGAGAGAGACGGTCCTATAGGGCATCAAAGCCAAGCACTAAAGAGATATGGAGACAGGCAGGGAGCAGGAAGACAGAAGACTGGAAGGGTCATAAAAGGAAGAATTGGCAAACAACATCTTGAGCTGTACCTTGATCCTCGCCAGGGCACTCCCTACATTCCAAGGAACCTATGACAAGCCTTCCAAAGCATAAGAAGGTCCCAAAGAAACAGGGTTTGCTTGGGTTTTTCAAAATACAGGATTTACTTGCCAACCCCAAAATCCACATGAACAATGCCCCAATGTACCCTGTAGTGGTGGTTTTCCATTTAAATAGATTTGATTTTAATGAAATAACATTGATGTACCTTCCTCAAGTTAATTAAAACCAGATTATACAGGTGGTTCCACAGTTTATAATGTGCATTGCTTGAGCCAGATAAACCGGAATCTTTAGAAAACGTGCAGTATTTCATCTCTCTGATTTTCTACACTTTCTTTTCCTAAATGATGCTTTAATACTCCTCATTTGCCGCAAAAGAGTTGAAGAGAGAGGACATTTAGTAAAATCAACATTTATTTGTAGGGAAAGCAGCCCCCGCAACCAGAATAATGTCCTTGGAAACAGTTTTGTGTGATGGGGTGATTGCAGTGACTGGATATAAAGGACTGACTGTGCAGCCGCCAGAAAGAAACACATTTTTGTAATATCTGAGTTGTTTCTGTTGGCCTGATCTGCCTTGCATTCACCATGGGAACTGAGTCAACAAGTTTGCTTGCTTTTCTTTCATACAGAGCATTTTTTTCCCACATACAGGGAAAAAGGAATAAAGAATAGATATCTCCTGAAAGTCAAAGGCTTCATGATAAAAAAAAAAAAAATGGGTATAATGTTATTTTTCTCCAAGTCCAGCTGTAAAGGCAACTGGTCGTAAGCTCTATTCCATCTGCTCTCTCTGAGTACCTCAGCCTGCCCTTGTGGAACCTTCTTTCTGGGAAGTTAAAGAATTTCCAGGATTAGCTCAAGTCCTGAGGCTGCCAACTGTGACAATCTACAAAGGTCTCTTAGGTAATAATTCAGATCCCATTTCTGCTCAAGGCCAAGATGGTCCCCAGTGAGTTGGAAATATTCTCATTTCCTGGACCTAGACCATAATGTGAGTTGACCTTCTAACATCTTGGAAGGGCAAGCTCAGCATCTCTGCATACTAAAGACTCAAGAACTGATATATCTGTGACAACACAAATGAAACAGAACTTAAAAAGCAGGGGTTAAGAGGTCACCAGAAACAAGTTTAAAAAGAAATACTACATGAAAAGAAAGAAGAAAGGAAAGAGAAAGAAAACAAAGGAGAAAAGAAAAGAGAGAAAAGAAAGAGAAAGAAAAGAGAGAATGACAAGCCTCATAAATTTAATAACAATTTATCTCCCAACTAATTCTAGAGGAAGTTATCTTGTGAACATATCCTGAACTGAACTTTTGAATTCTCCAAAAGAAGGCCAAGTTTCCAGTGCTAATTAGATAAAATGCCAAATTCCTCTCACCATTGCAATCCCAAGTTGGGGGAAGAATGAATCAATACCCTCAGCTTGTCAGGTATTTTGGAGACAACTAAGTCTTTAGATCCTATGAGGGACTGTATTAGTGTAATGGGGTCTAGAGGACACCCTAATCCTTCCACTGATGCTCTTTCTCTGTATTTCTTAGTAGTGCAGACATCTGAGTACTTGGTGAAAGACTAAAGTAAGCTTCTAACCCAGCTCTGTGACTAACTCATTCTGTGACCTCCTTAAGCCTTGGTTTCCCCCAACTGAAAAATAAAGTATGACTACTGGGTTTCTAATATCCCTTCCAACTCTTAAATATCCTACTGTTGTATCTCTGCATAGCTTGGCTCCAGCACTTTTCCTAGCCACAGTATATTCTCTACCTTTTCGTTTCATTCAGTGCTGGTCTGTCTCCCAAGGGTCCCAGACAGTAAGTGTCTAGAGTCTCAGGCTATAAATTCAAGCTTTACTGGCTAATAGGAATATTTACTTCTCTCACCCCTGCAGTATAAACTCAATGTGAGAATACTAGTGTTCCAGGTGACCTCACTCAGGAAAACCCAATGGCATATGCCAATAGATACAATCCAAAATGGGTAAGGATGAAGACCCCAAATGTGAAGATTTAGCAAGTAAACCAAAATGATAACAGGCTAAGCTCACAGTATGAACACCTAGGAATAAATGAATAGCTTTTAATATAAATGACCAGAATGTCAAGGCGTACATTTTTCCACTACTCAAGATTTGCAATCTAGTTATGACCTAGCTCAGCAACTATATCCACAACAATGGATTTCCACAATGTTAGTTGAGGAAATTTTAGGAATAGTCAGCAACTCCAAAAAACTTTTCATTCAAGGACTCTAAAATGTTATGTAAGTATTACTTCTTATGATCCCAAACAGATGTGGAGATGAGGCTCTTCATCTGAGAAATAAGGAACATCTTACAGACTTGTCTCAGATTATAGAGTAAGCCAGGAGTTGAACAGACTCTAACAAGCCATTCTCAGAACTATTCAGTTCCTAATCTGTTACATATTAGCAGAATACCTAGGTTTAAAATAGTAGAGAGTAATTCAGAAGATTCATTGAGAAACAAGAGGCCCAACTTGGTCTTGATTACCAGATTTCCCTAGCAATCAGTGATCCATTTGTTTGCTACCTTTATTTGGAAGTCTTCTGGAAGCCTGACTGAGACAGACCAAATCTACATCTGACAAAATGATTAATATAAATACTAATGTGTGTTTAAAAAATAATTTTCTACTTTTCTGTATTACCTATTGGTCAATTCAGAATACAGGCGTGTTACGACAGACCAACATTTAGAACACACTGGTAGATCTGATATATTAAACAACAAAGCAAATCACAAAGTAGTATGTGCACTATGGTCTAATTTTTGAAAAAAATTAAAATAGGTATACACATAGAAAAGTGGCTAGAATGACAAACACGTACACACACACACACACACACGCACACACACACACATATATTTTTTTTGAGGTGGAGTTTTTTTGTTTGTTTTTTTTTTGCTTTTGTTACCCAGGCTGAAGTGCATAATCTCAGCTCACTGTAACCTCCGCCTCCTAGGTTCAAGTAATTCTCCTGCTTCAGCCTCCCGAGTAGCTGGGATTACAGGCATGTGCCACCACGCCTGGCTAATTTTGTAGTTTTAGTAGAGATGGAGTTTCATGATGTTGGTTGGGCTGGTCTTGAACTCCCGACCTCAGGTGATCCGCCTGCCTCAGCCTCTCAAAGTGCTGGGATTACAGGTGTGAGCCACCATGCCTAGCTGACATATTATCTTAATGTAGTATGATTATAATTTTTATTTTCCTTTTTAGGAGCTACCTATATTTTCTATTGGTTAATAAAACAACATGAATAAACTCCATAAACATAATAGTGAGTAAAACAAAACAAAACAAAAACAGTACCAAAGAGAACCTTCTATATGACTCCATTTATATAAAGTTCAAAATCAGGCAAAACGAATCCATGGTTGTAGAAGTCCAGATAGTAGTTAGTTAACTTTGGGATGAGGGTGGAGGGGGTGGGGTAGGGGTCATGACAGGAAGGGGGAGCATCATGGGGGTACTATTAATGTTCTGTTTCTTAATCTGGGTGCTGGTTACACATGTGCTCAGTGAGAAAGTTCATGGAGCTATACACTATGATATAAACACTTTTTTGTTTACATATTATACTTCATTTAAAAAGTTACTTAAAAAACAAAACAACAACTGAATCCAGAGGCTTCCTCACACACATTGTCAGGAAGTCTAGAGGAAGGACTCTTTTTGCGGGATGGGGAGAGCCATATTTCCATAGCTCCATTTCTGAATTCTGGAATATGGCTCCATAGAAACGGGAAGAGGAATACAAATTTACATCATTGAAGGCTCCTGAGTTGTGAATATCAGCATCCTTTGCCATCTCCCTTGACAACAGGGTATTGGTCTCAGACAACATGGTGACTCTGAAAATCCAAGTTTTCATTCAACTCAGACTCACGATAAAGGTCAGTCATTCAGCCTGGACCAGATGTAGCCACACTGAGGGGTGCACTTCTCACATCAGGGCTCCATTAATGAAAACAAGCTGAAAGTGGCTGAATCTGCTAGAAGGGAAGCTCTGTGAGGGCAGGGACTTTGTATCCCCACTGCCTGATGTAAGATCTAGCATAGAATTGGGGCTCAATAAGTATTTTTGAAGTGAGCAAATATATATATTTTCACTTTCAAAAAGAAGAAGTGTGTGTGTTCAGCTCATGTAAAAATTATGATGGACAGTACAGAAGAGAGAAGAAGAAGAAGATGAAGTAGAATGATATATATTTGATTGGTGATATATGTCTCTGATTGTCCCTTCAGTGTTCCTCAACTAAGTCAGGCTAACTAAGGCATGGGGGAGATTTATGTTGCTATAGATGTTTAGTAAAACCAGCTAGAAAAACAACAGTGTCCAGGCTGAGTATGGTAGCTCACGCCTGTAATCCCAGCACTTTGGGAGGCCAAGGTAGGCAGATCACTTGAGGTCAGGAGTTCGAGACCAACCTGGCCAACATGGTGAAACTCCCTTTAGTAAAAATACAAAAATTAGCTGGGCATGGTGATGTGCGCCTGCAATCTCAGCTACTTGGGAGGCTGAAGTGGGAGAATCACCTGAACTGGGGAAGCAGAGGTTGCAGTGAGCTGAGATTGTGCCGCTGCACTCCAGCCTGGATGACAGACAAAGACTTTGCCTCAGTTGAAAAAAAAAGAACACTGTCTAGAAGAAATACAAGTCACATATGTAAGTTAACATTTTCTAGTAGGCACATAAAAAAATAGAAATTGGTAAAAAAAAGAAAGTCAAATATATTTTAGTTAACACAATACATCCAAAACATTATCATTTCAATGTGTAATCAATACGAAAATTAAGACATTTTATGTTATTGTCCTTCATACTGTCCTTGAAATCCAGTGTGTATCTTACACTTATGGCACCTTTCATGTGTTCAGTAGTTGCATGTGGCTGGTGGCTATGTAGTGACAGTGCAGGTCTAGGACAGCTACCTGGTGGTTGTAGAGTGTGTGTGTGTGTGTGTGTGTGTGTGTGTGTGTGTGTGTGTGTAAGAGAGTTGATGATATTTAACACTGGTTCCATCTGTTCCTGGAGTCAGCTGCATCCCAGTCCTTAGTTTCTATAGATATGCCAGTATCCTTGTGATAATTTTACTTTCTGCTTCAGCTACTTTGAGTATGGTTTCTGTCACATGCAATAAAGAGACAGATGTACAGAAAACATGCCTGTGGGTGCATCCTGCTTTAGAGGCACAATGCCTGTCAAACAGTAAACACTAAATTAGCATTGTTGAATTCGTCAATCAAGAAATACAGTTATTAACAAAAATGTGCCACCATCCTATTACTGAAGGTTTTATGCCACTTGCTGTAGGTTGCGCAGTCGCTTTGTACATCCCTTTTGAGAACAAATGAACCAAAGTCTAGTTCTTACTTTAAGTATTCCAGGTGCATTTTAACTGTAAATTCTGAATCAAACAGGAGTTTAATAAGATGCAGGCGCTACAAGTTACCTGGATACTATCCATCTGAGACTGCTGCAATGTAAAAGAAATTAAAATAACAGCCTTTCTATCAGCCAACATACCTCCTGCTTCATCTCAGGGTTTGTCTTTCTGCCAACACACATTTATTTCTGTGTGTCTTCAGTTAAACATGGAACTGGAATTTGAGAGGAAATGGGTCAGTGGTCTGACTTTGCTGAGGGGAAAGCAATAGCCATCCCTGATCCAAAAACCCAAATCACTTGGTGACTTAAATACATAAATAAGTTTGGTATTTCAGTATTGTTGTTCATTCCACTCTATTAGGTCCAGACTTGTACAGGAGAGGTGCTATCAATGAATGTACAATTTCATCTCAATTCCAATTTTTCTATGTCACAGACCAGTCTTTGGGCATCCTGGATTTCATCTGCTACCCGTTTCTGGGATAGCTTTGCAGTGGTGTGCCATCAGTAAGTTGGAAAGACTAAATGAGAGGCAGAAACAATCACCTTCCCTCTGCTTGATGGAAAACCCTTCCTGGGACTGGGAAGAAAGAGATACTGAATGCCATTAGGAGGATTTCTTGCTTGGCTTTCAGAACCTCCAATGCAAAAGGCACATGCAATCCAGTGAGATTAGAGGAGAGAGGAAGGGCCACTTGGGTACTAGGCATTATCAGGGCAGAGACAGAGAGAATCAGAGAACAAACTCTCTATCATCTCCTGCTGCTAAAATTCCTGGGTGAGCCCTGCATGCGGTAAATGTGGCAGGGCATTTGCAGAATTTGCTGTAACTCCTGCTATCGAGAGAGGTGTAAGATATTCAGCGGGTGCCTTACAGCATAGAGAGGACTGGGGGAAAGGTATGTTATTGCTACATTTGTATGAATCATTGGCTTGTAATGCCTTTATAGTCTGCATAGATCATTTAACATTTGAGTTGGAAACTTAAGCCAATTGTCTATGGAGCTGTTTCTGATTTGCCCTGGTTGAAAGGGGTAAGCAGGTCATATCTGAATTTTCTACTCATCCTAATTATGACTGGGAGAGACACACAGCAGATGGAACCCCCAGCACAAAAGCTGGACTCCTGGGTTCTGCCAATAGCTTGTATGTGGCCTAAGTCCCTGCTTTTATATTAAAGTGCTCATTTGTTAAAAAAAAAAAAAAATGGGGGCAACAATAACCTCCAAAGGATACTGCCCTAAATGTTGATGAGATCACATTTAAGAACCTGCAGACTTTGGAAAAGAGATGGGAAATAGAGCAATGAAGTGATTAAGGGACCATCTTAAGTGACAAGTGGCTAAGAGCACAGACTCCGGAGCCAATCTCTGGGCTGCCACTTATTACCTTTGCCTTTGAACAAACAACCTCTTAGTGTCTGAGTTTTTCATCTGCAAATCAGAGACAGTAATAGTATCTACTTCCTGGGTACCAATAAATGGTTTTATATATGTTAAATGCCTAAAGCAGTATCTGGCAACATATAAAATTACCAAATCATTTTCATACTTAAAGCTGAAAAAGACATCACAAAATATCTAATCATTCTCAGAAAATACCCTTTCACAAATGAGAAAACTGAAGACCAGAGAGATCAAAATAAATTGATAGAAACAATTTGCATATCTCAGTGAGGTAATCAGCACAGACAATGATGTTTATGAACAACTATTCTCAGAAAGCACCATGAGGGCCATCACTGGATGCTCTTAATGCTAGATTAGGTCCAGAAGTAAGACTGCCCTTCTGGTCTAGTCTTGGGGTACAAATTAGGCCTCACTCATCGGTTCTTAGCTGCCAGATGGGCTCTTCTTCTGAGAGACACAGAAAATGTGACAGCATTGGCTGGTGGTACTCAGTGCCATCAAAATTCCGTGAAGGTCAGCCTGAAATTGCCAGTTGCCTTGAAGGGGTGCTGGAAGGGAAGGGAGTGCTACGGGATGAAAGGCGAAAATCTATCCCACTGCCTACAAAAGTCTTTTTGGAAGAATGAGCTAAGTCCAAAGGCTTCGATTTCTGTTGCCAGGGGCTGGGGAGAAGACTTCACCTTGATGTGATGTGGCAGCGAAGGTGGCAGGCCTGGCATGCTGTCGATGCAGAGAAGCTGCGGCCCAGCTGACGGGAGGGTCTAGCTGAGCAGTCTCACTGTTCCCCTGAGACCTGGACCAAGCTCAGAGCCAGGGGAAGTGGGGATTAACACAATGTGGTGTCCGAACTAATGAGTTAGCAAAACAGAGACAGATGGCAATTGAGTAACTTAACTCGCCCATCTCTGTTTGCAATGCACTTCCATAAGCTTCTCCTCTGTCCTCGTGCAGTGTAACTCTGCCCAGCTCTTTCTGTTCATCCCAGAAGATCATGACCACAGAGTAATCATCCTACATAAAAGAAGCTATAACACTACTTTCTAAACACAACTGTCACCCAAAATGGGGGTATGCTGGTGGGGAGGAGGTCTTTCAGATACCGTTGGTGAGATACCTCCGGTTCTGGAGAAAAAGCAGTTATTTTAAAGGAATTCTTGTTATTTAAGATATAATTCATATGACGATTGCTTAAAATGTAGACAGCTGTGTATGGGAATGCTAAAAAGGGGTATAACTTGCAACCTGGAAATGAAAACAAGAAAAAGGAACCTTAATTCTGATCCCAAGACAAGTTTCCTTCAGTCAGATCTTCAGGATTATGCAACAGTTTCCCTCACAGGCAGCAGAGAGGTGCTGCTACCAGAGGATGTGACAGATGACGTGAGTGGACATTTAGGCCAGACACGCCAGCCTTGCCACTTTGGGAGGCAAATGGCTGCTTCACAAATTATCTACTGCCCTGGGCCTCTCGTAAGGTTTTTTCCTGGCTTCTTTTCCAATGGTCATTGCTTCCAGGTGGTATTATTGTGCCAGCTAGCAATGAGGCCAGCCAGGAACACAGACATTTGGGGGAAATCCTGCCTTGTACTTTTGAATGTTGGTTCATTTTTATAACAATCTCTGTAATAATAAAGTTCCAACCACGTAAACAACAAGATTTTCCAGAAGAAAAGAAGATTTAAAAAAAATCCCTGATTTATGCATTTTGTTAAAAGGTTTACTTTTCTCCTTATTCTTTCTTATTATTTCATTCTGAGGTCATAAGAAAAAAATTAAACTTCATTGATGCAAATGGATTTCACTTTCACAAAATGAAAAGCTGATTTGAGAAGAAACTTCAGTGGTTACCGAATTACTCAGAACAAATAGAACATGTACCTTGACAAAGAAGCCTGTAAGTGGAAAGCATACTCCCCACTTGTACCCACACTCCCAAGCTCCCCTACCCAGTGACCCTCTGAGGGGCTACCTGCTCACTTCTATCTTCCTTGAATAGGTCCTTGGGATTGCCACATAGTAAAACGTGATCAGACTCCACAGCTTACTAGCTGGCAGCATCAACTTTGGACTCAATGATGCCTGGGGAAATACTGATATTCCACTCTGATTCTAACTCTGATAATGCAGGACAGCAGAATGCACAGGTGAAAAAGGGCCTGAATACTGAGTACTGAGAGCAACGCTTGGAGAAAACCACATATGACATTCTTGGAAGTAGAAATTCATTATGTGTTTTTTTTTTTTTTTTTTTTTACTCGCTGCTATTGGGAATGAACATACTTTCCAACTCTAAGGGTCAGCTGACTTTCATGGGAAGTAACTAGTCACAACCTCCTTGTTAAAAGAAGAGGATATCCTGAAGACGTGAAACTGGTTAGTGATCAGCATCTACTTCAGTTACGCTTCCTCCAGCATGTACATCTGTGTTATACACCACAAGGTTTCTCAACTTCAGCACCCTGCCACTTTGGGCTGGATAAGTCTTGGTTAGAGGGACTGTCCTGTCCATTGTAGGATGCTTAGCATTGCCCTGGGTAGACCCTAGTAGCATCCCCCTACATCTGTGACAACCAAAATGACTTCAGACATTGTCAAAAGTCCTCTGGGGGCAATACTGCCCTGGGTTGAGAACAACTGGTATGCTGGTACACATAGTAAATTCTGAAAAAGCTTCAGTGAGGGATGTTACAATCTTCTGTCTGATACTTTTTAAAGTTATATAATTAGCTTATATATTTTTATGTCGTTTAATGAGAATCCAACTCACCCATATCCAAAGAGATTAAAAATACTGAAAGGAAATTTGCACCAAATTACAAGAGGCATTGGTACCTTCTAATGGGGGGAATTTATGAGCAAATTAAGAATTAATTGATTTTTCCAGTTGTGGTTTCTTATGTAGAAAGAGGAATCAAGATAAGCTAAATAAACACAATGAACATAAACAAGGCCATGTGTTATCAGGAAGTACAGTGGTTTGAGTCTAAAGGGGGCTGCACGCAGCTGGGCCAAAGAAAAAGCCATGTGATACTAAGCTAGCGATTTACCAAAGAGGTTTTTTTTTTACACTTTTCTCTAAGAGTCCTTTCAGCTTTAACCATGCCCACCTTCATATCCCAGGAAACTCTCAACATACCATCAGTAGGATATGTTTTTAAAGTGATTTTTAGAGTAGCCAGGATATATTTGTGCTGGTCCAATCAGTGAAATGGTTGGTCTGAGTTAAAACCAGGTAAGAGAATACCACCTCCAAGTCTTAACTTCGTTACCATTGGTGAGCAAGTCAACTATATTGAGTAGAATTTTTAAGAGTATTAAGTTCTAAGTCTTTGTGGGAAGGTTCTGTCTTTTCATCTAGACTTAGCTGAGTGCCTGACATAGTGTCATCTGTAATAACTGTTATTTGAATGAACAAATAAATAATTTGTACTTGCAGTAGATAAGGAATATCTGGAGTAGGGCCCTAACTTTTTAGGTTAAGAATTAGAAAGTCCACTCTGCCCTCTCACAGAATATCTCATGGTGCTGATGTGAAAGATCAGTGATTGAGTGAGATCAGTGATTCTCATCCAGAGACAATTCTTCCTTTATCTCCCCTCCCCCTGGCCCCAGGGTATTTGTTAATATCTGGAGACATTTTTGGTTGTCACAAATGGAGGGATGCCTTTGGCATCTACCCAGTGGGAAGAGGTAGGAATGCTACTAAGCGTACTATAATGCACAGGATACCTCTCTACAATCAAGAATGATACAAAATGCTAATGGTGCCCAGGTTGAGAAATGTCAGGCGAGATAAACCAACTGGCCAGAGCTAAATAGACTTTGTCTCAGAATGTGTTTTCTGCCAGTCCCTGTTCTTGTGCTTCCTAAGTCCTTTCTTTATATATCCATCCCCCTTGAGCCTCCTAATCCCAAATCTTACTTTATATGTATTTTGCATCCACTGGCCATTACACCTGATTGTTTCAGAGATAATCTGAAGTAAGCAAAGATGGAGTGATACAAACAGTGGACAGAGTTCCATGCAAGAGAGGTCTGGAGTGGACAGAAACAGAGCAAAAGGTGTTTCCTCCTAAATAAGAGCAACTGGAAGGGGTTTGGGGTGGAAGCGCAACCGATGATTTTCATTTTAAGCCAATCCACTTATTGTGGCACTGTTACTGACAAAAAGGAAGAAGTAGTGTTAGAACATAATTATAAAGAAACTCTATGGCTTTTTAACAGAAATGCACCATGATCAATTTAAGGGAGTTAGGAAATAGACCAATACTGCTTTAAGTGAAGCTCACATAAGTAAATTCTTCTAAGAAATAGGTAAAAATATATTTCCCAGGAAAGACTCTCTGGCAAAGTAGAAAGACTGGAAATCTGGTGAGTCAGATTCTAACTAGCTAACTAGCTGTGTGACTCTGTAAAGTCACTTACGGTCATTAGAACTTGGTTTCCTAATCCAAAATAAGAGATCATTTCCAGAAGCTAAATTTGACAATTGACAGGATAAAGAAAACAGGATATATGGGGAAATGGGAAAGAATGATGGATTTGGAATAAATGTGAACATGATTTCATGGCTAAGACTGATGGCTCTATATTCTGCTCTTTTAATTTAGAAACCTATCAATAGATGCCAATTAAACTGTGCTCACCCTACTGATTGATCTAACTTAAAATATTTGAAGTGCCCACCTCGTCTATTTTTACAGGACTAAAGTCATCATTCTTTTAAACTGAAGGTTGCCTTATGTGGCTGTACACAAATCACAGCCTTGATGAACAGGGAATTGTATTCAACACAGTTTTCCTTTGCAATCCACATGTTCTAAGCTAATACCAAAACAGTGAGAACGCTGAGATTACAACAAAAGATTGGGATTACATTTTCACTGAAATGACACTGAGGTGATGGTGCCAGCCACACTTCTGAGTGAGTTATGGCACAGACACAGCCCAGAGACTTGGCATTTTTCTGTTTCTATTTTTTTCAACTGATGACTCTTGTGGAGACTGTAAAAGCCAGCGATCCTTCATCCCCCACTCCATCTCTCTGTGGGGAATTATAATATGATTAAATACTCTTAATTATACACACACTCTGACATCTTGAGGAAACTGATGAAAACTACCTGGCAGAAAACATAGGTGTATATTAACTAACCATCTGGGGCCTGCTGGGGCACTAACCACAACCATTGGCTTTTACTCCCCCAAGTGAGATGTCATTCTGAGACCATGTGTGTGGTCAGTTCATCAGGTGTGTTTCAGTTTGGCTGGGTGAATAGGCTCTGCAATTTTACTTTGGTTCATCAAACATTCTTAGCTATTAAAGATGACCAACGACCTCTGTCAGAGAGGAATAATTTGGAGGAAAAGTAAGCTCCTCGTTGGTCAAGTGGAGCCAGACAATTTTACATGGTTCCCAGAAGGTACTTAGAAACACACTTTAAGCACAAGAACATCTCTAGAACCCGGATGCTTGGAGAAAGAGGCAATTTAAGAGAATGACAGCAAAATAAAAGCCAGGAATTTCAGGAAGTGGTTAAAGGAACAATGTGTATATAAAAATGAAGTAAAATCACTTTTTCCAGGCAATCCACTTTTATACACAATGCAATTGTATGACAATAACTAGCATTTATGAGTATGTGAGTACACGCTCTATGTTTATAGATACCACAGCAGCCGCCAACAACAGAAAAGGGTGAGTGGATCCCTTTGTGACTAGCAGCCTCACTCTTTACCCCGCTAACTTCACCACACCCATGGGAGCCTTGCTTACCAGCCCAGCAAGAGTTGCCTTGATTAAAATGTGATGTCCCTGGTCACTAATAGGTCTCTTGGGAAATAAAGGGAAACTAGCCAAATCACACTATGGGAGGAGCAGACAAAATCTCTCTCCCCTTTCCATTCAGAGGTATCCTGACCACAGAAATCGTCTTCCCACCAATTTTTCTGCTCTCCATCCTACCTTCCAATGTGATTACATTTGTCTGCCTTTCTACTTAATCTTCAGACACCTCTGTCATTCCTCTCTTCTCCCTATAGTGGGAGTAGGTATTTTGGTTAACTGTAGGCAGACAAAGTGTTACCATTCCCCATGTCCACTCTGAGGCCTAGGACACCGATCATAGAGAGGAAGATGGATGAAGCCAGAAAGGGGATTTCTTCTACTGGTCTGCCAGTCACCCCCCTCTCCCAGCAGTTTCTCTATTTTTTTCCCTCAAAGCACTTGGCAGTCTCTGAGCAAATCCTGCTGACTTGGAAGCTGAAAAATTTTTGGTAAAAATCTATTAGCAAAAATTATCTCTGATACATAAATTTTAATTAGAGAGATAATTTATTTTAGATTTATTTATTCACTCAATCATCCAATAAATATTTATCAAGTTCCTTTATGTACCAGGAACTAGACTGGGTAAGTATTTTAGTAAATAATGGCATGAGATTTATGTCAAGCTGAGCAAGGCCTGGCAATATCAGTTTATCCTTGAATGAGAAGCTCCACTTGCTATTTCCCCGGAACAAATAACAATGAAGCAGCACATATGGCAAATAACAGGTACCTAGTATACATTTGTTGCTGTAATTGGATGAAGAAGCATTGTTGGGAAGAACAAGTAGGCCAAATCAGAAGATATGAAGCAAAATTTTTGGGCCTGAGTATCTCATCTGTAAAATGGGGATCATGCTACCTACATCATTTATTAGACAAGACTGTAGTGAAAATCAAATGAGATAATGCATATGAAAGCACTCTGTAAATTATGAAAGTAGAATGCATACATAAACTACTGTGATTCTTCAATCTCGAAATTACAGATAAAAGTAGTAAAGTCAGCCCTCCATATCTAGGGGCTCCCCCATCTGCAGATTCAACCAACATGGATTGAAAATATTTGGGAAAAAAAAAAGCAATGAAAAATAACAATATAAGCTGGGTGCGGTGGTTCACACCTGTAATCCCAGCACTTTGGGAGGCCGAGGCGGTTAGATCACCTGAGGTCGGGAGTTCGAGAATGATCTGACCAACATGGAGAAACCCCATGTCTACTAAAAATACAAAATTAGCTGGGTGTGGTGGTGCACGCCTGTAATCCCAGCTACTCGGAAAGCTGAGGCAGGAGAATCACTTGAACCCAGGAGTCGGAGGTTATGGTGAACCAAGATTGCGCCATTGCACTCCAGACTGGGGAACAAGAGCGAAACTCCGTAAAAAAAAAAAAAAAAAAAAAAAAAAGAAGGAAAAATAACAATATAACAATAAAAATAATACAAATTTAAAAATACAGTATAACTATTTACATAGCATTTACATTGTATGAAGTATTATAAGTAATCTAGAGATTATTTAAAGTATATGGAAGGAGGTGCATAGGTTACATGCAAATACTATGCGATTTTATATAAGGGACTTGGGCATCTGAGGATTTTAGTATGGGGCTGAGTCTTGAACCAGTCCCTCATGGATACTTAGGAATGGACCATATATCTCTTCACGTCAATCAGCAAAGAAACCTTAATAGAGGAGGGTGGTCTCAGTTAACCAGGTTGGCCACTAATACATGAAATGATTTGAGTCTTAAAGGGAAAGGGAAAGAGCTATTGGGACAAACATGCTTTTTATAATTTAATATATAGTGATTGAAAACAGGAATCACTATATATTGGTGAAAACAAAAGAAGCTCCTGTGCTAAAAGACTTAAACATATTGAAGTGGTCCAAAAGTAATTAGGTCGAGTAGGGTAAGGATGAGAAAGTTAAAGCTAATGTTTTATCCTACCTCTATATTCAATTTCTGAGTAGATGAAAACTGAAGTGTTTTCATCTACTGGAGTCTTTAAAAGACTCCACAAAGGTACAAACTGAGACTTGCAAAACCATTAAAAAAATTTCTAGGAGACCTTAGATTAAGTTTCACAATCACCAGCTTAAGAAACTTAGGACTTATTTTTTGAAAATGACTTTTAATTGCAAAGTATTATCTTTATGATTTAAGACAATCTTCATAAAAAGTTTAAAATCTCATTGAACTTGCAGACTTCAAGAATCTACAGCTCCCAATATGAGAAGTACTGATTTTGTCGCACTCCCTCCCTTTACAGATGAAGGAACTCGGGCCTGTGAAGACAGTGACTCCCTAAGCCACGCAGATGGCTATTAGCAAAAAGGGAGCACAAGCCCAAGCTGCTTGATTTCGTGAGCAGAGCTTTCTCCTTCTCCAGACAAGGCCTCCTCTGTTTGTGGCAGAGCTCACTATCTGCTCCAGACAGATACTGGTATTGTCCTACGCCAGAGACAGGGAAGCAGATGGAGGCGAGAAGGTTTGAAGGGGAAGTGATGTGGGTGTGGCTGATGAAGAACGTCATTGCAGCTGGATGAGCTATTTGAAAGAAAGGTATTTGCAAGGCTGGATTCTTCTGCTCATCATTGAAACAAAGAAACACTGGGTGGAAAACACTGGCAGTTTTAATAGCAGGCACATTTCTCCCTAACAAGTTTGGGCAGAAAGTAGGAAGAATATGGTCCTGAGCTAAAAACTGGAGAGGAACTAGAGAAGGTATGAGGTTATAATTAGGGTGGCCAATTTAATCAGCTCATATTCATTAAACACCCACATACACATGGTGCTTTACAACAAACCCTTCACTCACTCTGAAGCATCCACAGGCCTGTTTTAAATGGGCCACCCTGTACAAGTTGGGAATCTGGCCAGGGTGTTAAGGCAACTGCTTCCCTTCCTAAGAAAAATAGGGTAGATTTTTAGACAACCACAAGAAAAGGCTAAAACGTCTAGTTTCACATCCCATCTGAAAGCTGGGAAAGACTTGAAGAATCTGTTTTCCAAGAATCTGTTTGCAAAACTCAATAATATATTAAACCCTTCCATTTCAGACCTATAACATCCTATGCTATCTACATTCCAGGACTTTTACCCTGCAATTTCCCTGAGTACATTTGCCCTCTTTATTGGAGCTGAACTCAAGTGCTTTATGAATATTCCCACATAATGAGTGAAGCATTATGACCCTTGAGTTATGTATAATTAGCCAATCAATGATTTTGGTCACTTCCGGCCCTTGTATAATGGATTCATTGTAACTACAAAAAACATGTTCTTACCATTGCCTGTGTAAGCTGCCAAGAATATTTTCAGTCTTACTGATTTATCAAGCAACTTTTGATTGCAATCTGAGGAGAGGACTGCCTGGGCCTGTTCCTTTGACACTCCCCAGGAGCTGGGCCCAGCAAGCTTTAGGTACTATGTGGTCTCTGAATACCAGGGAGGAATACGGCACAAATCACCCCACTTGGGTCCTTGCCCAACTGTGTTGGCAGGTGCTGTGACTTTTACAAGAAATCTTATACTTCCAAAGATTGTAACCCACACAGAGGGCATCAGACCATTATGAAAGACTGAAAAGCTTTCTTGACATCAGGCCATTCATTCTTCTATAACTTTCTCATTCTTACATGATGACATCCACTGGGAGATCTCAGGAAGCTAAGAACAAGACTCAAGGTGTTCTAATTACAGTTTATAATATAAAGCAAACAGTAGGTGCTCAATTAAGCACTGCTGGGTGGAGGGTTGTTTTCTGTTTTTAATTTGGCATAGTTTCAATGTGTGGCTTAGGGGGTGAAATGGGTTCGAGAGGTTGTAGATACAAATGGGAAGGCAGCATGGTTGTTCGAAGTGGCTCTGCGTGTCTCCAAATAGGTGAGCAGAGAAAAATACAGTATTGTTCAAGGTAGTTAGGTGAACAATCATAAGAGCTGTAAAGTAATAAGCCTACTTTAATAACACCCTCACATTTTACAAAATCCTTAAGTGGCTCCAACAGCTTTGCCTTGGGTGTACATGAAATAAATAGCAGGTGGCTTGTTTGGCATGTCCCTCCAGTTCAGGAGTAAGTCTGAGGCCCCTGGGTCTCTAGGAGTCCTCCAGCTTAATAAATAGAATATTATCAATATTCTGGAAGCCTCTTGTATAATCCTTCTCCAACAGCATCATAGTCTCTCCTACCCAGTGTGAACCTTTATTTTAAACTCGGCGATTTTCATTCAAGCTGTTGTCAACATTTCAAAAATCCTATCAAATGTACCCAGAATAAGGCTCCCCAAGCCAATATAAGGGCCATATTTCTTTATATTTTTCACTAGAATTAATCTGCTAAATCGAATTTTCACTAGAATTAAATCAGAATGAAAATCAATTTTCATTTCATTAAAAAATGAATTTATTAATTCATTCAACAAATGTGTATGAAGTGCCCACTGTGTATCAAGCACAGACTTAGGCACTAGAGAAACAGCCATGAACAAGACAGACATGGTCTCCATCCTCACAGCCTAAACATGCAAAAGGTTACACAAATAATCAGTGAGTTATAGTTGTGAAAAGAGCTCTGTGGGTGAGGTGCAGCATACTCTGGAAGTGTAACCGTCAGCCACAACCCACGAGCAGGCACAGGGTCTGGGAAAGCAGCCCTGAGAAAGCGCCACTGGAGGAAGACATGAGGCAGAGGATGCAGCATAATGACACACCCTAGGTATCAATGAGAAAATAATAAAATCGTGATTTAACCATCACAGTTTGTTTAGTAGGCTCAAGCCTTCAAAACGTGGGATCTCTAAAGAAAAACAGAATGAAAAGTGACAAGTATGGAAGCCACAGCTCCAGAGCGCCCCCGCCTCACTCACCCCAGCCACTGAAGCTGAGAGTGGGGAAGGAGGGTGCTAGGAAAATTCAACTTTACCGTTACATACAAAGAGATTAAAGGACATCCTTGCACCCTGGCTCCTGAAGCTCTGTTTCTTGAGATCAAGCGGCAGACCCTTCCCAAGTTTAAATAGGGTAGTGCTAAGTTTTGGTTGTTGAAGCAGTTCCATCTGCACTAACCTTTACGAACCATGACTGTGTCAGTTTTTCCAAGCAGGAGAAATGGATGGAAAGCCAGGCCACATCTTAATAGGGCCCTGGTGAGCTAATGGGTGTGATTATTTCATTGTCTCGGATTCACGCCAGCCCAGGCTCATCAGATACAGGCACAATCCAGGAGAAACATGACCTCACTTTCGACATGGGACTGTGCATTCAGATGCCAATAGGAATTTAGTGATCCCTCAGTGCAGGTAAAACTGAGCTCTTTACGGTTTCAGCTAATGAGAAGCATACCAAAGTTACCTAAAACAGTAAAGCTAATATTGACATTAACATACTAGATACTGTTAGGGTATGGGAAGCCAGGAAAAAGCTTCTGAGACCATCTGTGCTAAGCGTGTCACATCTATAATGAGGTGTGTATTTAAGATAAATTGCCATCTCTTTAAATGATTAAGTACCAGATTTATGGAAAGCTATAACCCCACCAGGACCACAGGGTTGTTAAGTGGTTAGTGCTATAAAGGTGAGAATCTCAAGATTTCAGTTGTGCTACAAATTGTCCACTGACTTGCAAAACCTTTGCCAAGGAAACTTTGCCTCAGTTTGCCCAGTGAAAGAAAAGGAAGTCTATCACCTACGTTGCATAGCTGTGAGAAGGGCAAAAGTTTTACAGTCAGGAACATGCATGCATTCACTGATTTGTTCTCAGAATCTTCTCATTATATCACGTTGACATCCATTGGAAGACATCAAAAAGTACAACACAAGGCTCAATGCATTCAAGTTCAGCTTACAGCACATTTGCTCATTATTCATCCAATAATTTTTTTCTGAGTACCTATTATGTGCCTGTGTGAGACCCTATACTAGGCACTAGGAATATTAGAATTAAAAACAGACTTGCACTCTGCCCCAACGGTGCTTAGAATTTGCTGAGGGAAAGTGCCAGGATTGACTATTAACTTATTTGTGAGCTGTGTGGTATTGGGCAATTTACTTAATTTCTTTGTTGAGTTTCATTTCCTCATCTGTAAAATGAAGATAATAAAACCTGTCTGGTATGAAAGTGCCTAAAATTACATCACACACAAATACAAGGAACCCAACAAATGTTGGTTTTCTTCCTCTCTCCAGATTACAAAGTCTCACAGAGTTTCAGCTCTTCAAATAAAAGGTGCTTCACAAACGCAAATGACCTAGCCATTATTATCACCAACTACGTAAGAGGCAGTGTGGTATAGTGGAAAGATCTCTGGCTTTGGAAACAAAGACTGAACTTAGAGTCTTCTTTTTTTCTTAATTATCTTATTTTGCTTTAAGTTCTGGGATACATGTGCAGAACATGCAGGTTTGTTACACAGGTATACTTGCGCCATGGTGGTTTGCTGAACCCATCAAGCCATCATCTAGGTTTTTGTATTAGGTATTTGTCCTAATGCTCTCCCTGCCCTTGTCCCCCACCCCCTGTTCCCCTCCCTGTGTCCATGTGTTCTCACTGTTCAAATCCCACTTATGAGTGAGAACATGCGGTGTTTGCTTTTCTGTTCCTGTGTTAGTTTGCTGAGAATGATGGTTTCCAGCTTCATCCATGTCCCTGCAAAGGACATGAACTCATTCTTTTTTATGGCTGCATAGTATTCCATGGAGTATATGTGCCACATTTTCTTTATCCAGTCTATCATTGATGGGCATTGAACTTGGAATCTTGACTCACCCACGTACTCGATATGTGGCCTTGAACAAGCCATTTAAACCTCTCTGGCCTCTACGTTCTCATCTGTAAAATGTCAATGATTGAGCAGTTTTGAGGATTAAATAAGACAATCAATGCAACATACCCTAGGGTAATGAGTAAGCAGTGGGAAATAGCTGGGTGATTAGCCAATAATGGAGACACACACAGAGCCACTCTCAAAGGAGCTAGTTTAATTACTACAGTACTACTTGCACTTATTTTCATTTACTTGTGAGATTCACAGAGATATAAAAGTTAGGCATATCTCCTAGCTCTCCCAGGGGCAGGCTGACCCAGCTTTTTCTGTCCCTTATTGTGGTGCTTAGAGACACTTACCACACTAAGTAAATCATCACCCTACATCCACACTATGCTTCTTCATATTTGTGCAAGAGCTCTTGACTCACATACACATGTACTACAGACCCAACAGTGAGTGCTAGGGAAGAGAATGTTGATTAGAGAACTTCCCAGATAGTATTTATGTATTATGTTCCCTCACATGTATTTGGATTCTACTCAAATGCTGTTGGTTTTCTAGGGTTAATTGAAAATCTGATATTCTAAGATCCTTGTTTGGTATTCTATTTTTAACTAGAAAGTTAAAAAGTTGGGTTTATGAGTATACCTTAACTTTTCTTCTGGAGCCCCTGAAAGAGCCAAATAGAACTTTCTTCCCTCTTTAAGGTGGTGACATAAGTTTTTAACAACCTCTTTTCTGTTTCTCTCCAGGAATCCTGCTGTGCTGTATTCCATTCTTAGGGTAATGAATTTGCTTTTGCATCTCTTGGTGCAGTCTTCTTTCAGCCTAAGGCCAGCCCTTACACTTGGAGCAGCATCTCAATCCCTTCCTATACCTTTGAGGTCTTTTACCAGTGGTTACCTATCCTCTTCCTCTCCAGCATTACTACATGTTCTGTTTTTACTGCATTATGTACAGCAATATCAAAATGTGAAATAAAAAACATTCACCTTAAAAAAATAAAACCTCCTTTGACTTCCCCCAGCTACCACTCCATTTCACTGTTTCCATATGTAGTGAAAAACCTTAAACAGCTGAATACCCTGTTTCTCTCTTAACCTACCCCAGGCAGGCTTATATCCCTTACACACCACTGAAATCACTCTTGTCAAGGTCACCATTGACTGTGTCTGCCAAACCCAAGGGTCAATTCTCAGTCCTCATCTTACTTGACCCCTTAGCAGCACTGGACCTAGCTCCTTGCTTCTTGAAATATTTGCTTCACTTGGCTTCCAGAAAATCACACACTCGTGGATTTCTTCCTACCTTATCCTCTCCTCTCGGCCGGTCTCCTTTGCAGGTTTCTCCTATTCTAAATGTTGACGTAGACCTAGGATCAATCCTCTGCTATATTCTCACCTACAGCTCAGCCCATTCTCCTAGCGCTAGACGCAGACTCATTCATTCAGCTGCTTTGTTACTGTCCACTTGCTTATCTTTCTCTTTTCAATTATGTATTTTTTGAGACAGGGTCTCACTCCGTTGCCCAGGTTGGAGTACAGTGGCACAATGAGGGCTCACTGCAGCCTTGACTTTCCAGGCCCAAGCCATCCTCCCACCTGAAGCCCCCAAAATAGCTGGGACTACAGGTGCACACCACCAGGCCTGGTTAATTATGTTTATGTTTTATAGAGGCAGGGTCTCACTGTGTTGCCCAGGTAACTAGTCCTGAATGCCTAGGCTCAAGCAATCCTCCTGCCTCAGCCTCCTAAAGTGCTGGGAGCCACTACGCCCAGTCACTTGCGTATCTCAAATGCAACTTTTCTAGGACAGAACTCCTGATCCTTACCCTGCTCTTCCCACCCCAATCTGTTCTCCTCAACATTCCTAGATTTTTTTGGCAAATAACTCTAGGAATGGAAAAATGATGCCATTCTCAGTTATTTAAGATAAAAAATACATAATTCTTCATTTTTGTCTTAAATTTTCTTTTTTTTCTTTTTTTTTTTTTTTTTGAGGCAGAATCTCGCTCTGTTGCCCAGGCTGGAGTGCAGTGGCACAATCTTGGCTCACTGCCTCCTGGGTTCAAGTGATTCTCCTGCCTCAGCCTCCCGAGTAGCTGGGACTTACAGGCATGCGCCACCATGTCCGGCTAAGTTATTTTGTATTTTTAGTAGAGATTGGGTTTCACCATACTAGGTAGGCTGGTCTAGAACTCCTGACCTCGTGATCTGCCTGCCTCAGTCTCTCAAAGTGCTGGGATTACAGGCTTGAGCCACCGCACCTGGCCAATTCTTCATTGTTTTTTTAATGCACTACATATTCAATCTATTTGCAGATCTTGTAAGGAATGTCTTCAAATTTACCTTGAATCTGACCATTTGCCATCCCCTATGCCACGCCCCCCCAGTTTGAGCCACCATAATTTCTCTCCTGGATTAGTGTTATGTTTCCTGACTTGTCTCCAGGCTTTCATGTGGCCCCCGTAGAGCCTATGCTCCTATAGAGCAGGCCAAATAATTTTCCTAAAATGTTAATAAAGTCATGTCCATCCCTGGCTGAAAACTCTGCATTATGCTTAGGATAAATCCAAGCTCTTTACCTAGTTTGACATACCCTTGCCCTCTCCAGTCAACTTATAGGCCTCACTAGGTTGTTGTGAATACAAAACTACATACACAAAGGAAATTTAAAATTATTAGGTACCGTAAGTAGACATTATTGTTGTTGCTATCATTATTATTGGATCAGTTGCCTGTTGGTAAAGAGTTTTAAACTTGTCTTCTAAATGTAAACTGTAATTTCTGCCAATGGTTATATGTCACTACAGACAGATCTTGTAACAGGAAGATCCTTTCCTTTCTTGTTAACCCATTTATGCCAGAGGTTGCAATTTTTGTGTATGAAAAATCAGAACTTGGTGATGACCTTGAGCAGTAGGATATAAACAACTCTCACAAGCTTAGTGTTCCAATAGTGGAACACTAGGCATAAATGGGTTAATAGGTTCAGTCATTATCCTCCTACTATATATTAATTTTGTATTTTTTCACTTCTGGATGTGAGATGTCCCTTGCAGGAAACAGCAGCTGTGCCACTAACCCTGGACATTGTCCAAGGCCATTTCCATATCCTGTGAGAGAATCATCCCCTCAAAGTTTTTTTTTTTTTTTTTTAGTACAAAATAGAAGATCAAAGAAAAAAATATATATATACAGATATAGACATATAGTATGTAGCACTTTTTGTCCAGAAATGACTTCTGTGTGATCTGAAAAATGACTAGGCCATGGTCTCCAACTCAGCAACTGTACTGAGCTAGTCATTATGATTATTCCATTCATCACTTAAACACAACAGGCTCTGGAATGAAACCTAGCAGCCAGACATAACATATGATGTATTGATAGGGAAAATGAAAGATGTGGCACCTATTATAAAGAATAGGAGGAGTTTGTGAAAGAGAAATGTCATTGACTAGAGTTGCACCAAAATTCCAAAGCCAAGCAGCAAACACTTTGTCCCTTGAGAAAGGTAAAACCCCAGTTTCACATTTTACCCAAGAAGAAACCATGGTATAAGACCAGGAAAGAACCTTAGAGGACATAGCAATGCTTTGTGGATCACCAATACTACTTCTGGAGTGCTCTCATTTTCTTATGGAAGGTTTTCAAACTCAACTCAGTGGACACAATCTGTGCAAGAGCTGGTGTGCTGAAGGGCAATATGCCCAAGCGAATATAGCACTAACAAGATCCTGATGATGGTTTCCTAAATGGTTTTCTAGGTTTTACAAATACTCAAACTTACTGCCACTAGGCTATTTGCCTTAATTAATTTTTATTTTTAAATGAAACATCAAACACATAAACAACCTGGAGACTCAAACAATGAGCCCAGTGGGTAATGTCAATATGGAACCATGTCACATCTCCCAAGAGGGATGTATCACCAGGCCTCTTCAGGACAAGCTTCAGGGAAAAGAGCTGGGTATCCTACAGCCAAGAGACTCGGGAAGGCTGTTCGTTTTTTGTGGTTGCTATCTCACTGCACAGATGGGGAAAACCCTAAACAATAAGAACAACAACCATGACCAGGTTCCGGCAGCTACCCTGAAAATGAGCCACAAAATGTCAACTTGATTTTGTAGTCATGCTTCAGGTGTTTGCAGTCTACTTCACTTAGTCTCATACTTCATTTTCCCTCCTAATTATTAGACTGCAAATCTCTCTTATAATTTCCCTGCTCTATTTCTTTCTATATGCAGCAGCAGAGTGCTTACTACTTTGGGAAGTAGGCATGGCTTTCTGGTGTTAGGACTTTAGATAATTTCCCTCATTCACCACTTTAAGAGTGAAGTAAAGATACTAAAGCGGCAGTCTTGGTAGCAGGGATGCAGCACTGGTACCACCACTGCCCCATCACAGAGCATATGGGAGTGGCTGCTGAGCAATTACATGACAGCAGTCCTAGCGGCCACTACAGACCATCTGGAGTTGAATGGAAGATGAAATCTATTTGCCCTTTCTGGCTAGAAGCATCCAGGCATTATAGGAAAACCACCACAAAAAGAATGAAACACATCTACTTTATAGGAAGAAAAACACAGTCAATAACTAAACTAAAACAAATACAAGACAATTCAAATATTCTGCCTTTACTATGGCAAGTGAACATTAGCTTGAAGACTTAGCTATGATGGGTGGGAGAATGGAGGATGAAAGGGACTGGGCCTTACCATGCACTGGCTATGGGATTCTGAGGAATTAACTTCTTTGAGGCTGTGTGCTCATTTGTGAAAATATAGGAAAAACACGTGCCTCACAGGGTTTACATTAATATAAAAATTAAAGGAGAAAAATAAAAATATATACATGACTAAAGCTAATTCCTTTCCCAATTAGCTTTCTGGTGTTTTAGTTCTTAGATGCACCTCTACCTAGCTTTAGTAATATTTCCCTAGTAATAAAATATCACCTATAAGCTGATTCAGCAATAAATAAACAGCAGAATTCTACAAATTCTTTTTGGCATCCAGACAGGCCTATAGCTATTAAGATAAGAATCAATTCTAAAATGTTCCCCATGGACTCCCTTTTCTTTGTGATTGTCAGAGGTCTCAGAATGTCCATAGCCATAAAAATACTTGTCAAAACATTTTTTTTTTCAGAAGCTTCCTCTTGTTTCCCTTTTTCTACCACAGCTGTGACACCAGCACGTTGTGTCCATCACTAATAATCCCACTTCCTCAGGACCCAACAGAACCACTTCTTGATCCTTCTTCTTTAAAAGAAGAAAAACAGTGTTAACCTACCTCTTTTATCTGGGCTGATTAATCACCAGGCTAGCTTTTCTGAGTAACTTTTTCAAGTATTGTATCCTCCTTCTCTAAAGAGAATACTCTTCTCTATTTTTCTGCACTGTCAACTCATTTCTCATTACCTCCTCTAGTCTCCTCTGGATTTTCCCCCACTCCTAAGAAGTAATGGTTCCCTTCCCATGTGTTCTTTCAGTCCTCATGAACCTGCATTTCAAATGTCTGTCACCCTTGCTCTACTTTATACATTTTTATATCCTCAAGTCTGATATATAGTAGGCATTGAATAAATACTGAGTGAGCAAATTAATTAATATAAATGAATTTTAAAATTCTCAGCTTTTCCAACGGCCCCTTACCACTCACACATAAATATGTAACTCTGTCTCAAGTCTTGGAATCCTCATACTCAACTGTAAGAAACAGGAAGATGGTGAACTTTCAAGTTTATAGGTACATCTAATTTAGCCTAGATCGTAAAATTATGACTAAGGAAGTGAATATCAAGTACAATTTGAAAACATATCATTGTCATCATCTTTCGGTCCCCAAATGGTATATTTCATGAACAGTTTTATTAAGTGGCCATTTTGCAGAGGCTTTCAGGTTGCCTGCCTGTCAGACTGGACCATGCACAATTACAAGGATTCCACAGTAGTCTGCCGTCCCTTCCTGCATTTTATAAAGAGCACTTCAAAATGCTCTGAAAAAATCTGTTATGTCCCGAAGCTCCTGAGAGTGAAACGTTACAGTTGGAAGCTGCCTGAAGCTCATTTATACACTGAAGTTATTAATCCCCTTCTTATATGTTTGATATAAGCCCTAGGGCACTTGGGAGGGTGATCCAATTACCCAATTCAGAGAATTGCCCTTTTCTTTCAACCAAGTTCAGAGCTCTGAATTTTTGTTCCACCAATGACTTTTTGTTTCAGTCAAACAAGGTCACAGAAGAGGCCAATATCTGCCAAGGCCAACAGGGGTTTCATTTACATGCCCACTAATGCGAGCAACATAAGAACCTCTTGAGAGCATTAAACTAGGGTGTGGGACAACAAGCCTGTTATTTATTTACCAGTTCCCAAAGCCACCCCTGCCAGTTTCTTGCTATTCAACTTTTTGGTTACCATTTTGGATTTAACGGAATTCTCTTCTGTGCATCTGGAATATGTGGTGGGATTTGTCAATAGGCAAGAAATCTCTAGGGAAATGTTGAGATGAGCCTTCGAAGGCTATTTAGTCCAGGGACACGAGGCAGACTAAGCATAGTCTGTAGTTCCTTAAAGTCAAACATTTCCAAAGTTAGCTTATTTATGGCCATAGGGAGTTTCCTCTGCCATCCATCATCTGTCTCAGACCTTTATTAGTTATTATGTTGTTGCTTACTTTACAATGAATACTAAATAGAGTTAGTCTTGCTCTAGCTAAGACTGGTACACTTTTATTATGGTCAGAGAGAGGATGGTTTGGCCAGTGTTTTATCACTGTCAGAGACATAGGCTATCTGTTAAAATTGACTATGGTATGTTGGTTACTTGAAGCTGATGAACAGTACTTTAGCTGAGAATAAGTATCAACAGATGGTCCAGAGAAATAAGACATAATGTTAATTCATTTCTCCAAAATTCCAGCACTCCCACTTCAGAATTTGCGAACAATTTAAAATTAAACTAAGATTGTTAAGAGAAGAGTTAATCTTAGGAGTGTTTATTAAAGTCAAGAATAGCTAGTTATCAAAAAAAGTATCTTTATCAAAAAGTGACACTAGTCTTTGAATTGTTCTATGTTTGCAATAATCAACAGAAACATCTGGAAAACTCACCTTCCTGCCTAAATATTTCACAAATATATTCAGATTATCACTGAAAAGAAGTCAGGAAATGAGAAGGTAAGTGAAAAAATATTATATTTCTTCTAGTGGCCCAATCATAAAGCCAACAGTTTTTGAGTCTGATACATGAAAGAGATAACAAAATTTGTAAACAGTGAAAGATATGATTTATAAAAAGTAAAAAAAGAAAAGACAAGTTAAAAATATAATTTAGACAGCCATACATTTTATACAGATGAATTTTTCTGATACACACTGCTCAGACGAGAGAATGAAAATGTCTTGATTGCCTTAAAATTTTGCTTTTTAGAACATGGAGAAAGAACTTGTAGATCACACTGATTAGCTAATAATCTGAAACTAGAAGATCTGGATTCTAATCTCAAGCTTTGAAATTAATTCATCATCTGGTTTTGGAAAAGACTTTAATCTGCCTCATCTCAGTTTCTCCAGATGAAATATCTAGATTGTGTGATACAGCCTGATTTATCAAATAGGAAGCCCTTACAGATAATAACGTTTGCGCATGTAAGCTCTAAGGCTGGACTACCTTCAGCAGCTTGAAGACTTTAAAAACAGGACAGAGCAATAAGACAAATAGGACAGTTCTTTGCTTCCAGCAGAGTTATCAGGGATAAGTAGAGATCACTTCACATCTTTCCTCACTGGGCAGTTGAATCAGACACAGAACCTGACTCCCCTTTATTCTGCAAATAGGCCTTTTTCTTTTTGCTCATGCCCCTGAAGCTCTGGCATTAAAGCTGATGGTCTATTTCGAGGTGGCCCACAAAGTACTTCCCCCTCAGCCTCCACTGTCACTTTGCTGTGAATCCCAGCCCTAGCCAGCAGTGCCCTGTGCTCTCCTCAGACCCAGGATAGGATGGGAAATGTGTAGGAGCACTAAATTCCTGCCACGCTAACCTTAGCTCCCTCACCAAAGCTGAGGGCAGTCAGAGGCCAGCACCCAGACATGGGCACCTCTCTGTCCCTAACACCTGCCAATTCCTGCCTGAAAACTATTGAAAGAATGCTGGGGTCCAGGGAGCTTGAGCGGGAAAAGGGTAACTGGCAGAAGGGAAAACAAAATCCTGGCCTCAAAGCAGCGATAAAAATAAAATTAAACCCTCACACACACACATAAGATTCTTTATGTCTTCAATTGAAGTTGCCAGAGTACTTCACACTGGAACTACGTGCAAGAGGATTTTCTGAAAAAACAAACCACACACACAACAGACCTTACTGCTCCCTTGAAGGGGCTTATTTAAGGCAAAACAAGGCCTCCCATCATTCCTGTGAGAGATCATTGTCCCCCTTGTTGCCACAGCGCCCTGTGAGGCTGTGGGAAACAAATGACCTCAGAGGCACTGCAGTATGTGTCACTGCAAAAGAAAAGAAAGTGGAAGGGGCTGGGGGAGGGGGCTGCTGGCGAGCGGAGCCCTCCACCGCGCGGCCGTCCTCCAATGATATCCCTCCAGGCACAGCGGGAAGGAGGCTGCCGGCCCCAGGAGTCTCCCCGCAGCCTGTAACGGGATTAGGCTCCCGCTCGCTAGAAGCAAAGCGTCTTTCTAGATGTCCTGCTGCTCGCCCTGGTCAATGTGTCCTCTAATTGGCCCTCCCCACAAAGTGCCCGCTGACTGCTAGTGTCTCCCCTCTGTTTCATGGGTGTCTTGAGTGGAGAGAGGGGCTCCCCCGAGGCCCGCGAAGAGTGGGCACAGAGGGAGGGAGGGAGAAGAGGGCAGCCGGGGGATGACAGGGGTGGCTGGGGGAGGGGGACACACACAGTGGCAATCGGAGAGCAGGGAGGATGGAGGCGGGAGGAGAGAGGGTTGGGATGAGCGGACCAGGAGGGAAGATGGCGAGGCAAAGCTGAGAGAAATACTCAGCAGCAGACCCTTCCGTAGCCACCCACTGCCCGCACTGGGTGAAGGAAGCCCGTGAGGCCTCGCTCTCACTGGGGTGCGTGTGAGAAAACAAGCCTGCAGTCCAGCCGGAAGCGGCCTTCCCACCACACAACTTCCTCCTGTGGACGCCAACACCGACCCATGTGGTCCCTTCTCCGCAATCTCTGTGAAATGGAGTGGCTGATGTGACTTCTGGCCTACACAGAGGCACACAGAAGCACAGGGGTTGGGGGCGGACTCTGAGACTCACTAAGTGGGCAACGCCACCTTCACTGCACCCGCACACGCGTGCGCACACACTCCCACTCCAAGTCGTGAGAAAGACTGTTACAGCATCGCATGTGTGCATTTTGCATTCAAAGATGATACCGGCCCCGCCCTCCTCCTTGCGCCACAGAGCTACGTTAACCACAAGGTGGCAAACCAAAACGGGGAAGGAGGACAGAGTGGGCGCCGCGGGAGAGCACAACACACTCGATGAGGCTGCACACCTGGAGATGAGCCTGTCTCCATGTTGGGAGACATTGAGAACACACAAAAACACTGAAAATAAAACACGACATGTTCACAAATACATACATATATATCATCCAGTTTATCTGTAAACTTCCTTTTATATATGCATGTATTTTTTATGGAAACAGGTATGCATCTCTTTTTATTGTTTAACCACTTATGTTAATTCATCAATTACTTTATGCACAGTACAAACTTCTGAAACTATCAGGGTTTCAAAAATTCTGTTGAACCATAGAATTTGTTTTGGTTTCTATAAAGCAAGGAGAAAGTGTGCTGCATGTGAAAACTATCTTATATCCAAAATCTTTCTTCATGAAAGTCTCAGCTGTGGCAACGAAGGTTTTTGCACCAAGTTTGCAACTGGGAAGTACTGCAGTTTGAAAGTAGTTGGGTTCAGGGCACAAAGGCTCTGCCTATTTTCAGTTGTTTACCAGGAACACCAGTGTCTCTAGGCTGCCCCCTCTCCTCCCAGTGGTGCCCAGGACTGTGCAAGAACCCCAGAGGCATTTGCGTTTCACAAACACACTCATTCAAACTAGAGATAGGAGTGAGAAGGAACTAAATACACAGCATTTTGTTATGTTTCTTTCAGGCCTGGTGCTTACTCTGAGTAGTGATGATTATGTAAGAATGCAGGCTCTAGAACCAGACACTTGATGCCAGGCTCCCCAACTTCACCTCTCTGTTCTTGCCTCCTTATCTGTAAAATGGGGCTGATAAGACTCATATCATCAGATTGCTAGGAAAATCAGTTAATAATGAATTAATATATGAAAAATCCTTAAAACAATGGCTTGGCCAGAGTAATAAATATTGGTTGCTGTAATAATTAATATTAACATATTTTTCTTGGCTCACTCTCATTTAGGAATTTTAGTACCCCAGTCAAAAAAAATTAATAACAATAATGACAAGAGCTAATATTTTTATTTTTTTGAGAGCTATGTGTTAGACACTAGAGGTCCTTTATATGTATCATATGTATTTAATTCTCCCAACAATCCTATGAGGGAAATTTGTAGGTATCTTCGTATAACCTTTAATAGAGGGACTGCATTAGTTTGAACCATATGCTATGGCTGATATTTAGCCACCTTAGATCTATAGAAGCAGTGACTTCTTTAGTTTAGCCTAATTTCTTTGGGGCGATTAGAAAGACTTCAAGGGGCCACGCGTGATGGCTCATGCCTGTAATCCCAGCACTTTGGGAGGTCAAGGCAGGTGAATCACTTGAGATCAGGAGTTTGAGACAGCCTGGCTGATATGGTGAACCCCGTCTCTACTAAAAATACAAAAACTAGCTGAACATGGTGGTGAGCACCTATAATCCCAGCTACTCAGGAGGCTGAGGCAGGAGAATCACTTGAACCTGGAATGTGGAGTCTGCAGTGAGCCGAGGTCGTGCCACTGCACTCCAGCCTGGGTGACAGAGTGAGACTCTGTCTCAAAAACAAACAGATGAACAAAAGACTTCAACGAAACAAGGACGAGGTCAAGGGAAGAAGATACACGAAACAAGCACTAGGAGATTCTCCTCTTTCTCTCATCCTTACCCCCCATAGCTAAACCATGATGAGAGGATATGATTCAGGAAGAAAGCAGTCGACATAATGATACTGAGTATAGAAGAAGAGAAAGTAAAGCTCTAGGGAGCAAGGGGGGAAGTGTAAAAGCACTGGCTCTTGAAATTCCTGGCAACAGTTCCTCAGCTTTAGAAAACAATTTCAATGCCCTTCATTCACTCAGTAGGTACTTATTGAGCATCTAATCAGAGTCCTTGAAACAGGGTGGAAATGAGTAAGACCTGGATTCTAACTAGCTATATGACCCTGGGTGAGTTTCTTAACATGTAAGTGCCAGGGCTCAGAAAACAATATTCCAAACTATGGTGCTTTGGCAAGGTGACTATTCTGAACTAAAGGAAATTAGGTAGCCTCAGAGCCGCCTCAGAAGCAAAGTCTCTCTCTGACCTTCTCCTGCCCTCCTTGTCTCCCATTTTCCTTGAAGAGAGTCACAGAAACCAGAATTCCTCTTCCTCAAGACAGGTCATAGAAACTAGAATCCCTCTCCCCCCAAAGCAATCCATAAAACATAGAAACATCATTCTCTCCTTTCTCCCTAAAAACCCTCATTCCAGGAGGGTCCTGCCCCCTACCTGCAGGAAGGAATGCTTACAGAGAGGCCAAGAAGAATCTGAACAGACAGGCTTTGCTGTGTCTACCCCTTCAGTCTACCACCATTAGACCATACCCTTCGTTGTCCAGTCACATTTCTACACAGCTGCCCATTTTTCATCAAACCAAAGCATAGAAACAGACCATCTTCCCTGGGCCTTTGGGTCTACATTTCTGAAGACTCCCCTGTCATGTAAAATTTTGATCAAATACATTTGTTATGCTTTTCTCATCAACCTGTCTTTTGTTAAAGGACTGTCAGCTGTGACCCTCATGATGAGCAAGGAAAGGTATCACATCTTTCCACCCCACATAAGTCCCAATTTCCTCTTCTATAAAAAAAAAAAGATAATATCATATATGATGTAGAGTTGTTGGGAGGATTAGAGACAAGTATGAAGAAGACCTAGTATACTGCACATGCCCAGTAAGAGTTATTATTACTGCTGCTGGTAATACTAACACTACTGCTGCCACTACTGCCACAGGCATTGTGCTAGCCACTTAAGGTTGGGCCCTGCTGTCACGGATGTCAGCCATTGAAAGGAAGAATTACAGAAATAATGATGATAAGATGTGCCTAGCGAGGAAGTTCAGTGCATGTAGGGCAGCCTTTTATGGCGAGGAGGACTTCAGCCAGGGAAGGGTGGGGAGAAGGCATCCAGGAGAGGGAGCGGCATCTGCAAAGACACAGAAGCTGCAAAGGCACGTGGTGGGCCCTGAGCTGGGAAGCAGTTCAGTCTAGTACATCTGGGGAAGAGGAAGTGAAGAGGAATAAGAGAAGGCTGGAACAGTGGCTGGGCCACAGAGTGGAGAACATGGTCTCCCCACCTTCACCAGGAGTTCAGAAATGAATAAGACTAGACACAGTTTTAGGAGATTCTTCTTTTAACTGCCAAATATATCATTTTGATTATTTAAGTGTTTGTTGTTCAAGACCCAAGGAGCCTAGCCCAGGCTGACTAGGTCGTTTCCCTGCAAACACTGAGAAAGGTTAAAAGCACACAAGTGAAAAGTACCCAGACCAAAAGCAAAGTAGACAAAAATTTTTGCTTTGTTTCTCCTTGATTCAGTATTTGAAAAGACTAGTCTCTAAATTCTCTATTTCAAACAAAAAGAACAGACAGTTCCAGCTTCTAAATCCACCACTCTTTTTGGAGAGAGAAAACACACCCCCCACAACACACAACTTTCAGCAACGTTTTTGCCAGGAGCATTCCAAATGATTCCTTTGAGGTAACCAAGAGAAGCCCTCAAAAGGTGAAAAAACTCACAGCTCTGCCTGGCTTCTGAGAGAGGTAACAGCCATAAGACCTGTGGGCCCTGCTTAATGGCCGCTGATCTGATGTGGCTGCCCAGCATCCTGGTACTATGATTTCAGGCAGCAGCTGTTTGCGTTTACCACTCACTAACTTGAAGCAAGAAGAGAAGGGACTCCCCCAACCCCAGTGGTTGCCCCCCTTTTCATTCTCCCTCCCCCTACCCCCATGATTACCATACTCCTTTTCCCAGCCCTCTCCCAAAACAAAACCAAAAAAACGCCCTACTTGCCCCTGAGCTAAAGGAATCCAATCACCCAGAAAGGGAGACTTTATGAGCTTTCTGGGGTTCTGGGCGGATGGAAGGGATTAAAGCAAGGTGTGCTTTATGTCTTTTGTAGTTTACTCTCCTGCTGCCTTATGGAGTAGCCAATTCCCCCACCGTCGGACAGGTCTGCTTGTTCCTCTTGGTGGGTTCTGTTTTTCTTTCGTCCCCTGTGGTTTTTCGTAAGGTGGTGGGAGGATGCAGTAAAACTCCATTTCAGATGCATCATAAAATTCAGAGGCTGGCCTATGGCAGCTCCAAGCAGGTGGGGTGTGCTCCACTGTGGCGGCTGCTCCTCTGTACGGTGGTATGAATTAGGAGAGGTTTCCAACAATTCTGTCATTCTGTGCTGGGACTGAAGCAGGGGGGCATGGCTCAGTCCTACCTTCTCTAGGACTGATACGTCTTCAACTAGCATGGTGAATTTCTTCTTTTGTTAAGGATACTCAAACTCCATGGTATAGTTAATCATAAAACAGGATATTTTTTAAACATTTTTCAAATAATTTTTTATAATTTCTTTACCATAGGCTTTTATATCATACGATCTGACTGAAAAATAATTTACAGTCCAGATCCTGCATTCCATGGACCAACCAGACCATAATCTTCCAAGAGTTTTCAGACAGGACCTATTGTATTTCACAATAGGAGAAATATTATGCAAATGGGCAATAAAAATACAAAAAGACGCTTCATCTCTCTAGTAATCAAAGTAAAGCAAACATAAATGACAATAAGACATCGCTGCACTCAAGAGATTCATGAAGACTGAGGAAAGAAATTAACTGCAGTGTAGGCAATAGTGTGGGGACCAAGAATTCACAAGCACTACTGATGGGCATGCAAATGGGTACATTCCTGACAGGTAGTTTGGCAATACACACGAAAACTGAAAAACGCCTAGGCCCGCCGATCATTAACATCACTTCAGGAGCACAGCATGCCTAGTTTTATTGTGTGTCACTGTATTGAGCTCCGCAGATCCTATGTTTTTTACAAATTGAACGTTTGT